>CM053599.1:110518654-110576378 GCA_028646575.1 Pseudocheirus occidentalis | reverse complement strand
AGTGAATTCTTTCAATTTCTATTTTGCCCTCTGGTTCTAAAATATCTGGGCAATTTTCCTTGAGAATTTCTTGAAGGATGACTTCAAGGTGGTTTTTTTTATCATGGCTTTCAGGTAGTCCAATAGTTTTTAAATTGTCTCTCCTGGATCTATTTTCCAGGTCAGTGGTTTTTTCAAGGACATATTTCACATTACCTTCTATTTTTTTTTCATTTGTTTGGATCTGTTTAATAGTATCTTGATTTCTCATAAAGTCATTAGCTTCTGTTTGCCCTACTCTAATTCTGAAAGAATTGTTTTCTTCAGTAAGCTTTTGAGATTCTTTTTCCATCTGGCAAATTTGGCTTTTTAAGGCATTCTTCTCCTCATTGGCTTTTGGGGCCTCTTTTGCCATTTGAGCTAATCTATTTTTAAGGTGTTATTTTCTTCAGTCAGGTTGTTGACTCTCCTTTCAAGATTTTCTTGCATCATTCTCATTTCTCTCCCCAATTTTTCCTCCACTTCTCTTACTGGGTTTTCAAAATTCTTCTTAAGCTCCTCTATGGCCTATAATCAGTTTAGATTTTTCTTGGAAACTTTTATTGCAGGAGTTCTGACTGTGTTGTCTTCCTCCCATTCCATGCTTTGATCCTTTTTGTCCCCAAAAAAGGAATCTAAAGTTGGATTGCTGTGCTTGCTTTGCTTCCTTTGCCTGCTCATGTTGCCAGTCAATTACTTGACTTTGGGGGTCTTTGCCACAGTTGAACTCTGCTTCCAGAGGGGAGAGCTTTGTCCCAAATCGCTGGGGTTTTCACAGCTGCTGGAGCTCTTAGGAGGCCACTGCAGCCCCCACTAGCTTTGGCTCACTGATCACACACCTCAGGACCACCACCCAAGACCAAGATCCTGATCCAAGCAGGTTAAAGCTAAAACACTTAGTCTCTGAATGGTCACTTGCCCCCCCTGCAATCTGCAGGCTGGGAGCTCTGAAGCAGCCACATAGAGATGGCTGCAGGGCTGCCACTTCCACCACTTCTAGCTCTGGGGGCAGAGGGCCAGACCCACTCTTCCATCCCCCCCTCAAATTCAGCCAAATTTCACTGACCTTTCACTTTGTCTTTAGCATTTATGGGTTGATAATTCTGGAAACTGCCACAGCTACCAGTAATCCACTCTCCTGAATGCTCTAGCCAGGCTGGTTGGGCCACCCTGGGGCTAAAACTGCAGGTTCACGTGGGGCTGGGCTCGGCTTCCACCATGCTGCAATGAACGCTTCCTGTTGCCCTGCCAGGCTGCCTTCAGTGGGAGATTTGTTACTCTGTCACTTTGTGGGCTCTGGAGCTCTAAAATTTGTTTAGGGCCATATTTTACAGGTATTTGGAATGGTTATGGGGGGAGCTCATGGAGTTTTCCTGCTTCTACACCGCCATCTTGACTCTGCCCCCCTGGACCTCACTAACCATTTTTCGCAATCAGTTATTTATCAGAATAGATCAGGATTGAATTGTTTCATTTGTATGCCATATTTTTCTCATATTCTTGCTTTGAACTAATTTTGATCTTTGTTTTAACAAGTTAGTAGTCTTAAGTGTACATAGACAGCTAATTCAGGAAGAACTGTCACATTAGAAAAATGACAGAAATTAGTCATTTCCAAACAAGTTTGAAAGATCTGAGAACTCCATCAATGCAATTATCAACTATGTTTCTAGGAGACAGGTGATGAAATATTACTACCCATCTCTTGACAGATAGATGATGGATTCAAGATGGAGAATGAGATGTATATTTTTGATATGACCAATGTGGAAATTTGTTTTGCTTAACTATACATATTTTTTTAATTTTTTTTATTGATTTGTTTGTTTACTTTTAGTTTATAAGATTCAGTTTCACAATCCCTTGAGTTTCAAATTTTCTCCCCTTCCTCCCCGCCCCCGTTCCCACCATGGCAGCATGCAATCAAGTACAGGATCTGCAAATACTTTCACATTAGACATTAGTCTGGTTTTATAGAAGGGTTGTAACAAATGGAATGAACAATGGGAAAGAAGAAACAACCAAACATGGAAAAGAAAGAGAGCATATAGTTTTCTTCAGTCTGCATTTAAACTCTGTTCTTTCTAGATCTTTCTCTGAATGTAAACATCTCCTTCCACCTTGAGTCTATTAGAGTTGTCTTATAACCTTGCATTGCTGAGAAGAGTCCAGTTTATCAAAGCTGGTCATCACACATACGTTGTATCTGTCATTGTATACAAATATGTCCTGGTTCTGCTCTTCTCACTTAGCCTCAGTTTGTATAAGCTTCTCCAGGTAAATGTGAAGTACATCTGCTTCTCATTTCTTATAGCACCATAATATTCCATTACATTCATATACCACAACTTGTTTAGCCATTCCCCAATTGATGGGAATCCCCTTAATTTCCACAAAAGAGCTGAAATAAATATTTTTGCACATATGGATCTTCCTCCCATTTCTATGATCTCTTTGGGACACAACCCTAGAAGTGGTATTACTGGGTCAAAGGGTATACAATTATTTATAGCCCTTTGGGCATAGTTCCAGATTGCTCTCCAGAATGGTTGGATCAGTTTACAACTCCATCAACAATGCATTAGTGTTCCAGTTTTTCCACATCCTCTCCAACATTTATCATTTTCCTGTTTTGACATCTTAGCTAATTTGACTGGTGAGATGTGGTACCTCAAAGTTGTTTTGATTTGCATTTCTCGAATCAATAATGATTTAGAGCATTTTTTCATATGCTTATAGATATCTTTAATTTCTACCTCTGAAAATTGTTTGTTCGTATCCTTTGACCATTTATCAACTGGGGAATGACTTGTATTCTTAGAGATTTGACTTAGTTCCCTGTATATTTTAGAAATGAGGCCTTTATCAGAGACACTGGTTGTAAAAATTCTTTCCCAGTTTCCCACTTCCCTTTTAATCTTGGTTACATTGGCTTTGTACAGAAACTTTTCAATTTAATGTAATCAGGATCATCCATTTTGCATTTTATAATGCTCTCTCACTCTTCTTTGGTCATAAAATCTTCCCTACTCCATAAATCTCAAAGGTCAACTATTCCTTGCTTCCCCAGATTGATTACAGTATCAGCTTTTATACCTAGATCATATATCCATTTAGACTTAATTTTAGTATATTTTAGATAATGGTCTATGCCTAGTTTCTGCCATACTATATCCCAGTTTTCTCAGCAGTTTTTGTCAAATAGTGAATTCTTATACCAAAAACTAGGGTCTTAGGGTTTATCAAACAGTATATTACTATAGTTGTTGCCTACTGAGTCTTTTGTGCCCAGTCTTTTCCATTACCAAGTTAACTGTACATATTTTTATAAGGGTTTTGATTTTATTTTCTTTTTCATTGAGTGTAAGAGAAAAATTCTTGTTAATTTTTAATTAATTAAAAAGTAAGTCATTTCTTGTCATAATATACAAAATTGATTTCATTTTCATGACAATTCAGTGTTCAACATGTCCAATGTCTACTGATTTTTTCCTAAAATAAACTATTCATAATAATACATCTTTGACCTCACAAATTATTAAAGTTTTTGTTTTTTAATTTAAGTTGGAGAGAAATGCAAATCAAAACAACTCTGAGGTACCATATCACACCTATCAGACTGGCTAACATGACAAAAAATGAAAATTATAAATGTTGAAGATGTGAAAACTGAAACACTAATACTTTGTTGGTGGAGTTGTGAACTGATCCAACCATTCTGGAGAGCAATTAGGAAAATTTTCCCAAAGGGCTATAAAAGTCTCCATATCTTTTGACCCAGCAATACCACTTCTAGGTCTGTATCCCAAAGAGAACATAAAAATAGGAAAAGGACCCACATGTACAAAAATATTTATGCAGCTCTTTTTGTGGTGGCAAAGAATTAGAAATCAAGGGGATGCCCATCAATTGGGGAATGGCTAAACAAGTTGTATTATATGAATGTAATGGAATACTAATGTGCTATAAGAATGATGAGCAGGACGAATTCAGAAAAACCTGGAAAGACTTATATGAACTGACGCTGAGTGAAGTGAACACAACCTGGAAAACAGTGTACACAGTAACAGCAACATTGTATAATGACTAATTTTGGTAGACTTAGCTCTTCTTGGTAATTCAGTGATGCAAGACATCTCCCAAAGATTCATGACAGAAAATGCTATCGACATCCAGAGAAAGAACTGAGTCTGAATGCAGATCGAAGCATACTATTTGCTCTCTTTTTTGTTTGTTTGTTTCTTCTTTCTCATGGTTCCTTCCATTGGTTCTAATTCTTCTTTACAACATGACTAATGTGAAAATATGTTTAATATGAATGTATGTGTAGAGCCTATATGAGATTGCATGCCATCTTGGGGGGGGCAGGAGGAGGAGAAAATTTAGAAATCAAAACCTTATGGAAATGAATGTTGAAAACCAAAAATTAATTAATTAGTTAATTAAAATTTTAATTTAAATTGGAAAGCTTTTTGAAGTTCTTCACAGGCTTTCTCTATTTTTCATCCTCTGCATCCAATGTTGGCACATAAGCTGAAATTATTTTCATGGTGGACTTTTGCAAATACTTATTATAAGCACTATAATTCAAAATGACCAAATATCTCATGTAATGAAATATCTTGTTCCCTTCTTTTTGGGTTTTTTGGGGGTTTTCTTTCCTTTTTGGAGGGTAATTGGGGTTAAGTGACTTGCCCAAGGTCACACAGCTAGTAAGTGTGAAGTGTCTGAGGCTGGATTTGAACTCAGGTCTTCCTGACTCCAGGGCCAGCACTCTATTCACTGCACCACCTAGTGGCCCCTCCCAATTCCTTTATTCTCTCAGAGGAGAGCCACTGTGCCCTCCTTCCATTTACTTGCAATTTCTCATTTCTAGTTTCATTTGTATAAAAAATATTAAGATTGATACCATTCAACTCTCCCAATAGTCTACTTATTGGTCATTGGACAATGGTCTTGCATTTAGAGCACCAATGCCAGGTCAAAGTTTATATATAGATGGTCTCAGAATTGGGCAATTCTTAGCACCCTCTGCCCCTTTTTCCACCACTCTGCTATCATCCTACCACAAGTAAAAGGGGAAGTAGTGAGGGCCATTTTGCATTTTCCCTTGTTTCATAGTTCACCACAGCCAAAGAATTCATCACCAAGTTACAAGTTTACTAGTGAGAAACCTCTCTGTACTTAGTAAGTCCAGTTTTCAGAAAACAGATGCAATCTGTTGCTGGGCCCATATGCCACCCAGAAATGCTCCACAATAGCTCTACCTAACTCAAGGGTGAGGAACCTGTGACTTTGAGGCCACATGTGGTCTTCTAGGACCTTGGGTGCAGCCTTTTGACTGAGTCCAAGTTTTACAAAACAAATTTGTTCAAAAGTCAAAAGGCTGTACCTAGGAACCTAGAAAACCACATGTGGCCTCAAGACCACAGGTTGCCCATCCCTGACTGTTGGAGGTCATCCTCTAACTCTTTGTAACAATAATGCAATATTCACAACACCCACAGTGGTTATGAATATGCTGGTAGAGTTGTGAATCACAAAATGTAAGAGACTCTCCACGTGGAGGGTGGAACCAAAGCCTTTATTCAAGTACCAGAAAACTGAGTCCCAGAACTAGAAAGCCAAAGTCATTACAGTAGCCATGAAGTTGGTACACATGGTTAATGTAGTGAACACCCACATTCCCAAGCCTTCACAGAAATTTCCAGAGGAAAGGTCTCAGAAGAAGTTCCAAGAAGAAAGGTCTCAACAGAAGCTTCGCCCTGCAGATGTTCACTGAGAGAAATTCTGACTGTCCAGCTTATGCTCTTCCTTATATATAGTATAGCTTCTCCCTGTTCTGCCCCTTCCTGTTACATCAGAAACTTCCTCCTAAGGTGTTAACTACTCCTGTGTTAATTAAATAGCTTAAACAAGTGTTAACTTGAAACAAGGTGCTAAGCACCTGTTTACTTACAAAAGGGCATGGAAGATCTTCATTTTCCATTAACATTACAGTCTTTTGGGGCCACTAGATTATGCAGTGAATAGAGCACTGACCCTGGAGTCAGGAGGATCTGAGTTCAAATTTGGCCTCAGACACTTAACACTTACTAGCCGTGAGACCTTGGGCAAGTCACTTAACTCCTATTGCCCTGCCTTTCCCCCCTCCAAAAAAAACCAAAAAAATAAAAACAAAACATTACACTCTTTTAACATTTGGTGTATACCATCAAACAATCAAGGAATCAGCTCAACAAACATTTATTTTTCAGCATGGTAGAATCCTTCAGAATTTGCCCTCTGCTTACATGACCTTAGAGAATCCATCATCAAAAAAAAAAAAAGAGAGAGAGAGAGAGAATCTACCATCCACTGATACAACCTTGGAGTCCTAGAGTTTTGGAGAGGACATAAAAGGGCTGTATGAAAAAAAGCAAAACAACTTTTTAGCTTGTCTAGCCATTGTGACACAGGGGTAGAGGTGGCCACCCCTTCCCACAAGATTTTCAGAATCAAGAGATTTCTTTTTTTTTTTTTTTGCTTTTTGGAGGGCAGTTGGGGTTAAGTGACTTGCCCAAGGTCACAGGGCTAGTTTTTTTGTGTTAAGTGTCTGAGGCCGGATTTGAACTCAGGTACTCCTGACTCCAGGGCCGGTGCTCTATTCACTGCGCCACCTAGCCGCCCCAATCAAGAGATTTCTTGCAGAAAAGTTAAAGCAAAATAGGATTTACATGAAAAGAGGAATTAAGATCAGGTACAACTCAAAGAGGAGACAATAGGACAAGACAAAGTCCAAGCTGAGTTTATAAGGAATTACCAGGATAATGAAGTACCTACTTCTTCCTACCAAGTATGAACACTTTACCATGCTACATACAACCACTGTTAAGAAGTAAATGTCAATGCCCTCCCATTTCTGCAAAAGTATAGGCACTTTTTAATAACCCAAAACTTATTATTGAAGAGATTTTTTCTGCCTTTTTGTGTTTTTTATAGAGTTGATTGGTTCAGTAATAAATAGGCACATTTTTTTAAAAAGGGGGGAAAAAGTTCCCCAAAAGTGTTCTTAGAACAACTGTGCCATAAGGCTAAATGAGCAGACTGTTTTTCTCTCCTTTCAGGCTTGAAACAGTTACTTTTAAGCCAAAGGTAAGTCACAAGCAATAGGAAGGCTTTAAGTCTGACAAACCATTCCCTATCAGAAGGGCCATAGAAAGAATTACTGAATTGTCCTGTTCTCTGGAAGTCAGCCAAGGCACCTTGGTAGTGTGAAGGCATCATCTAAGAACCAGCTTTGCTAAGTACAAGGAAATTTTCTGATCATTTGGATGAGCAGGGAGCCTTTGGAGCATCTGATAGGCACATTATCACCTTACCAACATGTCCATCAGATGCCCCAAGAGCTCACTATCCTTTAAGCTCATTCAGAGGAGTAGGGAACTCCCAGGATCAAGACCTTCACTTACTAAGAAAAACATACAACATTTTAAACAGCCACATTTATTCTATAGAATACATAATGCATACAAATGCATTTCCTTCATTCATTTGCTATGTACGTGTGAAAAGAGAGGAAATAGGGCTTTTGAAGGGCTTCCATTTCATGAATTTTTAAGCTGCAAATATATAACTATACTATCATTTCATCCAGGTAGGGTATTTTTAAATTTGGCATTCTTCAGATCTGGGCTTTTCCAATACCAAATCTAACTGTTAGACATTTCAAACAATATTCTTCTTGGTAGATTTAAGGCATCTGGGGTCAAGTTCCAAGCATATTAGCAGGGTGGCTTTGGACAAGTAATCACTTTTTTCAACCTGTGTCTCCTTAATTGTAAAATGGAGATAATAATACTTGTACCTACCTACCTCACAAAGCTGTTGGGTTGATCAGCTGAGAATATATATCAAGTGCTTTATAACTAGAAAATGTTATTACATAAATATAAACTGTTACCACAACCATGATAGTGATGATCATATTTTTACTTCTTAAGGAAAACTTCAAGTGACATTTTGATCCAACTTCCAAGTTAAACACATTTGCTATTGCCTTGTTCAGAAATAAATTGATTGTATAAAGCTGTTTTGCAATCCTAAAGGACCATATAAATATGAGTTATTATTCCACTTTAAATGCATCATTCCTAAGGCTAGCAGTTTGGGATAGCTATCTCAGGAGTATAAGCAATTCTCCTGCAATTGTTTAGTTCCTTTTTATAATACTGCTTTAGTCCTTCTTTTTTAAAAGGTGGAAAATAATACTCCAAAGTGACCAAAGAAAGAGGAAAAGGATCTGTATGTATAAAAATATTTGTAGCTCTTTTTCTGGTAGCAAAGAACTGAAAATAAAGGAAATACCCATCAATTGGTGAATGGCTGAACCAATCATAGCATATGAATGTGATGGAATACTACTGTATTGTAACAAATGATGGAAGGAGTGGTTTCAGAGAAACCTGGGAAGACTGGTATCAACTGATATGGAGTGAATCGAGTAATACCAGGAGAAAAATTTATACAATAATAACAACAATGTGAAAACAAATAAACACTTTTGAAAGACTTAAGAACTGTGATCAATGCAATTACCAACTATGGTTCTTGAGCACTGTAAAGCCAAGCATGAGCAGCTTTCCAGAGGACTGCTCCTGTGAACAGCTTCAAGGTTCTGATTACACAGTATAGTGAACTCTCTGTTTATTCAATAACAAACTAAGACAAAACATCCACAGAAATCAAAGTACAGCATTCACCTTGTTATACCTTAACAACTTATCATTAAGGGGGCCGCATAGTTTTCACCAAAGTGGTCACATAGTTTTAAGCAAAAGATAACATTCATTTAGTAAGAACTCAATCATTTAGTTAGTCCTTAATTCAATCATCCTTAAAAAGGCAAGCCTCCTTAATTGACACAAAGTACAAAGGTCAAGGTTCTTCACCTCTAGGTCACATTGTCTTAATCTCTTCAATCAAAAATTCCTCTTTCTTCTTACTTGGAGAAGTCCTTAACTCAATCATCTAAATGTAAAGGTCAAAGTTCTCCACCCCTAGGCCGCAGGGATCTTCTCAGTTTGTATTAAATACCCAAAGAGAGATTTTTTTCATCTTGACTTGAGGCAGGCTCTCAGCTTTCATGGTTCTTCCATGGTCCCAGCTCCTGCCCAAATCCATCCAACTGCCACCTGGGTTCCAAGGCAGTCTGAGTTGTTCTCAGTTAAGTTCTCAGTTCTCTTCTCAATTATTAGTTCCTCAGCCTACACACTGCTTGCTCCCAGAAGTTCTGGCCCCCTCAACTTGGGCTTTTCTTTATATAAGGTATTAGCTCCTCCCTGTTCCAGCCCCACTCTGTTACATTAGCAAGTCCATCCCACTGTGGGATTCACAAGTTCTTTGTCTTAATACTTGACACAATCATGAACTTGGAACAAGGTGCTAAGTACCTGTTTGATTGCAAATACCAGGGGCATGGAAGATCTTCAAATTCCATTACTATTACAAGCATCCATGATGATCTTTGCTACCCACCTCCTCCCCGAGAGGCGATGGACTCAAAATGTAGGAGACATACATTTTGGGGGGACCTGGTCAATGAGGAAATTTATTTTTGCTTGGTATAAGGGTTTTGTTCCCCCCTCTTTTTTGAATGAGGTGGGAGAAGGGGTGGAAATAGGTGAGAGGGAGAGAAAATAAATACTCATAAATGAAAAAAATTCTCAAAAAAAAGGAAAATAAGAAATTTTAAAAAGCAATTTTTTTACCTAGCCAAAAATAAAAAAGATTTATTTATTCATTCATTTCCAGAAAAAATTTTCCCCAGTGTCTGCCTACAAGTAAATGATCTCATATACATCTACATTTTTCATAGAGGCTTCAAGACAAAATGCAGTATCTCTTCAAATTTTTTTCTTTTTAAAAAAAAGGATTGGTCCCACATCCCCTGCTACACTCCTACACACACACACACATACACACACACACACACACACAAACACACACTCACACATGCACCCCTCCTCTAAGAAGCTGAAATGAAGACTTATTACAACATTTCTGAGATGTTTAATTCCCCATTCCAGGTCTGAATTCTTCCACATTTAATGTAATGGTTTATTTATGGTTGTCCATATTCAAATGATCTTTTGTCCCAACTCTCCTCTACCTCTTCCCCACCACCTCCCCCACCACCACCCCAACCCACCCCCACCCCCACCTTCCAGCACATTTGTAGTCTGATGTTGCCTGTGTCCCATGTGGTCTGTCAGAAACATTGCTTTGTGGAATGTCATTTTGCTATGGCCACACTTTTCCTTCCTAATCCAATCTCCTCCTCCTCCCTCCCCCCTTTATTTGTGGCCAACCAGACAGTACATGCTGACATTTTAAATCACCTCAACTCTTGGCTTTCTTCCACCATGACAAGTTATTCCTGCCCTGTCTATTCTGTGTATGTTTTGATGCAGGAGATCGTGACTCTCCGGTGCTCCACTCCAATCTCCACTGTATGAGCTGCCAGGTAAGTAATGGAATATTCTTTGGGTTTTGGAAAGCATCTGTGCAACTGTCACAGAAAGGATTTTGTTTTATGCACATAAGCATTGTTAACGGTGTTGCAATGCTGCAGGGAATTTGCATCACTGGCTATGAAGTAAAAGGAAAGCGAGAACAGAGAGGGCTGAGTCTAAGGGGCGGGGGTGGGACAGCGGGCAGGCTAGGCAAGATGTACAAGTGCCAGAAGCCCAGATGCTGTGTGACCTGGGGAGCCCTTGGCGATGGTCTTGGCCCCAAAGTGGTTAGAGAATGGCAGTCTTCCAAAGCCATTGTAGCTTTTATTTAAATCCTGGTTAACAACTACAGCACGTCTTATTGAACTGGACTAGGTGGACGAACACAGAAGGAAAACCGAGGTACATTCACTAACCATTCAATAAACCCAAAAGGCTAGGGAGGCAGAGCTTGGCAGCCCAGGAGATGCCCCTTGACATGGTTTTGAATTTTGTTCGGGAGGAAGAGGGGTGGCAAGCAGTGAGAAGTCAAATCAGACATTGCTTCATTCCAAGTTCCATTGTGTGTCTGCTGACGTCATGCTAACGCCAATACAAAAAAAAAATAGGGATGGCTTCGAATGAGCAGAGCAGGAGACCTGTTTCTCTGTTTCCCTAAGCATGGGGCAAAATACACTGTTCCTCTCAGACAATCTCCAAATGACTCTTCAAAATATTTGCCCAAGAACAAGTCCTGTTGGGAAAGAGGTAAATAAAAAAGCTGTGGAATCCTTAACACAGGATTCTTGGTGGCATCCCCCACTTTCACCACTAGCCCAGGCACTGCCCATAGGAAACCCAAAAGCAGTGGGACAGGCATGGAGCATTCCTCTGCCAAGCTTGGCCATCCTTGATGGCTTCTTGATTCTCCTTATTCTTTATTTCTTAGCCTATTTTGTTGTTTGCCCTGCCTCTTCTTTTTCCTTTGTTGGTTAGTTATTTGCCATCACTTTGGTTTTTGAGCCACATTTGTATCCTCCATGTGTATGCACACAAACACACACACAAACATGTGTATATGGCAGCTTTTGTTGCCCTGTTGCAAGAGAGATGGTTGTTTGGTAGCAGGGGGAAGGCTCCTTGCCAAGTCTGCCTAATTACAATGAAGCATATGCAGATTTGTCTTGTTTTCAGCTAATGACAGCTGCAAACAGTTATTTGTCATACTCCCTGACTGTTGATTGGTGAAGGGATGACCAAGAGAGAACTGTGGGCTCATTCCCTTTGTGTTTCTATGTTCCAGTCTGGATGGTCATGGTGAGAGGCATCAACTAATATGTCTCAGTTCTCAAGGATGACACATTTTTGAACTAACCTTTGGTCTCTGACTGAGTGGCTAGGGGAATGGAATGTGAACTTTGACACTCAAAAGGACAAAGATATTATTTGGCTGATCTTTCCTGAAGTAAAAATGATCAAAATGGGAGTTGTTGGCCTTTTTTGTGTGACATGGACCCCGTGGGTAGTCTAATAAAATCCATGGACCTTGTCCCAGAATAGTGTTCTTAAAATAAAATACAATTAAATAAATAAAATAACAATTAAAATAAAATATATAAAATAAAACACAAAATAAAATTAAATTAAATTATAAAATCACAAAGGAAACCCATTATATTGAAATATAATTATCAAAATATGTTTTTTAAGCTCATGGATCTCTTATTTAGAAACACCTCCCCCATCCCCCAGCAATAGGAATTAGGGGAAAATCCCATAAGGATGAGTGATTTTAGGTATATTCTGAATATTTTTTGATTTTCTCATAGGAGAATGAATGAGGAAAGAGCAATTCCAAAAATCCATCCTAGTATCATTGTCTTTGAGATGGTCACTTGCATCAGTTTTCCTTAATTGTTAGCCAAAGAAAATTCAGATCAAGAAATCATAGGCTCAGGGGCAGCTAGGTAGCACAGTGAATAGAGCACCAGCCCTGAAGTCAGGAGGACCTGAGTTCAAATCCAACCTCAGACACTTAACATTTACTAGCTATGTGACCTTGGGCAAGTCACTTAATCCCAACTGCCCTCCAAAAAGAAAAAAAAAAAAGAAATCATAGACTCATAGATTCAGAGTTAGGAGGCTCATAGATATTCATAGAACTAAATAAATGTCCCAGAAGGGACCAATCAGTACAACTAAATATTTATTAAGTATATTACTGTGTGTAGTTCAGCCCCTTCATTTTCCAGCTGAGAACCAAGGTCCAAAGAAATGATTTGACTAAGAGTTCACACTGCTGTGAGGCATCTGGATGGCTCAGTGGTTAGACTACTGGGCCTGGAGTCAGGAAGACCTGAGTTCAAATTCAGCCTCAGACATTTGACTGTGTGACCCTGGGCAAGTCACTTCACTTCTGTTTGCCTCTGTTTCCTCAACTGTATACTGGGGATAATAACATCACCAACCTCACAGGGTTGTTGTGAGGATCCACTGAGAAAATATTCGTAAAGCACTTGGCATGTAATAGGTACTGCATAAATGCTTATTCCATTCCCCACATAGGTAGTACACGTCACAATCTACATGAAAACCAGCTCGAGGTATCGTTTTCTCACTTAACTTCTCAGGCCTCAGTTTCTCTGTCTACATAATGATAATGAGGAGGTTGGAGTAAATCATCTCTAATGTCCCTTCCTAGCTCTGTGATTCTGTGAATCTTATTGAATTGTTATTGTTAAGTAGGTGAGTCATATCCAACTCTTCATGACGCCACTTTTGGGGGGAGGGAGCATTCCTTGGTGAAGACACTGAAATGGGTGCATTTCCTTTTCCAGTTCATTTTACAGATGAGGAAACTAAGGCAAATGGGACTAAGTGACTTGCCCGGGATTACACAGCTCGTAGCTGGATTTAAACTCTGGTCCTCCTGACTTCAGGGCAGGCACTCTATTCAGTGTACCCCTTAGCTTTTTGAATTTCTGAAAATCTATTGCAACACCTTTCCCTACCCACCTTTTCTCAAATTTGTGAGGTCAATGCAATTGTCATAGAGCTCCAGTTATTGGAAAGAAAAGCTGTGTTGGTGGCCCCAGGCTGCCAGCAAGGAAGGGGGGTGAGTGTTGGCTCAGGAATGAATAAGAAAGGAAACAGAAGGCAGGAGTTTGAAATGCGCCTTTGGGTGCCCTTGAGGCCTCTTTGTAGCTCAGGGTGCTCCTAATAATAACAGCAACAATGACAATAGGACAATAGCGATGGATAAAATAGCACTTTATGGTTCTCAAAGAACTTTACAAATGTTACCTCAGTTGATCCTCACAGCAACTCTGTGAAGTAGGGTTATTATGAAAGCCATTTTGCAGATGGAGAAACTGAGGGTGAGAAAGGTTATACAAGTAAGTGACCAAGGCAGAATTTGAATTCAGGTTTTCCTGACTCCACATCATAGCAAATGCTCTGGCCACATGGTACCCATGTTGCAGTAATGTAGCCTCTGGTGGGATCTGGGAATTTCAATCAGGATGTTCTCTCTTCTCTCTCAAGGGTTTTATCTCACAAATGGATGCAAATTTCAATGCATAAGAAATGCTCAGAAAAACAGGAATTGGGGGCACAAATTTGCTCCAGAGAGTGT
Organism: Pseudocheirus occidentalis; assembly: GCA_028646575.1. Classification (NCBI taxonomy): domain Eukaryota; kingdom Metazoa; phylum Chordata; class Mammalia; order Diprotodontia; family Pseudocheiridae; genus Pseudocheirus; species Pseudocheirus occidentalis. The sequence goes on along the minus strand of CM053599.1, from coordinate 110,562,254 downwards.
TGATGCTTCACGTGAATCTCTTCCCCTCCTTCTTCCCCCTCCCCAACTTTTCCTTTTCCATTCAAGAACTCTTTGCTCTATTCTGCAAGGAGAAGAAGAATTCTCTTTCTTGGACTTGGAAAGTCCAGATCTGGAGTCAGTTCTCTTCTTTCCCATTTACTGTTCTATCACTTTGCTATATGACCTCTTACAAATCACATGATGTAGGCGCTTTGTTGTTCAGTCATCAGTCATATCCAATTCTTTGTGACCCCATTTGAGGTTTTCTTGGCAAAAGACACTGGGCTGGTTTGCCATTTCCTTGTCCAGCTCATTTTGCAGATGAGGAAACTGAGACAAACAGGGTTAAGTGACTTGACCAGGGTCACACAGCTAGTAAACTAGTTAAGTGTCTGAGGTCAGATTTGAACTCAGGAAGATTAGTCTTCCTGACTCCAGGACCCACACTCTATCCACTGTACCACCTCACCTGCTATAAACCCACTTGTCACCTCTCTGGGCCTCTATTTCTTCATCCATAAAATGAGAAGCTTATAATTGACAATCTCTAAGATTCCTTCTAGCTCTAAAAGTCTCTGCTTTGGTGACATCTTCACCAAGGGCCTGCAGTGGGCAGTGAATGTGGTGGGAGAGACAGAGGGGGTAATAACATTTAGACAGCACAATGGATAGAACACTGACCTAGGAGTCAGCCTGAATTCAAATTTGATTTCAGTCACTTAGTAGCTGTGTGACCCTGGGCAAATCACCTAAACCTGATTGTGTGTGTGTGTGTGTGTGTGTGTGTGTGTGTGTGTGTGTGTGTGTGTGTGTGTGTGAAAGAGAGAGAGAGAGAGAGACAGAAAGAGAGAGAGAGAAACAGAAAGAGAGAGAGAGAGAGAGAAACAGAAAGAGAGAGAGAGAGAGAGAGAGAGAGAGAGAGACACGGAGGGAGGGAGGGAGGGAGAGGAAGAGGGTCAAAATAGGGAAAAGGGGAGGTTTGCAGCTCTTTGTCATGCAGCCAAGAATAACTTCAATAGCAGTAGCACCACTACCCTCCCCTCTTCTACCCTGGCAGACAAATTAAAATTGTAACGCCCAGGAGAGCCCAAAAGACTGCCCCCCTTCCCATCATTTGACTTGGCCCAGGAGTGGAGCTGTTATAACTCAGTCTAGTTCTTTAATGAGGAGACACTTTGTTACCAACACAGATAGGAGTTTTCCCCATAGCCAGCCTTGTCAGTAGGTAACAATGCACCCAGCTTAACAACTCTGTCCAGTGCAAATATTGCCAAAATGTGTGTCTTGTCTTTACTATCTGTTCAGCTTTCATACCTTGTACACTCTAAAAGAATGTGACTCATGCCTCTATTCTGAAAAACAAGTCAGTTGTGCCAGGGGAAAGTGTATGTGGCCCCCATGTAGACAGAGACTCACCATCTATGACTTGTTCACCAAGCAAGTCCACCCTTTCCTTTTATCCTCTTGTCCTTCCTTTTATTCCTCTCCTTTCTTTTCTCCTCTTTCCCTGTTGTCTCCTATATTTTGTGTCCAATTCAACCCACATAAATGAGTCATTTTAGACAGTGTCAATCTCTGAAAATGAGGAAAGGTTTATGTTCTTTATTTTTTAAAAAAATATTATGTAGAGCATATATTTATTTCTGAACCAATCAACTCAGTCTATGAAAACAAAGTACAGAAGCAGCCTCTTTGACACTAGGTTGTTGTGTATTGTTTTCATATTTGTAACCTTGCAAAATGGAAGGGTAATTGCCCTGACTTCTTTTTTTGGAGATGGTAGCATGGCAAAATGTTTGGACTTGATACGGGGCGAACACGCAGGACATCATCACACTAGCATTTCTAGATAACCAAGCTCGGTCCTTCTCTAGTAGAGCCTTCTTTGAGTCATACCTAGTCTTACTGGTAGTTTAAATATAAAGTCACTGAAGAACAGGACAATTTTGCTTCTGTTTCTTCATAAGAAACCTCTTGATCCTGAAAATTTTCTGGGAAAATACAGGAGGTCACCACTATGCCTGTTGAGTTTTTTTATGTCTTTGTTATGATTGGCTGCCTAAAACCAGTATGCAGAATTTGATTTAACATCAAGAAATCATTCATAGCAAATGTTATTGGGAGAGCAGGTGATAGAACTTATTTCCATGGTCTGAGGCATTATACATAATGCCTTGTTTGGAAGAAGGGAAAAGGTTTAATGGAAAGGGTCTCTTTGTTCAGGAATTCAGTACTAGTTCCAACCCAAAGAAGGGTGGGGCCAAGGAAACTGGACATATGTGAGGGCATAGACAGGGTTTATTCAGCTCCAAGATTGGTGTGCTGAAAGCAGGGATAATCTGTGTCCCTATTTTAATATTATAAATTTAAAGCTTAAAAGGGTTTTTCAGAGGTTATCTAATAGTCTACTAACCACTTCATTTTTATAGATGAAGACACTGAGGCCCAGAAGCAATTTGCCCAAAGTTACACAGGTGGTGAGTGATAGAGCTGGGATTTGAACCCAGGTCCTCTGAATCTTTCCACTATACCACTTGAGGAAACAGATCCAACTCAATTTTGCTCCTTGAATGAAAGAAACCACAGAATAGTAGATAGAACAGCAGATTTGGATTCCACCCTAGACATTTATTGGTTCTGTGATCACAGGCAAGTCACAGGAACACAGGATCATAGGTAGATGGTGTGGGTCTTGAAGTAAGTAGCAACTTGAGTTCGAATCCTGCCTTAGGCATTTACTAGTTGTGTGATCTTGGGCAAGTAACTTATCTTTTATCTGCCTCAACTTCTTCATCTGTAAAATGGAGATAATAATAGCATTTACCTCCCAGGGTACAGGGATAAAATTAGCTAATATTTTGTGAAGTGCTTTGCAAATCTTAAAGTGCTATATAAATGCTTGCTGTTGTTTTGTTATTATTACAACTATTATTATTATTATTATTTTCATTATCATTATTATTATTAATATTCAGCCTTCCATTCTTAAGATCCTATAAGCCAGAAAGAAAGAAACAAGGGTCTCTGGACACAAAGCAATCAATCTTAGGCAGTCTAGCCTCTGTCACTCTTTTCTGGAACTTAGGTTGTACAACAGAAGAGAGTAAAGGTGCTTTTTGCAATCTGGCTCCCATAGAGCTGTCTGCCCGTAGAAAGAGACAGAAAGATGGAGACAGAGACAAAGTCAGAGAGGTGAAATAAAGACCAAGAATGGTGAAAGTGAAATAACAAAGGACAGAACCAAGATGGGAGAGAAAGGGTGGGGATTGGCCTGAGCTCCGCTCAAAACTCCTTCAAAAACTTGATGCCTCAAAACAAATTCTGGACTGGCAGGACCCCAAAAAGAACAGGGTAAAATGATTTAGAAGGTCAGCAGGAGGGGCAGCTAGGTAGCACAGTGAATAGAGCACCGACCCCGGACTCAGGATGACCTGAGTTCAAATTCGGCCTCAGGTACTTAACACTGACTAGCTGTGTGACCTTGGGCAAGTCGCCTAACCCCAATTGCGGAATCTTCCCCCCTCCAAAAAGCAAAAAAACAAAACAAAAAAGAAAGTCAGCAGGAAAGGTCTCTTGCAGAACAGTGGGAGCAGGTAATCAGAAGTAGATCTTAGGTGTGACTGAATGAGTGGCAGTAGTGATGGGCTTCCAGACTTCTCAGCCCACAGATGATAAAGGAGTCGGACAAGTGATCAAAAGGAAATTATAGGGGTTCCTTTGCTAGCACTGGGAGCAGGACTCTGTTGCATTATTCATATTTGGACTTGGGTCATATTCTTGGGTCTCAATCCCAGGGTGAAGAGGAATACTAGAATACCAGAGTTTGTGGCCACAGGGGAACTGGGACTCTGGTCAGTTCCAGAACAGAAAAGAGTGCCTGTGGTCACTCATAGAACAGAGCACAAGCCAGGAGAGTAGTAAACAGACCTCTCCCTAGATCATATAACCTTGGAAGAACTGAAAACTTACAGGTCCCCAGAATTATCTCTGAAATAGCTACACAAAAACCTAAAGCTTGGGACAGTACCCCCTCCACTCAAAGAGCAGAACCCCACTTTAATATAGAATTTAAAGTCAAGAAACAGAGTAAATGAGCAAACCACAGAAAGAGCTCCTACTATAGAAAGTTACTATGGTGACAGAGAAGATCAAAAACTCAGAAGATGACAATGAACTCAAAACTGCTGCATCCAAAGGCTCAAAGAAAAATACAAATTGGTCTCAGGCCATGTAAGAGCTCAAAAAGGATTTTTTTAATCGAATAAAAGAGCTAGAGGAAAAATTGGCAAGAGAAATGAGAGTGATAGAAAAAAAATCATAAAAAAGTCAAGAGGAAGAACAAAAAAAATTGAAGAATATAACACCTTAAAAAATAGAATAGACTAAATGGTAAAAAAAAAAAGGCACAAAGATTCAATAAAGAGAAGAATGCCTTGAAAAGCAGAATTCACCAAATGGAAAAAGATATACAAAAATTCACTGAAGAGAACTCCTTAAAAATTCAGAATTGGGCAAATGAAAAAGGAAATACAAAAGCTCACTACCAAAAACAATTCATTACAAATTGGAATTGGGCAAGTGGAAGCTAATGATTTTATGGGACATCAAGAAACATTAAAATGAAATCAAAAGAATGAAAAAAAATAGAAGAAAATGTGAAACATTTCATTAGAAAAACAACTGGCCTGGAAAATAGATCCAGAAGAGATAATTTAAGAATTATTGAACTACCTGAAAGCCATGATCAAGAAAAGAACCTAGACACCATCTTTCAAGAAATTATGAAGAAAACTGCCCTGATAGTCTAGAAATTGCTTTTACATATAATTGGGGGAAAATAAATTTTTAAAAAAGTGAATTAACAGTTAGGAAATGACAAAAGTAATTTTGTGAGGAGGTGGGTAGGGAGTAGTTAAGACCTAAAAGGATAGATTAATTAAGAATAGAAGGCTGAATTAGAGCTGGAAGAGTCCTCAGAGGCCATCTTTATATGTAATTAAGAAAAAATAAAATGTTATTTTCTTTTGGCTTTTTTTTTGGAGGGCAATTGGGGTTAAGTGACTTGCCCAAGGTCACATGGCTAGTTTTTGTGTTAAGTGTCTGAGGCCAGTTTTGAACTCAGGTCCTCCTGACTCCAGGGACGGTGCTCTACTCACTGCACCACCTAGCCACCCCCAAAATGTTATTTTCTTAAAAATTAAATATATATGTGTATTTGTATATGTGTTTGTGTATATACCTACACACACACACACACACACACACACACAACTTTTAAAAGGATAGCCACTAAGGATACCTCAACTTGATTCAGCTATATAAAGTATCTTTGCCTAAGTTACCCCTCTTTTTTGACCAGCCAGGTATCAGAGACAACACCTAGAGTTCTTTGTGGCTATTTTGTATTTGGACAACCAGGAAGTGATGTCAGCAGCCCTGTGCCTTTAAAACTAGCCTAACTTGCTTGGGGGGAGGGGGGGGTTAGGATATTGCTCCCACCACAACTTTCCTCCTGACTTACAATACGACCCTAACTGAATCCCAACAAAGCAGGGGATGGGCTTGCTCCTCTGCAGGTTCCTATACTCTCTAATGCATTGTTTTCTCCAGTCTTTGTTCTGTATTTGGCAGCTCCTTTCAGAATGCTGCTTCTCCTCATGGATACAATTCTAATTTGCTTGCTGCTCTCAACCCCTGATCAGAGCAACTCAAAATTCCCTCCAGTACTTGGGTTTTTGCCGCCTGTACTTGAGCTTCTGTTCCCTGGAATTTCTACAACATTCTTTCTAAGTTGCCTCTCCAACCTTCTGCCCCCATGCAGAGAGAGCAAAAGAGAAAGAGAATGGATGGGGGGGGGGGGGGGTGAAGGGCAGTGAGTAGAGCACTGGCCCTGGAGTCAGGAGGACCTGAGTTCAAATTTGACCTCAGACACTTAATACTTACTAGTCATGTGACCTTGGGCAGGTCACAACCCCAACTGCCCAGCCTTCCCCCTCTAAAAAAAGAGAGAAAGAGACTGCATCTCTCAATATATATACCCTAGACACGGGGTTGGGGAATCCACAGCCTAAAGGTCACATGTGGCCCTCTAGGTCCTCAAGTTCAGCCCTTCGACTGAACCCAAACTTCACGGAACAAATCCCCTTAATAAAAAGATTTGTTTTGTAAAAACAAATTTGACTCAGTCAAAAGACCACACCCAAGGACCTGGGAGACTACATGTGGCCTCAAGACTGCAGCTTCCACCACCTCTGCTAGAGTTCTTGTGCATAATAGAGCAGGGAGTGAGGAAAGAGTAAAGCCAGCTCCTTGGAGTATATGTACCCATTACAAAAGAAGTCCCCTTGACATTCACCTCCCAGTCAAAAGTATTCACTATCTAAAAATTATTTCAGATAGCATATGCACAGTACAAGTGCATATCATACTATATCCATGCATCACATATACAATAGACCTTGCACATACTTTTTAAAAATCTAATATGTGCTCTTCCCCAAAGCAATACCCTGCCCTGAACCAGCAGACCCAGAGTTATACAGCTAACATCCTTACCCACCACCTCAGGGTATCATAATGGTCCAACACGTCTGCTCAGACTCACAGGTAATTATGAACACTTGGTGTCTCCATGTACTAAAGGGGAACAATACCGGCTCCATCAATGGCCCAGTGCAAAAAGAGCTATCTTCTCACCCTAAGGGATAAGGCCCTGAAAGTGGACCATCCCAAGTCTCCTCGGGATGACCAAAAATGGAGGAGCAGGGGAAAAGAGTGTAGCATAAACTTATAGCCATTCTCCCCAGCTTAGACAGGGTTCTACCTCACATTGAGGTTTCCTTGGCAATCTCCCTCATTCTCCCTCAAACTCAATCAGATTTTGACCCCGATTGTCTCTCTATGGGTCATCTTCTAACACCACCTGTCCAGGTACAATTGGTAGAAAGTGCCTTTATTCATAGGACTGGTTCTTCTGTTCCTTTGATGCAGTCCTGTCCCCACTATGGGCAACAAATGGTTTCAATATAAGGTCATTGTTCAGGTCATTCTCTGGAGTTATCTTGTAGAATGGTTGAGATGTAAGTCTCTCAGTTCTTTGGCATAAGCCACAAGGCCCTCTAGGTCCTCAAGTACAGCCTTTTGACTGAATCCAAACTTCACAGAGCAAATCCCCTTCATAAAAGGATTTGTTTTGTAAAAGTTGGACTCAGTTAAAATGTCACATTCAAGGACCTAGAAGGCCACATGTGGCCTGGAAGCCACAGGCAGGTTCCCCACCCTGGCCCAGTAAGGTTTCTTGCAACCTGCTTCAATAGTTTATGTTTTGTAGAGACGCTAAGGTTTTTTAGCAGGGTTCTCTTCCTTGATTAATTTGTTCTTCCTTTCTGGTCTGAAGTCCTGACTAGGCAGTAAGTCTCTCTTAAAATGGTCAAATCAAGTCAACAAATATTTATGAAACACCTACAATGGGCAAGGCACTGTGCCAAGCACTAGGGATACAAAGAATGCCAAAAAAAAAAAAACCCAGCAACCACAACAACCCTAATTTCTGGCTTCGAGGAGCTCACAATCTAATGGACTTTACCTTCCCCCAAATTCCAAAGCACCTGTCACTAGATAGTTGTGATATGTAACAGTCTAAGGCCTATTGTACATGTTAACCACATGTTATGTGAAAAGTCAATTCCTGGGACAATTATTATAGAAATACACTTTAAAAATCACTTCTTGAGTTAACAAGTCTTTCTGCTCAGGGCTCAGGGCCCTTCAGCATGTTCAGTAGGTTGTGGGTCTCCTTTAGGATGGGACATCACATTTCTAGACTACTTAATCCTACCACCTACAAGACCTCTTCAAACCACTTGCACTTAAACATCCTGAATCAAATTGGGATGAATTCTGTCCTGGAAACCATAGATTAATACATTCCTCTAAATACTGGACAAAACAATCTGCCATGTCTGCCACAGTCAATTTCCTTCCAGAGACAAGAAGTGTAGGCACGCCTAGCCAGAGATTTTCTGCTGCTTGTGTTCTCCAGGTAAGCAGCTTGTGACACAGCCCTGTCCTTGCTGGTCCATTGGTCATAGGTACTCCTACCTTTCTTTCATATACCCACTGCCATTCAGAGTTAGTAGAACCTGTCTGCACCAGATCTAAAGTTGTCTCTTAGCCCAGGTGTCCACAGTCGTCATGGACAGTATTCAGAGACATCTTTGAGCTTCTGGCAGCATCAATAACCTCCCACTGCAGGCAGGATCTTCCATAGTCTGATAGAGCACTCAATGTCAGAGTTCTAGCTTCTGTTATGCTGACAATGGAGGCAGCATGGCATAGTAGATAGAGTGCTGGACTTGAATTTAGGAAGACATGGGCTCAAATCCTGCCTCAGACTTGTATTCCCTTTGAAAATCTCACAATTCACTTCCTCTCTATGGTCCTCAGTTTCCTGATCTGTAAAAGGAGAGAGATGGTTAACCTCATTGGCCTTCAGGGTCCCATCCAGCTCCAAATGTGTGATTCTTCAAAGGGCCTATATCTAATTCTTGAAGGATCACATCTCTCCCTTTCAGCCAATGTCATTACTTGTCAAGCTTCATCTTGAAGCTGGACTCCCCAACAGTTACCCAGTTTTCAAATTGGAGAAGTGAGATTAGCTTAAAGCTGCATCATCTCCTTCCACTAATAGCACAGTCTCGGGGTGAGGGGGGGGGGGAATCCTAGATGTTCTCAGAGAGAGGAGCCAAAGATAACACTGAACTTTTGAACCATTGTGACTGGAAGGACAGTAGTGCCATTCACAGTAACGGGGAACTTTAGAAGAGAAAGAGGAAGGGAAGAGAAAGGCGGAAGAGATACTGAGTTCTGTTTTGGACATGTTGAGTTGGAGACGCTGATGGGTCATCCAGTCTGAAATGTCCAACAAGTAATTAATGATACAACGTTAGAGTTCATCAGAGAGATTAAAGCTAGATAAAGAGATCTGGTGAGGCAGGTAGGTGACACAGTGGGTAGAGTGCCAGGCCTGGAGGCAGGAAGACTCACTTCCTCAGTTCAGATCCGACCTTAGACACTTACTAGCTACATAAGTCACTTGACCCTTTTTGCCTCAGTTTCCTCACATGCAAAATGAGCTGGAGAAGGAAAAGGCAAACCACTCCAGCATCTTTGCCAAGAAAACCCTAAATGAAGTCAACAACAACAACTGATCAGATCACCAAATGAGGGAATAGAGAGAGAAAAGAGAAGCAGACCCAGGATAGAGACTTGGGGGACATATACAGTAAGTAACTTCAGGAATATTTTGCTGATTGATTCTCAGTGGAGGCAAGTAATTCTGCTGATTGAACCTCAGTATTATAAAATGCCTTAAAGATTATCTAGTTCAACCTCTCACCCAATGCAGGAATCTTTTCTGCATCAAGTGGTGACTCATCAGCCCTGGGTGACTGGGGCTCCTCAATAAAGTAATTCATTCTATTCAGGGGTACTTCTAACTGTTCTAATTATTATAGGGAGTTAGGTGTCAAAGTGCATATAACACTGGGTTTGGAATCAGAAAAACTCATCCAGTCTCAGACACTTACTAGCTGTGTGACCCTAGCCAAGTCACTTAACCCTGTTTGCCTCAGTTTCCTCTTCTGTAAAATGAGAAGGAAATGGCAAACCACTCTAGTATCTTTTCCAAGAAAGACCCAAATGGGGTTACAAAGAGTTGTGTTGAGCTAGTTGAGGTCAGTTGAGTCTAAAATAACTCAACAACAACAACTAATTGTTAAAGTCCTTCTTCATATTGAGCCAAAGTCTATCTCTAGATAGTAATTCTAGATAGTAATAGTAATTCTATTCACTTATCTTTGTCCTGCTTCCAGGACCAACACCCAGAATAAATCTCCATTTTTCCATCAAAAAACCCTTTAGATTTTGGAAGCAGTGATCCTTTCCCTCCTCACCCCAATAATTGCACCCACCAGTCTTTTGATAATGCTCACTATAATCTAGGAGATTTTTATTTCATATATCTCTCTGGTGAAGCCTATGAACTCCTTTTCAGAACCATGTGTTTAAAGCATAAAATAAAATACATCAGGTTACAAAAAATTATACTAAATATAGTTATCAAAATACTTTTAGAAATTCATGGACCCCAGTTTAAGAAACCCTGTTATAAGTTACCATCTGGAGGTCTCAGGCCAGGGGAAACCTTCAAAGTCATTTCTCCGCCCCACCCCCCCGCCCCTTCCAGAGGGTTTAGGTAAGAGATGGGCTAGCAGTATCCACAACTTTTTTAGAGCTTCAGGGTTATACTGTTGTTATTAGGAATTATTGCAAGGTCAGCACTGGATTTTTCACTTATAGAGGGCAGCAAGAGCCAACAGGCTTCCAAGCAGACTGGTCACTAGGCCTCCCACACCTTGGTAGATGAAGAGGAAAGAATTCAGGGGCAGCAGCAGTGAGGAAGAAGACCACATTTTGTGACCCTCCCTCACTAAACACCCAGATTATGCCAAAGTTCTTGAATCAATTACTACGTTCTATACAATGTCCTTCTTTAATTCATGGTTGTTTCTGTATTGCTACCTGTTGCTGGTACATTCTGAATACTCCTGGGAAGATGCTGAGGTTTGATTTGCATATGGAAGGGTTGAGAGTCAGGCAGGAAGAATTTGAGGTTGTTGTTAAGTTTGCTGGGCAATTGATTGTGTCTGCTGCTGAGAGAGAGAAAGGGAAGGACTTTATAACAAAATTAGGTAGGAGGGGCTATTCTGGGGAATAGTATCTTTCATCTTTCAGAGAACAATTACCTAACTCTACATTTGCAAATGATCTACCCACCTTGGAGAAGCAGCTTGTGGGATTTCCTTGAGAAACAGCACACAAGGTTTAGCAAGTATTTAAAGGGGGAATTCAGATTTTTCCTAAAAAGCTTCCATGGAAGATAACTTCTCCTCCACATACCAAACATGCACTCCCCTAATACCCTCTGGTAATAATAATGCCTGTCCTTTCTAGGTGATAGAAGAGTCTTCCACCTGGGTTCAGGAACAAGTGAATGGAAAGCTACATCTAGAATCAGAAAAACAGGTAGGATCGATGCCTAGTCCTGCTCCATAGGTCAAAAGGCTGTGGCCAAAGATATTGCTCCAAGGCACTAGACTAGAAGTGCTCTCTATATGCTTTGGTGTCTGTTCCTACTCTCTAATCCCCAATTTATTTCTTCATTCATTCAATAAACGTTTATTAAATACTCATGTGGAATGCACTGTGCTAAGCACTCCCAGGGATGAAAAGCATATACAAAAATAAATCAGATATGGTCTCACAGGAAATAAGACAGGTACACAGGTAAATGAGACAGAAGCTAGAACATGATGCAAGTAAAAAGTGCTGTGAAATTAGTGAGAGAGAGAACACTTCTAGTTGGGTCAGAAAGGCTTCATGGAGGAGATGGAGTCTGAACTGAGCCCGAAGGATGGCAGGGTGCTAACAGGTAGAGATCAGGGTGGATGAGTGGAGAAAAAGAGAAAAAGTCCAGGCCTCGGGATCTATTAGGGTGCAGAAGAAACTAGCAGAAGTGCTGGAAGATTGAAAGGATTCTGGTTTGCCTAGAACACAGGGTTTGTTTTGCTGGCTAGTAATTTCAAGATGGCCATTTAGACAAGATATTTCCTTCCAAATATGGACAAGGGCAATGAGGGCTAGCAGGGATGGGGAAGACTGTTCCTGTAAATCACGTACTCCTCAGGCTGAAGGGGACTTGAGATGTCATTTAGACTAGTCTTCTGTATGTGAAGTCATTCTCCGGAGAGAAAATTTCCCATTATATTGTTGAACAACCAATTCAGAATTTCTTTCTACTTTCTAACCCAAGCCCCACATGTCTCTTCTTCAGCACTTCCCTTATTATGTGGAGTCACCCTTCTGACAATCAGCGACAACAAGGACTGAGCTAGGGAAATATAGGTGGGTCCCCAATAATGAAGAAACACGGTACTGGGAGCCTTGGTGTATCTCCTACCGTTTACCCTAATCCCAAGTGCTTGGCTTCAGAAAAATGGGGGACAAACTGTGGGAGGGAGGGCAGTTGTTTCATCCTACCTGCTATCCATGTTCTCCCCAAGTTGGTCCCTAGAGACAGAAATCCTTAGGAAAGAGATATCTTAGTGTTGGGTTTTTTGTTTTTTGTTTTTTCTCAAAAAAACCCTCTGAAAACCTCCTTCCCAGCACATGATTTCTTATCTTACAACAGTGCCCCCTCGTGTCTGTTCTCATCCACTGCAACACCGTAGGAGTTGAGAGGAAAACTAGCTGGAAGGTAGGAAGTTGACCAGCGGACAAGGGACACTGAGCCCATTAAGGATAGAGACTGTGTTGCATTCAATTCTTGTGAATGCCTCAGTGCCAGTCTGCACACAACTCCTAAGCAGCGTGTGGTACAGCGAGTGGATAGAGCTGGGTCTATAGTCATTAAAGGTTCAAATCCAGCCTCGGACATTTCTTACCTGTGTGATCTTAGGCAAGTTACTTAATGTCTGTCTGTATGCCTCAGTTTCATCAAGCATAAAAAAGAAATTATGACAGCGCCCATGAAGATCAAATGAGATATTTGTAAAGCACCTAGCACAAGATCTGGCACATAACAGACACTTAAGAGGCTCCTTCCCTCCTTCCCTCCACCTCCTCCTCTTGGCTGAAGTCTCAGCCAAAACCTTTCTGGGCCCCCGGTCTTCATAGACTGATAGGTTCACAGGATGGTGTGGCTGGAAGGCTCCTCTAGGCCAAACATTTCATTTTACAGGTGGGGAAACTGACTTCATCTCTAAGATGAGGGGGTTGGCCAAGGTGGTTTGGAGAGTCCATGTTCTGAACCCTTTCTAATTGTCACACTCTGTGATTCTACAGAAACGGCTTAGTTCAGACATTACCACATGAGCGGCTCCTCTGTGTGATCCCAGATCAATAAGTCAGAAGGAATAAGGATTTACTAAGCACCTACTATGTGCTGGCACTAAGTAAAGTGCTTTACAAATATTACATCCTTTGATCCTCCCGATAACCCTGGAAGGTAGGTACTATTAAGACACCCATTTTACAGCTGAAGAAACACAAAGGTTAAGTGTCTTATCCAAGACCACGCAGCTTATAAGTGTCTGAGGTCACATTGGAACTCAAGTCTTTCTGACTCCAGAACTAGTGCTCTAACCTCTGGGTCACCTAGCTGTCCAGTGGCTACGTGGAAAGATTTTCCTCCCAGATTAACCTTCCTAGTTTTGTATTCAGGAGCCATTCTTTCAACTCAGGAAGTCATGACCTAAGTGACTAAGTCAATTCAGGGGAAGAAGAGACATGTAGTGGTAGCTGGTGACTCTGTACAAAGGTAAATAAGAGAATTACCTGCTGTCTTCCCAAGACATATATCTAAGACATTCTGGGGAACGTCTGGAGACATGTTAGACCTAATAAAGACTTCCCATTCCTAGTGATTCATCTAGGGTTAAATGATAATTCTAGAAGAAACCTAGAAAGTATGACTAGTGATTATAAAGCCCTAGGAAAAGAGACACAAATTGTGTTTTCATCTCTGCTGCCAATTTCAGAAGATAGAGGTTGGCTAAAGTGGTTGGCTAAGATAGTATCTAAAAATGGGACCCGATTTCTGTATCATGACTTAAAACATAAGAGTCATAGACTCTTGGCTAGAAATGGAGTATACCTAACAAGGACTGGTAAAAATATATTTATCTAGAATCTTGTTGATCTGATCAGGAGGACTTTAAAAGGGTGTTAAAGAGGGAGATGGCAGAAGAAAATTGTCAAATTCTATCTGTCAGGCCAGAAGCCATAAAGAGTAGCAGGTATGACATAGAAAGAATAGTAGTAAATTGTATGGTTTTAGCACACACATGCTTTGATTTCCACTTGTTTGGGTAGAGCAGGTCTCCAGAAAAAGACTACTATTCCCCCTCAAGAGTCTAGGAGTAATCCTGAGGGGTTTGGAACTGTCTTTCTAATACTATAGCTAGTGAATCCTCATCTGGTGAGTTCCCCCAATGCCATTTGGCCAGTTAATATTTCCCTAATAACAATTGTCAATTATTATTTTAAGATAGCCAATTAACATCAATAAGTTTATAAAAGGAACATTTTCTTTTTTCTAATTGATTTGTTTATTTACTTTTAGTTAACAAGAGAGCCCTTGAATTTCAAATTTTCTCCCCCCTCCCCCAACTTCCATGACAGCTTGCAATCAAGTATAGGATCTGCAAATACTTTCATATTGGGCATTAGTCTGGTTGTATAGAAAGGTTGTAACCAATGCAGTGAACAATGGAAAAAATGAAACAAATCCAAACATGGAAAAGAACAATAGCATGTAGATTCTGTTCTTTCTAGATCTTTCTCTGAATGTAGCTGTCTCCTTCCATTCTGAGACTTGTAGAGTTGTCTTTTAACTGTGCTGCTGAGAAAAGTCCATTTTATCAAGGTTGGTCGTCACACATACGATATGTCTATGATTATGTGCAAATTTCTCCTGGTTCTGCTCTTCTCACTTAGCATCAATTTGTATAAGCCTCTCCAGGTAATTATGAAGTCCATCTCCTCCCCATTTCTTAAATACAATAGTATTTAAAGGAATATTTTCTAAAACATATTCAAGATCAGAAGTACAAACACAACCCCCTCCAGAAAAACTGGAGTATCCTCTCATCTACATACCCACTTGGTTCCCATGAGAATGGGGTAGTTGGTGTGAGGTATTTCCCTTTAACTTGAGCACACTCTCTCCTTTCTCCACTACTCAATCCCTGGGGACAGTGGATTAACTCAAACTTAAAGTCATAACTACGATTCACCCCACCAAGTTTTCTTCTGGGTGATGGATGAGTCCCTGTCTTGTTTTTAGGACACTATATCTCAGCTGCTGTTAGACTGAGTCAGCCCAGTTATTTCTCCTGACTGGCTCCTCATCTTCTTTATCCGCCGAGGCTACTGACAAATTCTGTTGTGGTGGCCTCCAGTTGCTGGATTTCAGATGTCTTTTTAAGCTATTTTGCAATTCACAGGGTTGTATTCTGGTCCTATTCATCTCTGATACTAATTTACCCAAGATGGGGGAAAGATCACAACAGCAACAGAAGAAACCAAGCATTCATGGCCATGTGGTGGCCTGGATTGGGAAAAAAACAGCTGGCAGCAGGAAGATGTTTTTCACCTCAAAAACAACCAGGAAACAGATTTTGTCCATGTCTTTTGCAAGCACATTGAGATCCAGCTCAACAGTCAATTAAAAGGTTTTTATGATCACACAGTCAAACAACAGGAAACAATAATCAAATACTTGCTCATAGCCTGAATCAGGGAAGTAAAGGCTTCTATCACACCCTTCCAGAAGCAGGCTCACCAAGTTTCCATGCAGGTTGATACCAGGCAAAGTATATATATAAAATTTATATTTTTATAATTATAATATATTATTTAATTATTATATTATGTTAATAATTATTTATTATATTAATTATATAATTATAATTAAATTTATAAATTAAAAAAAATTTTTTTGCTTTTTTTTTTGGAGGGGGAAAGGCAGGGCGATTGGGGTCAAGTAACTTGCCCAAGGTCACATGGCTAGCAAGTGTTAAGTGTCTGAGGCCAGACCTGAACTCAGGTCTTCCTGACCCCAGGCCCAGTGCTCTATTTACTGCACCACGTAGCTGCCCCATTTGGCAAAGTATATTGCCTGTGCCCTAAAAACTGAAGTCCATTCTCCAGTCCCCCATTACATTAAAAACAATATCTAAGAAGATGACCAGCCCCTGGTCTTAGATATCTATACACAAATGCACAAAATATGAAAAGTTTTAATTCAAGGAGGCAAATTTTGCCTTCAAGTTTCCACTGAGGGTTGGTGGGATGGAACTCATGACTGAAATGTTGCTATGAAAGAATATGCCTTTTTTCAAAAGAAGCAGGATGGGAAAAGGAAGTGATGTAATGCCATCATGTATCAAAAAGAAATACACACATGTGAGGAAATCCAGTCCTTACTATAGGGAGAATGCATAATACAAAGTCTTTCAGTGAAGTTAAACAGAGAGAAACTGAAGCAGTCTTATTTTAGGAGAATATTGTAGACCACTTGAACTAAAGAGAAAAAAATCAATTGAGGAATTAAGAGAACAAAGCATAAACTTGACATAATATTGATTAGGGTTGCTAATTATCTGAACATTGCCTAGAGCACTTTTTTCTGTCAAAAACAGGAGAACAGATAAATTCTTGAAGTATTTTAATGATGGGCTTCATTCCTCAAAAGGTAGAGGAATTAAAAGGGAGAATGGCTATTCTGTACTTGATTCTGACCAACAAAGAGAAACCAAATACTGAAACAGAAATGGTGAGGACTTTGGGAGAGAAGACCACTCCATCTTAAAATTCATTATAGTAAATGGGAAGAAAATAGAGTGTAGTCTACTTGCATATGAGATTTGGGGAGACCAGATTTTAAAGTGTTCAGAGAAAAAGATTCTAAGGGTCCTTTCTACAGGGAAACCCTTAACCCAGAAAGAATGGGAAACTCTCAAGAATGAAATTCTGAAGACACAAAACATACACTATTCTAATGATAAGGAAAAGGGAAGGTTGTGAGATGAGGCTAATGTATATGTACAGGAGGCTAATTGATCATTTTAGATTCTTAAGACATATAGAAGACTGAGACAAAGACAAATAACAGGATAGATAAAGCAAAAGTACACTATGGTCTGATAACAATATTACGGGCAAGAAAATTCAAACTGTGTAAACCCTGTCTGCTAACAACGATGAAAAGTGCTTTACTTGCTCTGTTGGGTGCAAGATGAAACCTAAAGTATAGCACAACTACTTAGAGTGAATGAAACAGAAAGGATTACAAAAATAAGGGGAAACTCCTCAACTCTTAATTTAATTCTGTCTTTTCTGTCAATGAGGATGATCTTCAGAGTGAGAAGAGAATTAAAATGGTTATTAGAGATTTAAAACCACCCATCAAATAGGGTGAAGTCGGAAATGAATGATCAAGTAACATAGAGGTGGAAAAGCTGAAACATCAAAGATTTCAAGAAGAAGAACATTCAATTTAAAAACCTGAAACAACATAAACCAAGAAGATCCTAAAACTGGGAGGAAAAATTATTGCTAAGTTCTTGAAGAGAATACAAAGCTCTTAACAAATATTACAAGACCAAAATAAAAAGTGATTTAATACCTGAGGAAATGTAGAAGCCAGTGGGTCAAACACAAATTCTAGAATAGTTCAAAAGATAAATTAAATCTATAAGAAAATAATTTAGATTGGAATATAGGTCAGAATTTATTTCTTTCACATGAGAAAAAAATAACAGATTAGAAAAAAGTGAATCCATGTTGATGTTCCTCCAACATAGCAAAAGAGAAAATAGATCTGGGATGCTAAAATAACAAATCAGAGGAAAAGTTGGTAGAAAAGAGGCAAAGGCAGTAATATCAAAAGCACATATGATCTCTATAAAAGCCAAAACCACTAGACCTCAAAGGCAAGATACATAGAAACAAATTGATGATCATCGATCTTTCAGATTTGCAAATTTAAAAAAAACAAACCTTGAAGTATCTAATGCAGGAAATAGTATGAAAGATGTTCTGAATTTAAAAAAAAACAAAAAACAATAAAAAAAAATCCATAGGTCACACCCAGGGGGAAAAAGTTCTATGCTTCAGACTCCAACACACATAATGGTTAAACTTAACAACTCTGATGACAGGCAACAGATTTTACAGGAGACAAGGAGAAAGATCTTCAAATACAAAGGAAAAAAATTAAAATATTACAAGACTATTCTATACCCACTAGAAATTGCTGGAGGAAATAAAACAATGCATTCTGAAAAATGCAACCCAAAATGGCATAACTTGCAAATAAATATAAGTCCAATCATCAATGAAAAAAGATGAAGATTTTGCAAAAGTGAGACATTTAAGGCATTTTTTTTTGCTTTTTTTATTTTTTTTTTTGGAGAGAGGAAAGCAGGGAATTTGGCGTTAAGGTCACACGGCTAGTAAATGTTAAGTGTCTGAAGCCACATTTGAACTCAGGGCCTGTGCTCTATTCTCTGCTCGACCTAGCCACCTCTAAGGCATTTTTTTAAAAAAAGGTGAGCATAATATCCAGCTTTCAAATTCCCCAAAAACACAAATGCAAGAAAAGTATAAACAAAGAAATTCTTAGAAAAAGTTACCCAAAAAATCCCACGAACAAAAGTTGTGTGGAAGGAAAAAGGAAGAGAATTTGAACTAACTACTTAATTGAGAAGGGGAAAAGAAGAAAAGGAAGAGAGGGGAATAGAAAGCTAAGTAAATAAAATAAAGGAAAAGAAAACAATTATATAAATAAAACCTCAAAACTAGGAAAAAGTTGACAAGAGAGAAGACAAGGTAGGGAGGCTGTGTGGAGAGGAGCCTGTAGGAAAAGGGTTATATCAAATTAGTATAAGTGTAATGGGATTCTGTCCAGTGAGGGCTCAGCTCTTAGAGCATGCACAGTATCTTCTGCCTGATACCACATGGATGTTTGGTGAGCCTGCTTCTGGAAGCTCTCCACTTCAGAACATGTAGAAGTATTCTGTGACCCTCTCTTGGGTTTTTGAGGGTTTTTTTTTTACATTTTTTATTAGACCCTTGCTCCACTCCACTCCCAGAGCCAGAACCTTGCAGCTGCTACTTGCTCCTGACTCACTCCTTGCAGCATCTAGGGTTCTCAATCACACCTTGACCTGAACACCATCCTTAGACACAAGTGCCTTCTTCAATGCACCCTGGATCTTTGACCCTAGCACTGGGTAGTTAGTGAGAACATCCATTTAGCATGTGTTTCTGCTCCCTGCATAAGGTCAGATCCCTCTATGTGCCTCTGGTATTCTCTCTGCCTTGGTATATAGTCCTCAGCAGGCTCTGGTTCAGTCCACATGTGGGAAGATGGCCACTCCTGGCTGCATCTATTCCCAGTACCAGCAGACTTCTCTGTATATCCCCTTATGATGACCTGGGATGGGAAAATAGTGATTTCCCAGTCAGGACACAGTCTGGTATGTTTCCCAGACCTTTGTGGAGTAGTTTCAGGGGAAAGTTTGGCTGTACTTCCTTCTTCTACTGTGCTGTCTCTGTTGGTTAGACTTAAGCATAAAGTAGCATTTCCCTTCATTTCTTCCTTTAATTTCTGAGTAATGAAATTCTCCATGATAAAGGTCAAGGATTCATTAGGTACTCTGCTTTCAGGGAATGTCCAAATAGTTGAAATCTCCCATCGCTTCTATATTTTACCTTTGTATCAGTTTTGGGTAAAGAGGGAATTGTGTTATTGAAGCATCCACATCTCTACTCTCGCCATAGTGTTACTATAGTCCCACAATAGTGTCGCTTCTATTTCTCTGTTTTTTAACTCTTTACTCAAATGATCTTTGCATCAGGGCATAGGTAAATATACTTTGGTCAATCGGTATTACCCCTCCTTTGATTAGATTTGTTTCTTTTGAACAAGGCATGCATATATCTTTCCTTTGCTTTATTCCACTCATCAATCCCATTTTACCAAGGCTCAGTGATAACTCATATTTATCTCCTTGTGTTAACATTTAACTTAATTACTCACATGCTATGCTTCGTAATTGGCCGTCTAAGACCATACAATTGTTCTTAAGCCTCTTTCCTGCTGTTTCCGCCTAAGAATTATGAGGCAATTATGCAACTGTTATTTTTCTTTCTACTGTAACCACTGGTCTCCAAAATATCTGGATTGAGTTTTATCTGGTCATTTCTCTCTCTCCCCCCTCCCTTTTCAAATTTCTTAAGTCTTCTTGATCATATCAGAGAGTCTCTATACCTCTTCCACTTTGTGTGATGCTATCACTTCCTTGCCACAAATATTTTAAAGTCATTGTCCAAAAGTTCAAATGCTTTGTTTGACAACATTTACATAGCCAGATATTTACTTTATATAACTTCATTTATTTTCCAAAGCTATCACTTCAACTGGAAGAAGAGATGAAAATGCTCCCATCCATCATAAATCTTTCTTATTCCTATCTAGGACTCTAAAGAGTAATACCATTGATGCACTTCAAGTTTCATTTGTTTTCACATGAACTGACAGAAGCTGATAGTAATCAGTTGATTTTTTTTATCAGTTTTTATAAGCCTGCCAGTCTCAGATACAAGTTTCAGATGAAAGCATGGCTCTAGATAAAAGTGATGGTATGATCACAGTAAGCCCCCTGAGCTGGTCCTCAAAGTATGGGTAGGACATAGAAAAGTAGAGAGAAAGGGTCATTCTATATGGGATTTTGCTTTGTAGCAAAATTTACAAAGGCAAGAATGAATATGATTATAACTAATTATCTATGATTTCATTGATGGTAGCCCTCTTTTGTTGTTATAGATCATAGCCTCTTGTCCCTTTAGTAAATGGTCATCATGAAATACGATGGCTGAAATAGTAAGGTCAACCTTCTAGTGATTAACCTCTCTACACTTAGCTAAACTGAGCCTTGGATAACAAGACACAGAGTCCACAGCTGGATGTACTGTCTACTGTGGAGTCTTCATCAAAAGGATCTTGTAGCTTACCTGATAGAAATTAGTGAGTTTAATAGAAATTCAAAGCCTTTACAGCTTGTGACAGCATGTGCTCGTGCTCTATTGGAACATCTTTAAAAAACTCAAGGTCATGTCTATATTACAGTAAGACATCAGAGTAGGACTCTAACAGAATATTATTATGAATTATATGATCTTAGGAGCACAGACTTCAATATGGGAGGTATCTCAAAGGTTATACAGTTTGATCTTTACATTGACCATATATTTTGAAAATAAAGAAACTGAGGCCCAGAGAAATCCTCAGATCAGTATCACAGATTTAGAAGTGGAAGGGGCCTCAAAGAACACTAATTCCAGTCCCTTCATTTTACATATGAAAAAACTGATGCCTGAGGAAGTTACATGACTAACCCAGGGTCACACAGGTAGTAAACCTCAGAGCTAGGATTTGAACCTATGTCCTTGAAATCCAGATCCAAATTTTTATACCGTACCATGCTGCCCTCATGATATCTTCCAACATCTGCATATGAGTGTTCGGTGTTTTAAAAAACAAACAAAAACACATTTTTCCAAAGTTCTTTCACATCTGTTTTCTCATGTCAAAGAGCAATGAATGAACCTGGAGTCAGGACACTTAGATTTATGAACCAGATCTACACATGGGCAAAGCACTTAGTGGCTCAGAGCCTCAGCTTCTTGTTCTCTAAAATGGTGATAATAATAGTAATAATAATACTGTACTGTTTTGTACTGTTATGCTAAAAAGCCTTTTTAACCTATGAAGCACTGGGTAAATATGAGTCCTAGCATCATCCACCCTCACAACTTCCCTGTTTGATGCTTAAAGAGTTATCATCATTTCCATTTTACAAATGAGTCAACTGGGGTCCAGGGAGATGTTATTCATTATTCACTAAATATTTATTGATTAAATGCTACATGAATAATATTGTGTGAAGTTCAGGGTTGGGGATGGATGGGCAGATAATTCAGTAGATATTTAAAATACAATCCCAAGTCCATTCTAAAACCTAGCCCTACCTTTTATGGATGTAGGAGGTTGAAGGCTGTCCTAGGTCCTAGGACCCTTGAGGAGGAATGCAGATTCTGTCGTCTTTGTGGAATGGGCACAGAACATTGGAAGGTGGCAATGAGAAGCTACTCAGATTTCGAAGTGGAATGCATTGAAATCCTCCTCTAGGAAGCATATCTAAATATACCCATCCTGCCACCCATCCCATCAACACACATATGCTCCCTTTCTACTCCTCTCTTACCCCATGGCCTTCTCCTCTTCAATGGTTTCTAACAGAAGCTTTCAAATCTGATACTTCTTCCTTTTACTACCCATTTACAATGTCCATCCAGTATTTCTGTACTCACAGACCAGCTCAGTGAACTGTCCATCTAATTGGAAATCATATAGTCTAGACCAGCGGTTCTCAAACTCTAGGTCATGACCCCTTTGGGGGTCAAATGACCCTTTTACAGGGGTCACCAAAGACCATTGGAAAACACATATTTTCAATGGTCTTAGGAACCAAGACACCAATCCTCTATCCATCTCCAGGCGGGTCCGCCCACATGCAGATACGCCCACATACAAATATTAAAGGGTCACAGCATTAGGAAGGTTGTGAACCACTGATCTAGACTATAGGCAAGTAAGCAACAAGTATTTATTAAGTGTCTCCTGTGTACCTGTCACTGAGCTAAGCACTGGGGATAGAAAGAAAAGCAAAAAACCAGTCCCTGTTTTCAAGGAGCTCACAGATGAAAGAGACAACATGCAAACAACTATCAGCAAACAAGATAAAAGTTAAGTTTCAGGTAATCAGCAGGACAGCACTGGTATTAATAGAGAATGAGAACGGTCTCCTAGGGAAGGTGGAGTTTTAGCTAGGACTTCAAGGAATCCAGGGAAGGTAGGAGGTAGAGAATTCCAGACACTGGGAAAAGCCTAAGAAAATGTCCAGAGTTGGGATGAAAAATCTTGTGTGGAGAATAACAAAGAGGTGTTTTTCACCCACTTGGTTAGGCTGAACTTGACTGGGTGGTCGTGCATCTCATATAGGAAACTTCATAACTTCAGGATTGCTTATCAGTTTGAAAGATGCAGTGTTTGCTATTTATCACCATCATCCTCACTCACATTGATACGCAGCGTTATGATGTACAAAGCACTAGAGTTCTTTGGGTTTTTTTGGTTGTTTTTTAGAGGCCTAAAAGAGGCACTTCTTATCCACTTAACCTGGTAACCAACATGCTTACATGGCAGTGATCACCCTGGAATACCACTGAGTCATAGCCTGGCCCCTAATTATCCTGTGGGTAGAGGAGGGAAATTAGGAGGATGGAAGGGGGAGCATGAATGTGATGATCCTTCTGGGTTTCAGACTGAAACAAAGCGCTGTACTAAGGTACCACAGATATCATTTGGTCAGATTTTCATAGACTTTCTTTTGAAGACTTGAAGGAAACAAATATTTGATTCTAGGAAGGAGTACAGTTTGCTGCTCTGCACCTGAGTAGCCCAGTGAATCCCCTAGAATTTTTAGCATCCTAGAGATTCTTTCACCAAGTAAAAGATCTCCAAGGCTTTCTGGATCACTGCAAACTATTTCTGAACAGGTGAGGGTGGGGAGTTGAGGAAGCCCCACAGCCTGCACCAAGTAGCCCTTTCTTGTATCCTACATGACTAGATAAACTGTGTGGGTCACCAGTCTCATACTCAGAAAACATGGGTTCAAGTCCCAAGTCTGACACTTACTAGTTATGTGCCTTAAGCAAGATACTTAGCTCCTCTGAATCTCAGTTTCTTCACCTGTACAAGGAGGCTAATCATACTTGTGCTACCTACCAAACAGGTTTATTATGGGGAAAAGTCTTTGTAAACTTTAAAGAGCCATGCAAACTTGAGCAATCAGTATTACCTAGAAATAGACCCATATTGGACAATGTAGATGGGTTCCTGCAAGAACTTATGGAGACTTTTGACACTCATCTACTGCACCCATAGAAAATTGTCAATTATTAAATTCAATGGAGTTCAATCAATTCAATTCAACATTAAAACATCATCATCCTCAGACCGGTACCCCTTGCCATTGATACTGGACCATCTGACAAAGGGTATAGTTATCCACTAATTTGAACCTTCAGAGGGCATAAAATTTGATCCAGACACAAGAAGGTAACAAATAGAAGATGGTCTCCCAGACCTGATATGACTTATATGGATACTAGGTAAGGGGTTTTTTTTCAGTTTATACAATCCTCCTGTAATTTTCAGAGGTTCATTAATTCAGTCTTTCAAAAATGTCTATACAGGAGTGGGGAGGGAAGATGATGGTTTAGCCCAGTGGTTTCAATAGAAAATAGTATGGATCCCTAGAAGCAAAGTCTTATATAGTAGGAGGTACCCAAGTGGCAAAAGTGGGGGGCATCACATTGGCCAAAGAACTACATCGATTCTTTGATTTTATAAGCATAACAGGGGGTACATCCCATGGAGAGTGATCTGAGTTGTCCTAACCATTTTCAGGGAAACAACAGTCACCTATGAAAGACATTGTTTTCAGATGATATAATTTTGTCACAGCTTCCCCACACACCAACTTAGCTGTCACAGAGTGAAGGACAAGGGACTAGTCAGAGTTTGTTTTGTTACCTCAAAGTGACAAATCCTTCAGAGGTGAAAACATATATGTTTGGGCCAATTCATGGGATAAAACCCCTGTTACATGAAATACTGTTGGTATATCTTGCAAATCCTTTCTGGTAGGAAGCTAGAAGGAGAGAAAAACCAGGGAGAAGGAATTGTTGAGAATGGAAGGATGAGATTGCAAAGAGGAAAAGGAGAAGCTGGAGTTAAATTTTGGTTGTTTTGTGGTGTTTTATATATAGGTACTAACAAGTAAGGTCATTTGGCAGCATTTCAAATAGGTAACAATTTGTTGCCAGGTAACATCAATAAAGCACAAAACTAAGCAGTCTTTTAAAATCCCAGGTCTGGTATTTGGTGTAACAGTTGCCCACAATGCCTTGCACATAGTAGGAACTCTAAAGTTGGTTGGTTGGTTCACTCTTGTCTTGTGCCTCGGCTGGGCACTGACTTTAATTTCTACTCTGTCTCCTGAGGCTCCCTAGGCTTTGTATTATGGTACAGAGGTGTTCCTTCTCCAAGCTACCTCTGATTTTTTCTCATGTTAACAATGTCCTTCAGTTTACCAGGACTTCCTATCTTGCTTTCCTCCACTATCCTCATCTTGTTCCCATTTTAAAGCTCACCTAGCACCATCCCTCCCCATCTCCTGATAGTTCAGATGTGTTTCTTCTGGTTGTGCAAGACAAAATGGACTTCCAAGACCACCCTGCTTACATCTCAGCGGGAGACTAGAGCAGAAGTATATTCACAAGTAATAATGACTCCCTGAGGGTCATATGGGTTACATTTTACCCCTCCCCCAGAGTTCCCTGATACCTTTAAGGGTGCTCAGGGTCTCTTGTCTCTTGAGCTATTGGCTAAAGCTCCCACCAATTATGTTACCCCAGTTTTAGGTGTCTAGACACCCGAGTTCATTTAACCACTTACCAGATCAGCTTTTTCAAAGGAATATTTACTTCAAAAGCATAGACAGAACAAACATACAAACATCCCTTCTTCCCCATACCAGGCAGGGGGAGGCATAATCCCCCTAGACTCCCTTGGTTCCTAGGGAGCAAAGGAAGATTGGGTTCCTGGCTTAACTCAGTTCTTACAAAGTATTAATTCCACAAAATTCCAAGTCCAAAATCCCCTTAGACTTGAGTCCTGGGATCTGGCTTTTCAAGGCTTATCTGCTAGGCTGATTACAATATCTAGTCTGAAATCTTGAGTTCAAAGTTACCATGGCTCTACTTCTTGGATCTAGAACTTCGTACCCTATACGTAGAACTTAAAAGGAGAAACAAAGGGGTGGGCGTGTCCCTTCCCCTCCACTCAGCTTACTATGTGGTACCCATGCTGATGGTGAATGAGATCCTACTCCTAGATGCCAACTGAAATAAAGATTTTAAAGACACATCTACCTCTGACTATGCAGCTGATGGAAAGTTCATTCTAGCTCTCAAGTTCCAAGTTTTAACAATTACTTCCTTATGTTTTATGCTCTACATTAGAGATTCCTTACTCATCTGAAGGATATTTTTTTAAAAGCCCAACAATTAGCCTTGGAGCTAAAGAAGTACATATGTGCTCATTTTATACTCTATGAGGTTAATCATATATCCTTTTGATGTGGTAAGAGTTTCTGATAAGGAGTATTGAATACCTAACTGTGGCATCCAGTTTTTAAGGGTGTTTTTTAGCTGTTTTGATCCAGAGCTATGATTTAATTGTGGTGCCAGAGAGGACCTCTTAGTAAGGAAAAAACTCCCTATACCAATACAGAACAGCAACTGTTCTGAAACCTGACAATTAGGGTCTTCTAGGTCACTCTCCCCATAAGCCTTTGTTGCTAATACTAGCCAAAGCCACTGAAGGAAGTCACAGGGTGATGCTGACTGGGTCTACTAGGAGTTTGTTATCTAACCTCAATTTGGCTCTTACTGCTACACAATGGCCTTTTATTCTTCCCTTACTTTATTCACTCCCCACAAAGGCTGTTCAGATCACTTATCTCCAAAAGTCTCCTATCCTATATTTCTTTCCTCTCTCTCATTGGAGGCTCTTGTTTCATACTTTACTGACACAACAGAGGCCATCTGTCACCTTCCCTTTTCTTTTTTTTTTTTTTTTGGAGGGGGAAGGTAGGGCAATTGGGGTTAAGTAACTTGCCCAAGGTCACATGGCTAGTTTTTTGTGTTGTGTCTGAGGCTGGATTTGAACTCAGGTCCTCCTGACTCCAGGGCCGGTGCTCTATTCACTGCACCATCTTGCTGCCCCTATCTTCCCTTTTCTATCTCTCTTCTCTGCTACTTGAAAACTCATTTATGTCTTCTCATAACCTTTCTTCCTTTGTTCCAGTCTCTTGAGAAGAGGTGACTCTTCTCTTTGCCAAGGCCAACCATTTTACTTCTGCCCTTGATCACATACCCTCTCATATCTCCTAGGAATTTGACCTTTTGATGATTCTCTCCCTCTCCCTCCCTCTCCCTCCCTCTTCCTCTCTCTCTCTTTCTCTCTCTCTTTCTCTCTCTCTCTCTCTCACACACACACACACACACACACACACACACACTCACATATCTTCAATCTTATCCTATATACTGGCTTCTTCTTGACCAGTTATAAATATGCTCAGGTCTTCCTTGTCTTAAAAAAAAAAACCCTCACCTCACCTTTCTTCACCTTTCCAAGTTTCACCCTCTTTCTCTTTTCCCTTTCACCACCCAAATCCTAGAAAAATCCATTTATATTCATTGCTATACTTCCTCATCTCTGGACCTGGATTCCTATCAATAGTTCAAACTCAGCGTGTCAAAAATGGCACCATTCCTAAACCCATTCCTCTTCTAAACTTCTCTATTTCTGTTGAAATCACCACCACTATTCATAACTGTAACCATCATTAACTATTCGTTCACTCTTTTCTTTCAGTAAATAAGCATTTACAAAACTCTTATCATGTTCCAGGTACTGTGCTAAGTACTAGAGTTACAAAAAAAAAAAAGCTAAAAACACAGTCCCTGCCCTCAAGAAACTCACATTCTAATGGAGAAATAATATGCAAAAACCTATCTACATACAACATACAGAGATATATCTGTATATACATATATGTCCATACATACATCCACTCATTTGCCACGCATTATCAATTCTCCCTTCTCCTTCCAAACATCTCACTCACCTATTCCTTTTTCTCCATTCACATGGTCACTGCCCTAATTAAGCCCTTCATCACCACAACTATTATACTCACCTTCTCATTGGATTCCTTGCTTTGAGGCTCTTCTCACTCCAATCTATCCTCCATCCAGCTTTCAAAATGATCCAGAGACACAGATCTGACCATCTCAGATGAAGAATCTTCAGTTCAGCTCAGGCCAACATGCATACACAAAACTAGGCTATAATTTCTCATGGACTTTTTCTTCATTGTTCCTTTTAAGAAGCAGCAAATTAGAATAGAAAAAAAAGAGCATTGACCTTGAGCAAATTATTTAACTATTCTGTGCCTCAGTTTCCTCCTCTGTAAAAGAAAGCTAATGATACTTATGAAACGTTATCTATTTCTCCTTCCTAGCTACTTATGCATGCTTTATGAAGTTCAATAATTTCCCTAAAATGAATGAAAGTGAGTTTGTCATCTTCTCATCTCCCAGAATGTGCCCAATTCTACTACTTAATACATGTGTGGTCTCAGGCAAATTGACGAACTGTTCTGAACCTCTGTTAGTGTATTTGTAAAGTGAGGGTGTTGAACCAGATGCCCTTGATGTTCCACTCTAGTTCTGCAGTTATGATTTTATGCCCCCCAGTATACCATTTGCTGCCTATGTAACTTTAGGTGAGTCACTTAACTTCTCTCAGTCTCGCTCTTCTTGTCTGTAAAATGAAGGGTTTGACTAAATGACCTGTAAGGTCCCTTTCCAACTCTATAGCTATGACCCTATGGTCTTAGGACAGGGGCTCAAAACCATTTCTGCTATGTATTTAATACCTGTATGACCCTGGACAGATCACTCAAGCTCAGTCCATGCATCTATAAAAATAAAGAAGTTGAGCCCCTTCTAGCCATGTGATCTGCCCATGATGACAGAATAAAGTGGGAAAAGAGCCAGGACCCCACCCCAGGCCTCCTAACACCCCAATCAGCGCTCTTCCTACCGTGTTGTGTTGCATGAAAGCTTCTATACAGCTTTGCAGACACCTATTACAAAGGCAGCTCTGTGTCCTGTGCCAGGAATTCAAATGAAGCCAGACCCAGGAGCCCAGCATGCAGCAAAGAGCAAAATACCCAGATCCTCAAAGGGAAGTCGTTAGCTGTTTAGGGGATCACATAAGCTACGTGAAGGCAGGCTCCCAATTAGCTAGCTAATGCCCCTTACCCAAGGCCAGCAGCCCAGAATTCCCCACAGCAGGGGCAGAATAAAGCAGCCAGCCATTCCTTCTTACTCTCATAGTGAAATCGAATGGTCTTTCCTTGACATCTACAATGTAATTAGAGATTTAATTTATAGCTTTGGGATTATCTTCCCAAAGGACCATGTGCCAGGGCTTTGAGTATTGAAACTATTTTGAAAAATAAATCTAATACGAAGCAGGAATTTTTTTAAAGGCTTTCATTAAAACTGCTACTACAGAGAATACCTGCTTGTCTTCAGTGGGCAGAAGAAAAATACTGACAACATGGAGGATTGAGGCATACCACAGTATTATTAAAATAGTGCCAGGGCTCCTGAATTCAAAGGACATACTAACACACAGTAATGTGCACATTACTCAGCTGGCTCCATTTGTGGATTATGTTCTGGGAGCCCTGATCTAGGCACAAGCAAAGTATTGCAGTCTGCAATGAGGAGAGTCGGTTCCAAGAGTCAGGAATGAAACACATGCTGTGCATGGCAGATTGTTAAATCAACTACCTTATCTGCATTCCAGATTAGGGAGAAAAAAAAAACACCCATGGACATGTACATACACACACACAAGCATGTACACATAGTCTTAACTGAGAGAAAAATCCCTGGAGGAGGCAGGGAGGACAGAGACAGAGCAAAAAAATTGCTGTAATACGGGGATGACTCCCTCCAGGTTGGAAGAAGGGAGGTGCAGAGTATTGAGGAGGTTCTCTCCCAATCTATATGAGGACCTAATTCCTGCCGCCCCCACCGGCCAGATGGAAAATGGAAAGGGTAGGGTCACCACAACAACCCACACGTCCCGCCTCATTCTCCTTCTGGTTGAGCTTGGCCATCCATTGTGCTGGGTGGGGACAAGACTGAGTTGTGCCTGCCCCAGGATTCATCGGTATGGCAGGAGTTCAATAGACCTGCAGTCACTAGAGAACAACACAGTCGACACTCTCCTTATTAACAAAGGCTGGTATTCAAATGAGGCTGGCATCAATCCAAGTTGCAGCAGCTTATGAGGGGCGAGGAGGGGGCATTAAATATTCATTGAAATCTTGGCATTTCATTTGCGCTGCAGGTCCCCCCCATCTGTATCCCTCCCTCCTTCTCTCCTTTCATTCTTCTTTTTCTTCCTTTTTCTCCTCTCTTCCTTTCTCTTTCCCTTCTTCCTTCCATCCTTCCTATCTATTAGTTGGTTCCATATAAATACCAGCCTCCTGCAGAAATCAGCCCAGTGTTAGGCAGCAGACATCAATGAGGATGGGTGGATGGGGTGGGGGGGGGGCAGGGGACGGTTGACACTAAGTTTGCAGGGCTTCGGTTCAAGGATGCTAGGTGGTACTCGATCAGGTCTGTCTCATCACATGATGGGTGACCTTGATCATGTGATGACTCTGGCTGATGCTGAAGGCAACATGTGACTCCATCCTACGTGGGCTCCAAAAAAAAAAAATTAAATACAAAAATATAAGCAGGTCTGTGTCCTTCTCTTACCTGCCTTTCTATAGCTTACTCCCATCTTTCAGGCTGGCGAGAGTCTGGATATAGGACATTTCTTGCTTCAGATAGCCTGCCAGGGCTGGGTACCAGTAGACGTGGTCCCCCTCCCCCTGAAGTGCGCTGAGAAACCCTGCCCTATAATTTTGCATCACGGCTCCCAATTTGGTAAGTTAACAGATACTTTGAGCAATTAATTTGCGGCAGCTTTCCTGGAGTAACTCATTAGCATGCATGGTGCAGCGCCATCTGTAAACTACATCCCGCCTCAGCTCCTACATTGGAAGATACCCGCTCAGTAAGAGCAACTGTCAAGCCATGCCGGGTGTAAGCAGGCTCTCGTCTGCAGATGCTCCCATTGCTGTAAATTACCCTGGAAAGAGCCAGCATTCGTGTTTGTTCTCATGAGCGCTCTCTCTCTCTCTCTCTCTCTCTCTCTCTCTCTCTCTCTCTCTCTCTCTCTCTCTCTCTCTCTTTTCTTTCTTTCTCATTACTCTTTCCTCTTTTCTTATGTGACCCTCTCATTCTCTTTTTTTTCCCTTTTTTTTTTTTTACCGCATTTTATGTTCTTTCTCGGAGCCTCAGTGACACCATTCTAATGACTGAATGAATGAAAATGTTGTGACAATCTGTTCTGGAATGTTTTCAGCTGAGTGCTAATAGTGAGACAGACTGTGTCAAATTTGGGGATGGGCTGTACTTGTGGGGGGGGTGCAATTTCTTTATCCCATGCTGCAATTTAAAATTGCTTTTCTGCCAATGGTCCCGGTGGACATCTGTTGGCACCAGAGCTAGGTTGAGCTGCTGGGTTCCATGGGTGACTGGGTTCCACTCCCCTCCTCTACACATGTCAGTCAGACTGTATAGGCTGACTGCTCTCCAACAAAGACTCTGGTTTTCTATGGAGAGAATAAGCTTTTCCAATGGTACCCAAAGCCAAATGTGATCTGGCTGGATAGCATCTCGTGCCGAGTTTGCAGAGATGCCTCAGGAAGGAGATGGGCTGTTCCTTGGTTTAGACAGACTTGTCATCTTTATAAATAAGTGTTCAGCCATGCAAGAACGCTTGGCCAAAAGTAAAGAAATGGGGGTGGGGGAGAGAACTGATTACATATTTAATTACGCAAGTATCATTAGCCACCCGGGATCAGTTTGGTTGGTGTTTCAAAGGCAATTCAGGAGAACTTGCATCCTCAGTCATGCTGGTTCAAGGCAAAATCTCCTTTGCCTCTTCATTAGGATGCAAGTATCATGTCATCTCTGTGGAGACCATGGGAATGAGTGCCAGGCTGAATTAGTGTCTGGTGTGGCTGGCAGCCATGCTGAGCTAAGGGCAGCTGTGTGCAGGCTGTGACGGGTGGAGATGAATTACTGCCCCGAGTTGAGTAGCAGCCTTTGTTCCTTGCTTATTGTCAGCAGGAGAATCAAAGAGAAAGGTAAAATTAACCCAATGTTATTTGGGATAGGAGAATGACAATACTCCATGATTTACCCCCATGAAACCAAGAGGAAGTTTAGGACCTGTTGGGTGCCCTTTAAGTAATCATGGTTTAGCTTGTTTGTTTGTTTCTCCTTGTGCTAATTATACAAAGAAGGTTTTGAAGGTAAAAAATAGAAAATAGAATTATTCTTCTGAGGAGATACAGGAATCAATGTACTTCCAAATGTAAGTTTAGATAGTTCTGATCAGAATCTGCCCCTTGAGACACCTTCTTACTTCCAGGGATGTAACAAGTATCTTACAGGTACTTATGAAGTCGGGGGTCTGGGTGTGGGGGAGGAGGGAAATGTCACCCATTCAACAATCATATATTAATCAGTGCAATACACTATGCAAGGCACTGGGGAAGAGATGAACATAAATGAGACGTTACCCTGAAGTAGCTTACAATCTAGATAAACATTATACAAATGAGACCATGATATGTGAGAATATAAAAGGATTACAAACTGCTAGGAGATCAGATAAAGAAGAAATCACTTTCAGCTTGGGGTAGCTAAAATATGGAAGACAGCAGACTTCAGTAAGGAGAGAACATTTGTGCTGAGCCTTGAAGGATGTATAAGATATCAATGGGCAGGGGTTGGGCAAAAGGTTTCTTCCTGCCATCACTGACTCTGCCTATGAGTGGATTGCCTCTCTGGAGACTGTCTTGGTTCATTACCTTTTATATGGGCTTCTGATATCACAATAATGAGTAGACTCACCTTTGAATCCACAGAGCAAATATTGTGTACATAGGGGTGTGTCCATACTCACTTGCATGTGCAAATATGCATGTCCATGTGTATATGTGTCCAAGAATATGCATAAATGTATATGTGTGCATATCTGTCCATATATGTATTGTGTGCATGCATTTGCATAATTCACAATAAGTACATAACTCATTTAGCATTAAGAAGCTGCCCATGTTATGAGGGTGGACTATAGAAAGGCATGCTACCCATGCAGTAGGATACTCCATAAGTAGTACTGTAACATGTGTATGCTCTCATCCAGGCTATTATCTAAAGGATTCCTACATAGGATTCCCAAACTTCAATTTGTCTATCTGTGAAGATGAAGCTTTGGGTCAGCCAGAATCTAAGGTCAGGCATCCCACAGGCTGCTACAACTTCACTGGGCTAATGTGGAACTGTGTTTTTATGGTTCTCCTGGAGACCATAGCAACACATAGATGGTCCTTTCAAACATGGTGATTTACTCCTTTCTTGATTGTCACTGTGGTATATGAATAGGGTGACATCAGTCAGTTGATGAAATTCTCAGTGAATTCCATCCTAATGAATCAAGAAGGAGTAAAGGCAGGAAATTAATGTCTAAGCTCAATTTCCCCCCATTGTACAAACTGTATATTTAAAGATTATAAGGAATAGAAAGTATGTGGAAAGGCGAGTCATAGCAAACCCAGTTAGTTTACTTACTCTCTACTCAAGTTTGGGGCTATCTTTAGAATGTGGATTGGCCTGAAGGTCAGTTGGACTGTGCAGCAGGATCAAAGTCCTCTACATTGAGTCTATGAGTTACACGCTACCTAATTGGTATCACATCCTCTATAAATTTGGAATGTCCTCATATCCCAACTTCTACTCTCACAGACAAGTTGGGTCTCTGAGAAAATTACATCTTCCCATGAGGGCTCTGAGGGTAACCTAGAAAAGCAGTGAGATTTTCTTTCTCTAATGCTATCAACTTGAGCCCCCAGTTCACTGTGTTCTGCCCAGTATCAGCAGTGCATGATCAGCGCCTCTGTAACATTTAATTGGGGCAGCTAGATGGCACAGTAAATAGTGGACGAGGCCTGAAGTCAGAAAGACCAGAGTTCAAATTTGACCTCAGACACTTAGTGGCTATGTGACCCTAGGCAAGTAACTTAACCCCTGCCTACATAAAACTGGAGAAGGAAATGGCAAACCACTTCAGTATCTTTGCAGAGAAAAA
This sequence comes from Pseudocheirus occidentalis, assembly GCA_028646575.1. Classification (NCBI taxonomy): domain Eukaryota; kingdom Metazoa; phylum Chordata; class Mammalia; order Diprotodontia; family Pseudocheiridae; genus Pseudocheirus; species Pseudocheirus occidentalis. The sequence continues at coordinate 110,528,638 of CM053599.1, read as the reverse complement.
AGAGTCTGACTCTGACTAAACAACAATCATTTAACCAATTAAGTTCAATTAGTCTCTACAAAAGGACATTTACTGAGAATACATCAAGGGAACAGATGTACAAACATTTCCTTCTAACACCTAGGGAGACATTCTCCCCTATACCACTTCAGTCCCTGGGGGAAATGGGTTCAAACTTAAAGCAATTTCTACAAAAATTATACCTCGGTTCATTTCTGAATGCAGAATAGTAAAACAATGAGGTCCTTCCTCTTGTAGGATCGTTTCCTTGGGTTCAGGGTCAATCTGCTGCTGGGCTGGATTTCTTCATATCAATTATTGCTAGACTACCCATGGGCTTTTGCAGTGATGTCCCTCCTTCTAAGTCTGTTTGTCCTTTCAAAACCATTGTTTTGGTCTGTGGTTCCATCCCTTCACCCTATCTCATTTCTCAGCCTTGGTGTTATCTTTGACTCTTCCTCCTTCCTAATCCCTCATATTTTGTTGGCTTTGTCTTGTCTTCCTCTGAAATATTTCAATCAAGAGGTGGCTAAGTGGTGCAGTGAATAGAGCACCAGCTCTGGAGTCAAGAGGACCTGAGTTCAAATCCAACCTCAGACACTTAACACGTAGTAGCCATGTGACCTTGGGAAAGTCACTTACCCCCAATTGCCCTACCTTCACCCCTCCAAAAAAAGAGAAATATTTCAATCAATCAATCAATATTTATTAAGCACCTACTATGTTCCAGGCATTGTACTAAGTGCTGGAGACACAAAAAGAGGCAAAACTCCGTACCTGACCTCAAAGAGTTCACAACCCAGTGGGAGAGACAACAGGCAAACAAGCTATATGCATTTTCCTCCTCCTCTTTTCCCATTGCTGCCACCCTAGTACAGGCTTTGATTAACGTCTCCCTAGATAAATGCAATTGTCTCCTAACAGATCATCCTGTAGATTCTAGTCTCTATTCCCCCTCCTCAACAGCTCAACTTTTAGGCAGTTGGAAGGTACTTAAAAAGTAGAAACAGCATTTATTTGCTCAAGTGCTACCTTCCTTAAACTTATAGAAAGGAAAAAGAGAGAGGAACTCAGTTCTGGATCCTGGCATGCCAATCTCCTTGTCATTCTCCTTTGAGGGAGTGTAATGCTTAAGTTGTCCATCGGATGGCACTATACTCTAGACACCGTAGCTTCATCACAGCCTCTGACGCACTTGCGCCAGAGCGTACCTACCATAGTGTCCAAGCTGTACGTCAGCTTGTGTCTGGGCAGGTTCTGAACTTTGTCGGAGGAAATAATACGAGACGTTGCTCAGAATTCTTTAAAAAGAGGAAATCCACTTCTCACGTTTGGACTTTGTTCTCTTTATTGAACAATCCTCCACATTCGTAGAATACAGGCAGCCAATCTACTGGGGCCACATAGTTTATCAGTCAGTAAAAATGAAGGAGAAATTGTCACCTATTCCCTTCGTGGAGCCCTCCACCCAAGGGTCTCCCACAACTCTTTCTGATCACCTTCCCTACACTAAAGTGTGGCCAGGGATTTCTGAACCCATTCTGCTTGTAGTTCCAAGAGACGGAATAAAACAGATGTGTGTGTGTGCACATCTAGAGCTCCAGCCCCCACCCTCAGAGTTGCAGCTCCCAGCATGCTGGGTGCACCCCCCTTCCTCCGAGGCATATTTAGGAGATGGGTCACACAGGATAAGCAGTTATAGATGGGTTGAAATTGGCATCATTTAGACAATAATCAAAATGAGGTATATTTGTAAAGAACTTTGCAAACCTTACAGCACTCTGTATGGTGGCTATTGTTATTATTATTATTAATTACCCTTACTGATGAGATCGCATATTCATCAGCATACCGGTTAGGATACACATTGTACTTACTTTGCTTCCCAGCTGGTTTTCGCAGCAGCAGAGGAGTTAGCAAGGAGAGGGCCTCACAGATAAGGTGAGGCTCCCAGGTGCAAGGCGGGGTGGGGTGTTGAGTTCTGCCCTTGTGTGGCTCTAAGGGAGGCAGAATGGATATCTCCAGCTTCTTCGATCTCAACCCTTCTCCAAGGAAGGCTTTCATTCCTGCCACTAGAGGAAGTAGGAGGTTGGGCCGGCTGTTCTCCTCAGAGAGAGGAGGGGTTCAGGGTGAGATATGTATCTGTCTTCTTCCCTAAATATTTTTAGTCTAGCAAACATAATCAGGTTTGAACTAACTTTTGGTTGCTTTATCATTGGGGGGGGAGGGCAAAGGAACTCTAAGCTCTATATCCAAGGCTTGACCTCTTCCCCACCAAATGCATATTCCACAAGGAACACACATAGAGAATAATGAAGAAATCCATTTAGCCAAATCATAGCAAAACAAAAATCAGAGAAGGTAGGTATACATAGGAAAATATAGACCAGACAATACAGAGTGGAGGAGCTCTCCCACTGAGAGCAAAGTAACTTAGCTTGACCAAGAGAAAGGGTCCTGGATCTTATTCAAGGGGAAGCTCCCAGAAGACTCTAGTGTAGCAAGCTGGGTATGGAGACATGATTTCCCACTCCTCTCATGTCTTCCCACAGGTCTACAATAGGTATTGTTTTTCATTGTATAAAGATGTCTTTCCCTTCAAAGGGCTCTCATTTGGGGGCATGGCCTATATTAAAAAACACTCTATATTCAAACTAATACATTTTACCATTTTACTTTAGATCCACAAATGAGAATTAATCCTGTACTATTACATGTAAACATAAATGTACGTTTAGATGTTCTAGATCTAGAAACAAGAACTGAAAGATAGCAAAGCAGAAAGAGTACTAGGCCTGGAGGCAAGAGAATAGGATTAAAGGCCTAGCCATGAAACTTCCTAGCTATGTGAACATGATCACTTCTAATCTTTGTACCTCCATTTTTTCATCTGAAAAATGAGAAGAACAATACATACAATGACTCCTTCATTAGCCTTTTTTGGTAAACTATAAAGCATTATTGAAATATGGATATTATTATTTTAATTGATCTTTCCTGTTCAGAGTAGTAATACTAGTTAATACTAGAGTAAAACTAGGTAAGACCTTTTCCATTCACTCCAACAGATATTAATAAATAGATCTGATTAATCAGAATTTGGATAAAAGTCAAATGACATGTATAAGTCAGAGGAGTTCAGTTAGTAATTGAAGGAAAATCATTGTGATTTTTGATGCCCTTATAAAGGATCCCAAGAAGTAAAAATGCAAACCATTTTAAAGGACATGACTCCAATTATGTTATATTTCATCTCATTCCATTCAAAGTAGGGCAGCAAGATGTTTATGCTTTGGGCTGGTGACACAATAGGGAGACCGATTTATTTTTAGGCCTCTAATATAGGAACTAGAAATTGATGTTTCCCATTCTGGTCATAGCTTCTCCACAGACTCATGGGAAAGTGATTGGGTCTGTCTTCTTTATATTTGGGAAATAAAGACAGGATTTTTTTATCGGGAATCCTGTGGAATTATAGTGGCTAGTTGTATTGAGCAGACTAGCTAAGTCTTGTTGTCATTACAATATTGCTGTTACTATGTACAATGTTCTTCTGGTTCTGCTCACTTGACTTTGCATCAATTCATACAGCTCTTCCTTTGTTTTTCTGAAACTACTTTGTCATTTTTTACAGCACAAGAGTTTTCCATCACGATCATATATTACAATTTACTTAGCCATATCCCAATTGCTTGGCATTGCCTCAGTTTCCTATTCTTTGCCACCACAAAGTTTTTTAAGTCATTAAAAGGGAACCACTGAACTAGATAAACTCTTTTAACTCTAATTCTGTGATTCAATGATCTTTACTGAAAGAAGTAACTAGAAAGTTTGGTCAAAAATTCTAGTAGCCAAAGACTGACACCCTGTTCTGCTTCCTAAGATTCTCCATTCAGGTCAGCTTAACAGATATTTAAACATTTTAGGCAGAGCATTATGATAAAGATGGATAAGACAAGAATCCCTACCCTAATGGAATGCAATCTCATTAGGGAGTTTCAGTAGGGAGGATATGACCCATATGTAAATAACTAGAGTACAAAATTAGAATGGCATTATCATGACAGAAGATGTAAAATCTGAAGGGGGAAAGGTCATTAATAACTAAAGGAGTGATCAGGGAACTTCATGGGAATGATAGCATTTGATCTGAGCCTTGAAGTTCAGATAGAATCAAGTGTGTGCTAGAGCCTAGGTTGAACCAGCTTGCAAGAGACATCGACTGTTGAATTTTCAGTATGAACATTTACACCTCAGAAGTTGGCAAATACTACAATTCAGGACTTGATTTATTGTTTTGTTCCTTGTCTAGATTTAAGAAAGTGATGAATAAAAGGTTAATAATGCAGGTTAAACTTAAAAGTGTGTCCTGCATACATTGGATTTTTTCCCCCCAAGAGACAGTTTAAACATTTACCAGCACACCCTTGGACAGAATTTAAGTGGGTGGAGGATATGTGGGAGGTGATGATGGATGGGAAGGAAACAGAATTGATTAATGTGTGCAAAGGAACATAAACAGAAAAATAGGAATGGTGAGCAAAATAGGAATTGTTTAGCTGAAACATGGTACATGGAGTAAGAAGTACCATGAGCTAAGAGTAGAAAGGTAGGTGCTGCCAGATTGTGGAAGGCCTTGAATGCTCTTTCTAAGATCAAATAAAAGTCAGATGTAAACAGAAAATTGCTCTCATGAAAACATCTTTAGATGAGCTTATCTAGGACAGGGAGTGAAACTAGCCAGATGTGAACAAGGGAAACAACATCTGTACATATTACAAAATACCACAGAAAACTCTTACCTAAACTGTTACATCAGCTCTCTCTCAGCTGAAAAGGGATATACCAGCATAGGATCAAAATTGTTCACTGGACAGCACTGGACTAGTACACTGAGAAATCCACAACTTCTTAGCTAGCTATGACCTAGAGCAATTCACCTGACTTCCCCTGGGTTCATTTCCTAATCTGTAAAATTAAGAAAATAACACTTGCCCACCCTACCTCACAGCTGAGTCAAATGAGATGAAGTATATAAAGAGGACTTTGTAAACCAGAAGGGGCGTTATAATATCAGTGTAGGAAGTTATAGTAGCAGCCGTAGAGATTCACACATTTCTGCCAGCAGCCTAGGAGAGGCTACAGTGGATGCTACTTAGTGTTACTAACCTGAAAAATGGGAAGAAGTAGGTGAAACACGCAACCACACCAGTTGGCAAGGTGGCTATGAACATGCATTAATCTCATCTCTGCTTTTCCCAACGTTTCCCCGCTTGTGGAACATATTTCTAACTACCACCCAGATATGAAAAGTGAGTTTAGTTTATAGAATTCCGTTTTATAGCTAAATTTGCATGTAGGCTTTGTTCTCATCTAATGAGTTCTTCAATGAGACAGCACATGTAAAGTGCTTGGAAAACCTTTAAGTATTATATAAATGCTATCATCATCATTCTTACCATTATAACTGTAGAGTTTGTGCCACAGTCTCTTCACAGTAGTCTCCACTAAATGTGTTGAGAAAAGGTCTAATCCTTGACATATGCAGCAGAAGGAGCCCCCGGTGTTAGGCTGGCCAGCCAAGACGATAAGTGCACAAATTACAAGGTGTTAGAAGTGACTTACATGTGAGACTTACAAGTTTATTGAAAGATACACAGGGTCAGGTAGAAATCAGCAGCCATATAGTCCATTCCCACTAGCATTGCTGTGGTATCTCTATTCAGCACAGCTGACCCTAAGCATCAGCTTCCTGCACTATTAGGTATGCTGGAGGACCAATTAATATCATATGCATAAGGCAACAAGCAAAACATTTCTCCAACACTGAGTCAGCCCCAAACCTCCCTTAAGGGGAAAGGATTTTCTACTCTCCAGGGACTTAGAGAGGAGTTCTGCACAAGTGGAGTTTTCTCTGAGGCTATAGTGATAAGGAAACTCCCACAATGGAAAGAGGAGAACCAGACCTCCTGAACTCAACTGGGGATTTATAGCTATCTTCCCAAAAGTGATTTCCTCCCCAGCTTTGGCCTTACAGAGTATCTCCAAGGAGGATCTACAAGGCAGGAACTAGAGAGAAGAAATGTGTGTGTGCCTGCTTTATCTCAGAGATGGGGTGGTGGGAGAGGGCAAGGGGAAGGCAGGTTGGAAAGGAAAGGAGCTAAGGGGAGACTGGTTCTTGAGAAACAGAAACCAGAACAGAAGAAGAACAAGGCTTAAGTCAAACCAAAATAATTTAACACATAATATGTAAATAAACTGAATACAGGATTTGGCCTTCCAAGCTGATTCATGGGACAGTAACACAGTTACTGTCTTCCACTTACCCTACAAATTTAGCTTGTTTTCCAAATTATGGCCTGAAGCGGGTGAGCTCCTTGAGAGCAAGGACTTTCTTCTGCCTTTCTTTGTATCCTCAGCACTTAGCACATAGTAGGCACTTAATAAATGCCTGACTCACTGATTGGCTGACTATTTAGATCGTAAATCATAGAGTTGGGGCTAGAAAGGACATTAGAGGTAATTTAGTCTAGCCTCCCTCATTTTATAGATGAGAAAAAAGAAAGGTAAAAATGATCTTCTTGTGGACAAAACTCAATGGACTATTGTACAGTGGACAATGAATGACTCAAGACTGGGTCTTCTGATTCCAACTTCTCTTTCTATTACATAGAATGACTCTTCTGATTATTGTCAAGGGTCACGTAAGTGGCCACTAAACGCTTCCCCCAACATTGTAAAGGAAATTTAAAGTAGATATAATCATTTTACACAAGAGAAGCTATGGTTTTAAAGATGATTAGGAACTTGTAATAATTATATTTGTATAGATAGGGTTTTGTTCTCCCTAGGTTGCTTTCACTATAAAAATAACTATAGCTCACATTTCTTTGACACTTTGCAGTTTACAAAGGGTTTTCACCACAACAGCCCTGTGAGGTAGAGTGATGGGTATTATGATCCCCATTTTACAGATGAGGAGATTGAGGACCAGAAATATGAAGTGACTCATGCCTAGAGACCTAGCTACCAGAACAAGACACTAACTTAGACTTCCTGACTGCAAGTCCAGTATCCTTTCTTGTAGGCCACTCATTATACCAATGGAATTTCACAACAGTGCCACAGCTAGCTATTATCCACGTTTGACAAATAAGGAAACTGTAGTTCATAGATGGTAACTGACTTACCAAGTTGTACAACTAGTTAGTGACAGTCAGGATTACAATCCATGCTCCTTGACTTGGTTCACTGGTCTGTTTGGTTTTTTTGTTCTATGCATCATGTTATAACTATTCATTATCTAACTTTGTTTTTCCTATCATTAAAGCAGGATAGATAACGAATGTGAATGAATGTATGAATGCATGGGCATTTGTTAGGCATTTCTTATGTGCAAAGCACTTCACTAAGCACTTTAGATACAAAAAGAAAAGCAAGATAGTCCATGATCTCAAGGAATTCACATTATAATAGGGAGACACAATATGTACAGGACTTTCAAATCCCATGCAAGCATTCAGGCTAACAAAACAGGGAATATAGATTTATTTTATCTGACCAAAAATACCAAATACTCACATTCAATCAAAAAATCACAGAATAATAGTGTTAAAAGAAACCTGGGACCAGCTAGTACAATTCACACATGAATAAGAATCCATTCTTAAACATTAAGTAATAAGTGGCAAGGATTTCCATTCTACTTTGTAGTAGCCCTAATGCTTAGAAGTTTTTTCCTTATATCAAACCCCAATTTGTCTATCTGCAACATGAATCAACAAGCTTTTGTTGAGTATCTATATTCCATACTAAGCACTGTGGTAGAAGCTAAGGATGCAAAACCAAAAAGGAAATAATGTCTGCTTTTAAGAAGTTTATATTCTATTGGGGGAAATAACGTGACCATATACAGGGAGTCCCAAAAGTCTTAGTGAAGTTTGAATCTATTACATCTTAAGGCTGCACTAATACTTCTACATCTATCTGTACACTCATATACAGAGTTGACACAAGATAATGTAGAGAGGAAGGACACCACTAGCTAGTTAGATCATGGAATGGGAGAAGTCAGTCACTCAAAAAACATTTATTGAGTATCTACTAAAGGAGAAAGTGATTCTAATGTTGGGGGTAGAGTGTATGCCCTGGTGGATACTGGTCCTATCACAACACCCATTGCTGGGTCTCCTCCTTTAAGGTAACAGGTCTTGCATCCGCCATTTTCTTTGCAACCTCCCAGAGGGCCTCTCAAAGGCACAGACACTGCACAGCAGGTGGTCAGAAATTACTGGTGACTGAAATATATTTGCAGTGTGAGCAAAGCCTAAGAGCTCAGTAAAAGGGGAAAAAGGCCAGAATATTCAAATGAACCAGCTTCAAATTATACTTCAGTGTAATGTAGTGGAAAGAGCACCAGGCTCCCAACCCAAGAGTCTAAAGACAAAAATGAAACAGGACTTCCTCTCAAGTAGGAAGGCAGTGAGTTCCCCATCATGCAGTTCTCTAGGTGGAAGGTCTCAGGAGTATTAGATGACTAGAAAGACTACAAGCCCTGCCATCTGCCAGCGTCGAGCTTCTAACACATCACTTCTAGAGTCCCCATTATGATGTAGCTGCTAAAAGACCTAATGCAACTTTACACAGGGCTAGTAAGTGTCACTGCTGGAGCATGCTACACATGTGCAGGGCTTGCCATTTGCAGGTCAGGCATCGAACACTGGGTTCTATCCGGAATCAGTAAGACTCATCTTCATGAGTTCAAATCTGGCCTCAGATGCTTACTAGCTGTGTGGCCCTGGGCAAGTCACCCTGTTTCCCTTAGTTTCCTCATCTGTAAAGTGAGCTGGAGAAGGAAATGGCAAACCACTCTAATATCTTTGCCAAGAAAACTTCAAATGGGGTCACAAAGAGCTGGACACAACTGAACAACAACAACAATAACATTTGCAGGTCATTCTCGCAAAAAAAAACCCCTTCTAAATAGATTGCCTCTCTATCTCATATAGTCCCTTGCTTCAGGAGACATCACATAAAAGAACAGTTCCTATCCCTCAGCTCTCAAACATTTCCATCGTCATCCACTCCTATATCAGCTCAGAGGAGTTTCCTGGCAAGAAGTGCTGAGATTGTAGGACATTGGAATCTGTTTAAAATACAGACTGTGGCCTCAGTTCCACCCACACCATCATTTCCCTTAAAGATAAACATTTAAGTAACGATGTTAACAGCCAGAATTCGGGGGAGTGATGCCTGCTTGTTCTCTTCAGGGCCAGGACCCATTGGGGAAGTATCGCCTTGCTAGTCTTTTCAGGGCTTCTACCAGCTGTCAGGGACTGGCATGATAATAGCCCCTTAATCATCTGGAGAGACAGACAGAACCTCCAACGTTTCCAGGGGTGACCCTTTCTGGTCTGAAATTGGCCTCTGACTTGCAACCCATCCACCCTTTTAATAGCTAGCTGTGCCTATCCCTTTCCAACCAACTGCTACATCTATATTCCCCCAGCTTGTGCCTTGGCTTCTCTCTGGTCTGTCCTATTACCTTCCTCATTTTAGTATTCTGCTCCTTTCCCCACTCCAGTTGAATCTCTAGCACTTGACCTATTCATTTGTTCTCTTTTTTCTCACTTTCCCCCTGTCCCTCTCATTGGCCAGTGCAAAGCAAGGTATTTTCCACCATTTCCTGGCATCACTGAAACCTATAGACCTCAGACTATTCTGCAAGGCAACTGTTAACTCTGTCAATGCCAAGCTACTCCTTGGACTCCAACACTATTCCTATTCTGTTTCTTGAACATGCTAGTGTAACATGGGGTAAACAGGTGAGCCCTCCCTCCTTCCCCACGCCCAGCTGCAGGACCCAGAGCCAATTCTGATGGGCCATGAGGTCTCTGACAGTGTTTGTGGACTTGGAACACTGGAATGACACAGCATTTTCTCTCTCTTTCTCTCTCTCTCTCTCTCTCTCTCTCTCTCTCTCTC
>CM053599.1:110481774-110518154 GCA_028646575.1 Pseudocheirus occidentalis | reverse complement strand
CCCCCCCTACCCAGGCCCCAGAACCATTGCATTTTTATGCTAGAAATCTTTTCTTTCTTCTCTGACAAAAGTCTCTGCCTCAGGAAAATATAAATGCTCTCAATTCTCAGAGGCGATGGGAAGAACTGCACATGTTCCTTTTTACCAAATGTTCAGGCATTCAGAATTTCCTATGGGAAAACAAGAATATATTTCCACTTCTGTGACGATATCAGCATAGAGATCAAATCAATACCAGCCAAAGATTTAAGGCAAATAGCATTTACACATAGATCTGCCATTTAAACTTAGGACCTTTACATTGCAGCTGTCCTTCCCCTACTCAACAAACACCAATGGCTCACTATTACTTCCATAATCAAATATAAACTCCTCTATTTGGCATTTAAAACCCTTCACAACCCAGAGCTGACCTCCCTACCTGCCTAGCCTTATTTCAGTTTACAACCCTCAATGCAGCTCCAGCCAAGCTGACTTTCTTGCTGTTTCTCATACATAATACTCCATCTCCTCTCTTCATGCCTTTGTACTGACCATCTCTCATACCTGAAATGCACTCCATTGTCCTCTCTGTCTTTCACAATCCCTAATTTCCCTCAAGGTTCAACTCAAGAACTACCTTCTAATCTTCCAGTTTCCAGTGTCTTCCCTCTCAAAATCACCTTGTATCTATTTTATTTCTACTGCTACATAAATATGTTGTCTTCCCCCATCTAGACTAAACTCCTTAAGGGTAAGGATTGTATCATTTTTGTCCAGCACCTAGCACCATGACTGGTGGGCAGCTGGGTGGCACTGTGGGTAGAGTGCTGGACCTGGAGTCAGGAAGATTCATCTTCCTGAGTTCCAACCTAGTCTCAGACATTTGCTAACTGTGTGACCCTGGGCAAGTCACTTAACACAGTTCCTCATCTATAAAATGGACTAGAGAAAGAAATGACAAACCACATCACTATCTTTGTCAAGAAAACCCCAAATGGGATAATGAAGAGTCAGATATGACTGAAGGAAAACAACCAAGCCATGGCTGACACAGAGTAGGCACTTAATAAGCTCTTGTTGATTGATTGGCCAATTGGTTGATACAGGGAGTTTGCTCACATCCAGGGTACTTAATACAGATGCTAGCTCTGCTGGTAACTTTCAGACTGACCCATAGTTCTGCTGGAGTGTGTGCTGGGGATACCAGTTTGAATTAGGGGCAAGAATGAGGAGTGGTCCTCAGTGTTACCAAAGAATCCTGAGTCCTAACCCTTTCTTGTGAGCTTGTTTGCTCTCTCAGGGTTAGGTTGGTTCAATGGACTATTTCTAAGGGCATCCTGAAATCCATATTCCCTAGGAAAAAATGGCTTCTGGAAATTTCACTCATAACTTCTGCTCAGGTCTGTGGTGAAGCAGAAATCAGGACAGGCTTTAAAACCTGGGAAAATTCCACTGATGAAAGAACTGTACCACCATGTTCAGTTGCTAGGCACATGCTGAAGCATCTGTTTTGAGGCATTCTCTTTCCTCTCAGGCAGTAATCACAGCAGAGTTATATAACCTCTGACAACGAATGGGCCCTACCTATTGTCCTCAGCAGATATAACACCTACTTAATCACATTGTTTGCCTCCAGGGTAGCTCCTTAAATCAGCGTGCAAGGTAATTTCCTACCCATTAGTCATAATAATAGCTGGCATTTGTCTGTTTCTTGAAGGTTTACATATATGTGTGTGTGTGCTAACATTTATATATTACTTGAAGCCATATGTGTAAAATCTTATTTGACCTTTACAACATTCCTATGAGAGGCAAGTGCTACTATTATTGTTGTTATTATTCCCATATTACAGATGAGCAAACTAAGGCTGACAGAGGTTAAGTGATTTACCCAGGGTCACACAAATATTAAGTGTCTGAAGCAAAATTTGAACTCAGGTCTTTCTGACTTTCAAGTTCCATTTGCTATACCACCCAGCTGCTGAATCTATTAGAGATTCACATTCATGGCCTATCATCCATAAACCAAAGGCCATACCAGCAGGTGAACCAAAAATCAGCATCACCTCATATGCTTCCCCAAGTAACAGCAAAATGACTGACCTTTGAAAGAATGACAAAAAAATTATGCTGCCTCCCACTGCCACAAACAGAATTTAACCATAGCCCCTTCTATCCAGTTGTGCTCTCTATTTTGATCCATGCCTCTTGCCACCAAGGTTTCTCATCTGTCCCTGCTGTCACCAATTATGATGGCAATCTGCACATGTGACACACATCAACCTGTTGCTCAAAAGCTTAAGAAGGCTTCAGGGGCTCACAAAGACCATCCTCTACTACTAAACAAGAAATTTTTCCTCTGTTGGACACATGTCCAACTCCCCAACAGATACCAATTTATTCTCCACAAAACTGGACCCTAATACCATAGCCCCTCTTTCATTTTTCAGAAGTTTTCTTTCACAAGCTTTCACTCCTTGGTATTGCATAGCTTCTTTCTCAAACAACACTAGAACAACCCCTTCCATAGGCCACATTATTGTTCATCTTCTACCTCTGGTGTCCTATTCAGCATGTTCTTGATTCCAAATCGGTTTGGAGACACTTCTATAATATCTGAGGGACTGAGAGCAGTTTATAAAATGACCCTGGAAGCCCTTATGTGAATTCATATTTTCACAATAGTCTGAAATTTCCACAGTTATCCTAACCAGCTGGGCCTGAAAGAGGAGTAAGGAGGGGAAGACCCTCAGCTCAGCATCTCTGCCCCTGTCACAATCAGAAGCAGGATTCATCTGACTAGTACCTATGGCTCTAATTCTTCCCATGTTCATCAGGGAGCATAAAATAGGGCAGAAATCATCAGCCCTTTTTAGGACTGTGGTTTCTCTCTGTACCTCCTGCTCATTACCTCTGCCCTCCCAGGCTCTATGTCCAGTGCCCCTGATGGCACGTGTCAATCTCTTGCTTTAGCCACCTTGTCCTTGGGGTACCTTTTCCCCTTTTCTTTTCCTCCAATAATTCTCACTATTAGAAGTTGTAGGGGAAGGGGTAGACGGGAGTAAGAATCACCCTTTCAGATAAGAATCTATTCTGACAAATCTCTAACTTGTTCTTATCAGTGGTCCTTGACTCTGGGAATCTGAGTAACTTGGTCTATTCTTCTGACTCCTTTCTGTTACCACCACCCCCAAGAAAAATAGGTACACAGACCAGGTCATCAAGAAGATACAGTGAGGGGCGGCTAGGTGGCACAGTGAATAGAGCACTGGCCCTGGAGTCAGGAGGACCTGAGTTCAAATGTGAACTCAGACATTTAACATTTATTAGCCGGTGACCTTGGGCAAGTCAATCCCCAATCCCCCTGCCTTCCCCTCTCCAGAAAAGCAAAAAAATAAAGATATAGTGACTTGGCCAAGGTCACACAGCCAGCGAGTGGCAGGGGCAGGGGAAAGAACACCAGCTCTGGAGTTAAAGGGCCTAGGTTCAAATCTCACCTCTGAGACTTACTATCAGCACGACCTTAGTCGATTTACTTCAGTTGTCTGGACCTCAGTGTCCTTCTCTGTAAAATGAGAGGCTTGGACCAGATGTCCTCTGAGGTACCTTCCAGTTCATTTTGGCCTATAGAGGCCAGGAAACAATCCAACGGAAAGAGCCCTGCCTCTATTGTCAGAGGATTTGGGTTCCAATCCTGCCTCTGATGCTCTCTACGTATTTGACCTTGGGCAAGACAATTAAATTCTCTGGCCCTCTCCATATCCAGTGCTCTTCCCATACAGCAACAATGGCTGGTGGCAGAATTGTTTGAGAGGGGAAGGAAAGGGAACCCATTCTCTCCACCACCATCACCATCTTTGAATGCCCCCCAGACAAAACCCAACAGAACATATGTGGTAGGGATCTCCAAGGTCCCTTTGCCTCATCAGAGGGTCCAGGACTTCCTGGGGTACAGCCCATAAGATTGCTGGACACTGAAGCAGGAGTTAACTGTTAACTGCGGGAACCCACAGGAGCCCGACAGGTTGGCGATTAGCACCAAGAATTAGGAATTAATTTGTCAAGGGCAAGCTAACAAATAGCCAGCAATTAAGTAGGCAGCCAGGGAATAGAGTGTTTGCTCTAGTCGGCTTCCTCCTGGCTGTTAGTGGATCTATTAGTTTGCAGTTAGTGAGAAGCCTGGGGCTGCAGAGGACAATTTAGTCATTTTATACACATCTCCTCCCATTTTGTGGCAGGAGTAGGGAGATTACATGCATTCATACACACACACACACACACACACACACACACACGCCCTGTGTGCGTGCATCTCTATATACAAGCATGCATGTGTGCATACATATGTACGTGTATGCAAAAATATATACATATACACGTATTCTTCATAGAAGCAGAAACTGTCCATGGCCCTATTGCCCCACTCCCCAGTCCCCATGAAGCACTTGAGGGGGAGGAGAGGACTGGAGAGGAGACAGAGCCGCAGACAGGAGGAGCAAGCAGCCTTTGGCTCAGTCTTCCCGTCACCATGGGGACAGACAGGCGGGGAGGGCCTGAGGGCTTGTGCCAAGCATTCGGGCAGCTTGGGTCTAGCCCTGAGAGAATATTCAGATGCTTAAAGCAGACCAGTAAATGAACAGAGATCCACTCACCTCCATAGTCTGGGGAGTTGGACTACTGGCTGGACGTCACCAGAAAGTGCTACAGAAATGTCAATGACTATTACTGTTCTTCGGCATCTTTGGTCTCCCCTAATGCCTAGCATGGTGCATTCCATCCAAGAGTTATTAAATAAACACATGCTGAATGAATGAATAAATGAAGAGTGGCCTAATAAATAAGCAGCCTTTCAGCATCTTTGAAATTCCTCTCCATATCTTACTTAAAGAATGTGGGGCTGTCTTTTCCATTGTTTTGGGTTTTTTTTCCTTTGAAGCCCAAGGTCTCTGAATAGACATTCCATCGTTAGATCTTAGGTGAGAGTTAAGGAGGGGCAGAATGACACAGAAGGAAGAGAAAATGTATGGTAATGGATAGGATCCTACAAGGAGGACCAGAAGTTCTGAGTTCAAGTCTTGTTTTGTGTCCTACCAGTCATATGGATCATGTTGCAGCAGTTCAAAGTGCTCTGGCCTATCTTAAAGGAACAGTGGTACGAGAGAAAGAGTATTGACTCTGGAGCCAGAGAACCTGGGTTCAAATTCCTCTTTGCTATCTTTGTGACCTTGAGTCATAGATTTAGAACAAGAAGGGACCTTAGAAGCTATCCAGTTCAACTCCTTCATTTGGGAAAACTGAGATTAAGTGACTTGCCCAAGTCAAGTGGCTAGTAAGTATCCAAGACAGGATCTGAATTCAGGTTTTATTTCTTTGGGTATCAGTATCTATACAATGGAGGGATCTGAATCAGAGAGCCTCTGAGGTGCCTTCCTATCCTAAAACTATGATTCTGACTCTTCCATTTACTTATTGTGTAATGGTGGGCAAATCATTTCATTTCTAGGGCTCTTAGCTTCTTCACGTATAAAATGGGACTCAGACAGAGAACAAGATTCATACTACATTTGTACAACATAAGGCAACATAGAAGTGTGGCTGGTTCCTATGAGGTATAATGGGGCAAGCTTGCCCCCACTGAAGGGAGAGGCTTCCCTCTCACCATGTGAGGGTAAGTGCAGCAAAGTGTAGCAGTGAGACTCCCGTGGGACTCCCAGAGGCTCATCCACAGCCTCCAGGTGACTCATCATCCTAGCACATGACAACTCCATAAGGGAGGGAGGGGGAACCCAGCCTCCCTTAGGAAAAGGCAAATGACTTGCCAAAAAGACATTTCTGGAACTGAAGAACATAAATGAGGAAGATTAAGATACTTGCGCCAGCCTACTGCACCTTCTCCATCTTTCCCCATCTTGACAGACAGAAATAAATGCCCCCTTTCTCCAAAGTCCTATTCCTCCCACCCTTCCCTGTCCCCTGTAACCGCAGGGTATCTGTATAATATAACAGGCCATTCATATTCCAGATTTGCTGCTTTATCATTTTCAGCAGAGATGCTCAGAGAGTTCATCAAGCATTTCCACTTGCCCTTAAAAGGCAGATAGAGATTCTGATGGGAAGAGTGGAAAATTTCAACAGTTTGAAGTGTCTCCATAAATTAAAGGCCTGCAGTATATGCTCCTTTGTCTTCCCCTTCCCAGGAAAGAAAGGGGGCAGGGAAGGGGTAGCAGGAGGAAGAGAGAAAAAAACAGAAAATTAAATAAAAGATATTATATATTTTTTAAAACAGGAAGGAAGAGTAAGGACAGATCTCAGATGTTCTTTTTGAATGAGCTAAGACAAATAAAATAATAGGGGTTTTATCCCTTATTCTGTCTGTACATACAGAATAAGAAGCAGCATTCTATAACAGGAAAAACTGGGCTTGAACCTTGGACATCTGGGTCTGAGTTAACTCATTAACTTCCTGTAGGGGTCACGGACAAATCGCTTCCCTTTTCTGGTCTCAGTCTACTCAATTATAAAATGAGATAGTTAGATTCTGTATCTCGGCTATCTGTCAGGGATCTGTAATAAGATAAAGTATGGAAAGAATTTCGTAAGCTTTAAAACACTAGGTAGCTTTAGTCTAACAATGGCAACAGTTGTAATAGTATTATCAGAGTCCCTAAAACCTTAGTCATTCCTGAAGACTGGCATTAGGACCCAGGAGACACTCAGTCTCACCGTGTAGATACACAGGCTTACACCCCTGCCCCTTCCTGCCTCTTCACTGCCTTCATTTTGACTCCCCCACCCCCCACCCCCTCACCCCCACCCCCACATGTTCCCAAAATTGAAGTGTACTCTAGGGAGAAACTCAAATCCTCCCAGAATCTGCATCTAAAGGCCAGAAACACGCCCACAGATTGCCTGGAGATTGCTCTAACACATACCCACTCACTCACTACAGACGACATTCCTTCTCACCCTCTGCCGAGCACCAACCCCAGCATCGTCTTAATCACTCAAACCAAATACAACATTGAGGCATAGTGGGACGAGGGCCAGGTTTGAAGTCAGAGAACCCTCGTTTGAGTTCCGGTCCCATTGTTTATTACGTGTGTGACCTCTTGGGAAAGTCACAATGTGGTGTTGGCCCCGGTTTCCTCATGTGTCCAACGTGGGGGGCAGAGGGAGGGAGGAGCGATGTAGTGCTTCAAGCACAATTTCCCTAATACATCCAGCCTCCTCATTTTACTGATAAGGAAGCTAAGACCCACGGGGTCACATTCGGAGTCACAGGTAGCAAGTGGCCAAATTGGGATTCAAACCCAGATCCTCTGACTTCAAAACCAGAACTGTTTCCACTAAACCATGAACTAGATTACGGCAGCTGGGTCATAAGCTGGAAAGAATGTCTGGCCTGGAGTCAGGAAGACTCATCTTCCTCAATTCAAATCTATCCTCAGACACTTACTAACTGTGACCCTGGGTAAGTCACTTAATCCTGATTGCCTCAGTTTCCTCATCTGTAAATGAAGCTGGACAAGGAAATGAAAAACTATTCCAGTATCTTTGCCCAGAAAACCCCAAATGATGTCACTAAAAGGTGAACATGAGAATAACACATTAATTCCAATTATTACTATAGACAGGAAATTAGGGCAAGAATACCTGAGGGCTTGGGGGAGGAGGGGAGAGTGGAAGGGACCAAGAGTGTGACAGAAGGAGAAAAAGATTGGAGAGGATGGAAAGAAAGCCAAGAGTGAGGGCAGAAACACAATGGGAGGAATCCAGAAGAGGACAGATACATAGAGGAAGAGAGGTTCAGGTTGTGAGGTAGAACTTGGGCCATCATACCCTGATGTTTATTGGGCCTATGGATAGCAGAACCACTTATCACTTGTAACTGTCCCTTTACATTCTAATGACCTCTCTAGTCTTTTGGGACAGGAAATTGTTTATTTGTTTTTATTCTCAAACTTCAAAGTACTTTGTTAAAACAAAGGGGTTTTGTCGTGTGGAATTTTCTGATTTAGGTTCTAATGGTTTACTTTAGAACCTTGGAAATGTCCCTGAATTTTTTAGTTAAGTTTGAAGGTCTTGGCATTCCAAATCTGATTGCCTTAGCTATTCAATGAGACATTTAGGAAGAGGCTACCTGTGAAGTCAGACAGCCCCAAGTTCCAATTCTGTCTCTGATGCTACAAATGAGCACCCCTTTCCATATAGTTCTGAGATAGTCACTTAACTTCAACAAGGCCTCAATTTCCTTATCTGTAAAATGATTGGACTAGATAGATAGGTGGCACAATAAAGTGCCCAACTGGGAGTTAGGAAGACCTGAGTACAAATTCTGCCTTAGACACTCAAAAATGAGATGGGGCAAGTCACTTAATCTCTCTGAATCAGTTTCCTTATCTGAAAATAGGAAAAAACTACCTCACAGAGTTATTGTGTAAAGCACTTTGGGAAACTCAAAGTATTATATGATAGCAATAATAATTGACATTATTGGATGACCTCTGAGGTCCCTCCCCACTCCAAATGAATGATCCCATTTCTTACTAATTTAATGATGTTGGGAGTCATTTTTATCAGCAATTATTTTGATGTTCTGAGTTTTGATTTTTTGTTTTGTTTTGTTTTCAAATCAGATCTGTTGCTTTTATGTTACAGTTCTAATTGGATCTTAGAATAAATGATGAAAACAATAACTTACATGAACATAGCACTTCCTGCAAAACACTTTCTTCCCCAACAATCCTCCAAGGTATGCCCATTTTACAGAAGAGGAACCCAAGGCTCCTTCTGGATAGTGTCAGAGCTGCAATTCTGTTTGAAGTCTTCTTACTTCAAGCTTTGCAACTTCCGGCAAGTCATTTCAACTCTCAAGACCTCAGTTTTCTCATCTGAAAAAATAACTTGATTATCCCCAAGAGTCCTTTTAGCTCTAAATCTACACATGATTCTTAAAAGTCCTATGCCCTTACTACTATACCGTGAATAATGAAAACCAAAAGCCTTCAGGGATGGCTCTAGTTTGATGTTCTTTAGTTACCTTTATCAAGCCTTCAGCATCTCTACTGTGAATGGAACAGCCATAACAATTCACAAAGGGGAGAACAGGATGGTCTGGTTTGAGGCCTGTGGTCTTATGTAACTATAATGGCAGACCCTGACCTGAACTCACTGCCCTCTGGTTCACAGGGAAGGAAAATGCTTCAATTCGATAAATATTTGTTATCCATAGGTTGTGTGCAGGGCACTGTGCTAAAAATGCTGAGGGAGAAGCATAATTTATCTCACGTTTGGTCCCTGTCCATGTGGTCCTCATTCCAGAATGAATACACAAGTCATTGTAATGGAAGATGACAGATGATAAGTATATATGAGAAGGTCTGAAATGGGAAAGGCCATTATCAACTGAGGGGATCAGCGAATACTTGCTTGAGGGAGATGGTGTATGAACTGCGCTTCAAAGGACAGGTAGGAATTCAATAGGCAGAGGGAATGGGGATGGCATTCCAGAGCTAAGGAGACACAAATCTTTAACTGAGGGCGGTAAAGCACAGTGAACATGTAAGGGAGAATAGGAAGTCCACATTTGGGTGGAACATGGCAGTACTTAGAGATAAGAATGGAAAGAGAGGGAGGACCATAAACGTTAGAATTGGGAGAGACCTTAGAGTCTTAATGAAAGGATTTGTTCTGTATAACTTGGACTGAGTCAAAAGGCCACACCCAAGGATCTAGAAGGCTACATGTGGTCTCAAGGCCATAGGTTCCCCACTTCTGATCTAGAGAGTAGCCATTCTTAATACACTGTTTCTCTCATGGAGATGGTCTTCACTTTGTAACAAGAAAACTAAGGTTCAAGTTGGCAAGTGATCTGAGAGCAGATAACGAGTCTGTGGCAGGGAAGGGACTGCCAGCCCAGGGCTCCTTTCACTGTATCCAATGCCTTCCTGCTGGCCCTTTCCTTTTGTGAAGCCATACTTACTCAGAATGAGGTATTGCCTACCTTAGCTCACCCCTCTTCATTCACCTGTGGAGGCCCCTGATGGCCAAGTCCTTTATGGAAGAGTTAGAGTGGTTTGATTGGCCTAAGCATCAGGAGAAATATCTAAGCCCCAACAGACGGCCATGGTACTATTTGACACATCTCATCTGATTAAAGCAGGTATCAACTGGAGATCAGCAAAATGCTTCTCCTTTGGCTAAGGTTGTAGGCACTGGTGGATCCTGTAAAAGGACAGAATACATCCAATACTGAGTGTTCACCAGAGTGGATTTCTCAGCCTTCTGCATTTCTGCCTACACTCTCTCCCTATGACCCATAAGCTTTCAATTCTCTATCATTAAGATATTCTTCCTCTCACCTAATCTCTACTCTCATGTTGTCTATTGTTTTCCTGAGGATGACCATTTGGAAATTCCACTTCCACCCAGCTGTACCACTACCACCTTAAGCTCAATAAAAATAACTCATGGAGGTGGCTAGGTGGCACAGTGAATACAGTACCAGCCCTGGAGTCAGGAGGACATGAGTTCAAATACACTTAACACAAAAACTAGCCATGTGACCTTGGGCAAGTCACCTAACCCCAACTGCCCTCCAAGAAAAAGAAAAAAAATTAAATTAAATAACTCATCTTTAGACCCTAACCAGTTCCCTGTCTTCATAGTCTTCTCTGAAGAAGCTATACATGGAGATCTCCTAGATGAGTAGAAATGTAATAGCTTGGGAGGGCAGGATACCTAGATCCTGTTCAATGATACTGCCATTCCCACCTTCACACAAGCTCAGAACTTTGAAATTCACATTCATCCTCAAATGAATGAATGAAAAAGCATTTGTTAAATGCTTACCATGTGCTAAGCACTGTGCTAAATGCTAAGGACACAAAGAGAAAAGGCAACAAACTTGCTTCTTTGAAGGAACTAAGTCGAATAGGAGAGAGAGAAGACATAAAAGAGCTCGTGTGCAGAGTACATGGAAAGGACTGAAGTCTTAAAGTGTTCAGTGCTAGGGCAAATGTCAAGGCCCTATCAGTATATAAATCTTACCATTAGTCCAGATAACAGTGCCCAAGGGTCCAGAAGACCAAATGGTAAGACCAGGAGGAGCTTGGTTGCAATAGTGGAGCAAATGGTAAGGCCAGATGCACCTCCATCTCACTAGAAGGACTGGAGTTGGTGCCTACTTCCCTGCTGCCTCGTGGATCTCAGAAGTCCTGGGGAAGGGGGAAGGGCATATAGGATATATATAGTCAAAAGGGAGGTTCATCCCTTGTCCTTCCTTCCACCTACTCAGAGGGTCTGGGGGCTGAAAGAAAGAATAAAGAGAAAATAAGAGGGAAGAATCCCTCAGGGACAACTCTTCCTATGTATACCAGGATGCCCTGGATAACCTCTCTTTCATCCATCACATTGACCCTGGTTATTTTTTCTTTCAAGGCAACTCATGTCCATTACATCTTCCTCATTTCCGTTTTGCTCTCCTTATTCCAAGTTGTCATTACCACAATTGCCACAAGGTCTCATTATCTTTCCCCCCCCCCCATTATCCATGTGGTGTGCCACCCTTAGACTACGCCAACAGGAGAACTAGGGTGGGGGTGGGGAGCTCTATAGACCCTCTTTGGCTTTCATTTCTCTTAAGAAGAGAAGTATCTATGACTGGATTGGTATAAGAGTGTAGAATGAATCTAAGGATAATAGTCGGTCACTTCTATGGCCAGATAATCATGCTGCTGGGAATAATTCTATCCCTGGATATAGAGTCTCACTTTACCAAATGTCCCATGTAGGGGAGAGTAGATCACATATTTGCAAAGTGACCAGAAATCACTTCCCAGAGAAGAATTCTCTGTCCTCCACTACCTGCTTCCAGCCCAAATACCTAGTCATATAGCCACAAGAGTGTCCTTGATGTCATTAAATCATAATAATAAGTAGTATTTCTATAGCACTTTAATGTTTACAAAGTACTTCACAAGCATTATCTTACTTTACCCTCACAACAGCCCTTAGAGGCTGGTGCTATTATTCTTCTCATTTTCCAGATGAGGAAACTGGCTAAGTGGTTTTGTGATTTGCAGAGGTTAAGTGATTTGCAAAAGGTCACAGAGCCAGTAAGCGTCAGAGGCCAAATCTGAACTCAGGTCTTCTTGACTCTTGGTCTAGCACTACCTCCACTGGGCCACCTAGCTGCCTAAGTGATCAACTTATTCCAGATATTCACTTAAACTGCTAACATTGCCAGTCAGAGTAAAAAAACAAATAAATAAAAATTAAAAGAAAAGGATCAGAATGAAGGCAAATGGTAGAGATAACAAAGCAGAATAAGTGCTCATCTTCCTGGGAAGGGATGCCCTCCCCTCTGCAGAGCACAAGTGGAATGAAGGGAAGGTAGTTCTCAGGGCTCCTGGGACCCAGTACCAATTCAGAACCTGCATCTCTAGATCATTGGCTAGATTTATCTATCTCATACTTGCAGCCAAAAGAATTAGACTCACTAAATTTTATTTTGTGAAAGAATCCCAGAATTCACTGTCCAATCCTGACCTGAATAGGAATTCAATCACAGATATTTTAGTAAGTCCCTACTCTATAGCACTATGTATACTTTGTACTATATTATGTATACTGAGAAGGATACTGTCTTATTTACATGAGCTAGGATCTCCAGAATTTAGAATCTAGTACAGGACACATAGTAATAATAGGTATAATATGTAACAATATGCATAATATAAAGTAACTAATAACTGCCTTAGAGAAGTGACCCCCAACAGATAATAAGTAGCATTTCTGTAGACCATTTCACATTTCATTGACCAACAGAGGTCAATGAAAGAAAAGCTGTTGGTGACTGAAGTATTCAGGGAAGGCTTTATGACGGAGGTGACTTTCGAAGTGGGTTTTCATTCAACAGGCAGAGAAGGACATCTGAGACATAACAAATGAGAACAAAGGCAGAAATATGGAAAAGGGGCAGAGTTTATTTGAAGGACAGAGAATAATATGGATCGACTGGAGTATAGAGTCCATGGATGGCTGAAGTGTGAGATCAATTTGAAAAGAGAAAATAGCACCAGTTGAGGAAGGGCTTCGGATGCCTGGCAAAGGATCAGGCAGCTGGAGATACTGAAGGTTCCTAAGGATAGGAATGACATAAGGAGATCTAAGCAGAAGGAAGATTAATCTGTTTGCAGTATGATGAATGGATTGGAGGAGCAAAAGCAGAAGTGGGAAACCCTGTTAGGAAGCTATTCTAATAGACCAGGTATGTGGTAATAAAGATATAATAAAGTGGTAGCTATTAGAACAAAGGCATGAAATCAACAGGGCTTCATAACAAATTGCATATAAACAAGGGACACAGAGGATTCAAAGATAGTAGCAAAATTTCAAACATGGGTGCCTGAGGAAATATTGCTGCCACTGACAAAAATAAGTCGTTATGTCTTGGTATAGGGAGAAAAGATAATGAGATAAACAAGATCAAGAAGCTTCCAAGCATAGTAACATGTTGCTGTTCAGTCATTTTTCAGACATGTCTGACTCTTCATGACCCTATTTGGGGTTTTCTTGGCAAAGGTACTCGAATGGTTTGCTGTTTCTTTCTCCAGCTCATTTTACAGATGAGAAAACTGAGGCAAAGAGGTTTAAGTGACTTATCCAGGGTCACACAGCTAGTAAGTGTCTGAGGTCATATCTGAATTCAGGTCTTCCTAACTCCAGGCCTGACTGCTCTAACTTAGCTGGATATCGTTCTTCAGTTTATTCAGCCCAAGCCAGGCCTGTAACAATATCCACAATAATTCACATTTATATACTGCTTGAAGATTTATACAGTGTTTCTGTCATGACAGTATGAAGGTGGGCAGTATAAACATCATTGTTCCCCTTTGACATCTCTGTGATGTGTGCTCTAGACCCCATTTCCTGTCTCTCTATGACTCTGTGCTTCTGGCCCCTACCAGAACAAGGACCGTTCCCTGATGCCTGCCTTGAAAAGCCTTAGCTTGGGCCTTTGGGAACTCCCAGCTCTCAACCATGGAAGAACCTTATATTGTTACTGGTACTGTGAGAGTTAACCTGAGGTCCAAAGTAGTGGGGGGAGGGGGGATTCGCAGGGGGAGGGGAGGTGGGAAGGGTCAGTGCTCCATTTGACCACATGGAGGCAGCAGAGAGCCAGGCACTGGACGAAGGGAAACCCAGGCCAACTGCTGGCTCTTAGGACCCCAGGGCAAGGAAGGGGGTCAGGTATAGTTACTTTTCATCAAAGCACAAGGGAAATACAAGAAAAGATCCAGAAGGTAGCTTCTAGATGAGCACATTTTGGGAGATCTCTAGAAGCAGGGGCTCCAGCAGGGAGTCGACTTGCTGGGGTAGAATCAGGGAATATTCAACACACAGCTTTCAGAACTAATAATATCAGGACTGGATTCAAGAGTTTACCAAGGACAGGGTCAAAGCCAGAATCAAGAAGAGCCAGAATCAGCATCTAAGTCAGAGCCAAGGTCAAATACTAGCGTGCTGGAGTCAGGAATTATGGACTCCCCTCTCTCCTCTGACACTTCTACCACCCAGGTGCAGGCTTCGATCAGTTCACAACAGGACTATGAGATAGCTGGCAAGTTGGCCTTCCTGACTCAAGTCTCTCTACTCCAGTGTGTCCTTGACTCAGCTGTCAAACTGATCTTCCTAAAGCAAAGGTCCGACCATGTCATGAAAGAAGGTGCTGTGCTCTATGGGCTAAGCAGAACTGTAGTAGCTCAAAAGAAATGTGAGATGCACACATTTAGAGTCATCTCCACTGCAAATGTTCACGGGGACTATTTGTGCCTGACCTGAGCCGCTATTAGTCTGATCCGCCACAGTTGCACACACTGTACCTTGACTCCAATATAGTGACATCATTTTGGTCCTCTTTGAGAATAAAAGACAACAACCATTCAGTGTTTCCCTATTGCCTTAGCTTACATTTCTATAGCATCTTATGGCTACGTTCATGTTTTCTCATTTGACCTTCATAACAACTTGTGAGTCAGATGATGGGGCTGATTTTACAGAGGACCACTTTACAGATAAGCAAACAGAGACCCAGAGCAGGAAAATAGCTGGCTTGAAGGTCACATAGCTAGTAAGTTTTAGTGAGCTAGAACTTAATGCCAGGCCTTTTCACTCCTAGTCCAGCACAATTTGATGATATACCCTGATACCTCTCATTCTAAGCCACTCATTTTACAGATAAGGAAACCGAATTTCCACTGTACTGTGTAATTCTTGGCAATAAGCCACAGGCACAAAGTATAAAAGGAGATGGTTCAAATGTAAACTAAAAATTGTGAGTAAGCCACAAAATGCAGAGGAGGTCTGAGTCCAGGAGGAACAAAGCCCTGGACAGTTGGTAACATGAGAGGGAATGTAGTGGATAAGTGAATTTGCCCATTAAATTAGATCACCATATTCTGGGCAATTCTTAAATATGTCAGAGAATAAAATACAATCTGTATCTGTGATCATGTGCCCAATCCTAGGTCCCTACACTATAAAAAGTGGGTGAATTGAGGACATTTTGTATCAAGTGAGGGCCTGACATAATTGGTCTCTTAAGGACTTGGAGTTCAGAAGCCATTCAATAAGATAAGGACCTCCAAAGTCAACAAGATAAATAGCAACTAGAGGAAGAATGGAGGGGAGAAGAAGTAGCACTGTCCAGGGGGGCCAACACAGACTAGCACTAAGGCAAAAACTACTACAAAAAGGAATAGAGAATTGACCAAGGTAGAGATGATGGAATAAGATGCTTATATAATAATGCCAAAATTTTATATTGAATGGAATCATAAACAGAACTAGAAAGGACCTTAGAATTGGAAGTGACTTCAGAGATCATCTAGACCAGCCTCTATTTTATAGGGAACTTAAACCCAAAGAGGCAAGCCGATTTGCCAGAGGTCTTACAGATAGTCTGTGACAAGAGCCAAGACTTAAACCCAATTGTCTTCTAAATTGTGGAAGAAAACAATCTAGACTTTGTGCTTTAGCCAAAATCTGCCAGAGACAATTTATTCATACACAAGCATTTCTACATGGAAGTTGAGACTGGCAGGGTTTGTTTTGCTAATTGGAATTCCCTCTCTGCCCAAGTAACTTCCAAATTATATTTTATCAAAATCCCAAAACACACAAAAAACCTCAATATTCCATAGTAAAATAAAATGAAGATTAGTTTAAGTGTAGGGTTTTTTTTTAAATCATGAAATAGAACAATAGAAATATAAATTAAATATTTCCCAAATAACTAAAGCACTTTCTCTTTTGGTCAGTTTAAAGTAAACAAAAAGGTCACCTCTCTCTGGGCAGCTAGGTGGCAATAGTAGATAGAGCAGCCAAGCTTGGAATCAGGAAGACATCTTCATAAGTTCCTGGCCTCAGAAACTTACTAGCTGTGTGACCCTGGGCAAGTCACTTAACACTGCTCGTCTTAGTTTCCCCATCTGTAAAATGAGCTGGAAAAGGCAATGGCAAACCATTCCAGTGCCTTTGCCTAAAAAAAACCCCAGGGTTACAAAGAGTTGGAAATGACTAGAATGACTCAACAACAAACACATCTCTTTGCTTGGTCCTTGGTTAACTATGACACTTCCTTTGTTTACAAGTTACATTCCCTCTATCTAATCAGTACTTAATTCTTTGGAGAGCTAAGTCCACAAAGGGCCTTGATTTGGTCTCAGTTTCTAGGAAGCTGATGCCAGACCAGAAATACCACTACAACATTGATTCTAAATTGTGTATAACCCAACCAAGGTCTTAGTGCTAATGCTTTCACAAAATCCAGTGTCCTCTCTACTGTACTATTATTTCTCAAAGTCAAATTGACACTTCTCATGATGCTTCAAGGTTCCAAAGTATTCATTACTTTATGTCATAAAAAATAATGATCTCCTAGGCTATCTAATAAAAGGAGGAGAAAGTCTAAATAAAATTGGAGGAGGGGACCTTGAACATCCCAATGCAAAGTGTCAGAAGGTTTCATGGGGATGCTACACAGAAGTATGGGTTTAGATGGGGGTAACTCTTGCTTCATAGAGCAGAGTCTTATACTTTACAAGGAATTTGCCATCCTGATGAGAAATGGAAAACAAAGAAATCCATCCAATTCCATTTTAATAGCTTGCATCGATTTACTACTTTATTAGATTTGCAAGCTTTCACATCCTTTCATTTGATTTTCACAAAGCACTTAGGAGGTACTTAATGATGTGATATATACTGGAGTGTGTTGGTAAATGTTTAACAACTGACTCTGTGGGAAGGAGGGGAATGTGTGTATGACACACTTTTTAATTTAATCTGCATTCATTAGTAACATTTTCTCCCATTACTTTAAGTCTAGACTACCAACAAAACAATAAATCGAGCCCTGATTTGTAGTATTTGCAATTTCAGAGGTGTAAATGACCAAACTGAACATTTAACAATCAGCTCTCTCCCATTTCAGCTGTCTCCCAATGTGCCCCTGGATGCATATAAAGTAACAAGATAGTGGTGTTCCCTCTGTGAAGTTGGGGGTTAACCCAGAGAAATGAATCACTTAATATCTTCTCCAAAAAAACAAAACCTGAGTTCAAAATAAGAGTACACCATGGATCAAAACATGCCAACTGTCAAGCCTAGGCAGTGGATTTTTGTTGCACCAGGGTTAAATAGGTAGAAATGTCTTTTTCTTAAAGAGATCATCACCAATTGTTGGGGCCTGGAAACAGCTCCTCAGAAAACTGACCCATTGTTACTCATGAGTTTTCATAATAGCAGTGGCACATGTTTCTGTTGCATACAAACTCCTTGGAAGAAGGGGTCATTTAACTTTTGACCTTCCATCTTCCAATACCTAACACAGTGTCTGGCACATTGTTGGCTCTTAATATTGAATAACTGGCTGAATGGATGGATAAATAGGATAGGAATAGGAACAAACAGTTAACTAAATATTTTCCTTACAACAACCCTGTAAGATACACAGTATGAGCAATATTATCCCCATTTTACACTTAAGGAAATAGACCAGGCCCAGAGAGGGGAAGTGATTTGTCCGGGGTCACGAAGCCAGTAAGTAATGGAGTTGAGAACTTGAACCCAGATCTTTTGACTATGAGAGAGAAAGGGTTCCAAAATTGGAAAGAAAGACTCCCTTGAGGGATAACAGAGAAAGAGAAGCTAGACAAATCTAGTGGGCCAGGTACAAATAAGAAGGAAACCAGCTAGGGGATTAACTTGAAGAATTTAATGTAAGTAGGACAGAGCAGATTAGGGGAGGGGCTTTACAGTGGGTTTGCTATTGTGGGGTGGGAGGTAGGGGAAAGATGGGGAGAAAAATTGTAACTCAAAGTCTCATGGAAATGAGTGAGGTAAAGAAGAAAATAAATAAATTACTTCAGAAAAAAAAAAAGAATTTAATGTAAGGACTTCAAAGCCAATAATTAAAGGTTTTGCAAAAACATCAAAGGAAATGGACAGCCAAAGAGTCAATGGGCCCATGTGATGATCACTGTCCAAAGGCTAAGTACAGGTATGAGGAGGGAAAGGCCAAATGAAAGAACTCCTGATTTGCTTCAGTCTTTACAGAGGTGACTCTCCAGCCCCAAACTGTCAAATCAGTCAGTGTTTGGTAAGCTCTTGTGCTGTGCCAGGCACTGTGCTAAGCACTGAGAGAGGCAAAAAGCATTCCTTGCCCCCAAAGAGCTCACAGTATGACAGAGGATAGACAACATGCAAACAACTGCGTACAAACAAGATAGAGACCTGATAAAGTGGAGATTATCTCAGAGGGAGATTTTAAATTTAATCTGCTATGAGTGAGGGGCACCAATAGGGAGGGCACCAAGATTAAGGAAGACCCAGGAAACTGAAAGTCCTGGATGAAATAAAATAATGGTAGCCATCTCTAGGGCGGGGCAGGGGGAGGGAAGGAGAGGGAAGGAAAAAAGCTGGGGGGGGGGATTTACATGATAACTCTATTATACATTTAAAAGGAATAGTAAGTTGTACATATTTTCAGTTTCATGGGCAATCATTTTTTTTATTATACTAGGTTATAGAAATACTTAATTTATTCCATAGGATAAATTTCTTCCCTAAAGGTATCCAAGGCCAGCAGCTAGGTAACTTAGTAGATAAAGCAAATGACCTGGAGTCAAGAAGTCCAAATTCAGCCTAAGACAATTCCTAGCTGTGTGACCCTAGGCAAGTAACTTAACCTCTGCCAAATGTTTCTTCTTCTATAAAATGGGGTTAGTAATAGTACCTATGAGTTGCTAGGTGGCACAGTAGATGGAGCAGTCAGACCTGGAATCAGGAAAATATCTTCCTGAGTTCAGATCTACCTTTAGACACTTACTAGCTATGTGACCCTGGACAAGTCACTTAACCCTGTTTACCTCAGTTTCCTCATCTCTAAAATGAGTTGGAGAAGGAAATGGTGAACTACTCCAATATCTTTGCCAAGGAAACCCCAGATGGGGTCATGAAGAGTTGAACACAATTGAAAAATGACTGAAGAATTACAACAAAAAATAACATTAAAAATAGGATTTTTGTAAGCATAAAATAAGCTTATATTTGTGAAGCTCTTTGTAAATCTTAGAAATGCAATACAAATACTAGTTGTTAACTATGGGCCTTATACCACAGATGGTTACTGTACAGGAGAACTGCTGTGGATATCTGCCGCATGAAGAAGAAAGAGGAGAAGGATGAAAATAAAGGAAATTCTAGGAGCTCCAGACCAGTAGAATTTCACTTGCACATTGGGCAAACCACTAGGACCTACAAGAAATTGTAGACTTATTAAACATATCAGCAAAGAGCCTATTAGAGGAAAAGCACTGTGGTCTCTCTAAAAGAAAATGGCATTAATAATTGTTTAATTAACTTAACTAATTAATGTTATCTAACCCTTTTAAGTGTGCCTTAAATGTAGGTACTAAAGTAGGTAATAGAAGTTTGGTTCATGCTCAGACCATCTAAAATGGAGGCACCCACCTGGGAGACACCAGGATATTTTTTCTAGGAGAAAAGAGGATCGACACAGGCCTGGACAGACCCTGGAATGGGTCTGCAAGGTGGGGGGGAACAGCCTCTTTCCATTGGCTGCATAGCTAAACTGTCTGAATCTTTAAGTATACTTGATGGAGGTACTGTTGCTCTCTCTTTCCAGAGGCATCTAAGAGTGAAGACTTTGTTCACTCATAGCAGGCACTGTATGGAAACCAGCTCTACGTCACTTAAATCCAGTCAATTCATGCATAAGTCAAGACATTGCCCTGTGATGTCAGTGGTTTTCTTTGAAAGGAAGGATGAACAACAACAGGCAATAAGCAGGGAAGAGCCTACAGGTTACCTTCCCCTTGCCTGGTGTCAGAGGAATAGAAAGATTGACTGAGGTAGAAGCTCAGCAAGAGGGTGAGGTGTATTCTTATTGCATGAATGGAATGTAGGATGTGCACAGGGAACAACCCATAAAAACCCAACTCTCTGACTCACTTTAATTGCTCTGGCACTAGGAGAATCCCCAGAGTCAAATATCTTAGGGTCCATTTTAATAGGTGAAGAGCTAGTATTCTGAACAGACTGAACTGGTTCCAATTAGTGCTGAAACTACACTGACACATAGAGGGTGTGGACAGACCAGGATCAGAATGCCCACACCCCGCCAGTCTTTCACGTGGCTGCCTCCATTCTAGGTGGTCTGGTGAAACCCCTGCTATACATAAATTATTTCATTTGAGCCTTACAAACTTATGAGGTATGTACTATAGGATTTCATATAGATGAGAAAATTAAGGCTCAGAGATGCTAACAGACCTTGATAAAGCGATGCACCTGTGAATTAATTCACCTTGTTCAATAGTGCCTGATTCTTTGTAACCTCGTTTAGGGTTTTCTTGGCAAAGAGTGCTTTGCCATTTCCTTTTCCAGCTCATTGTACCCATGAGGAACTGAGGCAAATAGGGTTAAGTGACTTGCCAGGGGAAACACAACTAGGAAATATCTGAGGTCGGATTTGAACTCCTGAAGATGAGTCTTCCTGATTCCAAGCTCAGTGCTCTTATTTGTGCTACCTAGCTGCCTGCTCCTGAATAAAGGTGAACACAAATCTATAAAAATTGAGTTCCTCTGTAATTAGAAGTTTTGTTTTAATATCAGTAAGGACCCTTTCTCTCCCTTGACAATCTTATCCATTCATGGAAGGTCAATAAAGGTACAGACCAATGACCATTGCTTTGGATAGAAAAGTGTAAACAGTAGGGTTTTTCAGGAATCAGTATTAAAGTCAGTCTTTTTAATCATGATCAAGAGGAAACTATATGCCTCTCCAACATTATAGGCAGCAGTATACTCTACAAAATAGTGAAAATTTATATTAATGAGATAAATATAATCTGAAATCTAGAGGGCATAGTGTTGTCTGAGAAGCACCTTAGATTTTGGGAGAGCAGATTTCAAAGGGTTCAAAGAAAGAATAAAGAGAATCCCAC
Source organism: Pseudocheirus occidentalis (assembly GCA_028646575.1). Classification (NCBI taxonomy): domain Eukaryota; kingdom Metazoa; phylum Chordata; class Mammalia; order Diprotodontia; family Pseudocheiridae; genus Pseudocheirus; species Pseudocheirus occidentalis. The sequence goes on along the minus strand of CM053599.1, from coordinate 110,496,639 downwards.
ATCCCAGAAGAGATAGGAAGCTCTCAAGAATGAACTTCCAAAGACACAAATTGAAACAATTATATTGAGGAGGAAAAAGAGAGCTTGTTTAAAGAGACCAATATGAATGTGCAGGGAACTTATTGGCCAACTTAAATGTTTTAGCTAGATGTACAGAAGACAGAAGTAAGGGCAGGTAACCAAAGATGAATACAAGTAAATGGCATGGTCCTCTGAGTTCTAAAGCTCAGAATGAGCTAAAGTTGTTTGGGAAAGCTGACAACCAAAAATTTAGATTTTTTTTAAACTCTATTGGAAAAAAGAGGGGGGTGAAAAAGGGAGAGAATGGATGGGATGATGATAGTGGACATCAGAGAAAAAGCAGAACTTCCCACTTTTTATTTTTCTTCTGCTTTCTCTGCAAAAGAAAATCATCTATAGACTAGTAAGAACAGAACCAAAGTGACTAATAGGATAGAGAGAGAGAAAACAAGTTGAGAGATAGAAAGAGAACACCGAGCTGTCATTGATGAGTTCAAGCCACCAGGTCTAGACAGACTGTATCCTAGGGTACCAAAAGAACTGGCAGGTATGAGCCACTGTCAGAAATCTTTGGGAAAAGTGGGGCAAATAACAAAGATGAACCAGAAATGGAAAAGAGTAAATGTCCTGATGTTAAAAGGCAGGGGGGTGGGGGGGGGGGGGCGGAAAGGGGAAGAGTTAAGAGAAAATGGATTGACAGGTTTTCCAAATACTTGACTGATTCTCTGTAAAACTCTAGAATATATTATTAAACAGATGGTTAGTGAAAATGTGGAAAAGGAAGATATGATCACACAAAGAACTAATGAGACATCATCGAGAATAGGTCAAGCCAGGCTGATTTATTCCTTTTTTTTTAAGTTACTGGACTGGTAGGTCAGGGAAATGCTCTAAAGATAGCTTAACTCAATTTTTAGCAAAAAAATTTAACCAACTCTGTCAAGTTATCATTGTGATAGTCATGGAGGCAGAGTGGACAAGAACATAGTTTATAATAAGGATTCAGCCCTGATTGAGTGGCTAGACTGGAAGTTGTTGTAGTTCAGTTGTTCATTCATATCTGACTTTTCGTGATCCCACATGGGGTTTTCTTAGCAAAGATATCAAAATGCTTTGACATTTCCTTCTCCTGTGGATTAGGCAAACAGAGGTTAAGTCCCACATGGGGTTTTCTTAGCAAAGATATCAAAATGCTTTGACATTTCCTTCTCCTGTGGATTAGGCAAACAGAGGTTAAGTGACTTGCCCAGGGTCACATGACTAGTGAGTGCCTGGAGCTGGATTTGAACTCAGGTTTTTCTGACCCCAACCTAATCATTCTATCTACTCAGCCATTTAGCTACCTCTTAGACTAAAGCAGGAATCATTAATGATTCCACATCAATTTGGAAGAAACTTTCCAGGGATATGAGCTTGGCCTTGTGCTATTTAACATCCTTAATTAGTATCTTAAAGACATAGATTTAAATATGACACAAAGCCAGAAGAGATGGCTAAGACACTGGATGACAGAATTATGGTTCAAAAAGATCTTGGCGGGCAATAGCATTATACCAAATTAAATAACATGAAGCATAATAGGGGAAAACGAAAATTCTTACAGTTGGGTTCAAAATATTAGCTTAACAAGTACAAAATGGGAGACATGGCTAGAGTAGTTTGTCTGAAGAACACCTAGGGATATAATAGAGTACAATTTAATATAAGTCAAATGTCATATGGCAATCAAAAAAGCTCATGATAAGGACAGCTAGGTGGTCCAATGGATAGAGCACTGGCCCTGAAGTCAGGAGGACCTGAGTTCAAATCTGGCCTCAAACATTTGACACTTACTAGTGGCATTATCCTGGGCAAGTCACTTAACCCTGATTGCAACAACTACCAAAAAAAAAAAGCCCATTGTTTTTTGGCTCCAAATTGCTTTCCAAAATAATTGAGCTAATTCACGTTATCGTCATCCATGTATGAGGGGGTCTTCCTTCCTATGGCTTTACCACTAATTGTCATTTTCCTTTTTTGTCACCTCAGAATTATTTTAAGTTGAAATTATCCTATTATTAGAGATTTAGAGTACTTTTTCATATGATCATTCATGGCTTGAACTTCTTTTGAAATCTGCTGATTCATATCCTTTAACCATTTGTCTACTGGAAAATGCTCTTATTCATGTATATTTGTATCAGTTGTCTATATGTGTTGGATAACAAGAATTTATCAGAGACATTTGCTGCAAAGACCCATTCCTTTTATTTTACAGAGAAGAAAATTAAGAATTTAAGTGAATTATCTAAGGTCTCCCAGATAGCAGCAGAGACAGAATTCAAATTCAAGTATTCTGAAACCCAGCCCAGTGTTCTTTCTATGCTCACCCAAGCTGGTCAGCTTGTTCTAGGAAAGAATATTACAGATTCTACTGTCTCAGCTCCTGAGTTGAGCTGTGTAGGGAAGGGATGATGGGGAGAAATCTATGGGGCAGCTAGGTGGTGCAATAGATAGACCACCAGTCCTGGAGTCAGGAGGACCTGAGTTCAAATCCAGTCTCAGATACCAGCTGTATGACCTTGAGCAAGTCACTTAACCCTGATTGCCTCCAAAAAAAAGAGAGAAAACCCATCTTTACTCATTATTTCCAATTCTTCACCTCCCACCAACCTCTCAACCCTTTGCAATCTGATTTTTCTACTCTACCACTCTACTGAAGCATTCTCTAAGATCACCAGCCATCTCTTAATTACTAAATTCAGTGACTTTTTTTCAGTCCCCTTCCTTCATGACCTCTCTGCCAAGTCCATTGCCTCTGCCTGAATATTTTCTCTTTCCAGGTTTTTATGAAACTTTTCTCTTGGTTTTTGTTTTCCTCCTACATGTCTGACTATGTTTTCTCAGTCTCTTTGGCTGGATTCATGTCCCATGTCCTATGAGTGGGTATATTCCAGATTTGCATCCAAGCCTACTTCTCTTGGAATGGAATAGAAAATGCATTAAGTACTTGCTATATGTAAAGCACTGACAACACAAACAGAAAATCAAGATAGTCTCTGATCTCAAGGAACTTACATTCTAATTGAAGGGAGAGAATACATAATGGAGGTTTCATGTTCATGTTCAGTTTATGACAAATTAAAAGACCAAGTAGTATATAGGCAGGAATTGTTGCAGAGCAGAAGGGAAGCCTCAGAGGAGCTTGGGGAGTAAAAGTAGAACAGATGGTCCCCTATCAAAAACATAGTGGGGAATGAGGCTTTCTGGAAGTGGGAGTATGGAGATTAGCATTTAGCTGATAGTATGTGGCCTGTACCTATGAGACCTGAGGCAATAAGAGTTGGTTGGGAGCAAATGATGTTGGCCTGTCTTCTAGATGGCCTTTGATGGGCTGGAGCAGGAGAGGGGAAGGTACTTGGAGATAGCTAATCCTGGTTACCAGGCTGCCAGTTGATGGATTGAGGTAGGTGAGGGGAAGGTATTCCATCTTCCGCCTTTGTGTATTTGCATAGGTGGCTGTCTCCCATGCCCAGAATGCTCTTCTTCCTTATTTCTACCTTTTGGAATTCTTAATTCCCTTCAGGGCTCAGATTAGATTCCAGAGCACTGAACCAAATCAAAAACAAGAAGTATATTATAGGGGTAAATTTTAAAATTTATAGTTGGCTTCAAAACATTAGCTTCACGAGTAAAAGATGTGGGAGACATGACTAAAGAGTAGTTTATCTGAAGAACATCTAGAGCAGTGGTTCTCAACCTTCCTAATGCCATGACCCTTTAATACAGTTCCTCACGTTGTGGTGACCCCCAACCATAAAATTATTTTCGTTGCTACTTCATAACTGTAATTTTGCTACTGTTATGAATTGTAATGTAAATATCTGATATGCAGGATGTATTTTCATTGTTACAAATTGAACATAACCCACAGGTTGAGGATTGTTTTTTGTTGTTGTTGTTTTTTGTTTTTGTTTGTTTGTTTTTTGCCTTTTTTTTTGGAGGGCAGTTGGGGTTAAGTGACTTGCCCAAGGTCACATGGCTAGTTTTTTGTGTTAAGTGTCTGAGGCCGGATTTGAACTCAGATACTCCTGACTCCAGGGCCGATGCTCTATTCACTGCGCCACCTAGCCGCCCCTGAGAATTGTTGATCTAGAGATAGTGCTGGACAGTGTTATATGGCAATCAAAAAAATCTGATAATGTTTTGGCTCCAAATTGCTTTCCAAAATAGTTGGGCCAATTTACTGTTCCATCATCAACATATTATACTTGAGGTCTTTGCTGATTCCCACTCTTCCCAAAGCGGTTAGAGTTTCCCCCACCTCTCCTAGGTTTACTTTATATATCTTTTTTTTTTCATACACCTTGTTTCTTCCCAACACAATGTAAGCTCCTTGAGGACTGGGGCTGCTTTGTTTTTGTCTTTATAGCTTCAGTTCCTGGCACAGAGTGCACATTTAATAATGCTTGTTGAGTTGAATTGACTGTCAAATAAAGGGGTTCTAGATGACAGCACTAAATCTATGATCCTATGATTCTATGAAACGATCCTGTTTTTTGGAAGTTATTAATATGGCCCTTGGTCACCTAAAGTAGGGACTGAAAATAGAACTTCAGCTACATTCATGTTCTGCCCTAGCTGAGGCCTCCCCCCTTGGGAGAAGAATCAGGGCCTTCCCAGAGTTTATGGTGGATAGGAACCCATGCACTAGGCTTTATAGCTAGAAAACTGACATGTCACCCCTAGGCAATGAAAAAGTCCTGAAAACTTGCATCATAGAAAGATTCCAACTGACAAGCATATCTCAGCATTGGCAATGGAAGACCATGGTGCCAGGTGCTAGTCATGACCAGGGGACCTATTGGGTAGTTCCCAAGTCAGTAATGCTGACCCCTTCCTTGGAAAAGTTCCCCCAGCACTGGGGTAGTGGTTATAGGGAACCCTCATCATGACAGAGCATGAGCCAAAGCCTGGCAGGAGAAAACTAACAGCAGCTGCCTGACATTCTAGGAGCTGTTTGTGATAATGACATGGTGAATTAAGTGCAATTAACCTTAGTCCTTTTACACCCAATGCACCAAGGACTGGACCCAGCAAATGCTCAAAACAAGCCTCTTCAGGACTGTATGAGGGTCCCTTGGTGGTTGAAAGCCTAGGATTGAACTCTTTCTCCCAGAAATTCTGTCTGGTAACTGAGACCCTGCCTTCCCCAGTCCCAGACAGGGTGCTCCAGTAGAGGCGATGGGCATTGAAAGCCAGCCAGAGCATCTGGGGAGCTGGCTCAGCCAGCTGAGACAGCCCTCATTCTGTTGGATAACCTCACTGCGGCAGTGAGCCCTTCTTCGTCTTCCCTCCTTCTTTCCCTCCCTCCCCTTTTCCCTCCCTCCCTCCCTCCCGAACCAGAGCTCCAAGCAAGAGCTGGTAGAACGGCCACTGACCAGCGTTGGTTCTGTCCGTCTCTGTGCATTCTCCTCCCCCTCCTCGATACCCTCTTCCCCCCCCCTCCCCAGACTCTGCCAGGGCTCTGCAGGATGCCTGCCTCACAGGACTGCTGCTTCTCTCCTGCTTTTGGAGCTAAGCCCAGTGGAGGCCAGTAGCCTGCTCACCCTCCCCCCTACCCCCACCTCTTCCCCCCAATCCTCTGCCCGCTCGCCTGGCCACCCCAGGAGGAATCAGCCAGCTCTAAGGGGGATGGTTCTCCTTAGTCCCAAAGCCAGCCACTGGAGTCCATGCCAACATGCCCCCCTGCCAGGTGCTTCGGGCCAGCCCCTCGGCCACCTCACCTCCTAATACCAAGGATGCGAGTGCAACTTTCCTTGTCTGAGGTGGGGGGCTGTTTTGAGACCGCCCTCTCTCCTCAGAAAATCGGTTTTTCCAGCCACTGGAGAGACATTCATCTGCAAATCCCTTATCTCAGCCTGACAGGTAAGGACAACATCCTGGGAATGATCTGGGAACACTGCAAGGAACTGGGGAATTGGAGGGGTGGGGTGGAAGGGTGAGGGGGACAGAAACTAGGATCTTCTGTTGTACACCAGGTCATTTCAGCACCTCAAAGAATAAGATGTAGTGTGGAGAGAACAGAGCAAATGATTTTAGCTTGGGTTCCTTGTGCTGTAGCCTTTGACCACTGTCTTGGCTCAAGGGTCAAGGGATTCACCTGGGAGAAGAATCTGGTTGGAGGGAGTAAAGGAAACCCTCATGTTACCTTCCACTAGGTTAGTGTAATGGGGGTGAGGGGAAGACTTTACATTAGTGCAGCCTTTCATTGTGTGTATGTTTGTGAATGCGTTTTTTTTTTTTCCATTTTGGCATAAAAATGCATCTCTCGCCCAAGCTTCATTTGTTTGCTTCAGAAAGCTCTCCCAGGGCATAGAATGCAGAGTGGAATTCAGTGGAGGATTTGGTCATCAGTAAGAAATCCTTCTGGAAGCAACTACTGGCTCTCAAGCAGAGAACAGAGATCCAAGACCACCAGGGTGAATTCCAGGACCCTTCCACTGGTCATAAGGTGCATTTAGGGATGCAGGACAGCAGCTATGACCCCAAACATTCCTCATTTGTGATTTAAAAAATTTTTTGAATCAATCTCATAGCTATTAAATAACTGATCAGGCAGGATTTTTAGGATCATAACATTTCTAGAGCTGGAAGAGACTTTGGAACACAGATAGAATCTTGGCTATCAAGTTGGAAGTGATCTCAGTGCATCCTCCCTATCCCAATTTTATCAAGGAGGAAACTAAATCTCATAGAGGAAGTGACTTGTCCAAGGTCACACATTGGCAGAACAGGGAATCCATTCTAACCCAGGTCTTCTGACCCACAATGGGCTGTTCTTCTCACCCCACCCCCTAGCCATGTTCTTGTAAACAATGATATAAAAGGACAAATTGTACCTTCTTCCTGCAAATCACTGCAACCAACATATTACTGAACTATCTCTAGGCAGAAATGTCCAACTTTTGAATGCTGCTTCATTTTCTTACTTAGAAATGTCTTTTTTGTTTCTTTCCCTGGCACCCCTGGCCTCCTCCCCACAAATGAACAACAAAGAACTGATCATTTGACTAGCTACAGAACAACCCAGGGATGGGGTTCATATTGAGGGGATGCAGGGAGAAGAGCACAGGACTTGACTTCTGTCTTTCTGTCCTTAGAATCTGGCTTAATTCCTTCAACGTAATAAGTGCTCAATTAATGTTTATTGAATTGACCAAGAGGGAGAAGATCTGTGTTCTAGTTCTGGTTCTGTCACTAATTCACTAGTTCTGGTTCTGTCACTAATTCACTTTGAACAAGTCACTTTTCCTTTCTGAGCTTCAAATTCCTTATCTGCAAAATGAAGGGTTTGAATTGTAATATTCTGGGCTTTGTCAGGTTTCTTGCAGTTCCAATGCTTTGTATTCTAAGGTCTTTTCTATTTCAAATAGTCTGGGCTCTAGGTTCCTTCTAGGTCTAAGAGTCATAGAATCACATTATTTTAGAAAGAAGGAAGGAAAAATGCTAAATAAATGCTGGCAATTGCCAGTAATGATAACCAGGTATTATAGTCTTAAAAAAAAAAAACTGGTTGTGGATTCTTTTTTCTGACCTAGTCTTTTTCTGTACAAGCTGTCTGTGTCATAGCCACACCCTTTACTCCTGAATGGTACCCCCCTCCCTTCTGTCCTGTCCCTCCTCTGGAAACCCCTATATCTGGATTTTCTGTGCCTGGAAGCTTCTAGGCTAGAAACTTCCAGTTTCCTAGCTGATTGGCATCTCCCTGACTATGACCTCAGAGGAGGGAAGCCAATGAGAAGCTTGAGTGAAACCTCAACCCCGCCTCTATATAAAACACCTGTGCTACCCAGCTCTTGAGCTGCCCTGATGCATAGAACACTGATTGTTAAATCTTTGTTGAAAATATTCCATCACTGGGCTCAGAGCGTTATCCTTCCCCACCTCAGCCTTGGAATCCCCAGCTCCCTTCAAGGCTCATTCAGCTGAGACCTCACCTTTGACATAAGGCATTTCCTGATTTCTTTCCGTTGTTAGTGTACAGAAAAAAGATTGCTACACTTGGGATTCATGCAATCTGGGTTCAAATCCTCCTTTTGATGCTTACCACTGGGGTGACTAGTTGCCAATGGTTGGACCTCTCTGGGGTTCAGTTTCCTCATCTGGAAAATTAGTGGGGAGACCTGTAAGGTTCCTCCCAACTCTAAATCTCCGGTCCTATGATTCCACCACCCCATGCCCTTAGGAAATTACTTTGTGTGTGTTTTGTTTTCACTTGACCTGGGTATGTTTTGTATTTTCCCAGTAGAATGTAAGCACCTTAAAGGCAGGGTTTATTTTAGTGTGATTCCATAAGCACGTCAAATAGGCACTTAATAAATGCTTTTGGAATTTAACTGAATTTTATATTTTATAGAGAAAACCAAGGCTCTAAGAGAAGTGATTTACTGTCTCGTGGCAAATTAATGGTAGAGGGAGCCTAGGACTAAGATTTCTGGACTTGGTTGCGTGCTCTGTCCCTTAGAACTGAGGGCCAGGGAACCAATGTAGAGCTGTGGAAAGCCTTTGGTTCAAACCCCAGCTCTGCCACTTATTAAGTTTTGACATAAATCATTAACCTCTCTCAGCCTCAGGTTTTTTTGTTGGGTTGGGGTTTTTTTGGTGTTGGGGGGGGGCTTTTTTGAGGAGGGAAGGCAGGACAATTGGGGTTGAGTGACTTACCTAAGGTCACACAGCTAGTTTTGTGTTAAGTGTCTGAGGTCAGACTTGAACTCAAGTCCTCCTGACTCCAGGCCTGGTGCTCTATTTTCTGTGCCACCAAGCCTCCCCTCAGCCTCGATTTTGTCATGAAGGAGTCAGAACCTGGGCTCTTCTACTTTCTACTCGTGGGTCCTCCGTCAAACTCATTTGACTCCCCCCGGTCTCAGTTTCTTCATCAAAAGGGGACTGCATTAAACAACCTCTGAGGTCCCTTGCATCTCCAGATCTATGATCTTTTTTGTCACATCTGCTTTCTCCCATTTACAAAAGATTTTCACCCAGAGAGAATTATAAGAGAGGAGCAAGAAGGGAGAATCATATTGTATGATTTCCTCTGGGCCTCTTACCACCTAGAGCCGATAGTCCGGATAAAAGAGGATCAAGGATTGGTCCTGGGTTGGCTAGGTAATTAAAAAGATTTTTATTTGACTGGCACATAAGTTATGTAAAGGAAAAAAGCAGGAAATAAGTCTGGAAAGGTAGTCTGTAGTATTATTATAGAGGACCTGAACACCGAGCTAATAATAAGTTTGACCTTTATCTCATAGGCATCAGGGAACCATTGAGATTGTTTGGACAGGGTTATAGATGTATGAGAGCAACGGTGCCTCTCTGAGTCTTAACCTTCCCCTCTGTGAAGGGAGGGGGTGACAGGAGATGATCTCTGGGGTGCTTTCCAGTTCTGATCTAGGAGTCAATACTATAAAGCACTTTCCAGTTCTAACATTGTACGTTCTACGCTCTCAGGTTCTTCCTAGGGATGTCTGTGTCCTATTTTCTAAGATCCCTTCCACCTCTAACATTCTATACAAGGAAAATCTTCCCAACAATTAACAAATATATAGAACTTTAATACCATCTCATCTGATCCTCATAATAACTTTGGGAGGCAGGTGCTATTATTAGTCCCATTTGAGAACTGAGGGAACTGAGGCTGAAAGAGGTTAAGTAGCTTGTTCTGCCCCATACAGTTAGTGTCTGAGGCAGGATTTGAACTCAGAACTTACTCCAAGTTGTTTAGCACTCCACCCACTGTACTGCCAGATTAGGGTGGACCAGCCACCCAACAAGTCTTTGTAGAGTATTAGGGTACTGTACACATGAAAAGTGCTCAACAAATATTTGTTGAATGAATGAATGAATAAATGAATTTCAAATCTCATACATTTCTTTGGAAAAGAGGGAAAGGCCTAGAAAATCCACCCTCATAGTAAGAGACTATGGCAAAGGTCCAGACAAGAAGTGATAGGGCCATGAGCTAGGATGGTAACTACATGAGTAAAGAGAAGGAGATGGGTGCAAAAGGTAGAATCAGCAAGGCTTGGCAACTGAGTGGATATGTACAAAGAGGGAGTGAGGAGCTGAGGATAATTCTGAGTGTGCAAACCTGGGGGGCTTAAAGGATGGCAGAGTCCTTGACAGAAATAGGAAAGTTAAGAGAGGGAAGAGATAATGAATAAATCATAGAACCCATAAGAGCTGATGAGGTCATCAAGGGAGACTATGTAGAAAAAGAAGAGTGCCCAGAAAACAGAGGTATCATAATTATGATCAAAACCAAACAACTGCTATGTGCCAGGCACTCTGCTAAGTACTGGGAATACAAAAACAAAACAATCCCTGCCTTCAAGGTGTTTACATTCTAGTGTGGGAGACAACATGCACATATATAGGACACATACAAAACAGATGCAATGGACCTTGTAAGGAAAGCAATAGCAGCTGAGGGGACTAAAACCACACAACAACCAATTAATCAATAAGCATTTATTAAGTACCTACTGTGAGCCGAGTACTATGCTAAACACTGGGGTTACAAATACAAAATATAGGGGGCGGCTAGGTGGCGCAGTGAATAGAGCACCAGCCCTGGAGTCAGGAGTACCTGAGTTCAAATCCGGCCTCAGACACTTAACACAAAAAACTAGCCGTGTGACCTTGGGCAAGTCACTTAACCCCAACTGCCCTCCAAAAAGCAAAAAAAAAAAAAAATACAAAATATGAAAAAATACCTACAAGACAAATTTATTTATGAACACATACAGACATCCATCCATCTATCTACACACACACACACACACACACACACACACACACACACACACACACACACACTCTGAAGGTCCTTATCACAACTCCCACTTGAAATAGCAAAGCTAGGGTGTCTACATCCCTATAGGGGTCTAAAGCTAGTCCTGAGGAGTTTGATACCAATGAGAAAATAGGAAATATAAAATTTTCCAGTTAATCTCCAACACAGGGTTGGGATGCAGAGGAGACCTAGGGTGAAGCCAAAACATTCTCTTTTCCCCCAAGCATTTCCTTCTCATGGGCATATTTCTCTCCTCTCCATTACTAGACACTTGAATCTTGTGGGTTCTAAACTAGCTCTGGTATTAAAGGGGCCCCAAAGGCCATGACTGAATTTCTCATTCTTTCTGAAGAATGCCTAGGGAAGTTTCCAGGCCTTGTCCACAACTGATGAAAACTGAAGATAAGGTCTCACAGGGTGGCTAGGTGGCACAGTGAATAGAACACTGACCCTGGAATCAGGAGGACGTGAGTTCAAATCCGGCCTCAGACACTTGACACAAAAACTAGCCGTGTGACTTTGGGCAAGTCACTTAACTCCAATTGCCCTCCAAAAAAAAAAAGATAAGGTCTCACCTGATAAATGTACCAAAGGAGATGTGGTGGGATGAGTTTTACCCTTTCTTGGCAAATAAAATGCAATAGTTTCAGAGGGTAGGCATTAGAAGTTGGGGTTATTGGGAAAGGCTTCATGTAGAAGTCAGTGCTTGAGTTGAACCCTAAAGAAAGAAAGGGACTCTGAGGCAAAAGTGAGAAAGGAGTACATTCTAGGCATACAGAGTAGCTCATTAAAGGCATGGGGATGGGAACATAGAGGAGACCAGTTTAGCTGCATCACAGAGTAAAGGAGGGGTAGTAACGTCCAATGAAGCCTGAAAGATTGGGGACAAGTTGTAAAAGTCTAAAAACTAAACAGAAGAGTTTACATTTTATCCTAAAGGCAATAATGAATCACAGGATTTGACTGAGTAGGGGAATAACATTGTTAGATCTGGATTTAAGGAATATCACTTTGGCAGCTGTGTGTAGGATGAAGGGATGGTAAGAGACTTCAGACAGAGAGACCTATTAAAGGCTATTTCGATAATCCGAGTGAGGAGTGATAAGGACCTGAGTCAAGGTAGTTATTGTGTGAGTAGAGAAAAGGAGTCAGATGTGAAAGATGTTCTGAAGGGAGAAATAGTCAGATTTGCTAAATGATTGTATATGTACGGTAAGGAAGAAGGAAGAGTCAAAGATAATGCTGAGGTTACAAACCTAAGAGACTGAAAGGATGATTGTGCTACGGAAGTTTGGAAGAAAGTAGCATTTGGGAGAAAAGATAATATGTTCAATTTTGAATATGTTGAGTTTGAGACATTACCGGCACATCCAGGCTAAAATTTCCAATAGGCAATTGGTGATTCAAAATTGAAGCTCAGGAGAGAGCTTGGAACTGGATACATAAATCTTTGAGTCATCTATGTAGAGATGATGGTTAAATCCATGGAAGCTGATGAGTTACCAAGAGAAAGAGTGTAGAGAGAAAAGAGAAGATTTTATTACATCTCCGTTAAAATTAAAAACAAAGGACGGAAAAGATAAAAGATCTGATAAATTGAAGTATGTATAGAATAATCTTACCTATACATATATATATATTTGCATATCAGGGGGAGGGGGAAAGAGAGGAAAGGAAAGAGATAAAAGAAATGTACATGATAACTTTGTTGTATATTTGGAAGGAATAGCAAGTTATACATAATAGATTTGCAGATTCATGTACAATCATCCTTTTTATTGTAAAGTGCTTGTTTTATTTCATGAATTGAACTTTTTTTAAACAGAGAAAGGGGCCTACAACCTTGGAACACACAGGGTTAAGGAGCATGATATGGATGATGAATCAACAAGGGAGGTAGAGAAACAGATGGGTAAGGAGAACCAGGAGAGAGAAATTTCACAAAAACCTAGAGAGAGCACCCAGAAGGGAAGGGCGGTCATCAGTGTTGCACAAAGGTCAAGAAGGATGAGGAATAAGAAAATATCATCAGATTTGGCAAAAAGATTCCTAAATAATTTGGACAAAGCAGTTTCCAGTGAAAGATGAAGTCAGAAGCCAGATTGGAAAAGGTTGAGACGTGAATAAAAGGAAGTAGAGGCAATGAACATAGACAGCTTTTTCTAGGAGTCTATCTTTGAAAGAGAAGAGAGATATAGGGGGCAAACAATGGCAAAGTGGACAGAGCACTGGCCTTGGAGTCAAGAGGACCTGAATTCAAAACCAGCCTCAGACACTAGCTGTGTGACCCTGGGCAAGTCACTTAACCCTCACTACCTCCAAAAAAAAAAAAAAGAAGCAAAGAGAGATACAGAATATCATAATTCAATCTATGTTCGCTAAATTCTTACTATATACAAGGCACTATGCTAGGTATAAGAAAATAAAGATTAAAATGTAAACTAGAATATTAGCTTCTTGAGGTCAAAGATTTTTCGTTGTTGTTTTTGTATCCCCAGTATCCAGCCCACTGCCTGGCACAGAATAAGCACTAAAACGCTCACTGAATTGAATTTGAGCTGAGCTGAATGGAATTAACACAGTCCTTCTTCTCAAATGTCTTACAACACAGAAAAAATACAAAACCAGATGGGGTGTTTGGGGAGCAGAAGATGGAGCCAGACTAAATGCTCTGGGAATATTTGAGATGGGGAGTGAAGGCAGACTACCCATAGGAGGTACTGCCTGAGGAGAGTGTTAAAAAGACTCAAGTTCTCTTAAACAGAGGCAACAAGGTCAATTATGGTCACTTTTCTGCAGGAAAGCCTCCTGACTATCTAAAAAAGTATTACCTTGTTATTCTGGCTTTGAAGGCCAGGACACATGACACAGAACACAGAACACAGTCTGGTTCCCTTTCTGGCCTTACTTCATAGCATGTTCCAGGTCATATTGTATGGGCCCCATTCTAGAGAAACTCTCTGTACTTCATTCTAATCTTGCCTTCTGTTTTCTCCAAGCTCTTGTTCAGCCTTTCCTTTATTTCCCCACATGGCCTTTTTTGTTAGACACTGTCTTATTTTGACTGCTGTGACCTTATGAGTTAAGAGACCACTGATGTATGAATTTCTGCCTGCAGTAGTGAAGCTTCTTGGGATGCATCAAATTAGTATTATTATTGTTGCTATTATTGTTATCAGTACTTACCATACAGTAGAACTGCAAAGGCATTCCTCATTTGGGGGGGGACTCCTTTCCAAAACAGAAGAAACATTTGTATTAAATATGGTGTGTGTTGATCCTTTAAGTTTTCAAATTTGCACGTCAAAAATACAATTTTTTTCTTAATTTCAGCTAAAGATTTTGCACCCTGAGGTCCAGCCAACAGAAGCTTCTGTCAAAGTCATTCTCAGGATATTAGTAGCCATACTGAGTAGGCTGCCTATTCTGAGAAAACCAGGACCTTATAATGTCACTATCTCTATATGATCTTAGGTTAGGAGCTTGTAAAGCCATGCATGAGCAGCTTTCCAGAGGACTGCTGCTGTGAACAGCTTTTAAGATTCTGATTACATAGTGTAGTAAGCTCTCTATTCAATAACAAATCAGAGCAAAACATTCATAGAAAATCAAAATACAGCATTCACCATGCCACAACTCAAAAACTTATCACTAAAATGTCCTCATAGTTTTCACCAAAATGGTCATATAGTTTTAAACAAAACACATTCATTTAGTCAATCACAAAACCATTAATTCAATCACACAGTACAAAAGTCAAAATTCTCCACCGTTAGGTCACATTAAATCATAATCTTCTCAGTCAGTACACAGTATCCAAGTAAAGTCTTCTTTCAGCTTGACCCGAGGGTGGCTCTAAGCTTCCATGGTTCCTCTTCCATGGTCCCAGCTCCAACTGTCATCCTAGGTTCAAATGCAAGCAGCTCCCAGTTCCTTGTCCAGCTCATTGTCCAGTTCTTTGTCTAGTTCCCATTCCATATTGAAGCTCAGTGTCTAGGCCACCTCAAGTC
>CM053599.1:110425283-110481674 GCA_028646575.1 Pseudocheirus occidentalis | reverse complement strand
ACAGACCCACAAACAAGGCCCAAGAGGTCAGCACAAATCATCAGTAAAGTCCCAGGACCTCCAAAACCCTCCTCCAGGACTTCTGTAAACATACAACCAGAAAATCCTCTTTCAGGGCTTCCAGTAAGATCCCAGGGCTTCTGTACAAAGTAACATAAACAAATATCAACACAGACAGAGCAGACAAACAGAGTGCCGGGATACCACAAGTTTTCTCCTTCTTGACTCTACCACCACAAGAGTCCTCTTCTCAGTTCTGCTGTCTCCAGCCTGGGGCTCTCCTTATATATGGTCATTAGCTCCTCCCCAGGAGTTCATGAGTTCTAGGGTTCACAAGTTGTGGGGTTCACATGTTCTGTTTCTTAACAGACTTGATACAAGGCTCAAAAGAAACTTGAACTGAAACAAGGTATTAATTCAATAGCCAAAACAAGGTGCAAACTACTTCTGTGCTTGCCATTACAGAGCTATATCTGAGGCCGCTAAGGGTCTTGAATATATGCCAAGGCCAAGTTGCATCAAAGACCAACCAATGAGGAATACAGAAAAAACTGTGCATAAGTTAGGGACATAGGCCCTCGGTCAATCAGAAAAGACTGTTTAATTTCACATCTATCACCACTTGGCCAGGTAATGCTTTTAAACCTTTAAGTAAACCTGAACACTGAGGGCCTTACTGATAAAGAATGACACCAGAAGTAGACCCATATAAGCAAGAACGATTCAGTCTCAAATTGCATTGTTGCCAAAGATCTGACCTTTGATCCTGACACACAGATAGCAGTGCTTATATCAGCATAGAAGAGACGAAAGCAGAAACCAAAAGAGAATGTCCCTCAAGTTGGAAGTACCTGCTGAGGAGGCCTTTGGTAGCTTTTATGCTCCCTGTACTTATATCCATCTGAGATATGTCCAACTGAATTCATCTCTTTCAACGACTAATATCCTTTGATAAATTCCTATGAAGGATACGTGAGTTGAACATTAGGTTTTGCTTAAATCCTTGTAGGGGATAAAGGTAATCTTTACCACACAACTCTCCATTTACAGAGCATTTGCTTCTAAATGTTAGGAGGGTGGACAGAAGAGGCTGATCACATCTCCAACCCTTGGAATTAGCCCCATGAACCTAGAACATTTATGCCTGAAATGGATATCCCCTCTCCCAGCTCAAATGCCACTTCCTCTAAAAAGCCTTTCCTTGTTCTATCCCTACCTCCCAACAGGAAATAATCTCTCCCTCCTAAATTTTTTTTATTATACTTTACCAAGACCTCTTTTTCACATTTGCCACACATCCCTTCCTTATCTTAGTTGCATACATGCGTGTTTTCCTCCCTTGAGAACATGAACTGTGCCATATATTTTTATATCCCTAATGCCTAACACAATGCTTTGTATCTGACAAGTACTTAATAAATATTTGTTTAATTGACTTGTACTCATCCTCATTTCCAATTCTGTGCTGAACTACAGAGGAAACAGTCAGTCCTTCAACAAATTCATTCAACAGATGTTTATCAAATTCACAGCCTAGTTGGTGAGACAATATTAACACAAGACATTATATGGTTTAGTGCCAAAGTGTATAGTATAGATCATTAGTCAGTCAAAAAAAGCACTTATTAAGTGCTTACTATGTACGAGGCACTGTACTAAGTACAAGGGATAAAAAGAAAGGCAAAGAAATAGGTCTTGTCTTCAAGGAACTCACAAGTTGATGGAGTTGGGAGGGCCTGGGGAAACACAAAAAAATGAATATGCAAGATAATAGTATAAATAGGAGGTCTCTTGGAGGGAAAACATTAGCAAATGGCAAGATCTGAATTGAATCTTGAAGTAAGAAGTAGAAGTGAGGAAAGTAAGCACTCTAGGTTTGAGGGTCAGCTAGTAAAAAGACATGGAGCAGACATGGAGTGTTACGTAGGAGAAACAGAAAGAAGGTCGATGAATCTGGATCATAAGAGTACAAGAAGGGAGTAAAATGTAAGAAAACTGGAAATGTAGGAAGGGGCCAAGTTGTGAAATGAGTGTTGTAAAAGCCAAACAGAAGATTTTATATTTGATCCTATATGTAATAAGGATCCACTGGAGTTTATTGAGTGGAAGTAGGAAGCATTATGTTCAGAACTGTGCTTTAAGAAGGTCACTTTGGAGGATGAATTGAAGTTAGGAGAGACTTGAGACAGGGACACTGACCAGAAGGCTATTGCAATAGTCTAGGAGAAAGGAAATGAGAAGTCTCACTAGGATCACAGTTGTATGAGAGTATGGGGACATATATATACAAGAGATATTGGGAAGGAAGAAAAATAGGTAAGACTTTGGTAACAGATTAGATATGTAAACAAGGAGTCAAGGATAATACAGAGGTTATAAGCCTAAGAGACTGAAAAGATGGCAGTGCTCTTGACAGTAAGAGATAGATTTTTAAAAGGAGAGGTTTTGGGAAGAAAAATGAGTTCTGTTCTGGACATACTGAGTTTGAGAAGAATACAGGACATCGAACTCTAGACATTTAAGAGGCAGTTGATGACGTTAGATCAGAGGTCAGAAGAAAGGGCAGGGTTGAATCTATTTAAGACCTGAAAATCATAGGTATAAAAATGATAATTGAACCTATGGAAGCTGATGAGATCACTAAAGGAAAGAGTATAGAAAGAAAAGAGAGGAAGGCCCAGGGACAGACCCTGGGGGAACAAATAATACCACTGAGTCACAGAATCTTATTAGATTTAGAAGGGATATCAAAAGCCGTTTGGTCCAGAGCATAGATGAACAAGAATCCCCTCTATAATAGAATCAATAAGTAATCATCTAACCTCTGCTAAAAGACCTCTAAGTTGTTTGCCTTAGGGAAACAAGGGAAAACAGGAAAAGGGGAAAACAAGACTGAGTAAGAATCTGTCAGCTCACTTTTATAGTCTGCCACAGAAGGAATCTTTCAACATGAGTCTGTCTCTCCTAGAGTCCTAGGCAGCCAGATCATGTCAGGGGAGTCCAGTCACTGAAACTTATCCTTAAGGAAGGACCAAAGGGAAACTCAAAACCAGTTAATTCATCACAAGACAACCCCTGGGTAGACACAGACTTTGTCCTCTTAATGAGGTACCAGTGGGACTGTCCATACTCTGAAGGGAGAAAAGTAAGTTCATGAAATTGACGGAAGGACATCTCTGATCAACTCCCACTTATACTCTCTCCCAGTTAATATTCACTGTCCCAACAAGTCAAACTGGGGTGCCTCTGGGCACCATCTTTGGCATTACCCTTGATGCCTCACTCTCTCTCACGTCATATAAATGAATATTTGTGAAATATTGTAATTTCTACTTCCATGGCATCTTTTACATATGTCTCCTTTCCTCCATTCACACAGCCCCACTTATGGCCCAAGTCTGTCCTGGTTCAACATCCTCACAAATGATCTCTCTGCCATAAGCCTCTCCTGTCTCTAATTCATCCTACACATAAATTGAATAGTGATTTTCCTAAAGTACAGTTCTGATGGTATCATTCTCATCTTCAACAAATTCAAATGGATCCTTAAAGCCTCTAAGATAAAAATATAAACTTTTCTATTTAAAATGTAAACTTTTTTTTAGAGCCCTTCAGCACCTGGTTCCAATCTACCTTTCCAATATCATTAGGTATTACTGTGCTTCTTATGCTATGTGAACAAGCCTTCTTGTTGCTCTTTGCACATGATACTCTATCTTCTGTCTACATGCCTTTGCCCTGGCTGTACCCCACACTTGGAATGCATTCCTTCACCTCCCTCAAAAAAATTTACCTTGTATTTACATATATATGTATATATTTATAATATATTTACATGTATTTATGTTATGTTATATAACATATTTACGTTTATTTATATATTACATTTATAATATATTTGTAATATATTTACATATTATTGTACCTCTTCCCTGATAGAAATGTAAGCCCCTTGAAGATAGGGAGTGTTTCATCATTGCCTTTATATACTACAGTTGGACAGCCTGTGGTAGGGAGGAGGTAAGGGGAAGAAAAAGAGGCAAAGATGCCCCTGGGGGTGGTGGGTCTTCCTGCTGCTAAACCAAGGAGACTCCAGATTTTTCCTTTTCTAAATTTTCTAAATTGCCCCAAATATGCATCAGTCCAGAAGCAGTTATTACCTAATATGTGCCAGGCAGTGTCCATGATGCACAGTTATTAGACATCTCCAAAATCAAATTAATAATCTTTCTTTCATGGTGGACCTGGAACATTTATATCCAACTGCAGATACAAAACTGTACAAATGCAGTAAAGTTCGACAAAGTTTTCCTATACCAGTTGTTTCCAAACTTTAAATAGCAACGTCCCACTTTTAATTGTAAAAAAAAAAATCCTACTTTCCTTCTTTTTACAGTTATTTATATAAAGATTTTTTCATAAGGTATTTTATTCTAATAAAATTAGAAATGTACTATATTTTTATAACAAGAAACCATAAAATATAATAAAATATGAATGTGCATATTTACTAATAAAATCCTTTGGGTTTTCATATTTATAACTCATAAAATAATAATTACATATGCTATTATTAATGTGAGTGGGCCTATTTTTGGCATGAAATTTCTGTCATTTATGATATACTTACCCATAATTCTTTTTCAACTACTAATCAAGATCAATATTTGTTTTTATAATAGCTATGGCAGAAAACTCCATTTCACACAAATAAGATGTCAAAAAGTATAGTCAAATTTGCATTGCTTCATTTAATAAATTAGAGAATTCTTTATTCCCCTGTAGCCAAAACAAAATACCATTTTCAGGTTCAAATGTTTGTCTAAAATACTATCATAAGGCAAGTCTACAAAATGTTCTTGATCAGATTTAATAAGACCAATGTATCATATTTGTTCATAACAAAGGAATTCTTTATCCATTCATATTTAGAAATATCTAGATATCTAAAAATAAAATTATAATTTCTTCTGTAGAATGATCAAACAACTAATAAGCAACTTTTGTAGGGCAAGTATTTTTTTAATTGGAGAAATCTATTAAAATATTATTTTATACATGATAGCTCTAACTTTTTCATAATTGTAGATACTTTATCTTTCTGGATCAGAGTATGAACCTGAATACCTAGAATTTACTAATGGTATTCTTTTTATTTTAACCCACAAGTTCAAGGAGTAAAATTTTTGTTGTAAAGTGAATTTAATTCATCTTTATACCACTAAGAATAATAGTCATTTACTCTTTTAGCTAAAATACTCCTCAAAGCATTTTGGCACAAGAAACCCAGTGTGTTTTGGAAGAATATAGAAGTGTTCTGTTTTCTGCCCCCATATTGTCACAATTTTGCCAAAAATCTTAATTTCTTCTAACAGACTGTTTTCTTTTAAATAAAGTTGATTACTCATAACAACTCGAAACCTCTATGTAGCTCCTCATTTATATTTCTTTTTTTTTTCCATCTTTTTGAAGGAGGCAACACAGGGCAATTGGGGTTAAGTGACTGGCCCAAGATCACACAGCTAGTTAAGTGTCAAGTATCTGAGGCTGGATTTAAATTCAGGTCCTCCTGACTCCAGGGCCTGTGCTCTCTTCACTGTACCACCGAGCTGCCCCTATATTTCTTTTTTTAAGTGATTATCTGTAAAACCTACAATGTGTCCAGATTGCACAAGGGGCCACTCTTTCAGTTAGGATTTATAGGTTTTCATTTCATTCTGACTTTGAGCTCAGTCAGTGTAAAGTCCAATACAATATTCCCATATTATATGTTTTCATTTAAAAGTCCATAGTCACATTGAAAATTTCTCTGAAGGTGGCATTGCTATCAGTAGGTTTGCAAAGCAACAAATCTCTAACATCAGTTTCAACAACATACCACACATATATAACCAAATGTCCACCTTTCCATTTGGCACTTCATCACCTTGCAATACAAAACAAGATTTCTCAGTAAATTCATCTCAAAGGTCTACAGACATGTGGGCAATTTCCCTTCACATCTTAATACCTGCAAGAACTATTCAAAGCTTTCTTGCATGTGATTTACCCAACCTCATTTTAACCATGTCTCTTCCTGCAGGTACCATTATTTCTTCTAACAAATGAGACTTTTTACACTTAGGAATTCTGTAAGCAATTTTATATGATACAAGTACTCCTTCTAATGTCCCAGATATGGTTTTTGAAAAAGTTTGATTTTGCTTATTGAAAATCTCTCTTTTCCTTTAGAAAAAAAATCTTACTTTGCCAACATATTTCACACATACATTTTTGAGATGTTTCAATTCATTAGCGTTCATGTTATCTGTAGTTAAAGCATTCATACAAGATTTGTCTTTCTTCTCAATTAACAGTACTTGTGAATCCAAATTATAAATACAGTGAATCCTATTTTCTGGATTTGGGCTTTTTACTTTGCATTTCTGTATTTTTGCTATTTAAACTGTCTCCATGGTCTTTGATTATACTACTTTCAGCTGCCGCAGTGAATTTTCCTTTCAAATCAGTTAAGTATTTACAAGGTTGTTAGCTAGTAAAGTACTACAAATTATTGGGGAATTTGGGTAGGGAGATTTTAAATCCTATTTTTCTTCCTAGAAATAGAAAATTTTAACATAACTGACTGAAAGATTTATAGGAAATATACTGAAGATAAGGCAAGCTACATTCATCTGACCTAATATAGCATACAGAATTTAACATTATTTAATGTTTTTTTAAAAATCAATTGTTTCAATTGCAAATATGTTAGGATATGGAATTGCATATAGAGTTGTTTTAGTATCCTGGCATTTTCATGTGAACGATAAATGGAGGCTGCTAGGCATAGCCTGTTATCTTACTTATTTATAAGCTGATTTGGAGAGGATATTATTTCACTTTTTAAAAATAAAGACATTAAACTGACAATTAAATTTAATTTTTTTAAAGTTATGGGGCTTTAGAAAAAAACTAGCTTATTGTAGTATCTAACTTATCTATTATCTATATTATCAAAGACAATCTACGTAGATGACTTCCAGATATGTATGGCCAGTCCTACTCCCCCTGGAAAACTCAAGTTCCACATCACCAGCCTCCTATTGATTATTTTAAATATGATGTCCCATAGGCCCATGAACTTAACACTTTCAAAACAGAAAGTGTCTTTTCCTGATCGAACCTCCCTCCACACTCTCACCTCTCTTTCAAACTTTCCTTTTCTGCAAAGACCACCACCATCCTTCCAGTCACCCAGCTTTGAAACCTCAGACTTACCCGACACTCCACTCCTCACTCTCCCTCCCTAATGATCGCATACTTCCACATCCCTCCCCATGCACACATAGCCACCATTCCTAGTTCAGGCCCTCATTTTGTGTCACTTGAACTACAGCAGTAATCTCATAATTGATCCCCCCTCCTCAGTTTATACTTCTCAAAGCTGCCAAAGTAATTTTCCTAAATACAGGTCTGCCCATGTCTCCCTTCCTCAGCAAACCCCAGTAGCTCCCTATTATCTTTAGGATGAAAAGCAAGCTCCTCTGTTTGGCATTTAAAACCCTTCACAGCCTGGTTCCAACCTACCTTTTTGGCCCTATTATAGGTTCTTCCATTATATACACTCTACTAGTCAGCCAAACTGGCCTTTTTGCTATTCCTCTCACACTACACTCCCTCTCCTAATCCTGTGCCTTTGGATGGGTTGTCTTTCATGCCTGCAATGCACTCCTTCCTCACCTCTAATTCTTAGAATCCAATTTTCTTCTGACCTGAGATGGTACCTCACATCTGAGCCTTTTCCCCATCTCCCCTTCCATATTAGCTCATATTTATTTTATATAAATTTATATGTGTGTATGTTGTCTTGACTGATAAGAGCGTAAGCTCCATTAGGTCAAAGATTGTGTCATTTTTGTGTTGTTATGCCCAGAATCTATCACAATCTATCCCCTTTATATCTAAAATATACACCCATCTCTCTCTAATCTGCGATCTTTGTTCCAAAATTAAATTTCCCTCCATTTTAGACTCCTTCCTCTTATGTCCCTTTTACTTTCTGGCATTCAAAAAGACCTGGCTGCCCCAGATGACTGGATCCTGGCCATCTTTTTCAACTCTGTACTTATATTTTCTCTGACACTGACATACTGGTCATGGTTGAGGTTAGTGGAAATTCTCCTTGCTCCCCATTGCTGTTTCTAGAGGCTTCCTGTGCTATAATAATTACTTATTTTGAGGTTTAATCTATTCGAAATTTATCACCCAGCCTAGATCTGATGGTTGTCCCTACCACCACCATCAGTCTCTAGGTCATTCTCCCTCCTTTCTAAAGGAAATCAGTACCTGAATCATACTATTCCTCCTTACCCCAGCTTCTGTTATTATACTAGAGATTCCTGCGAATACTCCACCACACCCCCAATTCCCCAGGCCATTTAATTTCTGAGGTCCAATATTCCTCTCCATTGCAACATCACAACTATACACTGGAATTTGCACCTTCATCTTGCCCCTCTCACAAATAGTCCTTACATGATCAAGAACTCTGAAATTCCTTTATCTGATCATAACCTATCTTTCCATCTCTTCTATGCCTTACTTCTGCTCAACCTTTTCTTCATTCCCACTGTGACTGCTTGTCCCTCTACTTCTCAGCATTTTCTGGAGTCATCACCTCAGAGCTAATTTCATTTTCCTCTAGAAAAAAGATCGTCAGACTTCTCAACCCTGTGCAATGACACCAATCATCCTAAAATAAAACTGCATTCTTCAGTTACCAATCATCTCTTAATTTTGAGGGCTAATGATCTTTTTTCAATCCTCACCCTTATTGACTCATCTCAGCATTTGACACTATTGACCACCCTCTCTTTCTTCCTGGATAAACTCTTCTCTCTGCTCTGCCTTGGTTCTCCTCTTGTCAGTCTGTTTCTTCTCACTCTCAATCCATATTCTGCTCTCTAACTGCAGCTCTGCCCCAAAGCTCAGCTCTGAACCCTCTTTTGTCTCTTACATATTCTCTCTTAGTCTTCTCATCACTTCCCATAGTTTTCATTATCTTTAGACAGATGACTCCCAGTGCCATAGATCTACAGCTCCTGAGCTTCTGCACCATATCACCAAATGCTAAATGAACTTTTCATATTGGATGTCTCCTAGGCATTTCAAAATCAACATGTCCAAAATAGGTTTAAAAAAAAAAGTTTATTGATATCTTTGGGAGTTTTGTGGTATGTGGGCATGTGTGTGTGTGTGTGTGTGTGTGTGTTTTCACATCACTATAGTTGCCCCTGTGATTTCCCCCCAACCCCTCTGGAGATTTTCCATATAACAAATAGCAGTTTTCCAAACTCAAAAAAAAAAAAATAGAAGAGGAAACAAATTAGCATAACTGATCAATATGTCAGAAAAAAGCCTAAAAATAAGTGCAATGTACAACATTTGTGGACAGGGATGTTCTTGTAAATATTTAACACTTGGCTGGAGGGGCGGGTGACTTTTGAAGGCACCTCTAGTTTCAGATCCTCCCAAAAAAAAAAAGGTTGCCCTTCCCTGGGGTTGGTGGACTATACCTAGTCACAGAGCATCTACATGTGATCCAAGGTCTCTACTAGGCACTTCCTAGTGTCATGTTGAAAAGGGGTTAGGGCTGCCTGAGACCCCAAAATACCAACATGCTGGGTCCTGATGAAAGAATTCCACTCAAGTCTTCTCAGCCAAAGAAAGAGTAAAGTTTATTGAAAGATATGGGGTAGACTCTTAAGGACCCAGTCTATGCTAGGTTGTTTTATGGAGCTTTCATACAGAACAAGTCTATGCTAAGCTATTCCATGGTGCTCTCACAGAGCAAGTCTCTGGTAGGCTATTTCATGGCTGCTCTCAACCAGATGGAGGGAAGATGGGGTCTTATATACAGAGGAATCTAGGAGTGGTTCAGAGGAGGTGCCTGGGGAGGGTCTTCAGGAGGAGCCAATGAGGTCTGACTCCAGTAATGAGTTTGGGAAGGGACTTCAGGTGGAGTTAATGAGGTCAGTGCAAGAGTGGATTGATATCTTGATAGGCTCCGGTGGGAAGCAGATGGACAATGGAGGGCCAGGCTAGTAACAGGTTTGGGCCCAGCCACAATGAAATACTTATGGCCTCTGCAAATTCCTCCTAAAGATTCAATCAGACTTCAAGAGGTTTCCCAGAATATGTACCTCAAAGATTCAAAGAGAGCTCAAAAGGGGGGTGGGTCCCCAGAGCCTACACCTCATCAATGTCATATCATCATGTTGAACAGGGTGCCCAAAGAGGGTTAGGGCTGCCTAAGACCCCAAAATACCAACATGCTGGGTCCTGCTGAAAGAATTCCACTCAAATCTTCTCAGCCAAGGAAAAAGTAAAGTTTATTGAAAGATATGGGGTAGACTTTTACAGAACAAGTCTGTGCTAGGCCATTTCACAGCGCTCTCATACCTCATGGAGAGGAGATGGGGTTCCATATACAGAAAGGTTGTGGAAGGAATCTAGGGGTGGTCCAGAGGAGAAGACTGGGAAGGGTCTTCAGGAAGAATCAGATGAGGTCAGACTCCAGTAGGGAGGGTCTTCAGGAGTCTAGATGAGGTCAGACTCCAGTAATGAGTGGTTAAGGGTAGGAAGTTGCTGGAGGCTACCTGGAGACCATAGACAATGGTGGGCCAGGCCAGTTCAAGGGTGGGAACAGGAACATTAAGGGTGGGAAACTATTGGAACAAAGGAGGGCTAAAGACTTGGGCAGAGCCACAACTTAAGGCCCATGACCTCAGGCAAATGTCTTCCCTGGGATGGTTTACTTTCCCAGAACCTGTACCTCAAAGATTCAAGGAGCTCAAGGTGGGTCCCAGAGCCTACACCTCATCAATGTGGGATTTTCCAAGTGGGAAATTGTGGCAGCCCAGCACACTGATAAACAGACTTATTAAGGATTGGGCTTATTGGCCAGTCCTCATAACACCTTTAATAATACATTCTAGAGTCTTAATGGGAATCAAAGTCAAAATCATTGGCCTATGTGTAATGGAATACTATTGTGCTATAAGAAATTGGAAGGAGATGGACTTCATATTTACCTGGAGAGGCTTATACAAATTGATGCTAAGTGAGAAGAGCAGAACCAGGAAAAATTTATATACAGTCACAGATACATCATATGTGTGACGACCAACCTTGATAAAGTGGACTCTTAGCAACGCACAGTTAAAAGACAACTCTACAAGTCTCAGAATGGAAGGAGATACCTACACTCAGAAAAAAATCTAGAAAGACCAGAGTTTAAATGGAGACTGAAGCAACACATGCTATTGTTCTCTTCCATGTTTGGTTTTGTTTCTTTTTTTTTCTCTTTCTTTTCACATTATTCACTACATTGGTTACAAAGCTTCTATACAACAAGACTATTGTACAATGTGAAAGTGTTTACAGATCCCATACATGATTGTATGCCACCATGGTGGGGGGGGGGAGAAGAGAGGGGAGAAAAATCTGAAACTCAAGTGATTCTGTAAATGAATCTTGTAAACTAAAAGTAAATAAACAAGTCAATAAATTTTAAAAAAAGATCATAACCTTGAAGATTCACATAAGATAGACTTTTATCTCATAAATTAACAACTGTTTTTAAACAAAAAAAAATCATTGGCCTATGGTTTACAAATCCTACTATCTTCTCTTTTATGAAAAATGAGATATTTGTTCTTCTCCTATCTCACCCATTCCCCAATGGTCTTTCAAAGATCACTGATAGTGGTATAGAAATCATGTTCATGAATTCTTCCATGTAGCTCATTTGGATCTGAGGACTTGAATTTATCAATAGCAACTATATACTTTTTTTTACATATCCCAATTTATCTTGGATTTCAACTTTCTATTAGCCATTTTTGTTCCATTCTTTTCAGTTCAAACACTAGACTCCTTGTCAGGAAAAAAAAAAACAGCAAAATATGAATTGAGCAGTTCTGCCTTCTGACTGTCATCCTTCATCATTGTCCCATCCACCCCCACCAAGCATTTTCCCTTGTATTACTGGCCTTTTTTCCCCAATATAGCTTTTTTAAAAAACAAGCCCTCTTGTCCTTACAATTCCTTGCCAGCTCCAAGTCATTCTGAATTTTAGCATTTATGACTTGATTTTTACAGGACCATGCCCCAATAGAATAGAACTGAATTACCTCTGAGGAGCTCTCAGACATGCCCTCAGGGAGTAAGAAGGATTCCTTCAGCTTTTACTCCAATCCATAGCCTGAAGCTGAATGTGAATTGATGTCTCAACCAAGTCATTCTTATAGTTTCCTTAACCGGGTCCCAAAACCAGTCACTGAACCCTGAGATGCCTAAGGGAAAGGGGAACTCAGACAACACTGAGATGACCTGGTCACTCCCTCAGGAGGTCAGGACAGCAGCATGGCACACACAACTCAAAAACAGAAGAAAAAGCTCTGCATCACTCCAAGAACCAGAAACTGATTTTCAGGTATACTGTATTCTTCAGCATGTGTGTCTTTCTCTCTTTCCTAATCCCCAAATGCCCAAAGACAACAACATTTGTGGCCCAACCTAAATGTTTTTCCATTATTCTCCTTCATAGTTTGTAGACAAAAGTAGTCCTCCCCTCCATCTACTAGGAATGGCCATGTGAACCATGGCCAAGTAGCCTCATGTTCTCCTTTGTAGAAAGTTGGGTTGCCTTCAAGGAAGGGCCCAAATCCTCAAGCACACTGATCCTCTGCCTAGCTAGTGTGGTGGATAGAGTGCCGGGCCTGGAGTCAAGAAGACCACAGTGCATACTCAGATACATACACTTAACCCTGTTTGCCTCAGTTTCCTCATCTGTAAAATGAGGTGGAGAAGGAAATGTCAAACCACTCCACTATCTTTGCCCAGAAAACCCCAAATGGGGTCACAAAGAATTAGACCGACTAACTGAACAACAAATCTTATTGCATTTAGAGGATCTCAAGAGGAACAAGGCTTAGCCCAGGGTATATGAAAGAGAGGGCAGAAATCTAGCAGCAGGACCAGAAGAGCAGACCAAGGTGTTACAATGGAAAGAGCAATAGATTTGGAGTCAGAGGACCTGGGTTCTAATCCCACCCACTGCTAAAACCTTCTAACTGTGCACAAATCATTTCAACTCTGGACCTCAACAATCTTATCTAAATGTGTGGGTGTGGTAGGATAATAAATGTAGTCAGATCAATTGATGTTGATTTCATTATAAAGTAGAAGGCTGATAAGGAGATATTAAACTAACAGCCACACCCTTAGTGATCCTTAAAAATGGTGCAACAGGTAGTGAGAGTTAGAAGCATACTTGAGAACACGGAAACACTGATAGAGAGAAGCAGAACCAGCCTTCCATATCTGGGCAGAAATATATGTATATAAAATCAACTAGCATGTATTGATTGTTCTGTGTCAAGTTCTCTACAATGATGTGGGATACAAATCCAGAAATTCGGTATTCCTTGCCCTTCTTGTTCCACCCTGTCTATTCCCTTTGTGTGAGATGAAAGAGTTCAGAGTCTGAATCTAAGGTCAGAAAAGGTCTTTATTCTTTCTCATGAGAAAGGACTCTTCCCCCATCACCCACATGGCGGCAGGGAGAAAGCAACAGGTAGAAGCCAACCCATGGTTATATAATCTTCTAATGCAAAAATCCAATCCCCTCAACTGACCTTCACTCTTATGGTAGGGGGGCTGACCCACAACCTAAGCATGGAAATCTGTCTCTGAGACAAAGGACCTGGAAACATGTGGGTGTCCAATGAAAGCAGTCAACCTTATTAAGCTTATCTTTTGCTGAGTTGGCTCTGGGGAAGGGTCTCTCCATTGCTTTCAGCCCCAGATTGCTTGAAGGTCAGGTGACCTAAATGTAGGCCTAGTGAATACTGAAGCCATTCTAGATTTGATTTTTCAGAATGGGGAAACTTCACTATAAATTATCCCTCACACCTTCTTCCTATCCACTTTCACTCCCAGGGTCCCATTCTAGATCTGTCTTTATTCTCCAGAATCCTTGCTCTACAATAAACAAACTTCCTTTCATCTTAAATGTCTTCTTTTTGTATGTCTTCTATCTTCTAGCACTGATACCTGCTCCTTCCCTGGCCATCCTTTCTGGCACTGACTATACTTTCTTCCATATTCCGTAACTTGCTGGTCATGGAGGAGGAATTAGAATACTCCACTGTTCCTCACCAGCTCTTCCAGACTCTCCTTCTAATACTGCCAACTGATTAACCTCTCCTCCTTTCTAATTCATGCTATACAAACTTGGCGCCCAATCCTGATGGTCTTTATCTATCAGTTTCCCAGACCGTTCTCCCTTCTTGGTAATGAATTCAGTACCTGGCTCACAGTCTTCCTCTCTACCCCAACTCCTGCCTTCATACCCAGAAACTTCAAGATAGGGTTTCAATGCTCCCTGAAATACTCTAACTTCCCAGTTGCTCAGTCTATGGGGTTCTCATGATTTATTATCCACTCCTCCACAACCCCGCGCAGAAATGATCATGTATCCTCGATCTCCCCATTTCCCACAATTGTTCCACTTCCATGTACACGAACTCAGATTTTCCTTGGTCTGATAATAATCTCTTATTGTTCCAAATGAGATAATGGTGTGTAAAATACTTTGGAAACTTTAAAGCATCATATAAATGTCAATTATTATTATTATCAAAGCCCCAGATTGGAAGATCTGCTGAAAAGGATTAAAGCTTACTAAATTTGACAGATTTTGGCACTATGGTTTCCTCAATTTCTGGCTGCCCAAAGGGGCCCTTTTGAGCTGCTGACCTCCATGCCAGTCACATATCCTCTAATGCTGGATAAGCTACAATTGCTGCTTCAAGCAATGGTGGACGACCTATTCATTGCAATCCAGAAATGTGTCCAAAGACCAAAAGGTTGGATTGTTTGGTGCTGAAAGCTTTCAGGCCTCCTGTTATAAAAGCATTGCAGTATTTCTTCCTTCACCAAACCAGAACTGATTTGCATTCTGAATTAACAGGAACATAGCTCTTTCCAGTCCTCTTAAAATACTGAAGAAATATCTTTGAAAGGAGATGAGAGGGTGTTGGGAAGAGGGAGGAGAATTAACCATTTTATGCTGTATTGGAAGTGACTAATGGAACATTATTGCTGTCCATCTTGTTTTTGTTTAATTAGTATTGGGGTATTGTGCTTGCCTCCTGAGGCTCACTATGGTGAGAATGAACTTGATGGATCATGTATAAAATCCAGGTCAACATATCCAAGGATTATTGCCTCATAATTTGCTATGCCATGGAGGGTAATATAGATGCCTCCTGTTATTAATTATATCAATATATTTTCTTGAGTAATGTGATTAATTAGGAGAGGAAACATTATCATTGCAGGCCTATACTGTCCCTATGTTGGTTCACAGTTGGAATGTGGAAAGAAGGCTACATTTTTTCTCTGCTAGGTGGCCCCTAAACAGGTCCTTAGACAGTGCTCTAGAGCTCTCATGCAAGGATGGCCTAAGAGAAATCCTTCTCATAGGTCTCTCAAAACAACTGCTTATCAGAGAAGCCACTGACTATCCTTTGTGTGTTAAATAAAGATAAATTATCACCATTAAAGTCATTAATTCAAATAAAATCCCCTGTCACTGTAACTGACATCACTTGAGCTACAGAGAGAGAACCACGGCATTTCGGAGCTGGAAAGGACCCTAGAGAGCATCTCAACCAACTTCCCCAATTATGGCAGGGGAGACAGTGTAGCTGAAAGCACATTGGGTGAGAGTTAGGAGACAGGGATCCTGTTTCATGTTGTACTAACTATGACCTTGGTCCAGTTGCTCCACCTCTCTAGGTAGTTATAAAATGAGGGAGCTGAATGATATGATGATCCCTCCGAGCTTTAAAACTCCCTGATTCTATTTTGTAGTGGAAAATATGCTAGGGTTGGAGGAAGAAGACTTTGATTTGAGTGTGTCCCTCTCCCCTACTCCAGCTGTGTGATTTGGGGCATGTCATATAATCTCTCTAGTCTCAGTTTCCTTCCCTATGAAATGGAAATAATAATAGTTTCTCTATCTACCTCAAAGGATTGTTGTGAAGCTCAAATGAGAAAGTGTATGAAAAATTCAGTCCAACAACCCAACATTGATTAAGCACTTTCTGTGCACAAAGCATCATATTAGCTGCTAGGGGTATAGAAGCAAAAATGAAATAGTCCATACCTTTAAGGAGTCTACATTATACTGGGCGGTGGAGGAAGGGGAATAAAAAATATACATTTATAAATAAATGCAAAGTAATATTTTTTTGGTCTTTTTGAAGGGGGGAAAGCAGGGCAATTGGGGTTAAGTGACTGCAAAGTAATTTATAAAGTGAGAGAGCACTGATAAATAACTGAGGGGAACAGGAAAGCCTTCATGGAACTATTCACCTGGGATTTTCCTTGAAAGAAGAAAACCATTCTAAATGGTGGGGGGTGACTAAGGAAAATAGTGAAGGAATTCAAGTCCATGCCATATAAAGGTTAGTTAGAGGAACTGGGTAAATTTAGCCTGGAGAAGAAAATAATTGGAGGACTACAGCATAAGTGTCTTCACAAATGTGATAGACAGGTGCAGTGGGCAGAGGCCCAGGCCTAGAGTCAGAAGTCCTGAGTTCAAATTCAGACACAGACACTTCCTAGTTGTGTGACCCTGGGCAAATCACTTCAACTCTGTTTGCCTTAGATTACTCATCTGAAAAAATGGGGATATGATAACAGTGCTGTTGTGAGGATCCAGTGAGATTTTGTAAAATGCTTAGCTCAGCACATGGCACATAGTAAGTGCTTGATAATGAGGCTGAGGATGAAGATGACGATGATGATGATTGATGATGAAACAGATTTGCAGTGCTTGGCCCCAGAGGACAGAACCAGAGAACAATGGGTGAAGGTTGCAAAAAGGAAAATTTGAGCTTGATATCCTGACAATTAGGGCTCTCTAAATTGGACTGACTTGGGAGATAGAGAGTTGCTGTACCACCACCACCCTCCATGTCTTCAAACAAAAGCTAAAGGACCACTTGTTGGGTATGTTGTAGGAGGGATTGTTTTTCTTGTGTGAAATGGACCAGATGGCCCCCGAGATCTCTTCCAACTTTGAGAATCTGCGATTGTGTGGATTGTGTGACTCAGTAAGCCAGAGTGAGGAGGAGGAGAAGAAGGAAGCAGCACAGGCAAGCTGGATGTTATGTGGAGGAGAGGTGCATTTTGACCTGTAGGATGAATGAATAGCATGGCCAAATAAGAAAGAAACTATGGCTCAGTTTGAAATAATATGAACAAAACATCAGAGCTAGGCAAAGGTAGGGAAATGTTCTGTGTTAGCATTAAAAGTTGGAGCTCTGGGGAGCCAAGCTGTACAAAACAGTCCTTCTACTACCTCATCCTATACAAATGTCCCTAGTATTTTCACTTCCCTCTCAGTCCCTTGAGATGCAAGTAGTCCCAAGAAATCCTGGCTTCTGACCTACTATGTCCAGCACAGTTGTATGGCCTTGCTACCAGATGAATAAAAGAAAGACAGGGATGTATTCAATAGTCTGTTTATTACAGAACCATTTCATACAGAGCCAAAGATACAAGGAACTTACAAGGTTTGTATTTCCTTAGCAGAAATTCTAGTGTAACCAGAATGCAAGAACCTTCCTTTGGTCTTGACCACTCCTTACTCCAGCCCAAGGCTAATTATTCATTAAGACTTTATCCTAGGACCATGTCTAGAGGCACAAACAAACAGGGAGTCACAAACAAGACTTGCAAATTAACTACCCTGTACTTTCTTTAGATATTCATAGAACCAATGAAAGCATCCACCCTACAAAATTATATGCCTCCTGCATATTTGCCTAGTGATCTCATAGAAGAGGGGAACATTTCCTTAATGGGGCTGGGGTCCCTGAAAGTCTGGTCTACTACACTGACCCTCCCTGACTTCAGGTTATACTTTTCTTAGATCCTGATCTTTAGGAAGGGAGGCTTGCCTTAAGCCCCACTCTTAAGCTAATCACTGATATCTATCACTCCTTACTATCATCCCACCAGCACAAATAATTGACTGTAGGCCCCTTACCCCACTGGTACCAGTGAGAATTAAGAATAAGAGGTATCTCCAAGAGAAGCATCAAAACAGAAAGAATCAACAGGATTCAGTGATTGGTTGGATATAGGAAACAGAAAGGAAAATAAGTCAAAGGTGATTCAGTTTTCAAGATTGGAACAATGGTGGTGCCACTCGTAGAGATTAGGCGTTTGAAAACAGACATTAGTTTAGCATAAAGGAGAGAGGAATTGGAATTAGGGTGAAATGATGAGCTGAGTTTTAGAAATGCTGAATTTTGAGTTAATGAGGAAGTAGGCAGGAAGAGGCAGCTAGGTGAGCTGGGTATCTAATGACTCCCTCTTACCTCTAGGGTCAAATAGGAAATCTTCTGGTTGGTATTTGAAGCTCTTTTGGAATCTCAATCTGTCTTCTTCCTATCTTTCCAGTCTTCTGACTGGAAATACCCTCCACATACTCCATGATCCAGCATCACTGACTCCCTTGCTGCTCCTTACACAACACAGCGTCTACCAGCTTTATGCTTTTCTTTGCACTCACTGTTCACCATGCCTGGAATGCTCTCCCTTTTCACCTCTATCTCCTAGATTCCTTTAGGACTCAGATGAAATCTCACCTTCTTCAGAAGGCCTTTCCTGGTTGTTCCAGAAGCTCAGGCCTTTACTCA
Source organism: Pseudocheirus occidentalis (assembly GCA_028646575.1). Lineage (NCBI taxonomy): Eukaryota > Metazoa > Chordata > Mammalia > Diprotodontia > Pseudocheiridae > Pseudocheirus > Pseudocheirus occidentalis. The sequence continues at coordinate 110,462,910 of CM053599.1, read as the reverse complement.
GAGATTACCTTTCATTTACACTGCAGATATCATGATTGTACATAACTATTTACATATTGTCCCATCCATTAGAACATGAGCTCCTTGGCTTCACCTCACACCCTGCAAATTGGCAAAGATGACAAAAGATGATCCCATTCCATCCCATATCCTCCAACAGGTTGCACCCTCTGTCATCCCCACACTATCAATTATTTTTAATCTTTCTCTGTCTACTGGGTCATTCCCTTCTGCCTACAAATGTCTGTCTCCCCTAATCTGAAAAAAAAAAAAAAAACTTCACTTGATCCTTACATGTCCTCTAAGTATTGTCCTATATCTCATCTGCCCTTTGTAGCTAAACTCCTTAAAAAAAATAAATAAATAAAGCCATCTACCGTAGATGCCTGCGCTTTCTTTCCTTTCACTTTTTTTAAGCCCTTACAATGCAGTGTCCTACCTCATCACTCCACTGAAACTGGTCTCTCCAAAGTTATGACCTCTTAGTTGCCAAATCCAAAAAGCCTTTTCTCTATCCTCACTCTCTGACCTCTCTGCAGCCTTTGACACTGTTGATAACTTTCTCCTCCTTAAAAATCTCTTCTCTGTAGATTTCCAGGCTATAACTGTCTCCTGGTTCTCTTCCTACCTATCTTCTGACTGTCTCCTTTGCTGGATCCTCCTCCAGATCATGCCCTCTACTAGGTGTATCCCTCTGGGTTCTGTCCTAAGCCTACTTCTCTATGCCCACTATATTACTTCACTTAGTGATCTCATCAGCTCCTATAGATTTAACTGATGAGAGGAGCAGCTAGGTGGTGCAGTGAATAAAGCACCCGCCCTGGAGTCAAGAGGACCTGAGTTCAAATCTAGCCTTAGACACTTAACACAAGACTAGCTGTGTGACATTGGGCAAGTCACTTAACCCCAACTTCCCTCCAAAAAGCAAAAAAAACCAAAACGGATGAGGTACTTAGGTGGCTCAGTGGTTAGAACTCCTGGCATGGAGGCAAAAAGACCTGAGTTCATACTTACTAGCTGTATGGCCCTGGGCAAGTCACTTAATGTCATTTGCCTCAATTTCCTCATTTCTAAAATCAGTTCAAAGAGGGTACCCAAAGAGGGTTAGGATTGCTTGAGACCCCCAAAATACCAACATGCCCAGTCCTGCTGAAAGAATTCCACTCAAGTCTTCTCAGCCAAAGAAAAGTAAAGTTTATTAAGTTTAAGTTCACCATATAGGGTGGACTCTTAAGGAGCCAGTCTATGCTAGGTCATTCTATGGCACTCTCACAGGGCAAGTCTGTGCTAGGGCATTCTGTGGCACTCTCACACCACATGGAGAGAAGATGGGATTCTTATGTACAGAGGAATCTAGGGGTAGTCTAGAGGAGGAGTTTGAGGAGGGTCTTCAGGAGGAGTCAATGAGGTCAATGCAAGAGTGAATGGATATTTTGATAAGCTCAAGGGTAGGAAGCAGATGGACAATGGAGGGCCAGGCTAGTAACAGAGGCTTGGGCCCAGCCACAATGAAATACTTATGGCCTCTGCAAATGCTTCATTAAGTGGGAATCAGACTTCAAGGGGTTTCCCAGAGCCTGTACCTCAAAGATTCAAGGAGAGCTCAAGGGGCGGGTCCCAGAGCCTGTACCTCATCAAGTGGGAGTATCTTTGTCAAGAAAACCCCAAAGGGGGTTAAATGTGACTGAAAAATGATCCAACAAGATGCTAATGTCTCAGTCCTACCTATCCTGCCCCATCTCTCTGCTAATCTCATCTCCAATCTCCACTCCAACTTCCAACTGCCTTTTAGACATCTTGAGCTATCTGTCCTGTAGACATCTTAAACTAACATGTCTAAAACAGAACTTATCTTTTCCCCTAAACCCTCATTCCATCCTACCTTCCCTATTACTGTAGAGGACAATAGTCCCTTAGACTCAATACTTAGGAATCCGACTGTACTCCTCACTATGTCTCACCCTTCATATCCAAGCTGTTTGGCCAGGCCTGTCAATTTCACCTTTCCAATATCTCTGGAATATGTCCCCTTCTTTCCTCTGACATTGGTGGAAGTCCTCTTTACCTCACACAGGGATTACTCCAATAGGCTGCTGGTGGGTCTGCCTGCTTCAAGTCTCTCTCCACTCCAAATGATCCTCCTTTCAGCCACTAAAGTGATTTTCCTAAAGAATAGGTCTGATCATATCACTCATTCTTTCTTTCTTTCTTTCTTTCTTTCTTTCTTTCTTTCTTTCTTTCTTTCTTTCTTTCTTTCTTTCTTTCTTCCTCTCTCTCTCTCTCTCTCTCTCTCTTTCTCCTCTCAATTTCAGTGACTCCCTATAGCTTCCAGGATCAAATACAAAATCCTCTGTTTGGCATTCAAAACCCTTCATAACCTAGCCCCTTCCCTTTCCAGTCTTCTTATTCCTTACTTCCCAATACATATTCTTCAATACAATCCTGGTCTACCAGATGCTCCATGACATTTTCTGTACCCTGTACCTAGAATGCTTTCTTCCCTTAGCTCTGCCTATTGACTTCTCTAGCTTCCTAAAGTCCCAACTAAAATCTCGTCTTTTCCTAGAAGCCTTTCCCTACCCCTCTTAATTCTAATGTCTTCCCTCTGTTAATTACTTCCTATTTATCCTATATATAGCTCACTTTGTATATATTTGTTTATATATTTTCTGCCTCTATTAACTGCCTTTTGATTTTTTTTATCCTCTGCATTTAGTAGTGCCTGACATATAGTAGGCCCTTAATAAATGTTTATTAATTGATTACAATCAATGTTGGAGGGGTTATGGGAAAATAGATACACTAGTGCATTATTAGTGCAGTTGTGAATCAAAAAAAATTTGGAAAGTAATTTGAAATTATGCAAATGAAATTATTTTTAAAATTCATACTCTTTAACCTAGAGATTCCATTACTAGATGTATACCATGTATACCTCACAGGGTATGATACGATAAGAAAGTCTCTATATACCAAAATAATTTATAGCAACATTTTTTGTGAATTAGAAACAAAGTTGATGCTCATTGGTGGGGGAATAGCTAAACAAATTGTGGTATGTGAATATTATTGTATTGTAAGAAATGATGAATGCAATGAATACAGAAAAGCATGGAAAGATATATATAAATTGATGCAGAGTAAAGTGAGTAGCATCAAGAAAACAATATACATAATGACTACAATTATATAAATGGAAGGAAAAACCACACACATATCAAAAAGGAATGTCACAAAAATATAAAGATTAAGCATGGCTCAAAAGATATGAGAAAACACTTCCACCCTATCCCTTTGCAGAGGTAACACAAGTGTTTCACATTGCACATATTTTTAGAATTTTGATCTATTGGTCAGTTATGTTGACTCCTTGTTTTTGTCTTTAAAAAAACACTATTTATTTGAAATGGCTTTCTGGGAGGAGAAAAGGAAGGGATCTTGAAGGAAATTATGGTGATATAAAAACATGATATCAATAAAAACTAATTTTTAAATAAATCTGAGCTGCTTGAGGGGAGGGACCATGTCTTTCTTTCTTTGTATCCCTGGCATTTAGAACTACACATAGCCCATAGTCAGTTTTTAATAAATGCTTAATGATTGATTTAGCAGACAGTTTTCATGGTGTCCATGGTGGATTATAAGACCATTTACATGGCCTCCAGTTCTTCCAGCTATTGGTTGACTGTCCTGCAATGGACTGGGGCATGAATATTCTGAGGGGAGAAACTATTTTTCAAAATAAAAGATGTGTTCTGGGTAAATATGTACACCTAATTTTATTGAAACAAAATTCAGTGGTGAGTATCCACAAGAGCTGCCTGCCCTGCTGTTAGAGTTTTGTCCTCTTGGACTATCCACCCAATGGCCTTCTGGGCAGTGTCCTATTAAGAAGTATATCTTGTCTTGCAGATAGTATGGCCAAGAAGTAGGAAATAAGCTGGTCTACAGTCTGATATAATATATTCAGGTAGTATATGGAAGACAGTACCAAGGAAAAAACATTGGGTTTACAGACAGAAGACCTTGATTTAAATCCTTCCTCTAACCCTGGACAATTTCCTCACCTATAAAATGAAGACATTGGCTTGAACATCCTCTGAAATTCCTTGTTGCTCTATGTAGATAATCTTCAGAAGGGATATTTCAGGTGGCCTGCATCACAGTGAGTTGTTACTGGGTGGGGTAGCTAGGGATCAGTGTGTCATTTTAGTGAAGGTTTTTACCAATATCATAACATAATTCTAGTCCTGGGACAAAGACAAAAGAGTAATGAAGTTCAGAGAAATTATTTCCCAGGGTCATGAAAGCGTGAAGAATAGACTCTAGTTGTTAAGGAGGTTTCCTGATTGTCCCCTTCATCTAGGCATAGACCTCAGACTTCTACTGGTGGTATCACATTGGACCTGAGGCTGCTAGAAATTTCCAGCTGAATGACATTGCTTATCTTTTTAGTGCCCTGCTATTAGTCCATCATGGCAGGTAGCAGAAGCCCTGCTGGTCCTTCCCCAAAGAGTACATATATGTAGGAGTGACCCTATCTGTGATGAATTCTCCACTTGGAGTGCTGTCAAGTCATTCCTGCAGAGGGCAGTACTGCATTCTCATTGACAGATGTTCATCATAGTTCCCAGCTTGGGCAACAATTCAACATTTATTCAGCACCTATAAATGTACAAGGTACTAATGCTGGGCACTAAGGCAGGGTGGTTAAAAAGTTTCTGGGTTCTATATGGCATTCATAGAATTTGAGGACTCTTTGGTTTTTGTGATAGTCTATCTACCCTGCTGTTCTGTTGACTGGGAACACATTCAAGGCAAAAGTCAGATCTTTGGCCCCAGACACTTAACACTAGTTATGTGACCTTAAGCAAGTCACTTAATTCCAACTGCTCTGCCTTTCCCCCTCCAAAAAAAAAAAAGACAAAAGGCAAATCACCTTCTGGACTGATTTTACATGTTCTAGGTTCCAGAATTCTGCCAACATGATAATGCTTTCTCTGGATCATGGTACCAAGTTACAGGTATTCTCCTTATGCTGGTTCGCTTACAAGAGAAGTGCTAATTTCTGGGTTCTCAAACTCACCCTTAGGGTTAATGGGGGCAGAGTCTCAGAAGGTGGTATTATCAGAAATACAGACTGAAAAATCTCTGAATAACATCATGTCATCATGGACAACACCCTTGCCAGAAAAAATGGCTCCCAGATACTGCCAGCACTATTATGTGACACACAGTGAAGAGGTATGTTTTCCCCTGCAGAGTGGCAAATAGTAAGTATGTTCCAGAAATAAGAAATAAACTGACCTTCAGTCTAAATTAATATGTTCGGGTAGTATATGGAGGTAGTATATCTTCTGAGTCAATAAGCAGGTCTTCATTACCACTTCACAAAGACACCCAGGAAAATGACATACAGACAACACTCTTCACCCTGTGGCCTCTCTATCAGTCAAGAAAAGATACAGAGACACTCCCACCCATTAGGGAAACTTCTTGAGGACCCTAGTCAATGCAAATATACTCTTCTCTACTAGGAGTATGAATCATACTGATTAAAAAAAAAACCTCACATCTTCCAGGTATCACTAATTTAATTAAATGCTAATAGGGACTGTCAAAAACTGAGAAGTATACAATCTCTTGGCTAGCTCTACGGTGAGGAGATGCAAGCAAGCATTTGCCTGACTCTAAAAGTCCTTATGTCCCCACATTTCAAGTTGCTTATTCACTCTGAATACAGAAGTCCACTCAGATGATTCTTCTCCCTAATATTCTACACCAGAGAATCAGCTCCAGAAGCCCATACCCTGGCATCTGTTAGCCCTCACACTGATTCCTTGATATTGTATTCCTGCTCTACACACAGTCAATAATTGCTCCACTCTCATCTTTCTTTATATCTCATACACCCCCTTTCTTTATTACTCACTTAATGGCCATTTCATAACTCCATCACAGACTTACCTAGAGTAGTATTAACTGCCTGGAAATGGTGTGGATAGTGGAGTGGGAAGGTCATTATAATCACCAGGAATGATAGAGAAGGATGCCAGATGACTCCAGTTTAAAAAGAATAAAGAAAAAAAAAAGAGGTCTTGATCCTATTTTCCTGAGGGGTAGTGCTGGTAATTAACAATTGCAAACAGCTGTGTGAACATTGAATCTTCCCTACACAGCTGTCCCTTGTGGATCTTAGCCCTAGCAAAACTCCAAGAACTGTTGGAGATCCTTAATGTTGCTGTTGGTTGGTGCTCTCCACATTAAGACCACCTCCACCTTTCAAGGTGCAAATCTACACTAAACCCTCATCTTGCCACAATGTATATAGTACAGGAGATCAAATTCACAAGAAGTTCTCCAGTTTAACATTGTTCTGATTAAATGGATGAGCTTACCAGGATCAGCCAGCTAAATCAGGGTGTCCTATGTGCCATGAGTCCCTTCTCAAAGATGACATTCAAAAGGCTGCTGGCCAGCACAGGATGTAGTCTGAGGAGCCTGACTGCATTCATACCAAGGGTGGAACACTGCCTACTTCCCACAGCATGCAATTAGTAGAGAGGGACTAGATAAAACCTCGGTCCTCTGATTAACCCCAGTTCTCCACTCTCCAGAGGCAGCAACATGGTGCAGTGGATGGAGCGCTGGACCTGGACTCAGGAAGACCTGAGAGCAAATCTGATCTTGTCACCTGGGCGAGTCACTTAAGCACTATTTGTCTCAGTTTCCTCAACTGTAAAATGGGGCTGATGATAATGATAGTTCCTGACTTACAGGGTTATTGTGAAGATCAGATGAGATATTATTTGTAAAGCAGCAACAATTCTCAGCAATACAATGATCCAAGACGAAGCCAAAGGACTAATGATGATGCATACTACCTATCTGCCCCCAGAGAAGGAACTGATGGAGGCTCAATAAAGATCAAAGCTGACTATTTTTTACTTTCTTTAATTTTTTGTGGATTTGGGGGGGGAGGGTTCCTGCATTTTCTTTCACAACATGACTAATATGGAAATATGTCTTGCGTGATTGCACATGTCTAACCTATATCCAGTTCCTTACCATCTCAGGGAAGGGAGAGGGAGAGAATTTGGAACTCAATTTTTTAAAAGAATGTTAATTGTTTTTACATGTAAATATGAATTTATGTATATAAAATATAAAATATTTTATAAAATATATAAAATATTTTAAATATATTGTATTTTAAATACATGATATATATTTATGTATAAATATATAATATAAAATATGTATATAAAATATAAAATATTTTTCAAAAACTTTTGTAAAGCACTTAGCAGAGTGCATACGTATAGTAGGTGCTTGTTCACTTCCTTAATGTACCACATACCTTTGATCACCTCAGACAGTGCCTGAAACATAGCTAACACTATATTAATGCTGGTTATTATTATTGCCCAGTGACTGCATCACTAAGAACTGTTGCATCTTTTGTTACATTAAAGGTCAAAGACGAGTTCTACTCCTTTAAGTGCCAAGAAGAGGTCTTCTCCTGTCCTGTGCCAGAAGACACTGAACGGTAAGGTTTCTGCCTTTTCTGAGCCCACCTGCTTTGTGCAGGATCCTTCCCAGCACTCCTGCAGCTCTGGTGCTGATGGTGAACATCTCTCCCTGCCCTTGCCATCCCCTCACTTATTTCCAGGCAGTTTTTACACTGCACCACAGTTGATTAACATCAGTGGCAATTGCTAGTACAAATGCAATATGAGCTAGTCATCCTCAAGGCAGCATCTCTCCATGAGAAGGTCAGAAGACCTGGGTTTCAGTCCTGACTTAGGCAATTAATACCTTTGTGATCTTGGGCTAAATAACGTTGGTGGGCCTCAATTTCCTCATCTGAAAAATAAGAGTATTAGACTAGATGGTCTCTGAAGTTCCTTCCAGCTCTAAATCTGTGGTCCTTCCATAAGCATTTATTAAGTATTTGCTAAGGGCAAACCACTATGCTAGGTGCTAGGAGAGCTACACAGTTAAAATAAGACAATGCCTGCTCTTAAGGAACTTATGGTCTAGCAAGAAAAATATAAGACATATACAGAAATGTAATGCAAATCAAAGTAAAAAATGTGAAAGAGAAGTACGAAGTGCTTTGAGATCACAGGAAGACCACTTCCAGGTGGCATGAATCATAAGGAAAGAATTTGTTCTGTGAAATTTGTATATAGTCAAAGGGCCACACTTGAGGACCTAGAGGGCTACATGTGACCTCAAGGTTGCGGGTTCCCCACCCCTAGTAGATTATAGAGGGAATATAGTTCTGTCCTAAGTCAACTTTTATGCACAGAACACGTTTTATTTATTTATTTATTTTTACTGATTGAATAGAATTCATATGCAACTTGGGAGTTTCTTCCTATTATTTGTCTGATAGTGTTATTGGTTTCACGTAGCATCTATGAGGTAGATTTGTTCTGTGAAGTTTGGATTCAGTCAAAGGGCTGCACTTGAGGACCTAGAGGGTTACATGTGACCTTCAGGGCACAGATTCCCCACTCCTGAGTTAGGTACTCTACAATGCATAGAATTCAATTTTATGTCTCCCCTCTGGATTTGGCATAGCAGCCCAGGGCAGGTGGCTTAGGGTTCAAGAACATTTAGTAATGCTGAATTGATTAATATTGTGCTTCAGTATCTAACCAGGGAAAGGGAACCTTAGGAAAGAATCTGAAAAGTGCCGGAGAGAAGAAAGGTCTACTGGCCCAGCCAGAGAAGGTAATTAATTACAGGGATGGGAACTCAGACTCAAATATGAGATCTGGAAGAGACTTTAGAACCTAGTAGATCAGAACTGACATTAATTAGAACCTAAAATGTTACAGCTGGGTGACACCATTGAAAACATTTTGTCCAGTAACTCAGCTTAATTTATAATTGAGGATACTGAGATGTAAAAGAGGTCAAATATTTGCCCAGCTGAGAAATGACAGAGCCCAGATCCAAATTCATGTCTTTTGACTCCTGGCCTGGTACACTTTCTACTGTATTCCTCTTGGGCGTTAGAGAATAGAAGAATTTGGAAGCAGAAAAAGAGATGGAAATGAAGTTAACAAGCACCTTAGCTGAAGTGACAAAGATGATGTGGGTAAGAAAAGAGGAGATATAAGCAGGCTAAGGTTTCTTCCCAAAAAAATGTGAATGGGATGGCAAGGAGTAGAGAAAGGAGAAGAGTGAGGGCACCAGGGACAATATAGGTGAGGCAAGTGCAAAGGATTTTAGACTTGTTTCCTTTCTTCTTCATTTGCCAGAGGAGAAATCTGAGACTCGGCAAATGATTTGTTCAAGGTCACCCAGCTAAGTAAGCAGCAGACTCAGGATTAAAACCCAGGTTAGCTGACTCTCTATATTGTCCTCTTTCTACAATTTACCAACTCATCACTTTAAACTAAAGATGTCCAGGAAAGCCTCATCGAAGAAGTGGGACCTTGAAGACAAGTAGATACCTGCCTTCAGGGAACTTCTAGTCTAGAAGAGAAGATGAGTATACAATAAATAAAATGCAGATGAGGATTCAAGCCCATTAACTGAGTAGAGGGTGCTTTGAGATTAAATGGGGAGACCACTTCCAACTGGGAGGACCACAACAAGGAAGGCTTTATACAGGAAGTGGTATCTGTGCTATATCTTAAAGAATGGGTAGAATTCGAAAAGGTATTGAGGAGTGAGGGTGGCTGAAAGATTGGGGGTTGAGGAGTATGGGGACAATATCTTCTGTGATATAGACCAGTGGTGTCAAATTCAAATAGAAATGGGAATCATTAAACCACACACAAAGATGCCTGCATATTGACTTAGAAAACCACATATTAGCATTATATTAGCATTATCTATGTTCTATTATATTTTTTATTTAATTAAATTTTTCCCAAATACATTTTAATCTGGTTCAGGCCACACTACGAGTAGGCCACACTCAGGAGTGTTGCAAGACCACATGAGCTACATGGTTGATGCCTCTAGTGCAGGCTACACATATGAGAAAAGTGAAAGATATCTTAGGACCAAATTGTACAGGTGGAAGTCAGCTGACTTTATTCAGGAAACACCGGGGAGGTACTAGGAGTCATTTGATGTGGGAGGGTGGGACAAAAGAACAGAAAAAGTGGTAATAGAAAGAAAACCCTGCCTGTGTTAGCCCTCAGGGTACCATTTTCTAGCTCTCTCCCCATCCTCACCAATCCCCATTGGAATTCCAGATTAATAAAAATACTAACAACCTTTCTATAACACTTAAGGTTTACAAAGCATTTTCCTCATCTCCTTAGCTAAGTGCTGCAAGTATTATTATTCTCATCTTAAAAGTAAGTAAACATACATCTCAGGTTAAATTAGTCATCCTCAGACGCAGTCAGAAATGGGCAAAGTCAGGAGCAAACCCAGTTTTGACTCTCAGGCCTTGAGTGTTTTCCACTGCACCAAGATGTGTTCTCTCCTGCACAAGCTTTTCCTCTCTTGGATGTCTCGAGTCCTGGAATCATGCACTATGCTGGGAGTGAAGTTCCCTATACACAGACCCTCCTCCCCACTCCTCCAGCAACACAGTTTACAAAAGCCTGTTATTATCCCCCATCCACATCCTCCAGCCCCATAATTAGACGCTTAGACTGATGATTAGTGGCATTGTCCTCTGGATGGGTTTAATCACTCTTTTCTCCTACAATGGCAATTTTGTTCCAATTAATTATTTCAGTCCGAACAGCAATAGCTAGTTGTGTTTAGAGAGGAATTAGAAAGGGTCGGGCTGGCTAATGAAGACAGAACTCTGTGGAGACAAGCTGCCCTTAGACAAGGCTAAAGCAAACTCCCCTCACCACTACACCTTTCTTCCTCGTAGGAAGTATTTACACTGTGCATCCCAGAAAGGTCATGGACAAGTTTAGGCCCTAGAACCTGGCAAGTCCAAGGAAAGAAGTCAAGATTCTTCTTCAGTCTGCTTGTGCTAGGTGAGGGTAGATATCACAATTAGTGGAAGGGTGAATAGTATAGTAAGGGTCAATAAAAGCAGCAACAGCAGTAGATTCAACATCAGGGTCAGTGAAAATGAAAGGCTAGTTTAGTTTTCAGTATCTGTTGACACAGTGGGCAAGGGTATTTGGTTCCCATATTGGCCAGAGGTTGCAGCTATGATCTAGGACCTCTAGTGGCCCCAAAACAAAAGAAAAAACACAGCATCTTGCCTCGACACTGGGATGAAAGAAACAAAATGGATGAAGAGGAGGGTAAGAGGAAGAGTGAGATGAATTGAGAACTAGAGTACCTTAGATTTAGAGAGGTAAGAAATCTTAGAAGTCATGTAGCCCAACAGGTTCATATTAGTAACAAGGATGCTGAGTCCTAGGGAGGTTAAGTGCCACAAAGATGAACTAAGGGCAAGGTAGAAATGAGTTTAAGTGCTTCAGAGATGAGGTAAGGGCAGAAACAGGAGTGAGATTGGGTAGAGGAAGAGAATATTAAAGAAAAGGAAAAGGGAAGGGAAGGAAGGAAAAGATCATAGAACTAAAACAAGAAAAGACCTCAGAGGTAATTTAGTTCACCACTACCCCCTTTTTTTTATAAATGAAGAAACTGAGGTCCAGAGAGATTAATTGGATTTGCCTACAGTCATAAAGACAGCAAGTATCAGAAAAGATAAGAATTGAAGAGAGGGTAAGGGAGGGGAGGAAATAGGAGAGAGTAGGCAGAGAGACCAAGTGAAGAGAGCTGACTAGACGTTGAGTAAGGAGAGTTTGGAAAGAGATAATAGGGGGTAGAAGTAGAATGAGATGAGGGGAGGAAGTGAAAATCGAGATGGAATATAGTGAGGGGAGAGTAAATGAAGAGAATTTAATGGAAGAGATGGTGTGGGGTGAGATGAAGGGCAAACAAATTTAGGGAAGAACTGGTATGAGGCAGACATTAGAGAAGATAAACAAGAGGAAATGAGGACAAGTGAGAGTAAGTGAGGCAAAAAGGGTAAAGTGGTCAGGTAAACTGAAGGCATAGTGAGTAAAGAGAGGGTTGGAGTTCTGAGGTGTCTAGGTTTAGGGCTTTTTTTTTTCAAAGCCTCTCAGAATTAGAACGAACCTCAGAAACCATTTGGTCTAACCTATACCTGCACAAGAATTCCCTCATACAACACACCTAACCAATGATCATTTGGCCTTTCCTTGATAACTTCTTATGGAGGGGAAACCACCATTAATAATGATGATGATGATGATGATGATGATGACAATAATAATAGCTAGCATATATACAGGGTTTTAAGGTTTGCAAAATGCTTTACATATAGTTATTTCATTTGATTCCCACAACAACCTGGGGAGGTAGGTACTATCACCTCCATTTTACAGATAAGGAAACTGAAGTTGAGGTTAAATTACTTGCCCAGGGTCACACTGCTAGTGTCTGAGGCTAGAATTGAACTCAGGTCTTCTTGACCCTTAATTCAAGAACTCTATGCACTGTAGCACCTAGCTGCCTATATTCCCTCTCTTCATTTCTATACTCAATATTTGGTTTTCTTCTTTCTTTCTTTATTTCTTTTTTTAAATCAAATTAACCAATGACTTGGGTTGTTTTTTGTCTGTTTTTCATAAAACCAGCCCCTAGTTTTATTTATTAGGTCAATAATTTTGTTTACATTTTTTTGTTGTTTTTTTTTTTTACTTTCAATTTTATTAATCTCACCTTTGATTTTCAGGATTTCCAATTTAGTGCTCAACTGGGGATTTTAAATTTGTTTTTTCCCTAGTTTTTTTTTTAAAGTTCTATTCCAAATTCATTGATCTGTTCTTTCTTTATTTTTTTGGTGTAAGAATTTAGGAATATAAATGTCCCCCTAAGTACTGCTTTGGCTGAATCCCATAAATTTTGGGATGTTGTCTCATTGCTATCATTTTCTTTAATGAAATTATTGATTATTTCTATGGTTTGTTCTTTGACTCACTTAATCTTTAGGATTAGATTAGTTTCCAATTAATTTAAATCTCTCTTTCCACTGCTCTTTGTTGAATATAATTTTTATTGCGTTATGATCTAAAAAGAATACATTTAATATTTCTGCCTTTCTACATTTGATTTTGACCATACCTAATACTTGGTCAATTTTTGTGTAAGTGCCATGTATTACTGAAAAAAAAAAGGTATATTCCTTTCTGTTACCATTCAGTCTTCTCCAAAGCTTTGTCATATCTAACTTTTCTAATATTCTATTCACCTCCTTAGTTTCTTTCTTGTTTATTTTTTGGATGGATTTATCAAGTTCTGAGAGGGGAAAGTTGGGGTCCCCCACTAATATAGTTCTGTTTTCTCAAATAGTAGTTTGGGGTTTTTTTGTTTTTGCTTTTTGGAGGGGGGAAGGCAGGGCAATTGGGGTTAAGTTACTTGCCCAAGGTCACACAACTAGTAAGTGTTAAGTGTCTGAGGCCAGATTTGAACTCAGGTCCTCCTGACTCCAAGGCTGGTGCTCTATTCACTGCACCACCTAGCTGCCCTCAAATAATAGTGTTTTAGAAAGAGAAAAAACATCAGAACAACTGATCAACTGAAAAAAAACTAAAAAACATATTCAATGTGTAATAACTGTGGACCTCTGTTCCCACAAATGTGTAAGTTGGAGGGTATCTTCTCATTTGAGTCCTATTTGATCTTTATAATTTTGTTACATTTACTTTTGATTTTTTGATGTGTCATTATTTACATCATTGTAATTGTTACATGTATATTATTTTCTTGGTTCTGCTTACTTCACTCTACATCAGTTCATATAGATCTTTCCATGCTTTTCTGTTTCATCACACACATCATTTCTTATAGCACAGTCATATTCCCTTATATTTATGCACCACATTTTGCTTAGCGATTTTGTTTAATTGTTGAACATCTACTTTGATTCTTAGCTATAACCAAAAAAAATATGATACTATAAATATTTTGGAGCATATAGGGATTTTTTTCTTATTGATGGCTTCCTTAGGATATAAGCCCAGTAATAGAATCTCTGGTTCAAAGGGATGGACATTTTAGTCACCTTATTTACATAATTCCAAATTGCTTTCTGAAATGGTACCATTTCACAGCTCCAACTACAATGTATTAGTGTTCCTTTCATTCTACAACCTCTCCAAGTTTGACTGTTGCCATTTTTTGTCATTTTTGCCAGTTAGCAGGGTGTAAGGTGAAACCTCAGGGTTGTTTTAATTTTTATTTCTCTGTTTATTAGTGATTTGAAACATTTTTCTGTGGCTGTGAATACTTTATGATTCTTCTGAAAATTGTTTATATTCTTTGACAATTTATCAATAGGGAAATGGCTATTAGTCTTACACACACACACACACACACACACACACACACACAGAGTTTACATATGCCAGATACCAAACTCTTATCAGAGAAATTGGATACAAAGATTTTTTTTTCCCTTTCAATCACTTTACTTCTTATCCTAGATGCATTAATGTTGTCTGTGTAGAAATTTTTAGTTTCAGGTAATCAAAGTTATCTGGTTTATTTTTTAGAATTGCCTCTTTCTCTCATGTTAAGAATACATCTTCTACCGTTAGCTGTGAGAGGCATATAATCTGTTTCTATTCTAATTTTTTATAGCATCATCTCTAATATTAAGGTTGTATATCCATTCAGAATGTATTGTGGAGTTTGGTATAAAGTATTGATCTAAGCTTAACTTTTGCCAGGCTGCTTTCCAGTTTTCCCAGTATTTTTTTTTATCAAATAGGGAGTTCTTCCTTAGATAATTTATGTTTTCCACTTTATCAAGCACTGGGCTATTGAGTTCTATTGTTTCTACTTTTCAATTGTGTATTCTGTTCCATTGATCTAGCTCACTGGTCTTTAACTAATGCCAGATGATTTTGATGACTCCTACTTTTTATAAAATAAAAGTACTATTCTTCTTTTGTCTTCTTTTCATAATTTCTCTTGATATTCTAGGTTTTTCATTTTGCCAAATGAATTATGTCATACTTTTATCAAGTTGTATAAAGAATTCCTTTGGTAATTTAATTGGTATAGTATTAAAAGTGGAGCTTATATTATAATAGGGGGGCAAGAGTTGAAAAGGGAAGGAGTACTTAGAGCTGATCGAGAAAAATCGTTGTTGTGGTTGGTCTAGGACTAATTAAGGCTCACCGTCACTAGATAAGGCTCACCAATCAGAGTCTAGTGTCTCAGGATGGGACTAGTAGCTCCAAGTACTAGTAGGAAGAAGCCAAGGAAGAGGCCACAGTACAAGCAGAATAGCTTGGAGATAGCTCAGAAGTAACAGGAAATGGCTCTGAAATGCCCCTTCTAATTTTATAGGTACCACCACACTTGCCCAGTTTGCCTCCTTCCCACCTTCCCTGACCCCAACCCCAGGAAAGGTTGAGAAATCAGAAAGTCTTCTTAGAGGGAAGGTAAAGGTCCTTAGGATCAAGTAGGAAGAGTGGTTTCCAGGAAGACTTGGCCCTTTTCCTGGCTCTCCTCCACTGAAAGGACCCTCCTTTCCCTAAGCCAAGTATAGGTGGAGGCCCACTGCTGGGAGTCATGGCAACAGCACCATTTCTTCCCATGGCAGTAGTAAGGTAGCACCTGCAGGGCCATTGATGTCAACTCTGTGAAGAACCCATTGGTTGGTCTAGAGCCATAATTTAATCCCAGCAGCTATGGCTTCTGCTTTCTCTAAACTCTCCATAAGAAATCCCAGAGACAGCTGAACTACTCCCCAAAAAAGTTGCTTCTGACCACCACCACCCATTTCCCAATCCTAGACCTTCCAGGCATGCTACAGCTCTGCTCTCCAACTTTCCTCCTTAGATGAAGAATAATATTTGTCACTAGGCCTTGAAGCTTCCCATCTTTGGGCAAATTTCCCAAAACTTGGGCAAATCTCCACTCTGGGACAAAGTCCAGATATCCCCACCCTACTTAATTCTGGATATTGGAAGGCATATTTCTCCACCCACTCTCTTCCTTTTTAGTTTAAAGCCTCCTAGAGTATAATTTGCAAGGCTCAAGGCAAATCCATTCTTGCCAGAATTTCAAAACATATGCTCAAATACCATCTTCTCAATTAATCAACAAGAATTTATTTGACCTACTATGTGCTGATGACAGCAATAGGAACTGGGAAATAAGTATAAAGACAATGATCCCAGCCCTCAGGAAGTCTACATTCTGAAGGAATATGTCTGGAATGAAAACAAAGGGGATGGGGTTGAATGAGGTGAGGAGAAAGGAAAGCAGAAAAGATAGCCTAAAGTGAGAGAAGAGATGAGTAAGGTTAAGAGAAGAGGAAAGGAGGAGAGAGGAGGAAGAGGAGGAGAAAAGGAGAGGAAAAGAAGAGATGAGAATCAAGTTAAGTAGAAAAAGGGCAGGATGGATAGGGTAAGGTAAAGTGAGGCTAAGGAAAGGGAATGAGAGAAAGAGTGATCAGATGAAAAGGGAACAGAGGCAAAGGTTGGCAAAGGGGAGGTGAAGAGAGAAGGCAAGAAAGCAGAATCCAGTTCTCCACCTGAAGCACAAAGCTGGGAGCTGGGACATCAGCCAGTTTTGTTAAAGGACTGTTGGGAGAAGTCAGATTGTTGTTTGTCCTTCTTTCTCAAAGAGGACCATGGTATCAGGAAGATGACATCATGACTTGCAAGTTAATTGCCTTTATGCCAGTGTGAATAAGGGTAGGTTAGGGGGAGGAGGAAGTACCACATTGCACCACCAGGGGCGGTATCCCTTTGATTTAGCACTACCTGACCTAGCTCACCTTAGCTAACTTTTGATACCTACCAACAGTAATCAGTGGCCCGAGGCTACGGCTTCCTCCCAGTATTTCTGATTTTCCTCATTCTGTGGTCTTTGTCAGAAATCAGGAAAGGGTGGACAAGGTAGGAAGCAGCACTGTGCTATGTCCACAGCAAATGGTAGTAATTCTTGTTTATCTTTCTCTTGTTATCTTTGGCCTTTGCCAATGAAGACAATGCTGCATCTGTTCCTTGAAGAAGGGGAGCAGAGGCTCTCAATGCCTGGGCCCTGGCTGTATTCTTAAGTTTAGTTGCATAAATGAAATTTCATTAACTGAAGCTGATGTAGTGATCATACTGAAGTTTTAGCCCTTCCTCTTCCTATTCCATCTTCTGTCCTCTGTACATTCTCTGGGAAGTGAACAAATAAAGATGCTATCCTGGACAGTAACAGAATTCTTTTAAGCCTTTCACACTAGGAACTTGAAAGAGGTACATGAGGGAGAGCATTTGGATAGAAGATCAATGGAGAGAGAAAATGAAGCAATTTTGTTGTCAGAATATACTACAGACCACTTGGATGGAAAGAGGAAATGGATGAGGAATTTGGGAAACATCACAATCCTGGAACAGAATAATTATATAGGAGCAATGAGAAGCTTTAATTAGTCAGACATCTGCTGGAACCTTTTTTCTGCCAAAAGAATAGTAATAACTTCTTGACTTGTCTTAATGATAATTTCAACTTTCTAGAGGTAGAGGAAGCAAGAGAACTTACATTATGAATATTCTCAGGGAAGAACTTGTTGCTGGGGTGGAACTAATGGGAATCCTAAGGGGAAGTGACCACTCCTAGAGTTCATGCTCAATAAGGAAAGAAGAGCCAAACATAGCCTGACATGTATCTTAGATTCCGGAGAACAGATTTTTATGGGTTCATAGCAGGACTAGATAGGAACCTACAGATGAAAATTCTATGTGGGATGTCTGCTGAGAAGAAAGTTTGAAGCATGAAAATCTCAAGATACAAAGGGAAACAATTATTTTAAGGAAAAAATGGGCACTGTCTGAAGAAACAGGTGTGAATATGCAGGGAACTTACCAACTGACAGTTAAAAAAAAAGATGTGTACTGAAGAAGAAAGCAAGGACAGCTCACAAAGAATTAATACCAAAAACATGGCACAGGTCTGTACAAATGGTCGTAGGAGCACCAAAGCTCAGAATTACTTAAGGCTGATGAGGAAAGCTAAGGACAATCAAAATGGAATTTTTTAACTCTACTGAGTGAAAAAGGAGGATCAAAAGAGGGTAACCATGACTAGTCAGATAGGACTGGACGACAAAAACTGCCAACGGAGAATGCAGATCTTCTTAATTTTTATTTTACTTCCTTTATCTGAAAGTCTGTAGAGAAGGGAAGTAGTATTATAGAACTGGAGATGGGTAAATGTTCTAATTTTCAAAAAAGAGATGATAGAACCTTCAAACCATGAGCCAGTGAGAATGAATTCTGACTACTGGCCAAATTCTAGAATGTGTTATTAAAGGGATGGTTAGTAAGAGAAAGGAATCGCAGAATCTTTGAGTTGGAAGAGAACTGAACAATAAATCCCTTTCCAATATACCCAAGAAGTATTCATCCTAAAACATGAAGGATAGAAATTGGGGGATGAGGAGAATGTTGTAGGTATAGATTTTAGCAAATAGCTTACACTGTTTTATGGGGAAAAATGAAGAGGTGTGGGCCACAGGATAGTACAAGAACATGTAATCCAACCCTTTCATTTTGCAGATGAAGAAACTGATGTCTAGAGAAGAAATAATATTTTGATCTAAGTTGTCCAGCTAGTAACTGGCAGAGTTGGGACTAAACCTAAATCTCTTGATTCCCAGCCCAGC
The DNA here is from genome assembly GCA_028646575.1 of Pseudocheirus occidentalis. NCBI lineage: Eukaryota > Metazoa > Chordata > Mammalia > Diprotodontia > Pseudocheiridae > Pseudocheirus > Pseudocheirus occidentalis. The sequence continues at coordinate 110,444,264 of CM053599.1, read as the reverse complement.
ATTTATATCACCCTACTTCCTTTGTTCAGTCTCTTGGAGTTTTTTTTATAATGGGATTTGACCTGGCTGCCTGCATAGATGTTTGTGGCACCAAGCCACTATTAATACTAGAAGCAAATTTGCAAAGTAGGGAATGTTTTTGTTTTTTGACACCCTCCCTGCTGCTAAGTGTCCAGTGCCTACTTATTGCCTTCTGAGGTCTACAACTTAGCATTTCTACTTTTGGAAAACTATCGATTCTTCATCTATAAAATACTTAGCATATCAAAAATAAATATGTAGTTTATTTTCCTTACTGTGCAAAGGAAAAACCCAAAATAAAAATTGCAAATATACATGAAATCCAACTTTCCTTTGTGCTTATATTGGCTGGTGTTACATAAATTATTCAAGTTAAGGATATATGATTATACTGAAAATATTCCACAATTTATTTGTTCAACTTGAAGCATTGAAAACATTGGCAATCATCAAAAAGAGCCAGCATAGCTTCAGCAAGAACAGGTCAGGCCAGACTAACCTTATTTCCATTTTTTAATAGAGAACTAAATTGGTATACCTGGAGAATGTTTTAGTCATAGGTTATCCATATTTCATAAAATGTGTTTAAGAAAATATCTCATAGCATTCTTGTGGAAAAAATGGAGGACATGGGCTATTCACTAGGATTATTAGATGGTGTCAGAAATAGCTGGCTAGCCAGTGGTCATAATCATCCAATGTCAGCTTCTAAGGAAATCTCCATTGGAGTGCCTCAGGAATCTGTGTTTGGTCCTGAGCAATTCAACATTTTTATCAGTGACTTGGGAAAAAAAGCATTTACAAATTTGCAGGTAAGGCAAAGCTACAAGGATTAGCTAAGATAATGGACAACAGAGTCAGGATCTTAACAAGCTTGAACATGGAGGGTAAGTCTAATGAGATTAAATTTTGTAAATATAAAGTGTTACATGTAAAATTTAAAAATTAACTTTACCACTACAACAGGGGGATAGAAGAGGATGACAATAGCTCAGTTCATCTGAAAAAGATCTGAGAATTTTAGTGGATTGCTAATTCAATCTGAGTTGGAAACAATCTGATAGGGCAGTCTTAAAAGCTAATGGGATCTTGAACTACATTAAGAGAGAGAGGCATTAACTTCTAGGAATAAAGAAATGATGGTACTCTGGGATAGGTAGACCACATTTGGAGTTTTCTGTTTGGTTCTAGGCACCACAATTTAGAACTATGTTGGAGGATGTTCAGAAGATGGCAACCAGAATGGGGAAGAACCTTGAATTCATGTCATGATAATCAGTTAAAGGAATTGGGGTTTTTTTAGTTCATAAGAAATCGAGAAGGACATGATACTTATCTTCAAGTATTTGAAAAATGTCATGTGAAAGAAGGAATATACTTGTTCTATTTGGCTTCAGGAAAGAGAAAGTGAAAGTTACAAAGAGATAAATTTAAGCTTGATTAATGGGGACAAAAACAATCTGAAAATGGAATGGGATGCCTCAGGAAGTTGTGGGCTCTCCTTTGTTAGAGGTCTTCAGACAGAAGGTAGATGCCCATTTGTCAAGTATGTTGTGATGGGGATTATTTGGAGAGTTGGTCTAGATGATCATCAAGGTCCCTGTCCAACCCTAAAATTCTATAATTCTGTAATTTTGTAAGTGAATGTGAATTTTGGCTCTGGAATTGCTTACTGCCTTTGTAAATATGGACGAGTCCCTCTTCCTTTCAAAGTCTTACTTTCTTCAACTGCAAAAGAAGAGGATGGTAACAGAGGATCTCTAACTTCCCTTCTAGCCCTCAACCTATAATCCTGTTATCCTGTAAGATAAGAGATAACAAATAGAGAGTCCATGAACTCTATTTGATTTCATGAAGTATCTAGAGGAGCTATTTGGTGGTTTTTATCCTGGTGTTAGATTTGTTGTTTTTGCTGGTGTTAAGTGTTACTGTGAATACTCTTGTTGGTGGTCTGGTATTAGTGCCAGGGTTAGTATTGATATTGATGCTAGCATTGGTACTAAGGCCCATATTATTACCCAGGGTGATGGTCATGCTGCTGCTAGTGTTAGTATCTGTGCTGGTAGTAGTGTTAGTGCAAATGTTAGTGCCATTGTTCATGGTGATGTTGATGCTGGTATGAGTGTCAGTGCTGTCATCATTGCTGCTAGTGATGCTGAAGTCAACATTAATGATGCTGGTGATATTTGTGCTGGTGTTAGGGCCATCTTGGTGTCCACGTTGGTAGTAGCGCTGCTGTGTTATTTGTGCCAATGGTAGCACTTTTGTTAATAGTAGTTGGATCAGTGCTTTGTACTCATGTTAGTGCCATTGTTGATGTGGGTATAAGTGTTGGTCTCAGTGTTGTTAGTGCTATTTGTACATTGGTACAAATAGTCTGAATTGGTATTGGTAGGGGTGTTGATGCTGGTGTTAGAGCTGCTGGTAGTATTTATGCATTTATTAGTGTGGTTGTTATTTTGATGTTAGTCCTGGTGTTGGTGCTGGTTTTAGAACTTGTTTTGATTTTGGTTCTGGAGTCAATGGCATTATTGATGCTGGTGCTAGTTTTCATGCTATTGTTAATCTGGACTCAGTCTAGTGGAAGAACTCTTCCTCATCAGAGAATGGCAGGAATGAAAGGAGAAGCAAGAGTCTAAGAATGCACTGACTAAGAAGTGGGCCAGACACTGATTTTGACAGTTTGCGATGGGATGGGATTGTTTATAGTGTATCAAATCAACCTAGGATCAGGCAGAAGAAGAAAAAGGAGGAAAATCCAGGTATTCCCTGCTTATCTGTGTGTCTTCCCCTCAATCCCAGCCTGTCTGGGAAAACAGTGCCTATAAGAGTGGCAGCAATAGCATCAGTAGATGATGAGGGAGTGTTTATAAAGAACATCAATCACACTCTGGCAGGATTTTTCCAGTTGAATTCAATTTCTTCAGAGTAATAAAATGCAGTGGGAAGAGGAGGCTATGGTTGTGGCCTTCAGGGGAGGGGGAGCATTGGAGTGGGAGTTGGGGAGGAAGGACACTGGGGAACAGAATGTCTTGGGGGCTTAGATTGAGGAGATGCAGATTTCTCCATTACTTTGATCATACATAATTTAAATATTCAAACTGCTTCAGAATTCACTGAATTATACATGAATTGCCCAAGCGGCATTTCTATAACTTTCAAAAATGCATAAAAGATTACTTTACAAAAACCTAGCACTGTGGGCTTTTTTTTTTTTTGGTGTTGGGGGCGGGGGGAATCTTTGCTCATAACATTCAAAGGATAACACAAACTAGTTTTACATGATAACAACTCACATGTATGTAGTATTTTATAGCTTATACAGTACATTATAGTGACAGTTCGTGAATGCTTTCCTCACAACAATTCTGTAAGGCTGGTGAGGATGATGATGTTGATGATTAAATTATAGTTGCCATTTATATAGCACTTTAAGGTTTACAAAGCATTTTACATATGGGATCTCATTAAATCCTCACAGCTCTATGCAATGGGTGATCCTTATTTTACAGATGAAGAAATGAAGGTTAAATGATTTTCAGAGTGGCCAGGTGACTTGGTCTAATAATATGTGAGGTAGGAATTAAATTCATTTCTTCCTGACTTTAAGTTCAGCACTCTCTCCCCTATACAGATATTATTATCCCATTCAAGATCCAAAGAGGTTAAGTGAATTCCCCAGGGTCACACTGAAATATGTTAGAGGTGGCACTCTGACTAGATTGAAGGATGTCTCTAGCAAAATACTGAAAATGGGCATGATCAGATTCTTCATACAAAGTCTGAATGCAGGTACTATGGCAGCAATGTGGTGGAGCTAACTCAAACTAGTCTACAAGAGTCAATTGTTAGATTGTCAGTGTGAGCATGTACACCTCAGAAATTGGCAAACATTACAAATCAGAGCTTGATTGATTGATTAATTAATTTTGTCATTTGTCTAGACGTAAGAAAGTGATGGAAGAAATGTAAATAATGCTGGTTAAGCTCAAAAGTGTACTGTATATCCTTTTTTTTCCCCAGAGAGGAAATTGTTAAACATTTACCAGCCCATCTTTGTAATAAAGGGAATAAACAGAGTGGAGCCAGCTTTGAAAAGTCACATAGAAGTTAAACTTAACAACATAGAGTGTTAAAGGTTTTAATCAAAGGAATGATATGATGCAAATAAGCAAGATTATTCTGATAATCCTTCAGTATAGTCCTCCTCTGATATTTCATTATGAAATGGAAGGGCTCCACACTTTTGCAAAGACTATGCCAAAGGAGTATTAATTCTGACAGTTCTTATTTGGGAGCTTGGAAAGATTTTGAATATGGACCCATTGAAACACTTGAAATCAGGAAATCTTGCAAGCTGTGTGACCCTGAATAAGTCACTTAACCTCTCTCTATTTCAGTTTCCTCGTCTATCAAATGATGGGAAAAATGGTAGGAGAAAAGAGTGGACTCAATGGTTCCATCAGTCCCTTCCAGCTCTGTTCTTGTAAACTGTGAGGATAATGTCCAAGGACTATCCTTGTCAACTTCAAGGGAATCATCCCCAAAAGGATCGCTACCGTATGATTAATTTCTTTGGTCACAGCAAATTGTGAAGATGATCTACTAAGACAAAGATCTACTCTATTCATTGGTGGAGAAAGTGCCCACAATGATGACACTGTGTACCTTGCAGAGTAATTCACGAAACATTCTGGAAATGTCACGTAGAACGAATTTGAGAGAGACTGTGTGTACTCAGAGAAAATAGCAAGAAGGCTTATACAGTTATAAAGGTATGAAGCGATAAGGGTCCAAACTAGGAAACAGCATTGGGAGTGAATTAGGTGGGTACCCATAGGTAGGAAGAGAAAGAAAGGACAAAAAAATAAAATATGAAATGAGAAATTGACTAAATTTGGAAGATAAAAAAGGAGAGTCCCAGTTAAAATGGCTCCCATGCTTGAAGCCTAAGAAACTGCAACGATGGTGGTGTCACTAATGGAGACAAGAAACCTAATAGTGAAACTGCTTGTACAGAGGGGAGATGATAAATTCTGATTTATACATACTGAATTTGAGGTGCCAGTGGGACTTTTGGGTAAAGAAGTCCAGTAGTAAGCTAGAAATGTAGAATTATAGCTCAGAGGAGAAAAGAGCTCTAGGAATCTATAGAAATAACACAATTCCATAAAAATATATTCAGTCTCTGATTCTACTATCTATGTTCATTAGGTTCAGAGAGCTTCTAGGGATCTTAGTGGTAAGTGGAATTGAAATACTTTGGTCAAAGATTGGAGGATTTAGGGATGAAGGTCATTGAGTAGGTCAATTAATTACCCAATTATACTTAAAGTAAGTGATAAGATGCTTAATCGATAACTTAACCAGGAGAAAACCAAAGACCAAGTGCAAAAAGCCCATGAAAGCCATTGGGCAAACCAGAGTGAGTTTTACAGGAAGTCTGTTCAGATTGTTTGAGAGACTTGGTCATGCCCTATCAGTCTTCTACAAAATAGCTGACAAATTCAGAACCCAATGATCCAGGAAGAGCAGTTTCCACCAAGTCCCTAAAGAGTCACTAAGCAGTGAGGAAAATACCTTATTGGTTTTAACTTCTCCATTTCCCCCTTTTCCTTAACTGGAAGAGGACCTCAAAAAGCTCAAAAAGTATAAAGGATTTTGGATTTTCCACCACTGACATCCTAGTTCATTGCACTGTCTGCACCAAGAGCAAAGAATAGACTGGATTTGATGAAGGCAGATTCAAGGCTATATAAGGAGCCCAGAAGAAAAGCTACAATATGTCCAAGGCGAGTACCCCCACAAAGGGAAATAAAGGATGTGCAAAAACCAAGAACTGTATTACCCCTTTGACACATGTACTCCCTAAAGCTTGAATCTACTTTACTTGGACTCTATAGGTACTTATAGGAGAGTGTCAGAGACTTAGGACTTTTGGGAAGGGGGAGTAAAGAAGGAATGTTTTATACCATCTAGTCTTACTATACCACCTTAGTAAATACCCTTTTTCTAAAAGCTAATTAAGTCTGACTGACTAATATCAAATGATAACCATAGGGGAGAATACTGGTGGGGCTCATGTTCTATAGAATTAGAAAGATACCCCCAATCCCACAGGACTACTCCTAGACTCTGAAGGGAGTGCTTAGTTCAGTGACTGATTCACAGTAGATGCTTAATAAGTGTTTATTGACTGACTGACTAACCTTACCCTGAGCACTGGACTGGCCATTAAGAGCAGGAGGTTGGGGGCCACTAGGTGGTGTAGTGAATAGAGCACTGGTCCTGGAATCAGGAGTACCTGAGTTCAAATTCAACCTCAGACACTTAACACTTACTAGCCCTGTGACCTTGAGCAAGTCACTTAACCTTTCCCCCTCCAAAAAGAAAAAAAAAGAGTGGGAAGTTGGGAGAGTACTTCCAGACTCCAGTCTCATAGTACCACTCTGTGGTTCAGACTCTCTATATGATGGAAGTTAGCTTGGATTTGCTCAAGAGGCAACATTCTAGTGAGTCAGTCTTTTACTCCAGAGTCATATAATCATCCAGTCTTATGACACCACACTGTCATCTGAACTTCTACACATTTATTTGGAATTGATAGACTGGCAAACCCCCAACATTTTCATCCAGCTTTGTGGTATTATTTGTGAGGGCATGGACTCCTCCCCCTAAGGAAATAAATTTAATAAACTTAAAATTGCTAGCAGGGCAAACTTCAAGACCTGGTAAGCCCTGCTTTCATGCCCAAGAACTGATATAGGCATCCAGGCATGTGATACTACCCTAATGGACTTCAGGTCCCTCTGAAAAGAAGTGAACTTGAAGTTGATAAAAGGACAAACCTCATCCCCCTTTTCACTAGACGTCCACTGTTCAAATAACTATCTCAGGGTAATAGTGAAGGGCAAAGTCAAGGTATTTTCCCCTCCCATATTATGGCTTAGAATCCATAGGTTCCCAAAGTAGACAATACTACCCTCTGGGAGGGCACTGGAACAATGGGGGTGGGGTGTTGAATAAAACTGAGAAGTTGATAGAAGCATAAGGAAAGAAAAGTACATTTTGAAAAACTTTGTGCATGTTTCATCTGTTGTATAACAGAGTTAAAGTCATAGTGATTACATTATTTTCCAAACAAACACACAAAATGCAAGTTATAACCCATCAGTGGTCAGGTCTGCTAATAGATCTTAACAAGGGGTGTGCCAGGGTGTCAGCATTGTCGGGAAGTCCAGCATGCATTGGTAGGAATACGTGCATGAAATGACTTTTTTACAATACGATACAATATGGTTTCATGATACAATATTGCATCATCAAAATTTCAATGCAGGAAAAAAAATCACAAACTTATCATAAATTATTAAATTTAAGGTGTATCATTTAAAAAATATTTTATATATTTTTTTGAAATGATGTGAATTTAAAAAAAACATTAAAGGGCTAAAGAAAGTAGATTTCTAGGGGGCCACTGAGTAATTTTTTAATAGGAGGGTGGTAGGCCAAATATGTTTGGGAACCTAGACTCTCCTATTGTTCCTCCAGTCTCAAAGGCCACATGTGAGATCCACTTCTCTGAGAGGCCAACACTGCTTAGAAACTTCTCTTCTCCCTATAAAAGGGTGGACCCCCAAATTCTTGATATTGAAACTGCTAGACAGGCAATCCCTCAAGGGTGGAATTGCCATTATAATCTTACTATAAAACTGAATTCTGGGATTGCATTGTCCAATAATTTCCACTCACTTCTACCCTATCCTATAGCAGGCCAGGGATTAAGAAGTCAACCTTGTCCAAGAAGTCTACCCTCTCCCTTCCCAAGTACCCCCTCCACTATCCAGCTACAATAGGGTTCAGAAACTTGGGCCATGTGATTCCCTTCTCCATGACCACTATCCCTGGAGCTGACAGGTTACAACAGAGATTCTCCTCCTGGGCTACATGGGCAAGGGTATATGTAGTACATCCATCCAGGTGTCACTGACCCAATACAGCCATTAGCATCTCTTAGTTCTATTGAGTGACTCAGGATTGCTCTTGGCTTTATTATGGTCTGGTCTGTCTTTTTTTTAAATTTACTTTTAGTTTACAACATTCAGTTCCACAAGCTTTTGAGTTCCAAATTTTCTCCACACACCCCCCATCTCCCCTTCCTTCTCCCCTCCCCCCATGGCAGCATGCAATCTGATATAGGTTTTACAAATACCTTCACATTAAAAAATTAGTCAAGTTGTAAAGAAGAATTATAACCAATGGAATGAACAAAGGGAAAGAAGAAACAAAACAAAACAAAACAAAAAAAAGAAAGAGCAAGTAGTTTCCTTCCATCTGCATTCAGACTCTGTAATTCTTTCTCTGGATGTGCATCGTAAGTCTCTTGGAGTTGTCTTACAGCTTTGCATTGCTGAGAGGAGCCCAGTCTATCAAAGTCAGTCATCACAGATACAATGTGTCTGTAATTGTGTATGATGTTCTCCTGGTCCTGCTCCCCTCACTCAGCACCAGTTTATAGAAGACTCTCCAGGTTATTATGGCATCTGTCAGCTTCTCATTTCTTATAGCACAGTAGTATTCCATTACACTCATATACCACAACTTATTTAGCCATTCCCCCATTGATGGGCATCCCCTTGATTTCCACTTCTTCACCTCTGGTCTGTCTTTTTAAAAACGAAAAAGACCTGTATGTAATGGAAGACTTTTTTTATAGGACAGTACAATGAGATAGCTCGAGCCAATCAAATTGTTCCCATTCAATGACAAGATTGTCCTATGCTATGTCCTCTTTCTCAAAGACACAGTACTATTATCCCAGGAGATTTCTCCTAATCCTCTCACCCTCAATAGGACTATGCAATCAATCCCAAAGGTTTATCACCTTGTAAGTCTCCGATAATTCCCTACACTTAGGCCCAGAGAAAGGGAGTAACTTGTCCCAGATGATGTATGGAATATGGACAGAGCCAGGATCTTTCCATTATACTGCATACCTTCTTTATGAAAAGATCTGTTTTTTGTCAGTCCCATACTTAAAACCTTTCCATGGCTCCCTATTGCTTTAGTAACTCCGTAGCCTAGCATTCAAGACCTTCCACAAACTGGCATTTTCTTGCTTTTCTAGTCTTTTTTTGGTGGTCCCTTCTAGGTATTGTATGCTCCAGCCAGAATGGATTTATCATCCCCTATACATGCTGCTCAATCACCTGCCTCCCCCACACTGCTTATATCATTCCCTATACCTGGAATGTCCGGCTTCCCACTTCTCTACCTGTTGGTACCCTACCTATCCAGAAAGTACAGCTCAAATGTCACCTACTCAAGGAAAGTTCCCCTCATTGGATTGTCCCCAGCTGAAAATAGTCTCTCCCTTATTAGATTCTATAATTTGATGTACTCACTCACTTATCTTCTAATTTGTGCTGTGTATGTATTTTATCCAAGGTATGCTGGTTAATGTTTAATAACAGGCTCTCTGGAAATAGTATACACAAAACACTTCAAAATTTAATCTGTTTAGATTAAATTTAAAGAGTTTAGATTTGTTAGAGCTAGACTCTTAAAAAAATAGATGTTGACCTATTATTTTCTTCAACATTTTCTAAAATCTATAATCAGTAAAACAAGGAATTAAGTACTGATTTGTAGTGTTTGACTATTCCTGAGGTGTATTCACACTGAATTCACTCTGAATGTTATTTTGATTCACACTGATAATTTAACAATTGGATCTTGGAGCCAGTACTAACTGCCTCCAGTATACCCCTGCTTATAACCCCCTTAATCAGCCTGTAAACTCCTGGAAGGCAGGAACTATTTCTTATTGATCATTCTATCACACTCAGGCCAGCACCCAGACCAGGGGCTCTACATATTGTATGTGCTTAATAACTGCTGAATGAATTTGTTAGGTGCTTTACTTGGTCCACAAACCAAGCTTCTTTTCAAGTTGCTATATCCTCCTTGTTCCTACCTGAGAACAGGGAAGCAACATGATCTGAACACAAATTAGCAAAATGGAAGAGAAGGCTGACTCATCCTGCACCTTGAGACAGGCTCAGGATGAGGAGGTTTTCCTGTTGCACTCTGAGTCATTTAAACCGAAGGACTTGATCCAGCTGGATGTTGCAGACAAAGAGGAGGGGCAGTATGGAGACCCCTGCCAATACCAAATTAGTGCTCCCACATACAGGAGTGGGGAGGGGAGAATGAGAAATGAAAGAATGAGGAAAAAAAGAGGAGAAAGGAAGGAGAAAGGGGAAAGGAGGAAAGAAAGGGAGGAGAAGAAGAAAGGATGAGAAAGGAGAAAAAAGGAGAGAAGTCAGACAGAGGAGAAAGGAGGAGGAAGAAGCAGAGAAAGAAAAGGAAGAGGGAGAGAGAAGGAAAGAAAGCAAGAGAGAGAGGAGAAAATAGAAGTTGAGGAGAGGGGGGTAAAACGTATCTGTCCATTGCTATTTCTGGGATTAACAGCTATGTAGGGTTTGGGGAAGTCGATAATATGCCTTTCTTTCTGCTATTCTAGACCTGCATTGAATGTGGAAAATGCCAGAGTTCCCAATTTTCACAAGAGCACTGTAGTACAAAGGAAAGAAAGCTGAGTTAGTTATCAAGAGACCCAGGATTCTAGTTTGATCTGGGTGGCCTTGGGCAAGTCATTCCCTCTCTGGACCTCAGTTTCCTCATTTGTAAAAACAAAACTTACCCCCAGGCAAGTCTCTAAGGCCCCTTCGGACTCCACCAGCTATGATCTACTACAGGGCTCTTGTCCCAAAGGCGCACTCCTGTCATCGTCTGCTGCCAGCAGGGAAAGCTATTTCCCTCTAGAGAAAGAAAGTGATCAGAATGTAGTTTGAAATTGGGAGCTATGACATGCCAGTGAATCTGACAACTGAGTGAATAAAAAATGAAGGTGTAAATTATTGAACAGTGGGAGGAGATGGTGCATGCAGATGGAATTAACATTGAACAGGGGAGCTCTCAGGGTAGGGCCATGAGATGGGTTTGGTTTTTTTTTTTTAAATGTAATTATTTCTTGCCCCTCAGTGTGCCTGCATCTGAAGTGAAAGCCAGCAGGCACAGCCAATGTTACTTTCTGAAGCTTTCCTTTCAAGACAGCAACTTCATTCTGATTGGAGGCTTTCTCCTGCAAGGAAGGGAGGGAGGATGGGAGGGAGCAGACTGTGGACTGAGGCTTAATGAATAGGAGGCTCCCCTCCTATAAGCCCTCTACATTCCAGCCAAACTGGGCCCCTGGCTGCTTCATGATTTCTTTCCTATTCTCTCCTGCCTCTTCTTTTCTTTCAAGGCCAACCCAGTTACTGTCTCCTACTGTAGGAAGTTTTCGCTCCTGGCCGAAATCATTTAGCCTCTCTGGGCCTAAGTTTCCTCATTTATGAAATAAGAGTTTTGACTTAGCAGAGTTCTCAGGCCCCTTCCTTCTCTGAATCTGTGTTCCTGTGATATCCTATAGCCTTTCCGGCATACAGTCCATCCTCCATTCCTGAAAGGCAGGCCCTCTTTATTTCTGTCTCTCTGAAGTCTTACCTTCCTTCAATGAATGGATGAATGAATGAAGGAATAAAAAGGTATTCATTAAGCACATGCCTTGTGTCAATAACTGCACTAAACCCTGGAGATACAAATAGAAAAGTGAGGACAATCTCTGCTCTCGAGGGGCACACATTCAAATTAAGAAAGACACACATAGGAAGGTTTGGGAACAGGGAAGATGGTTGGGTCCAAGAGTCCTTAGGATGCACCTTCAGGTCAGAGAGCAATGCCAGGAGATCTGGAGACAAAAGTGGCAGAAAGGTGACTCCTTCCTCTTTCCAGATCAAGCAATGTGAAAGACTACATCCATAAGCAGAGTCCGGGATTGGGGAGAGGGGGAAATGTGGAAGGAGCCTGGTCCACAAGAGTGAATTGGCTAAGAGTGGAACAGTGGCTCTGGGTTTCCTCCTGTGGGAATAACGTATGGTTGGGGGTGGGGAAAAGGGGGTATCCAGTGTCTAAGCAGTAGGAGGCATTTAACCCTAGGTGGAAACTAGGCATTGGGGTAGGGGACAGGAAAAACTTTTCAAGGTTCACCTTAGGTTCCCCATCTACAAGAAGCATTCCAGACCATCCCCTCCAGATGCTGGAGTCATCTATCATATTTTCTTCTTCCATTCTCCCAAGGAGAATAGAAACTCCATTAAGGGTAGGAACTATATTGTCACTTTTGTCACTTGTATCTTGAAAGCCTAGCCTTGTGTTGTGGACATGGATAGATACCTAGCAGATTGTAAGTTTCTTGAGAGCAGAGACTTTTCATCTGTATTCCCATCTCTGAGCACAGCACTCGGTGCCTAAGTATTAATGAATTCTTGATTGATTGACACTGCCCTCCCCCAAATGAAAGTAATTTTTCTTCCTCTTAGAGCAGGGGTTCTTAACCTTTAGATCATGGGCCCTTGTAGCAGTCTGGCAAAGTCTGTGGGCCTCTCCTTGAAATTACATTTTTAAATGCTTAAAATAAACTACATAGAACTAAGAAAGAAACCAATTAAAATACAGTTGTTATTAAAAAAAAAAAGTTCATGGATTCTAGATTAAGAATTCCTACTTGTTTTTCTCAGTCCTCATCAGATTCTACTTATTATCATGTTGTTGGTGTACATGCTATGAACCAACGGTTCTCAACCTGTGGGTCTCAACCCCTTTGGGGGTTAAATGATCCTTTCACAGGGGTCACAGGAGTCACCTAAGACCATTGGAAAACACATATTTCCAATGGTCTTAGGAACCAAGACATTGTACCTCTATCTTCCAGGTGGGTCTGCCCACATGCAGATGCACCCATATATGAGTATTAAAGGGTCACAGCATTAGGAAGGTTGAGAACCACTGCTATAGACCATCTACCAGATGATGAACTCAATGAAGGCAGGGATTGTGTTTTGTATTTGTTGGGGTTTTCTTCATGCAAATTCCCAGAGCTTAATGAACCAGAAATGAACAAGACTAGATAGCTTCCATAGAGGAAATGAAACGAACACTTAGTTTTCAGACCTAGCCTCACATTACCAAGACAGCCTAATGTTGCTTATTAATTGACTGGATGGGAAAACCTATCCTATCTTCTTAACTACAGCAGTCACCTTGAAGACATCTACCCGCAGTCTGGCACTACTGCTGATTGAATGGATTTCTGAAGCAAAGATCTATTTGTTACAGCTTCAATCTGCCACACAGATTTACAGTCTCCTGCTTGGTTCATTTATTTATCCTTTAGGCCTTTTGGTCTTGGTTAAAATTAGCTCTTTCTGGAGACTTCTTTCAGGCTGTGTAGGAAGAAGATTCGTGAAGTACTTAGAAAAAAGGTAGGAAAAATAGGAGAGTGGTAGAATTACCCAGGCCTTAGGCTTTTTTGTTGCTGAGTTTTTGTTTTGTTGTGCTGTGGGGTTTATTTTTTTATTTTTTTATTTTTTTAGGGTTATTAGATTTTCAGTAAAGATACCAAAGAAAGAGTCAGAAAGACCTAGATTCAGATTCTACCTCTGAAACCACCAACTGTATGACCTCAGGTAACTCACTTAACCTCTCTGAGATTTATTCACTAAGTTCAAGTCTGATGGTGGTTCTACTATTGGTAGATGGAGTTATCATGCCAATAAAATCACAGATCTTTGACATATAGACTAAACTTGTGGATCTGGGGGTGTCAGAGACATAGGAAACCCGAGAAGGTATTTCAGCAAGGATTTCAGAAGTTTCTGTTATATCCAAGGCCCTAAGTAAGGTGTTAGAGTTCCAGAAACTGAGCCAAAAAAACCTCTCTTCAAGTTGCCCCTTAAGGAGCTTACACTGAAAAGATGGGAGGATGATAACAGGGGGATACACCACGTTAACAAATAAGTGTATTTACAGTCATTTGGGGAGAAAGAGCATTAACAAAAGTCTCTCTCTCTCTTTCTTTTTCTCTCTTTCTCTCTGTGTGTGGCTAGAGTGCTGGGTCTGGAGTCAGGAAGTTCAAATCTAGTCTCAGGCACTTACTAGCTGTATGATCCTGGCCAAGTCACTTAACAACTGTCTGCCTCAGTTTCCCTATCTGTAAAATGCAAATAATAATAGTACCTACTTCTTGTTGTAATGATAAAATTAGATATTTGTAAAGCACTTTGGAAATCTTAAAGCAATATGCAAATATATTATAATTATATCTTCACAAAGATGGAGAAATGTAGACTAAAGAAGAGTAGAATCTCTGGGTCTCAGGTTCCTCATCTATAAAATGAGAAGGCAGTAGACACAAAAGTAATATCTACTGAAGAAATGTTGTTTAGTCACTTTTCATTTTTTTCATGACACCATTTAGGGTTTTCTTGCAAAGATACTGGGATGGTTTGCTATTTCCTTTTCTAATATGTTTCTATTTTACAGCTGAACTGAGGCAAACAAGATATAATTTGCTCAGGGTCACACAGCATGTAAGTGTCTGAAGGTGGATTTGAACTCATGTCTTCTTGATTCCAGGACCTGAGCTCTATCCATTCATTGTGCTACTTTGCTGTCCTTTGAAGAGATGCTTCTTTTGTAGCTGTGTGATCTTAAGCCTCACCTCACCCCCAGGGGGGGCTCAGTTTTCTCATTTATAAAATGAGAAGGGTTTGGGTTAGATTAGAGGTTCTTAACCTTTTGTATCTATGTGATGTAGTCTGGTAAAATTTAGAGACCTTTTCTCAGAATCATCTTTTTAAATGCATAAAATAAAATGCTTACCATTACAAAGAAAACCAATTATGTTGAAATACACTTATCAATCAAAGTACTTTTTTCTAAATTCCCAGACCTCAGATTAAGAACCCCTGGAGTAGATGACTTAAAAGATGTCTCTTTCAAGTTTGGGTCCTAAGGTCTAACATTCTCTGTCTTGTGCCCTAAAGTTTTTTCTAGCTCTTGAGTTCTTAAATCCTTTCCAGCTTTTAACAGTGTATGAGCTAACAGTCTATAAGCACAGCCAGAGTGTTGATTAAAAAATTGATGTCAACACTAAAGGAGATCTGATCTCTCATGAAGGGCTACAGAGTTCTATTCTGTTCGACATCCTTGTCAGTACAGAATGAAGGTGATGCTTAGTCAATTTACAGATGGCACAAGTCTGAGACGTTTGGGTAGTACTGGCTAGGAATTAGAAAAGATCTTGGTTGCCTGGAATAATGTACTGAAACTAACAAGATGAAATGTAATGGGGATAAACGTAAAGCCTGCATTTAAAGGTTTTTAAAAAAAATTAGCTGCATAAGTACAGGGTGGAGGAGACCTGGCTTGGCAGAAGTTCATGTGTGGGGGTGTTTAAATTGACTGCCAGCTCAGTATGAGTCACCACTGAGATGCAGCAGCCAAAAGAGCTAAGCGATGCTGGGCTGAACTAACAGAAGCGTTGTGTCCAAAATGAGGGAGGTTATAATCCCGCTATACACTGCCCTGCTGAGACTATATCTGGAACATTCAGTTTTGAGCCCTACATTTCAGGAGGGACACTGATAAACTGAAGAACATCCAGATCAGGGATTCTTAATCATTTTGTGTAGGTGTCCTGGACCTTTTGGCAGTCTGGTGAAGCCAACAGACCCCTTCTCAGAATAAAGTTTTTAAATACATAAATAAAATATGCAGGGAATACAAAGGAAGCCAAAGTTATAAAAATAATTTTCAGAAAATAAGTTCTCAGATCCCAGGATAAGAGTTCCTTATTAGAATAAGACAACCAGGAAGGGAAAAAGTCTGGAAATCACGTCATATGAGACGGAGGTGGGGGGGAAAAAAAGAGAATGTTTAGCCTAGAGAACAAATTTATTTCCTTCAACGAGAGAGAACTATAATGGTATGGGAGCCTTATTACTTACTAATTGTGTGACAAAGGGCAAGTCACATAACCCCTCTGATCCTATTTCTTCATCTATAAAATGGGGATAATACCTAGAGCATCTACTTCACAGAATTGTGAGCCTCAAATGAGATAATGTTTGGAAAGTGTTTTCAGACCTTAAAGTGCTATATCAATGTCACCTATTATTAAATATAAAAAGAGTAATCATATAGAAAATGGATTAATCTTACTCTATTTGACTCCTACCCCTGTCCATTGTAGTTGGTTTGGGAGAGACTTAGAGATTTCCACATACATGACAGACCATCCAGTAAATGTTGAAAGCAAAAAGTCTTTATTTGGCATGTTTTAACTCATATAAGGAAGTGCACTGAAGACCCCCATAAGAAAGGGGGTACACTCATATGACACTCACTAGTAAATAAAGGCTACTATCCAAAGGAGAAGCTTATATCTATGATTCAGTCAATGGGGGTGGGGTGGGAAATCAAGAAGGAGGTATCCAGGATTCAGATGAAATTATCTTCTGTCAGCAAGAGAAAAGGAATCAGTGAGGTAAGCAAGAACCTCTCTCTGCACCAAACACCCAGGTTATGCTAGGTTATCTCCTCCACTGGCACATTTGGGTTGTCTCATACAACAAACCTGCTCAGGCATGTGGAGGAGGGCTGGGTGATTTTTAAAAATAAATTTGTATTAATACCTTTTGCTTTTATATCACTTACATTTCTCACTGTATCCCTCCCCCAGCCCTTCCTAGAGAGTTATCCTTCATAATAAAGAATTTTTAAAGTTTTCAGCAAAACCAATCAAAATGTTCATAAAAGTCAACATTATATAGTGTTCCACCCTTGTGATCAATCACCACTGCAAAGAAGCAAGGTGGGGATAGGTGAAGTGGTAGCATCTCCTATTTCTTCTTTGAGGCCAAGCCTGGTAATTATTATTTCACAGTATTTGGCTTCAATTGCTTTGTTGCCATCATTCTTTTTACTTACATGGTTATAGTCACTGTGTATATTGTAATCCTGGTTCTACTTACTTCCCTTTAAATCAGTTCATAAAAATCTTCTTATGCTTCTCTAGCTTCATCACAGTCATCATGTCATATGGCACAGGAATGTTCCATTACGTTTATGTATCATAATTTGTTTAGGGTCAGGTGTTCCATAGGGAGGGGCAGGATCTTCCTCAGACCAGTTTGATTGGTCTCTCACTTCTTATCCAATATACAGAGAAATGCCAATTAGCAAGACTTCAAGAGCTTCAGATTATTTTAGCAGCTCAGAGTTTACAGAAAAAATGGGAGGGGTTTACTAGGCAGCTAGGTGACTCAGTGAACAGAGCACTGAGCCTGGAGTCAGAAAGACCTAAGTTCAAATCCAGCCTCAGATACTTAATCTATATAACCCTGGCAAATCACTCAACCTCTGCCTTAATCCACCAGAGAAGGAAATGGCAAACTACTCCAGCATCTTTGCCAAGAAAATCCCATGAACAGTATTGGCATGCTATGGTCCAGAAGGTCACAAAGAGTTGCACACAATACTAGACAGGAAAAGAAGGTCTCACAGGAATGATTAGCTAAACACAGATTTGTCCAACTACCACTGCTTTGAAGAGCAGAAGTAGAGTCTTCTGGTGGAAGTTACAGAGAGCAGATTCCAGCTCAGTATAAGGAAGAATTTCCGAAAAGTTAAAGTAAGTCAATAATGAAATAAATGGGTGACCTTGTTAGGTAGTAAGGTTCTTATCATTAGAAGCATTCAGGCAAACCTGTATGACCACCTGCATGAATGCTATAGAGCATAGAAGCAGGAAAACTCCATGAACTTCCCCCATAACCACCTCAAATACCTATAAAATATGACTCTAAACAAACTTTAGAGCTACAGAACCCACAAAGTGACAGAGAGAAGTAAATCTCCTGTTGAAGGCAGCCCAGCAGGCCAGCAGGAAGGGCCCATCACAGTGTGCCAGAAGCCAAGCCCAGTCCTGTATGAGCCCACAGTTTTAGCCCCAGGGTAGCCCCAATCAGCAGCAGCTGGAGGGACTTCAGGAAAGTGGATCACCAGCTTCTGTGGCAGTTTCCAGAATTATCAATCCATAAATGCCAAAGGCAAAGTAAAAGGTCAGTGTGGACTTTGGGAACAGGGAGACTGAGAGTGCAGTCCAGCCTCTGTCCCTGGGGCAAGAAGGTAAAAAGTGGCAGAAGCCCTGTGGCCATGCTGCCACTGCCATGTGGCTGCTTCAGAGCTCCTGACCTGCAGATCATAGGGAGACCAAGCAACCATTCCGAGGGGTAATCACTCTTGCTTTAACTTGCTTGGATCTGGATCACTGTCTTGGGTGGAGGTCCTGGGGTGTGTGACCAGGTTCCAGAGCCTGTGGAGGCTTCAGAGAAGGTACCCAACTTACAGCTCCAGTAGCTGAGAAAACTCCAGAGATTTGGGACAAAATTCTCCTCTCTAGAAACAGAGTTCTACTGTGGCAAAAAGCTCAAAAGTCAAGTAACTGAGTGGCAACACGAGCAAGCAAAGGAAGCAAAGCAAGCACAGGAGTCAAACCTTAGATTCCTTTTTTTTCGACAAAAAGGATCAAAGCATGGAGCAGGAGGAAGACAATGAAGTCAGAACTCCTGCATCAAAAGCTTTCAAGAAAAATATGAACTGGTTACAGGCCATAGGGGAGCTGAAGAAGGATTTTCAAATACAAGTAAGAGAAGTGGAGGAAAAATTGGGAAGAGAAATGAGAATGATGCAAGAAAATCACAAAAGGAGAGTCAACAACCTGACTGAAGAAAATAACACCTTAAAAACCAGACTAACTCAAATGACAAAAGAGACCCAAAAAGCCAATGAGGGGAAGAATGCCTTAAAAAGCCAAATTTGCCAGATGGAAAAAGAATTTCAAAAGCTCACTGAAGAGAATAATTGCTTCAGAATTAGACTGGAGCAAATGGAAGCTAATGACTTTATGAGAAATCAAGATACTATTAAACAGAACCAAACAAATGGAAAAATAGAAGGCAATGTGAAATACCTCATTGGAAAAAACACTGACCTGGAAAATAGATCCAGGAGACA
>CM053599.1:110310163-110424783 GCA_028646575.1 Pseudocheirus occidentalis | reverse complement strand
AATTGTCTTGGAAGCATTTGGCGTGGGATTTCTGAGTTCTGGGCTGTCTTCCTCCCGTTCCATGCTTTGATCCTTTTTGTCCACAAAAAAGGATTCTAGAGTTTTACTGGTGTTCTTATTTTGCTTCTTTTTCCTCATGTTGGCCAGTCAATTAATTGGTTGGTTTTTTTAGCTCTGTGAAACTCTGCTTCCAGGTGGGAAAGCTCTGTTCCAAATTGCTGGCGTTTTCCCAGCTGCCGGAGCTATTAGGGGAGTGTTACAAGTCCCCCCAGCTTTGGCTTGCTGAAAGCACACCCTAGGACCACTACCCAAGACCACGATCCGGATGCAGGCTGCTCAACACAAGAGCACTTGGCCCTGATCAATCAATTCAACCCCACTGTGGAGTCTGCAGGCCAGAGGCTCTGAAGCAGCCTAGTGGGAGCCAGCAATTCCCTTCCCCCACTGCTTCCTTGCCTGGGAGCAGATTGGCCAAACTGCTTTTCCTCCCCCAAATTAATTTTCAAAGTTTCACTTTCACTGTCTCTGACCCTGGTTTGCGGGATTTTAAGATCCCCTCAGGCAGATGCTTTAGATCTTCTCTGAAGTAGACTCAAGCTGCAGCTTGGGAGGCTCAGCTCCTCCTGGCCACCCTGGGGCCTTGCTTGGCCACAGTGGTGGTTTTTGGCTGGGCCGGTCTCTGCTCTGGTGTGAGCTGCCCCTCTCCTGTCCCCGTTCCTTTTGCCTTGGCAGTTGTGGAGGTGCTGGAGGTTGTAGATCCTCTCCTCTGAAGACTGGCTGCGGTGCGGCTCAGCTCAGCCCGGCTCCTTCCCACTACCCTGGGCCTGGCCATGGTCTCAGCTTCAGGCTGGGCCAGCCTTTGCTGCCTGCCGCCATGATGAGCCCCTGCTGCAGAGCTGCCTTCAGCAAGAGATGTGTTTTCTGTATTTTTGTGAGTCTGAGAATCCTAGACTTTGTCTGGGCTTATATTTTATGGGTGTTTAGGGTGGCGGTGTGGGAGCTGCAGGACCTTGCTGCTTCTACACTTCCATCTTAAGAACCACAATTTTCATTGGTAGCATTGGACAAGACACACATCACTGATGCTTAATGTCCCCTATGCTGACAGTAAGACTCAACCGCTGTGCCGGTACATTTTACTCAACTACTTCTACTCTCTATGGGGGTGGGATGACTACGCACACACTCATACATATAAATATGGGAATAGTGTAAAAAGCAAAGAAGTATCAATAAGACATCTGAAAATTATACATGTACATATATTCCCTATGTAATATGCATTATCCATATAGAAACTTATTCCATGTCACTAAGAATAACAAAGATTTTATTAGCAAGGTTTATAAAGTTTCAGTGGAAATAGAAATTCTAAGAAGTTACCTCTCATTGCACTAGAGAATCAAGAAAATTACTGTTTTACCCGCCAGCTAAAATGAATAAGTAATTTGCAATTAAGGGCAAATAACCTTCAACAAAATAGTAGAAGTCTTAAATATTTTCATAGCAATGAGCCCAACTTTATTTCCTGGAGAAAGAAGGGAGGGGTCTGATGTCATTTCCCAAGCAAGCAAAATGCACCCTTAGAAACAACAGAGTGGTTTTCTAATCTAAAGTTTCTTATTTCATATTGATGAATTTATATTCAATTAGGGGTTTACTGTTATGTCTCACGAGTATTCTAGGGTAGTCTCTAAACCCTTTGAAAAATGCTTGCTTCCATCTGTGTTGTCTTTTTAAATAGGGCAAATCTATTAACTGACTGACACACTATCAAACTCAGAGGCATGGGTACATGGGCTCAATCATAGTAGTTTTCCAGTAAAGCAATCTGACTTAGAAGCTTCTTAGTATATGGTATCAGTCTAAGTCCAGTTCTGACATACATTAGTTGAGATTCTAAGCAAGTCACCTAACCTCCCTTAGCTTCAGTTTCTTCATACACAAAAACTGGGATGATAATAATCCTTGTGCTGCCTTTCTTAGAAGGTTGCTATGAGAAAGTAATGCAAAAATGAAAGTCATAATTAGCATTTCTACCATATAAATTAAAAGGAATTTTCCAAATGAAAAAAAAGTCTCATTTTCCGAAAGGCACACTGCTGAAATATGCCTTTAAATACCAAACTTACGTGTGTCATTTGAAATTATTTGATTTGAAACAAATTTTCTCCAAATTAATATCTAAGAAATATATCTAGAGCATGAAGGAGCTTTTGAGGCTGTCTTTAACAAAAGACAAAAGACCAGAAAAGCAAGACTTTAAATTTATTTCAAAGCATTTTATAATATTATCAGCTATTTAAAAACTCTTTAGAGTAGGAAAAGTATTATAACCTTATTTTACGTATAAAAATATTGAATTAAGTAAAAATGTATACTGAAGAAATAAAGCTGAGATTCAGTATTTACTAATATTCTTCAGATGGTGTGATATATTATTTCTATACTGTCACATGAGTAACATTGCTACTTAAGACAATATAGATCAAGAGAAAACTTAAGGCTCATGCTTTTCACCTCTGATGAATCATTTTTACATAAGGTATATAAGTGGGAGAAAAACATGGATTAACACAGAAATAAATTTTGGAAAGCAATATCAAGTTAATTCTATCAATTCAACAAGCATAGTGCTTACAACGTCCCAGATACCTTATTAGACACTGGGGACACAAAACCAAAAAAACCCCAAACCAGTCCCTGTTCTTAAGGAATCTACACTTCTACTGGAATGAAAACAACTTGTACAAAGATTAGCATATACAAAACAATTTTTGAGGAGGAGAAATAGAGAGAACACAAACAACTGGGAGACCAGGAAATGCCCCTTGTAGTGGGAAGTGATCACTATAACTGAACCCTGAAAGAAGCTAAGGATTCCAAGGTTGAGGGTAAGGAGAAAAGATCATTCCAGTTATGGTATATCTAAAGGCAAAAAGTCAGGAGATGGAATATCATGTATGGAAGTAGTATGAACAAAGTTTGAAAAGAGAAGCTGAAGCCAGGTTATGAAGGGCTTTAAATGCTTTAAAAAAAAAAATTTGTATGTGATCCTACAAGCAACTGAGTCACCGAAGCTATCTCAGAGTCACTGAAACTTTAGAGGTAAGTCTTTAATTGTTCTGAATATGATAAACATTCGCAAAACCCAAAAAACAAAAAAACGTCAAAACTAAAACAAACAAAAACCTCCAAACAATTAGGATGTCTATTTTAGACTGAGATCTCTAAAAAATGTGCTTTAAAATGTTACATCTTGGAACAGGAACATAAAAAACATACACTGATTATTGATTTTTTAGATTAACTGTTGACAAATGTGAAGTTTGCTTAGTATTGCTCCTTTTAAATTTATGTGGCATTGATTCCATAAGGAAAACTGCTAAGTTAAGACACTCAGAATATAGAATGCAAAAGTAACAGGTGACAATTCCTTAGGTAGAAAGTTTTATTCTCACCCAACAGCAAAAAAAAAAAAAAAAAAAGACTTCTATTAGTTTTTGCTGTAAGGGAAAAAAAGTGTAAAAATAATCTCCTAACCTGTCAATAAAACTATTTAGACTACTAATTTATTAAAAATAAGATTTTTGTTTTAGCAAAACAATACCTTCAGTACCTCCAAGTATTTATAACTAAATCACAGCTAACATGGTTTAATTTCATCCCTCAATCTCAACTTGAAAAAATTAATAGTTAAGAGTTAAGGGGCAATGAGGTGGTGCAGTGAATAGGGCACTGGCCCTGGAGTCAAGAGGACCTGAATTCAAATTTGGCCTCGGACACTTAACACTTATTAGCCATGTGACCTTGGGCAAATCACTTAATCCCATTTGCTCTGCCCCCCCCTCCAAAAAGAAAAAAAAAAGAGTTCTACCTTTTCCTAACTTTCAACAATCCATAATTCACAAATGACATCTGAGTCAAATAAGTTATTTTTAAAGCAGGAGTGTCAACTGTAGTCAAAACACTCTTAAAGCTATCAAAGATATCACAAAGGTAACTTTCAATTAATGATGATTCACAATCAATGTCTTTGATTAAAAAACATTTTGTTTAATAAAAATACTTGATACAAATTTAAAATGTGTAATAAGTGGCAGATTTTAAAGTAATCTGCTTATAAAACATTACCACTATAATTCTAGTCTTAATATAGTAAGATGAAAGTTATGATTTTCAAATGCAACTCAAAAATTTAATAAGCACCTACAAAACACAAGACATAGCACCACGTAACTATATCCTTCTAAAATCAATTATTCCTGTTGCTCTAAATTAAACCACCTCCCTAAACGGCCAAGATCATCCACTTTATGACTCTGAGCTTTCCTACAAGTAACAACAATGTTATCAAACAAGGACACAATTTCACAAAACAAACCTGAGAAGATCCTCAAAGTAGGTTATGAAAGACTTTATATGGAGAGATTCCAAAGAAAGAGGCTTCCAACTTCTGTTGCTGTCCCACTCTGCAGATTTCATTAGAAAATGGAGAAGCATGGTGTCATTTTACTGCTAGAAAATTACTGCCTGCCAACTTTTCCACTAGTAGGGGCCCAGTGACTTGAATTCTCCCTTCCAATTTAAAAAAAAAAAAAAAAGGCAGCTGCTCCAATGATTCAGAGCAGTTTTCTTCAAATAAAATTAGCTTTAAATAAAATTCATTAAAAACAAAAAGCAGAACTATGCCATCATAAAATTCTCTTTCTGTTAATAAGTATATTGGATTATATTATAATAACTTTCCTTGCACATCATGCCCTAAAGAGCTGTCAGCCCTGGAATGTTGAAGGGCAAATAGAGAAACTCTGGCTTTCAAGCTGATACATGTAAGATCCAGGGGTAGAATTTTCATTGTGGAAAAATGGCCACAACTATGAGCCCAGCAAGCTGATCTGGAAAATATCTAAACTGTTTTCAGACCAATTAATCGCTGTGTATGCAATGCTAGGCTTCAGGGAATAACTGTTCCAAGTAAGCTTAAACTTAAATTTGGCTTGATGTAGCTTATAAAGCCAGAGTTTAATAATATTTTTTCAAAATTAATATTTGTTTAAAAACTATAGAGAATGCCTTAAGTGAATGGTTTTGAAACAATAAAGCAAAGGAAAGAGATTTAACTTTAAACCTAAGCTAGTTTTAACATTAGGTCTTTTAAGATTAGGTTGAAATTTATTATACTCACTGATAAAAGTAAAAGTATATCTGACATATATTCTACAAGCAAGAAATACAAATATAAAAAAAAAATGCTTTCTTTGTTCATAAGAGAGTAAATGGTCTCATTCCTCAGGTAGAGCCTACATTCCTTATGATACCTTGCTCATTTCTACCCTGCAAAAGAAAACAAAGCAGGACTGCCATAAAAGACAACCAAGTAGAGTGTGTCCAAAAATCTTAGTGCAGTTTTAAGCTATTAAAGCTTAATATTTCCAAGTTATTCAAGGTTAAAACTGCAATAAGACTTTCGGGATACCTAAACCTTTCTTGGAATAAGACGGGGGTAGGCAAGATCTTTTCATAACTGAGCCTACCTAAACAAGATTTAGTATTACCCACCTCACACCAAACTCTAATTCACTACGGGGAGATGCAGTTCCAGCACCAAGTCTTCCCCTTTAAAAAAAACTGTTACAAATTAAAGCAAATATACCCCTCCTCCAAAAAAATCCCTAACATTAAATAAACAGTACTGCCCCCAAAACCTCAAAACATTTTCCTAAAAGCCTATCATCTACAAGGTAATGGAGATATAAGAATGAACAAAGTCCTTTTTCTTTAGGGGCTTACAACTTAATGAGAGGAGAGAGTGTACAAAAACTGTAATACACATGAGAAAGTTACAAATAAAGGTTAAATAGGACTCATAAGATGTGAGCACCCTGTATGGGCAAAGGGACATACTAAGCAATGAGGAAGCTACAAAGTAAAGGCTGTCCCTGTCCTAAGACCTTTGGGTCTAGTAAGACAAAACATGCAAACCAAACAGAAACACAATATACACCAAAAAGCTTGAGAGGTGAAACATCCCATGACAGCTCTGAAGCAGGAAGAAATCTAGGAAGAGCCTGGGGAGGAACAGCAGAGAAGGCTGAGTGAAGCCAACTCTTCAGAGGCACTGCTGAGGGTGGAAGAGGAAAGGAGGCATTCCATGGGTATGAGCCAACCCAGAGAGGAGAAACTATGAGATGCCAGAACACCCTGGAGCTATTTGTAGACAGTGAGGAGTCCAGGTGAGTGAGAGCTGATTTTCTGTGGTTTGAAAGAGCTACACTGATCTTTACATCTAGGAATACGAAGTTATAAATGGAGGAAGACTGGAAAAAATTAATGAATTCTCAAGTAAAAAAGTAATGAGAACCTAAATTTTAAAAAGAACAAACATTTCAAAGAAAACGGCTATGATAACTATCCTACAACATAAAACATCTGACTAGGAACTGGTCAGAATTTAAGGCCCTCCTCCTTAAGGTCAGGAATGGTATCATATTGTCTTATAGCCCCTAACAACATACACCATGGCTGTCTAATCAACTTGTTTCATGAAGCTGAGAATCAAAGGAAACAAAAATTTAAGCCCTATCTGTGATGACGGTGAATTTGAGATTCTATATTCCTCTCACCCCCATTTAGCACAGTGAAATGCTGTTTATGTTCCTTGGGATTCTGAGAGCAAGAGCCCAGGCAATGTTCTGATGCCAGTTGCATGGGACCTTTTCTCTAGTTACCATACTCAGTAATCTTCTTGAACTAACATCTCATAGTTTTTCTTACTTTCCTGAATTATGTTTCTAGTATTAATTTGGTTTTTCTCTCCATCTCTGACAACCCTGCTTTCTCCCTATATTTACATTTACTTAATTCTCCCTTTCCTTACCCAAGAAAGGTGAGGAAAAATTGTCTATTATTTTTCTAATACTACCATGCTATGAAAGACTTAGTTGAAAACTGCTAACTGAATTCTCAAACTATATATTTTTTTATTTTATTTTTGTTTGTTGAAGAATACTATAAATTGTGGTTAGAGATGGATTATGAGGAGGATTAGTTTTTGAAAGGCAGCATGGAGATCTATCCCTCTGAATTTTCTATCTTTCTAGGCAGATAAATTGTCTCTGGTGGAGTGAAGAATTTTTCTTTCAAAGATGGTAGGATGGATCCTGATTATTGAGAGCCTTGAGTATGAGAAGTAGAGTTTGAATATAACTCAGTAACAGTTTTCAGATCCTATACATGATTGTATGCCACCATGGGGGGGTCGGGTGGGGAATGGGGAGGAAGGGGAGAAAAATCTATAACTGAAGTGACTATATGGAACAGAATCTTGTAACCTAAAAGTGAACAAACAAGTTAATTAAAAAAAAAATAATAAAATTAAAAAAAAAGTTAAAAAAAAATAAAACACTCTAAAGTTCAGTCACCTTAAAAAAAATATAACTCAGTAACAAACAAAAATATCACCAAATATAGGCTTTTCGACAAAGGATTGCCATGATTTAAGTAGCATTAGGAAAAAATCTATTTGACAGGAAAATGTAGAATGAATTAAAGAGATAACATGATACTGTGGAAAAGAATACCACAAGAGGAATGTGGAGACATGGATTCTAGTCTCATTGCTATTACATAACGACCTGTGTGCGACCTTGGGAAGGTCATTTCCTCACTCTGAACCTCACCTTGGTTTCTTTTTATGTAAAACAAGAGAGCTGAAAGAGATCATAAGATTGGAAAGTAGAACATTTTCTCTAGACTCAGATGACCTAGATTAAAATTCTACCTCTGACATTACGTAAACCTTGGAAAAGAAACTTAACCTCCTTGGGCCTCAGTTTCCTCACCTGTAAAATGAAAAGCTTGTTATATAAACTGAAGTCCCTTATGTTTCTAAATTTAAGATACTATGACCTCTAAGGTCCCTTCCTCTGAATACTATGCTTATACAGGAAGAAACTGAAGAACAGAGATCAACTAAGAAGCCACCATAATATTTTTGGATTTCCAATTTGCTGGCAACATCTTGACACTACCCTCACTGCCCACTCCACCCCGTGCCCCAACATTATATACACACTATCACCCGAGTTGACTTTTCCTTCAAAAATCACTTGAAAGCTGACATGCCAGAGTTTCTTTTAACCTTCCACCACTACAACCTTCCTTAAGGCTATGGCATAATTGTAGAAGGGTTAATTTGAGGGAATTAAATATAAAGGGCAAAACAGTATTCAGTTTCTTTGTTTTTATTTCCTTGGCCCAGCTATCTATTCAACTCATTTTTCAAGGCCCAGACCAAGACCCTCTCTGAACAATCAAGTTCACGTACAGCATTCAAGGTCATAGTCTGACATTTATCAATTTCTTAGTACTTAATGTATTTACCAGGCATTATTATTGAACTGGTTCATGTGTAAATGACCTTTCTTCCGAGGAAGATCTGAGGGTACGAACCATGTTTGTATATTTATTTTGTAAACCATTCCTCTGTCAACTCTCAATGCACACATAGCAATGTAAAGGATAACTAATGATTATATATAACACTTTAAGATCTATAAAACACTTTACATACATTATTTAATTTGTTCCTCAAAATAGCCAATGAGTTATTCCCCGGGAGCTCCCTCTTCTCCCCTCCTTTTCACCTGACATCACTCACATGCTTTCTGCCTCTATCTCCTCCTTCCTCTGTGTCTCCCTGCCAAGGCAAACCCCTCTATAGGTACAAGTATTCCCATTCCATCTTTGTTCCTTTTATCATCCCCACTCTCTCAATAATTTTTAATTTCTCCCTGTCTACTGGCTGCTACTCCACCGATTACAAACATCTAAAACCCGCCTCCACTTCTTTTCCTCTCACTCTCTTCTTAACTCTCTACAGTCTGGCTTCTTGAACCTGCCCTCTACAAAATTACCGATGATTTCCTAATTGCCAAAATGAATGATATTTTCTCAATCCCCATCCTTCCTGACATCTCTGAAAGTCTTTGACACTGTCAATCACTCTCTTCTCCAGATTTTTGTGACAATGCTCTCACTTGGTTCTCCTCTTACCTGTCTATTCCTTCTCACTCTTCTTTGATGGTTCTTCATTCATGTTATATTCAATAAACATGAAGAATTCCCAGGGCTATCATCTTATATCAACATTAGCCTCTCTTATATAATGCTCTGTCCTAGGTCCTCTTCATTTCTCTCTCTACATTATTTTGCTTACTGATTTAAATGATCATTTCTATGCTGGTGATTTTCAAATCTACTCATCCAACTCTGTAGTAGGCCAAGACTTTCTGGGGTCCTGGCACACTAGCTCCCCAGATCTACAAGGTCATTAGGCAGATATGCAAGGAAAGTATAATCTTGCTGGGTGGATGCTCTCATTGGTTTTGTGAATATCTAAGAAAGTACTGAAAATTAATTTGCAAGTCTTGATTGGGACTCCAGGTTTGTTTGTGCCTCAGGAGATGGTCCTAGGATAAAGATCTTAATGAGTGATTAGCCCTGGGCTGGGGTAGGGGAAAAGGAAAGATGGGTATTCACCCTGGCAATAAGGAATATAAGCTCTATGATTTTCTTGTATCCTTGGGTTGGTATGGAATAGCTCTGCAATAAACAGACTATGAAATACATCCCTGTCTCTCTGTCTCCGTTATTCAGCTGGAAGCTTTCTCTCACTTTCTCTTTGCTTTTCTCAGCTGGTAGCTAGGCCCAGACTGTGCTGGCTGCAGCACAACTCTAATCTTTCTGATGACCTCTCATCTCACATCAACTGCCTATTAAACATTTTAAACTAGACATCTTAAATTCAACATGTCCAAAACTGAACTGATCATCTTTTCCTCAAAACTTTTCATCTTTCTGAACTTGTTTATTACTATCCAGGATATCAATAACCTTGCAGTAAGAGGCCACAAGTTAGGTACTACCCTCAACTCTTCATTCTCTCTCATCCCCTATTATCTAATCTGTTTACATATCCTGTGGATTCTATCTTCAAAATATCTCTTGTATATGCTCCCTTCTCTCCTCAGACATTGTGACCACTCTAGTGGAAGCTCCTCTCACCTCATGCCTAGACTACTGCAGAAGCTGGCTAGTTATTCTCCATGCCTCAAATCTCTCTCCACCCCAGTCCATCCTCCATTCAGATACTAATGTGATCTTCTAAACTGCAAATTCTGATCATATCACCCTCTACTGAATAAATCTATAGAGTGGTTCTCTGTTATATCCAAGGTCAAATATAAAATTCTCTGAAGTTAAAAGTCTTTCATACCTTGACTCCTTCTTACCTTTATAGTCTTCTTACACCTTACTTACTCCCATGTACTCTACAATCCAATGATACCAGATTCCTTGCTTTTCCTAGAACAAGGCAGCACATCTCTTCACTCTGGTCCTTTTCACTGGCTGTTCCTCATGCCTGGAATGCTCTCTCTCTTCATTTGCACCTCTTAGGTTTCCTAGGCTTCTTTTAAGTCTCAGGAAAAAAAAATCTTCCTTCTGCAAGAAGTCTTTCTTTGGACTTCTTATGCTAGCATCTTCCCTCTAAGACTACATAAAATTTGCCCTATATATATAAAAACACACACACATACATACATACACATATACATACATACATATGTATACACACATATAAAAATCTAAGTACATAGTTGTTTACATGTTCTCTCTTCTTTACAATCAGAGCTCCTTGAGGGCAGAGATTACATTTGCCTTTCTTTTTATCCTTAGGGCTTAGCACAGTGATTGGTACGTGATAAATGCTCAGTAAGTACTTGCTGAATGGCTGAATTCTGTGAGATAAATGCTAGTGTTATTGCTATTTTACACAAAATGACATTACTACATTAATCTTCCTAAACCATAGCTCACTTGATTCAACAGTAAATCTACTGGCAACAGCTTCACTACAGACCAGATACTGCCTCACAATGGGATGAGGAAATGATGAGAAGTCTCAAATGCCAGCAAATAGGTCCCTAAAATAAGGAAATGTAACCTAGTTTGACATGAAATAGTAATCAATGTTTCAAAAAGACTGTCTGAGGTCTCTTATTCTTGATTTTGAGAAAAGATAAGTGACTTCCCAAATTCCACACCACTTGTCGTCTTTCAATACTCACTGTTGTCCTTCATACTCAAAGAGAACCAAAATGACATTGTGACAATGGGGTCAATGTACGGTGTGTATGGCTGTGGTTGATCAGACTAATAAGAGCTTGGAAGGCTCTACTGTAAGTTGGGCACAAATAGTCCATATGATCAACTGTGACAGGATTTGAACTGTGGTATTCCTGACTCTTAAAGTTCAGTCACCTAGGGATCTAATAAAAGTTTAGCAGGGAATCACACACTTGTTCTGACTGAATTAGCGTCTCCAAAGTTGAACTCAATTGCTTCCTTAAAAATCTATTTCTCCTGATTTCCCTCCGTCGGAGTGACATTTAAACCATTTCCAACCAATTTAATTCAATAATTCTACTTTGATTCTGAGCTATGATGAGCATTTATTGAACATCTAACATTAGACAAGGCACTGTGCTAGACTGTGGAAATACAAAGACAAAAATGGGGGGGAAAGTATTGTCTTTAAAGAAGCCTACAAATTATATAACATGTGAACAGATAAAGAAATTCAAAATAATTTTAGGAGGGAGAGGACTATGGGGATCAATCGAGTTTCCCCTAAGAAGACAGTATATGAACTGAGCCTAGGAAGAAGTTCTAGGGATTCTAAGAGGCAGAGCTCAGCAAAGATTATACTCAGATAGAAGGGGAGTGTCACTTTGTGTAGACACACAGAGAGATGAAAGATGAAGCCTTCAGTTTGGGTAATAGCAACTAGGCCAGGTTTGCTGGAACACAGATTGCAGGGTAAAGAAATAATGAGAAATAAATTTGGAAAACTTTAGGCTGAAACAACCAGATTGTGAAAGGCTTAAAAACCAAATTGAGAAGTTTGTATTTTACTCCAGCGGCAACAGGTAGACAGGAAGGTATTTATGCAGAGAATTTATATGATCAGATCTGTACTTTAGGAAGATGATTATTTTGCCAGCTCTGTGGAAGACTGGAGAGGGAGCTCAATTAGGAGGACATTATAATAGTCCAGGTAAGAGGTGATAAGATCTTGTATGTACTAGGGTAATTGTGAGTACAGTTAAAGGAATGTATTCCAGAGATGGAGTAGAGATAAAATGACAAGATTTGGCAGTTGACTGAATAGAAGATATTAGTAAGTGAAATGGAAAAGACACTAATGTTGGGGAACCTGGGTGACTAGAAAAATTATAAGTCCTTCACAGAAATAGGGAAGTTTAAAGAAGGGAAGTTAATGAGTTCCATTTAGATCCAATGAGCTTGAGGAGTCTGTGAGATATCCAGTGAGAAATGTGTAGCAGTAAATTGGTCAAGTGGAACTGGAACACTAGAAAGACTGGAGTTATCTTACAAGGCCTCCTCAATTCAACTATAGCTGATATACCAAAGTGAACAAAATTTTACACTAGTAGGGGAAGGAATCCTCTCTCACTTGACACTAACCAGTACAACAGTGTTTCCAAAAGGAATTCCCTTACAGACTGAGGGAAGTCATTTGCTATCACGAATAGAGAAAAATTCCCTCAAGTCAAAACTGTCATCCAAAATGAGTCGAATGGACTGGCTTGAAGAGGTGAATTTCTGTTATAGTTTAAAATCTAAATTTGCTGAAAACATTTTCAGTGTAGATAAGATAATGCCATACCATGGGCGAGGAACTGATGAGAAGGTTCAGATACCAGCAAAAATGGTACCCAATAAGTAAACACGATCTGATCACAGAAATTTGTAAGCTGGGATTCAAACAGGTCTTCTGAGTTCTCTAATCTTGTTTTGGGTTTTTTTTTTTTTGCCTTTTTTTTTTTGGAGAGGAGAGGGCAGGGCAATTGGGGTTAAGTGACTTATCCAAGGTCACATGGTTAGTAAGTGCGTCAAGGGTCTGAGGTCACATTTGAACTCAGGTCCTCCTGACTCCAGGGCTGATGCTCTATTCACTGCACCACCTGGCCGCCCCAAAGTCTCTATTTTCGATTTTATATTTTTCCTCTTTGCTTCCCATTGACTAAGAATATGAACCCATCATCTCTGCTCCTCCCTGACTTTCTGTCCTGACATTCTAAGCAGGGAGATGGGCTCATGTGGGTTCAACTTCTGTGGGCAGAGATGAATATAAGGTTACTCTTCCGGTGGGCAATTCTTCAAGAATAGGTCATGTCAGACTGACCTAATTTTCTTTTGGGGCAGGACTTTCGTAACTGAAGGAAATGTTGTGAATAAAATTTACTTAGATTTTTACAAAGCTTCTGATAAAGTATCTTATACTATTCTTGTCAAAAAGATGAAAAGACAGGAACTAGATGATGATAATACAACCAGGTACATGCAGAACTGATTATATGGCTGGACTCAGCCTGCCAGGGGATTTCCAGTAGACTACCCCAGGGATTTCTGTTTGGTCCTGTGCCTTCAGACTTGTGATATACCAAGAGAACTAATGGAGTCTTTGGCTGAATTAAGAGGGATGACAAAGGTAACTTCAAGGACTAGGAAGATAGAGACCTATACTTCCCTAAGCAGACCACATTTGCAGTATTGTATGGTTCTGATGAAATGGAAAACATCCAGATGAGGGCAACCAGAATGAAGAAGGGATTTGAGTCTATGTTATATAAGGATTAGTTGAACAAAATGGGTATGTCTACTTGGGAGGGAAAAAAAAGACTTGTGAGAGGGACATAACAGCTGTTATCAAAGTATCTAAAGGATGAGCACATGGAGAAGAGACTAGACTGGGACATAGTAGGTGACAGATAAAGGGCTGTTTACTTGATTTGTTCCATTTGATCCCAGGAAGCAAAACAAGGAGCAATGGGTAGAAATTGAAAAGAAGTCAATTCAAGTTTAATGTCAGGATCCCAACAATGAGAGCCATGGTCATGGGTTCCTTCTCCTTGGAGGTCTTTAGTAGAGACTGGACTATCACTTGTGCATGTTATGGATCAGATGGATATTAAGGCTACTTCTAACTCTCAAATTCTTTAACTTTGTGACCAGTAGTCTTTTTTCCTCCCTCTGCTAACAGTTAGAAGGTCCAAATGGGCCAGATCCTGCTGGGAATGGGAAAAATTTCAACTGCTAATCTGTTGCCATTCTTTTTCCAGGATCACAGGATCTAGAGCTGGATGTATCCTCAGAGGTCATATTGTTGAAACTCCCAATTTTATATGAGGGATTAATGCCTAAAGATGTGAGGCTACAAAGATAAGAATAAAACAGTCTCCGCCCTCAAGGAGATTACATTCTAATACAGAGAGACAGCACATATAAGGCACTGGTGACCAGGGAAGGGAATTTTTGTCTGGTGAATCAGGAACTATGAGTAGAATCATAAAGCAATTAACTGTCATACCCTTTCCATAAGCAAACCTTCTTGAAAAAGTGTCTCTATTTTGTGGGGTTTAGCTTTTAAATACTCTAATGTCTAATTAGATATGAGGGACAAGTGGGATGGATAGGATTTTTGGAGGCAAGAATTGTCTCCCATTAGTCTTCCTTCCTCTTGCATAGTTGATACAGGTTTGTAGACAATAAAGTCAATGTCAATAATCCTGTGAAGTTCAAGAAAACTATTCTAGTATACTTTTATAATTTTTTGAAAGAAGTGCATGTGGATCAAAAAGGTGTTTCTAACTGCTTTTTTCCTCCCTCATGAATGAGATTTTTCTGTGGTCACACTATGTTTTTACTTTTCTGGTTTAAGAAAAGCAATATCAAAGTAGCTATAAGCAACACAAAAGCAACATTGCTCAAAATTAGTTCTCAGAATAAGTATCAAAACAATTTCCTTAGAATAAGGCCTCTTTTAATTTTCTTACCTCTTTAATTTAGAACAGGTACTTTAACCTATAGCAAAGGGGAAATATTATTTTTGTAAAGGTGATCTTTAATTAAGGAAGTAGTTTTTTGTACAAAAAAGTTTGATTTCCCTGACCAATTGTTTTGGCTGAATTACTAAAATGAAGAATAAGAAATTCAGAGGAACAAGGGAGGTTTGAATTAAACAATGTAGAACAATTAAACACCAATCAAACAATTAAAAACCAAGTCAACTAATAAATGATTATAACAATATAAATGAAAAGATTCCTAAAAGGAACTTTGAATAACTGAAAAAACATAGAAGGTCCCAGCAAACAAATAATGAAATTATTATGACAGATTATTTCAGTGTGTCAGAAGAAGTCACTGTATTGGATGCTTTTTCCTTGTCAGAAGGTTCCATGAAATGGCAGGGCTTGCAAAACCCATGTTGTAAATACAAAAGGCATCAATAAAAATTTTAAAAACAAAACATGAACCCTGTAATATGTAAAAATAGTTGGGGAAATACAAGACAACATACATTTGCAGATAAAAAGAGCTGGGCATATGTATCCAGGTACCATACCAATGTAAAGTGAAGAGAAGGGAAGAATCAGAAATTCCCAATCAATCTCCAATATACCTGATAAGACTACAGCTATAGTTTGATAGCAATTACAGGTTGTCTGCTGAAAGAACACAAAGGAACACCTCTTTATTGGCTCCTTGAGAATATGCTAACTCAGCTACAAGCCTATAAAAAAGCAAGTTGGTTGCACCCCCTCTCCCTGCCCTCTAAGACTTCTTTTTATCTCCTATACCTTTTCTCAAGGTGCAGAAAGGGGATGTGTGCTAATTTTTATCTCTTCCCACTTTTTTTTTTATCACAGCAGTAATGGTAACTTAGGGCAAAAACTGATAACAATGGCAAGACATGCTTCCCACTCAGTCAAGAGAAGAGTTCAAAGACATAGGTCTACTCTTCTGTGGCAAAACACGGAGTATTTTGAATTTCTTATGCAGACTGATACTGAAATTTAGTGAATTCATAGAATTCAGTTTCAATGGTTTTGTTGTTTCTCTGTCCATTTACATTGTTATAGCCATCGTTTATATGGTTTCCTGGTTCTGCTTACTTCGATTTGCATTAATACACATGTCTTTCCATGCTTTTGTTAGATCAAAAGAAAATATGTAATTTTTTAAAGAAGATGTTCAGGTCAGCAAAGGTTGAATTTCTCAAGTCCTTCAGAAGTTCAGAGTAGTACTTACATAAGTACCAGAAATAAAATATTTGTTCCAGGAAAGAATAGTTTCAGAAACTGATATAATTTTTGGCTTACGTGTCCACAGAGTGGACAACTAGGAAATAGTGTACTGATCAAGTGATTAAAAGATCTACAGATTATGAGTTGCCTATAGTTTCTCTATACAATGGCCAGATAAAATTTCCCTAAGTATATGCCTTTTGTTGTAGTCAGCTTAAAGTCTCAGAATAGCCAGGCTTCCCAAATCATTTAAGTCCCTCAACTGGGAATTCTGGTGCCTTTCAATGAACCTGGATTTTAGCCCCGGTCTATACTTCCAAGAAACTAAATGCTCATCTAGAGCAAAGGAATGAGATAGTAGAAAGTTACTACTCATTTTATGGGGGTGTAAAGGCTACTTACAACTTCCTAAGTGATAATGGCAATGTAATAAAAGTTTAGGAGTAAAAAAGGCATCCAAATTAGTGTCTGCTTCTGTAAGAATAAAAAGTTTCTGAGAAGCAGTTAGAAGCCTATATCCATGCAGTCCTTCATTATTTGGCACCCTCCATGGAATACAAGAGTACTTTCTACATGACAAGGCAGAGTAATCATGAGGTTATTAAATCATTATTCTAGGGTGGAAATTTCAGGTAAGATCTTTGGGGACTGGAGACGAACAATGCTTTTGGAGTCAAAAGACCTTGGTTCAACTTAAGTCCAACACTTACTGGCTATGTAACCCTGGTCAAGTCACTTCCCTCCTATGAGTCTAAGTTTTTCAGTGATAAAATGGGAAAATTACTTATACTATTTACCTCATAGAGTTTTTCTGAAAAGTACTTTGTGCACCATAAAGTGCTAAATGGGGCTATGAGGAAGACACAAAGAAGCTATGTAGAACAGAAGGAAGTGTGTTCTAATACCCAGGAGTTTTTCAAGAATTTAAATAAGGAATTATGTATGTATTTATTGTTACAGGGAATCACAGGGGAAGGATGTAGAAGGAGGTATGGGACTGGATGGGGGGGGTGCATGATCAGGTGGTAGTTGAAACTGCATTTTAAGACAGTCCTAACAACCCATAAAGGTGCATCTCACTCTGTCTGTTCTAAGGTCATGTCTCCAAAGGATTCTGTTCCCTTTGTAACTATTATGTTTTTTTCTTATCTGCTCATCTAATTCTTATTCTACTCACTCCTCAATGCTTTTCAATCTACTTTCCAACTTCATTACTCAACTAAAACTTTTCTCTCTCTAAAGGAAAAGCACCAACAATCTCAACTGCCAAATCTGATGGTCTTTTCTTAGTCATCATCATTCTGGTTCTCCTTGCTGACCTCCCACCTTACTGATCACTCATGCTCAATCTCCTTTACTGGCTCATCATTCATATCACGTCCCCAACTGCTGGTATACCCAAAGCTCTGTTCTGAGTCCTCTTTGTTGGTGACCTTATCAACTACCATGGATTTTTTGTTTGTTTGTTTTTTGGAGAGGGGAAGGTAGGATAATTGGAGGTTAAGTGACTTGCCCAAGGTCACAGGGCCAGTTTTGTGTTAAGTGTCTGAGGCTGGATTTGAACTCAGGTCCTCCTGACTCCAGGACCAGTGCTCTATTTACTGCGCCACCTAGCCACTCCAGCCACCACGGATTTTGACTTCCAAATCCAGCACCAATCTCTCTCTGGAATTCCAGTCCAACAGGGAACTGGATATTTCAAATTGGATTTCTAGTAAGTATTTTTAAAAAAAAAAATCAAAACATATGAAATAAAACTCATTATCTTTACCTCCCTGAATTTCCCTATTTCTATAATGGATACCATCATACAAAGTTACCATCTCCCAGGTTTGTAAACTCGATGTTAATCTTCAACTCTTCACTTTTCCTATCTATCTATCTATCTATCTATCTATCTATCTATCTATCTATCTATCTATCTATCTACAATCAGTTGCCACATCTTGCTATTTCTACCTCCACATCTCCTATATAAACCCTTCTCACTTTTCAGAGCCATCATCTTACTGAAGGCCTTCATCACTCACCTAGACTATTGCAATGGCCTCCTAATTAGTCTCTCCGTCTCTAGTTTTTCCCCAATCCATTCTATCCTCCACATATCTGCCAAAGTAATTTCCCTAAAGAGCAGATCTAACCATGTCCCTTCTCTACTCAAACTGCAGAGGTTGTGTGTTGCTTTCAGGATCAAACATAAATTTCTCTGTTCAGTTTTTAGGGCCCTTCACAACCCGGCCCTAATCTATACATTACTGCCTTTCCTATGCCTCATTAACAATCCAGTAAGTTTAGACTTGTCTGTAACATATGGCTGTCCATTTCTTAGATCTGTGACTTTGTAATGTCCATTCTCCATGCCTTGGATGTACTCCCTCTCACAGGAATCCTTACTTCCTTTAGAATGTATTAAAATGACCCTCTAGTCAAAGTCTAATCTGGCCTCCTTCCTATATATAGCATATTTTTCTCTGAGAGAAAATATTAGTTCCTTGCAAGGAGGGTTTTCATTTTTTGCCTTTTTATCTTTAGCACCATACCGGATAGATTAGTATGTGCTTAATAAATGTTCTCTGACTTTTATCTCTTTTTAAAATCACTACCTTAATTCCATCCTCTCAAAATACTGTGGATTATTTTTCTTCTTCAGGTATATACATGAATACTTCATTCTTATTTTAATTTGTATGTAATAATTCAAACAGAAATATAAAAATTCAAAGTTATTAAATAATTTTTTTTTCAGGAGCAACTGGGGTTAAGTGACTTGCCCAAGTTCACATAGCTAGTAAGCGTTAAGTGTCTGAGGCTGGATTTGAACTCAGATCCTCCAGACTCCAGGCCCAGTGCTCTATTGACTGCGCCACTTAGCGGCCCATTAAATACAAATTTTAAAACAATCTGTTCCTTAAAACTTCTAGTAACTATATTTCAAGTAAATCTAATTTGGTTTGAAGTTAGCAGTTTAATTTCAAACCAAAGGTTTAAGAAATTAAACATTTCTTTGAAATTCCTGTTAATTCTCATATGCTAAAGAACTTATGTGAGTTAAGCTAATTGTGAATGTTAGTTATAATTTAATATAATATAATTTCATTTATTAATTTGTATCTATAATGAAAATAGGGCACATTTTCAGTGTTTCATAGTAGCACAATGTTACATTTTAAAGAAACATAAAGTGATCGGCCTGAGGTACCAGAGTTAGTAAGTATCTAAGGAAGGTCCTGAACCAAAGGCTTCTTATGTAGTCAAAGCACTATGTCAACTTTAGTTTATAATCTGTAGGATTATAGATCCTGAGTTAGAAAGTACTTTAGCGGGGCAACTAGGTGGCGCAGTGAATAGAGCACCAATCCTGGAGTCAGGAAGACCTGAGTTCAAATCTGACCTTGGACACTTAACACAAAAAACAGCTGTGTGACCTTGGGCAGGTCACAACCCCAAGTGCCCTTCCGGAAGGAAGGAACCTTTTTGTTGCCCAAATTTTGCACCAATTAATTGTTTATCTTCTATCTGCATTTATTCTGCTTCTGTGAAAGCTTTCCAACTTTTACAGAACCAATTTTTTTCAAGTTTTATTCTGTGAAAAATCTATCCCTTATTTGGGCAAGCTTTGAAAGAAATCACCTTCCTTTTCAAAGACTGTACATACCATCTGACCCAGTGACAATATTAGGTATCTATCCCAACGAGTTCAAAGATAGCGGGAAAGGATCCATATGTAAAAATATTTATAACAGTAGTAAAGAACCTGAAAAAGAAATGGGTGGCTACCAACTGGGGAATGACTAAACAAAACAAATGCAATGGAATATAATCATTTCATAAAAAACGAAAAATTAACAAATTTAGAGAAACACAGGAAGACTGCGAACTGATTAAGAGAGAATGGAACAGTAATATTTTGTTTTTATTAAAATGCCTGAAATTAACCGAAGGAACAATTTATGTGATGACAATGACAATAAC
This sequence comes from Pseudocheirus occidentalis, assembly GCA_028646575.1. Lineage (NCBI taxonomy): Eukaryota > Metazoa > Chordata > Mammalia > Diprotodontia > Pseudocheiridae > Pseudocheirus > Pseudocheirus occidentalis. The sequence goes on along the minus strand of CM053599.1, from coordinate 110,404,633 downwards.
AAAAAAACTTGAAAGATCTAGGAATGCTGAGCAACATACAATAATGACTTAAACATACCTCCCCCACCTCTTGATAAGAGAAATAATGGACTTGAGGATATACAATGTGGGTATTAATGAGACATGCATTTTCAGACACAGCACTATACATATATACATTATACATATTTTTTAGAAGGGGGAGCTCCTCATTGAGAAGGTCTGGCATACTAGGTTAATGGATAGTAAGAAGTGCAAAAAAAAAAAAAGAAGCATCAATAAAACACATTTTAAATGCACAGAACAAAAAACTGCAAAGACACAAGTAACAGCTTTCTTACTGCCCTCTTAAGTTTAACAGGTATTGATATACTTCTTCAAAAGCAAACTAAATAACCTAAGTTCAGTTTCTTACACAGGCCATTCTGTTTTGTATATTGAAATGTTAAGTTCACAACAGAAAAGCAAATTTCTAAAGATAAAGGACCTCAGAGGCTATGTGGGATCACAGAATCATAGAGGTGGAAGGGACCTAAGAAGGCATCTAACCCAAACCTCTCATTTTATAGATGATGAACCTAAGGCCAAGAACAATTAAGTGACTTGTCCATAGTGATACAAGTGGTAAATAGCAAAGTGTGGATCTGGTCCCAGGCCCTCTGACTACTTGTCTTTCTACTATTACCACAGAACTATACTTAAAACTGAGAGAAATCACACTTCGTTAATATTTTATAATTTTGGCTTTTGATTGAAGGGGGCAGAGAAGGAAATAACAATTAAAAGATTTATACAGTGACTATATGTATCAGACACTCTGCAAAGAACTTCATAATTATTTCATTTGAGGTTCACAACAATCCTGCAAAGTAGGTGCTATCATTATCCCCATTTTATAGTTGGGAAAACTGCGGCAAACAGAGTTTAAGTGACTTCTCCAAGCTCACACAATTAAATAAGGGTCTGAGACTGGACTTGAAGTTAGGTCTTCCTGGCTCCAGGCCCAGTGCTCTTTAGGTGTTCCTGGTTCCAGGCCCAGTGCTCTATCTACTAGGCCACCTAATTCATTAGTCTTCTTCCTAAGTATTATTAATAAGTGGTTTTATTATTCATAATCTTCAAAAACCACTCACTCAGGAATGTGATATTTGCCTTTTACATATAGGATGTTTAAAATTTAGCTACAGGAGGATATTTAGAAAAGTCAGTAACAAACAAGGAATGGAAGGGGGAAAATGTAATATCTATCAGGAAAATTAGCAATTTTTAAATTATATGATTTTGTTATTTTTTCAGTAGCTTAACAGTTAAACAATAGGAATTTATTCCTATTCCTTTTTTTCATAAAGTATAAAAAAAATGCAACCAGCCTCAGTTTAATTTGAAATGTAACAAAGTAACAAACAATAGCTTTAAGTAACGTACCTTTGTTTTTTTGTTCAGTGGCCTAAAATAAAAACAAAAAACAATGTAAATATGAAATAGAAAGAAATGGATTTCTCTGATAAAAATGTATTATTATATAAGCAATAGCTACTTTTATTGATGAAGAAATGTGGATTTTAAAGTAACTGCATAAGAAAAGATCTTGCCCCCAGTCTCTATTCTTGTTATAGTCTATTAATGCAAATAAAATCTTTAAATCATTCTTTAGAAATTCTAATGAGAAGCTCTGTATGTTTAAGATTTCAATGATGAATGTATTTCACTTAAGAAGAATTTAAATATATTTATTTGCAAAATAAAAATAATTACACTGAAAGGTATAAATCTATTTTTAATATATTTTTAAAGTCCTTGTTTCATAAAAGCAAAAAAAAAATCCACCCTGCTTTGCTCAAAGTAGTTATGAATATTTATCTCTTGAGGGTTAGAATGGAGATAGACGTCTGTTAATCTCTGCAACTGAGGCATAGGATAGAATGGATGTTACTTAATTATTTCAATTATTAGTTTCAATTTTTTCCTCCAATAAAGTTTTCTGAAACTACTAATTAATGACCTTCACTTTCTATGTAGAATGACTATTAATAAGAAGAAATGGAAAGAAAAGGGGTTCCCAGCCTTTTTGTGATGGTGGACAAGTACAGATATGAGAAGCCATGTCACTAATATGGGGGGAAATAGAGGGGTAGATAACTAGGATTGATGGAGGAAGGGTGGTGCTGATGGGAAAGTGAGGAAAAACAAGGAATGAGCATGATATCGCAGCAGTTAGTAGTTTGGCCACCTCCTTGAAGTTTCTTGGCATTTCAAGAGTCTCCGGGAGAAATGGGGTGATCGTGGAAAACAGGTTTGCTATTAAGGACAATAGGAAAAGACTGGCAAGGAACCTAAGTAATTCACAATCTGAATTAATTATTCCTTGAATAGTAAGTACTGGAGCTGTTGAAAGGAGGCAGAAGCTTATACCTTAACTCAATTAAAATAATTCCTGGGGAAATGAAGCATACTAGTTCAAATATTCTAGCTAATGGTTACTATAAATGTAATACATTGTCAAAAGAAATAACTAAGTACCATAACAAATTACAATGTGCATTACTTAATAATCCTTAGAGGATTCAGAAGGTACTTTAATATACAGTAGCAGTTAAGCAACATTATGAACATGAATTAACACGAAAATAAATACTTGACCAATGAGGTTTTATTGTAATATGTTTAGAGATAAATATTATCTGAAGCAAAATTATGACCGGAGTGAAGACTAGTGACAACAGAAGGTAAAAAGAAAACAGGTGTTATTAAAGAACTAATTATGATGAGTCTTTTAAAGTGTTTTTTAAGAAATCATAGGAGTATCATTGCCAGACAGTAACAAAGAAAAATCTTGCTTCTGAAGTCACATAATGAGAACTACCTGGAAATCCAATGTGTAAATCAAAGTTTTTCTACATCAACTCAAAGTCACCCACTAGAATAATCTATTTTTATGTAAGAAAACAAATTATTTCTATAACTTAATTCTAACTAAGATCCAAAGAAGTTAATTCTTATTCCTTAAGTGTCACAAGTGATAGGCCTATTTTTCAATTTACATAATCAAATAAAAAATATAGCACTGTTCCAGATCAGTGGCCCATATGGGTTGGTATGTATCTGAATAGCATCAAGATACATTATATAGGTGAGCTGTAGCAGCTCCTCCTCTATGGTGATCTAAGAGAAAAAAAGGGTATGTGTATCTTAAATACAGGACTTCGAAGTTAAAAACATGAAACTTGATAAAGATGTCTGTTCAAAAACTGAAAATCAAAAAGCATAATCTAAGTTATCCAGGTTCACTGTCTCTTTTGAGTTAAATACTGACCACTTCACTATGAATACTATTATACGATAAACTAGAAAGAAAAGAAACTCCTATGAGTATAGTTTGCTATTAAGAAAATGATGGACTTGTTAGGCAAAAAAAAAAAAACCCATAAAACTAATGGTTAAAAATGAAGTGGTACTTTCTCACTACTAGTATAATTTATGCACTTAAGTTATTCTAAGGATAATGCACACCTTTTATGAATTTAATGTTCATTAACTTTCCTCATTTTCTTTTTCTTTAGGTCACACTGCTAGTAAGTGCTAGGTGTCTGAGGCCAAATTTGCACTCAGGTCCTCCTGGCTCCAGGGCCGGTGCTCTATTCACTGCACCACCTAGTTGCCCCCTCATTTTATTTTACTGTATTTTTATAATGCACATGGTATTTAAAGTAATGAAAAAGTACTTTTCTTAAAATGTTCTACAGGCATACCTTATTTTAGAGAACAGATGTATTCATAGGATCATAGAATTTAGAACCATAATGGACTTTAGATATGTTCTACATTTTACAGATGAGGAAATTGAGGCTGCCACTTCCCAGGGAGCTCATAAGTAGCAGAAAAGAAATTCAAATTCAGATCCTGTTTCCAAATCCAGGGTTCTTTCCATTATACCATTCTGCTTCCCCTTTAAAAAACCAGATGTTTCCTCCAAAAAAATTGCTGCAGACAAGTAAAACCATATAATTCAGAGCTTTTAGACCTTCATTTCTTTCTGGCTGGCCACTTAGATCAGGGCATAAAGTCACGTTTCCTCACATACTGCAATTTGGTAGAATTAAAAACCATTAGATCCCACTTTCCAGCTGCTAGTGCCATGTACTTTCAGACTGTCTTCCATTCTCATTCATTCATTCATTCATTCTCTTGCTCTCATATACATAATACACATATATTGGTAAATAAATTTTCATGTATCTACTTATTTACATGTTGTCTCTCTTCCTTGAGGGCAGGGGCTATTTTTTGCCTTTTTCTGCATCCTCAGATTAGCACAATGCCTAGCATACAGTAAGCACTTAATAGATGCTTGTTGACCAGAGTTTTAAGGTCTAGTCCAGCCTTCATCTTTTAAAGATAAGAAAATGGAAGCCAAGAGATGTTAAGCAATTTGTCCAAAATCAAACAGCCTAGTAAAATGAGAAGCTGGAACAAGCAACCATGTCCCCTGACTTCTAGTCCGGAACTTTTATTATGCCATGATGAATTCCAGTCTAAAAATTTCTTTAAAATCAAGGCCTCAAGCTTTCAAAGAAATTATACTTTATCAATGCTTTAAGTTTAAAGATCTCTGAAGCACATTTACTTAAAACAAAGGATTTCTTTTCCTACTCTGTCATTAAACTTGTCTTCTATTTCATATTAGAGTCATGGTAAAATACAGGCCACTTTTTCTACTGAGCTATAAAAACTGTTTGGATTTAATATTTTGTGTTTATTATGTGGCAGCTATCTCTAAAAGGGGAAAATGATAAATTAGAAAGAGTCTGCATACAATAGTATAAGATCTCTTATACTGAATTCAGCTGGGGTGGCTAGGTAGCACAGTGAATAGAACACTGGCCCTGAAGTCAGGAGGATCGAGTTCAAATCCGACCTCAGACACTTAAACTTAACACTTACTAGCTATGTGACCTTGGGCAAGTGGCTTAACCCCAACTGTCCTACAAAAAGCAAAAAGAAAAAGAATTCAGTTATCAAAGTTAGCATCAACATAATATAATGGGATCAGAATGTCATAAAATTCAGCATGTGTTGATAAGCACCTTCATATCACACTTTAGGCTGGAATTAAAAGAAAATCTTTTTGGAAACTCAGATGTGTTCAGCTTCTGGAAACCTCTTAAATACTGGCAGTGATTTTTCTAATCATCACAACTTACTACTACATATCTTACCATCTCCAAAGGCAAGAACCCAACTAAGACCCTCAATTTAACAGTAGAGGGTTAACTATCTAAGCAGACTTATGAAGAAATTCTATGTAGACTTTAAAAAAAAAGTCCATTTTTCTAGATGGACTTACAAAAAAAAGGTTTCAAAAGCCAAGTGTTAATATTCTTCTAACACATATCTTTACCCACAAATAAGTTTCCAAATGCCATCTCAGAATCTGTAGTCTACCTACATTATAGAATCTAGATCAAAAGTACTTTATAAATTAATATTAATAAAATATTTATTCAATAACAGGGAAAGTATTCTACCTAGCAGAGTAGATAAGAACACATAGATCATTTAAATTCACACTTAAAAAGACTTGTTAGGCCACTTTGGTTTCTGACATTAATAAAAGATAAAGATAACAAATTCCCTAATTTTTCAAACTTTATAAGTGGACAAAATGAATTGAAAAAAGGTACCAAAGACTTCTATATTAGATATACTTTTGGTCCAGTAAAACAAAAATTAATTCTAGAAGTAATAGCTCAAATAACAATACCTGAAGCTAACCAAACAACAACATAATATACACATGTGCAAATATACAATATTCTTGCATTAAGTGTTAGGTAGTTTAACACAACTTTGTAAAATCTTGACAAGTTACAAATCTAACATGAAAAATGGGCAAAACGTAATAGGATCTTTACAGTATACAGATTTACTGGGTAGAAAACTATTATTTTGTTGAAAAAAGGTGTTGGGTTTTTTTTTTCAACTGGCTGACCTATAAAATTCCAAGACCTGAAAATGTTTGGAATTAGATTTTTCTCATTGATATAGCACTGCTTTACCTGTCTTTAATAAACTTTAAATGAGGACATTTAAAATGATAGACTTGCTTCTCCCCTCTGGAGAAAAATAAGTCTAATTCTTCTTCCAGAAGAAAGTTTCTTGATCATAACTATCATGACTCTGATCTATCTTCTTCTTCAGGCTAAACATCCCCACATCTTTCAGCTTACCTGCCTGTGACAGGTAAGGCCTTTCACCTTTCTGGTTGGCCTCCTCTGGAAGTTCTACAGCTTATCACTTTCTTCTCAAACTGTGGAGCCCAGAATTGATTGCAAAACTTGAGACAAATTCAGAGAGATTATCACCTCCTTTTTTCTTGGAAGGTATGCCTCTCTGAATGCTGTCCAAGATCTAATGAGCTTTTTTGACTGCAATGTCTTGTTATTGGTTTGTGCTGAACTTGTAGTCCACTAAACCACCCAGATCTTTCTCAAATTGCTATCCAGCAATATGTCTCCCATCCTGGACTTGAAAAATTGGTATTTTAAAAACTCAAACATAACTTTTCATTTATTCTCTTACTGAGTTTCAACTTAGATTCAGCAAAATGTTCTAGTTTGTTGATGTCTTTATGGATCCTATCACTGTTAGCTATCACTCCCAGCATGGTATCATCTGAAAAATGATGAGCATGCCATTTATACTTTTACATACAGTATGAGATACTTTATTAAAAGCTTTGTTAGAATCTAGGTAAACCATATTTACAGTATTCCCTTCTACTATTAGTTTAGAAACCCTTATTTAAAAAAGGAATAAGCTGGCTCCCTGTAATCACTAGCCCTTATTCTAGAATCTTCCCAGGAATTGAAGTCAAGTTCAGCCTAGTGCGTAGATTTGTTTTTCTTTCCTTTTCTGAAAACTGAACTAAGATCTGTCCTTTTCTGGTCTTGTGGAACCTCTCCCTTTCCATGGTCTTTCAAATATGGATGGTGGCTTAGAAATCCTGCCAGTTTTTCCTTATTCAAGGATGCACTTCATCTGGACAAGGTAACTTAATCAAGGATAGCTACGTTATCATAGGTAGTCATTTTCGTTTTTGTCATTTCCAATGCAAAGATCATTCTTCTTGGCAAAAAAATAAAATAAAATAAAACAAAATAAAAGAGAAGCAATGTAAGCCTTGGCCTCTTCTTTTTATTCCCTTCCCTTCACCCAACTGTCCAAAGACGTTCTATTCCTTAGACCTTTTTTCCCCACCCCTAATACAGAGATAGAGTTTGGACCTGTGATTTCATTAGTATAAGGAATTCTCAGGTGGGAAAACTTCTATGCAACTTTGTAAACAAAATAACAACAATAACAAAATTCCCTTTTCTTCTCCATAGCTTCCTCAACAAAATGTTTGTTCTGAGCTGATATCTCAAACACTTCTGACACCATTTACAGAGTTATGTTCTTATATTCATTTTCCATTACTTTGTCATGCTTCTATTTTATGCATTTTTCAGGAAAATCTAACTTGCTTGATGAGTTACCTGTTGACAGTCTTCAGACAAGTCACACTCTTTCTCCTCATTGGACTTATTTTCTTTCTTTTTCTTCAGAATGTTATTCTTAAGATCTCCTATTCCTTCTATAGGCTTTTGGTCCATGAAATCTTAAACTATCTTTTCTCTGAAACCTTTGGAATTTGCATTCCCTAAATCTAGAATGCAAGTCAGAACATATTTAATTTCCTCTCCTTTAATACAAATACAAAGAGGGAGTAATCACTTCCCTCCAGGTTTCCACCATTTTTTACCACAGTAAAAAGAGTTTACTGTTATAAGTTACGTAAGTTATAAGTCATAGTTATAACTATATCATAGTTCCTGTGAATAGAATTTCTCTTCGTGGTTCCTCAACTTTTTGAAGGATGAAATTATCATTATGGCAAGTCAAGAGGGTTAGCTACTCTTCTTTGGGCATAATGAGAACTCCAACAAATATTTGGATAATTGAAGTCCCTCTTGACTATACCAGCCCCTCTCTATGACAGGCTTGTGATATATCTTCTAAACTTCTCATCTGTTGTCTCTTTTTGTCCAAGTCTCAATGACAAAATCATTTGTTTTTTCCCTCCAGTGATCTTCATTCAAATGTTTTCATAGGCTTCATCCCTCTAGTTCCTAGATTTTCTTAACTTGGCATACCTTTTAAATCTCTCACCCCACTCCCTTTGAATTTTTACTTTGGGGATAAGGCATACCTTTATCTATATACCATATCCAGTTATTGGTTTCACACAATTATCAATAATATCTATGAAGTCAAATTTACTTCTGTTAGGATTTCTAATTCCTCTTGCTTTACTGCCTAAATTTTGGGTATTTATGCCCTTTCTTTTGTATGGTCTCATGTGACCTTTAGGTATTTCAACTGCTATTTTTCTATTTTTACTATGGCTACTTACGGTATCTGGCTTGGGGGATATATGGAGGCTATTTTTTCCAAGGATTCTAGTCCAAGACTATTCTTTTTTGGGTAAAAGCCTTTTTTTATTATATCTGTAAGACACTAGAAAAATGCATTACTCCAGGAATAGCCAGGTATCTCATCCCTGTATTTTCAGCTGTGATTCCAAAGCCCAAATAATATTCTGTACACCAAATTCCTAGCTAGATGCTCACTTCTATAATGGGAATGGGAATTTGAAGATTTTCCCTGCCCCTTACTAGATCTAGGGGAGTTTAAAGACCTTCCCTGCTTTGAAAGTAAACTCTACCCCCTAATAGGCTGAATGTAATCACATGGAGACTGTGATGGAGGGAATTTGCTGTGAAGATAAACTCTGCCCCCTAATAGGCAGAATGTAGTCACATGGAGCCTGTGGTGGAAGGGAAGCAGAACCCACAGGAAGCTGGGAATCAGAGCTAGCAAGACAGTGGGAGAGAGGTGCTCAGCCAAGGAGAAAGAGAGGTTTGTGAGTCAATATTGATCTTGTATTGGTTTGTGGGGAGGCTAAAGGATGCTGTGGCTCTCTGTGTTATTGTGGCTTCTTAATATCCTTGGTACTATGATGGAATCAGCTTGCTGGTTTTGAGATTGGGTTTTATGGTATCTAAATAAATATTTCAGTTCTGTCTTCTACCTGGAGGATCTGTTATATTTTGCAACAGAATGTCATGCGATATTTATAGTCATGGTCTTTATTGTAATCACGGGTGCTGTAAATATTGCATTGGCAATACAACTTCCCAAATCACTTTTTTTTCCCCTTCTGAATCCCTTGCCAGCAATGATTATGGTAATAATGAGGTTAAATCATTTCTATTTCTGCAGAATTTAGTTTCTTGCCTAAGAATCTCTGGCAAAATTTGGTAGGTTCCTTCTATCAATTATACCCATGTGAATTACACAAGTGGATGAATTCAAATTCATCTATTTGGATTACGACTGTCTATAGTATTTTGTAAAAGATATTCTTCTGGGAGGATGGGCTAGACTACATAACAATTGAGGTCCCTTTATTGTAACAGCTTCCTAATTGGTTATCTTGACTTCATTTTCTCTCTTAATTAAGCAAGGTGTTACACTGGAGAGAGCACCCCTTTGTAGATATAATGCATCAAAAGCTTTGAGGGAAAAAAAACTTTAGGTGAAGCAATTTTCATTTCTTAAACTATATGTTTATATTTAAATACACATTACCTTCTTTTGAGCAGCTTCCTTCTTTTTCTTGTCGTCCTTTCTCTTTTTCCTTTCTTCCATCAACTGTTCTTCCTCTTCTTTCACTAAATCCCTGAACCACACAGGTTGCAATTAACTTTCCCAAAACACATTAGGGAACACACACATGTTGCATACAGCTTAATTTTACTCCTCTTATGAGGAATAACAACACGACAAATGGAGTCATTATACCTCTCCTATTTTTGTAACTTTATTTCAACAATGCAAAAAAAAAATCATCACCTAAGTTTAAAGCTACGATACATAAAAATAAGTGGTAGTTTTTGGTTTTTACTTGGGGCTGGAGGGACATGAAGGAAGGGAGTTGGGACAGTACAGACCTATGATTTCATCAGTTTAAGGAACTCTAAGAGAAGAAACCCCCTTCCACATCTATGTTGTAATGCAACAACTGTGAGAAACTAAGAGCTGCCTACGGCACTTAGAAATTAAGTGACTTAAATATTAGCACACAGTTACTGTGTCAGAAGTATTTCTTCCTAGGATATACATACAGCAGGGATTGTAACTATACATATTTCATACTATATAATAATCTTGACCATTTTATCAGCACACACTTATTGACACATTTAAAATAAATTTATTTCAACTTCTTGCAATAGATATTTTTGATCATTCCTACAATTAATTAATTCTACTATTTTACTCTGGCAGCACTAATCTATGTCAATTAAAAACAAACAAAAAAACCCCTTCCCCATTATTTGAAAAAGGAAGTAGAGGCTTCCTTGCTTTTTGAACTCCTGAATAATCTTCATGTGCTAAAAGAAATAAACAAAACAGATATGAGATAACACCATGGTACAGAAGTTAATTTTTGTGACCCTATTTCAGTATAACTAAGAAGATATGTTAACAGGCAGGTCTTATTTTCTTTTCAGATTTCTTGAAACACATGGAATGTCAAGACTGGTTTTTTTGGTTATAGTTTTCAAGTGGTCTTTGTTTTTAAATTCTTTAATTAGTTTCTCCAAGTTCTGTTTTCCAGCTTAGTTTTGCTTTTGCTTACATTTTCTTTTTTTAGTCTTTTGACTTTGTTCTAATATTTCTTATCTCATGATTATCATCTTTTTGGCATGTTATAATTTTGATAGAGTTTGTTACTTGGGCAAGTTTTTGTATCTGTGCCAACTTGTTAATTCCCTTTCCAATTCTTTCTTTCATAGCTCTCATTTTTTTTCTCCAGTTGTCTCTAGTACAATGGTATCAACTTAAAAAAAGAAATGGGATCCACTACACTGTACATACTGACTTTTAACTAAGTTATTTTGTTAAGTATTTCCCAATTACTTTTTACTCTTCCCAATTATTTTGTTCTTACTTTTCAGGCTACATCTGGAAATGCTTCAGGTCTCAACATGTCCCATAGGCCATGTGTTTGACACTTTTGTTCTAATGTTCTCATTTTAACATTTTAAACTCTTCAAAAAACAAACTTGCTCCATCCATCTTTTCCAGGAATTCTAGTTGAATCTGTGCCCAACCTGTACTTTTCTTTGAGGCTTTGCTTGTAGATACTTTGGTGATATTTGCTTCTTTTGAGTTTGTCTTGCGTATCATTGTCATCCCTGCTTTATAATGGTAGAACTGTTTGTTTGCTTATTCTTCCAGCCTGTCCCTTACTTTGAGCTTGATGTCACTTATAGAAGGAAGGTCTGGGTCGATTCTATCTTTGCTTTCTTGGGGTGTTGTACTACTCCAACATTCCAAGCAACTCAAACTGGGGACCTTCAAGTTGTCAGTATTACCAAAGTGGTCTAATCTAGGGCAAAATCTGAAATGGCCCTCTTGATCCGAGTTTAATGAGTTCCTCACCTGGGTTTGCTTTGAGAAACAGTAGAATGGTGCACTATTCAGACACTACTAGTTTGCCCTAGTTATATCTCTGCAACCTTCAGATTTGGATTTTGTTGTTGTTGAGTTCTTTCAAATGTGTTTGACTCTTTGAAACCCCATTTTGGGGTTTTCTCTGTAAAGATAACAGAGTGGTTTGCCATTTCCTTGTCCAGCTCAGCGAACTGATAAGGTACTGAGGCAAAATGCTTAATGACTTGCCCAGGGTCACACAGCTAGTAAGTGTCTTGAGTCCAGATTGGAACCTCAGGTCTTCCTGACTCTAGGCTCAGTGCTCTATTCCCTGGGCCACCTTGCGGCCTCTAAAAATTGTTTGCCCTAGATGGGACTTGAACCTACCATCCCTGGCTTAGGAGGCCAATAAATTTCAGACCAGATTTGAACTCAGGAAGATGAGTCTTCTAGCCTCTAGGTCTGACACTTTATCCACTGTGCGACCTAGCTAGAACAGAAGCTAGAATTGAGACTCTGATCTGTTCCTGGTGTCCAAGACACACCATTTGAGTTTTCTTCTGAACTTGCCCCTTGCTCAGTGCATAGGACAGGTCCTATTACAAAATCCCTGGGTATAAGTCCCCTTTTTTCAGTCTGTGCTAGAGCTATGACCCTGAATTGGGCAATAAGCAACATATATACCAGGTGGCATCTACTTCATTTCCTTGTGGGAGGTCCCAGTACCCCTTTTGGTTCTGAAACTTCTTGGTTTGGTGTACATGCTCTCTGCACATGGCATGCTACTGTTCTCAGTACCAAAAGACACATGCCAACCTGGCCTGGAAAAATGACTCATGGTTTATATTCTTGTTTCTCATCAAGATTCTGTCTGGTACATTTTCTAGATCTGTTTGGAGATTTTTTTTTTTACTTGTTTATTTGTGGGGAGGTGAGGAAGCCTGGCTATACTTCTTCCTGTAACTGTCTCCACTTCAATTAATGGATCAGAAGCCTCCACTCTTATTTTTCTCTTAGAGGCTGTCTTGTTCTGCCTATTTTTGAGGGGCCCCTTTTCCTACTGCTGGTGGACTTCTGGATGACTTTCTGTGAAGTTCTGGGGTGGAGGAAGTAATTTCAGCATTTAAGGTTTAGTGTTAATTTCTCACTGAATTTGTTGATCATCATCCAATCCACTGCAAATTTCAGTGTTTTGTTGAAGCAGGTATGTGGGAATAGCATGTTCTAATGGAAATCTGGTGTCCTCACCAGTCAATAATACTTTTATCTGTCCCTCACTGATCAACTAGGGAATATGCTGTAACGGTTGTTTGAGATGTTACTGAATATTCATCCCCATGCTTTTTCCACTCTGGACAAGTACCAACAGTCATATGAAAAAGTGTTCCAAATGACTAATGATTAGAGAAATGCAAATTAAAGCAAATTTGAGGTTCTATCCCAACATTCATCAGATTGGCAAAGGTGACCAAGAGAATATCAACTTGTAAACCACATACTCTGTACCTACTTTCTCCATAAAAGTGTTATGAGAAACATCTCCATGCACATCTAAGACACGCTTAATAAAACATCTACATGGAAAAGGTAGGCTTTAGCAAGGATTATTCTAAAAGTGACCAGATCTTTATTATCCTACTGTGCTCACTGATTATAAAAATGCATTTAATTTGACTGAACAAAACACCATTTTAATGCCCTCTTAAAAAAATCACATTCAAATGTATCATCTGTCCAAACATTAAAATCACTCAAGCTTCCTTGAAAGGTATTGTTTAATGATCTTATTCAATAACCCTCTGACTGTAAACATCAGAGGCAAAAAATAAGGAGATGCATGCTCACCAAACATATTCACCACTATGATGTAGGATCATGGTCTAGAATGGACCCCAGAGATAATTTTGACTAACTCCCTATTTTTACACATGAGAAAATTAAAGGCCCAGGAATAGGAAATGATTTGCTTAATAAGATAATAAGTGTCAAAGATAGATTTGAAATCTTTTCTTATTCTTTCACAACACCTCTGGACAGAAACAGGAGAACCAGACACAATGACTTTGTACTGGAAGAGATGTTCCTGTGTTTGCAAATGATACTGTGCTGTTTACATCAAGCTCAAGAAGAACAAAGAGTCTCTTGGAAGAGATTCATAACTCTTTTCAGATTTGGAATGACAATCTATATGAGAAAGACAAAGTGTATCAAGAATGGCTATTCTCTAGATCATAACATATAGCTGGATAAAAACCAATAGAATTTATCATTCAGTAGGCATATCTGCAGATAGAATACAAATAGACTATGAGATGAGCCCAGAATTAAACAGAGAAACAAGGCTGCATTGCCTTTGGGAAATCACAAAGTTCTTTTAAAAACTCTAAATTTCTTTGGAAACAAAGGCCTTTTTTAATGCCAATATTCTACTACTCTTGTGGTTTAACTGTGAAATATGAACAAACTGAAAATGAGTATCATATAAACAACAATGGAGAAGGGAATGGCAAGTATGAATAGACTATAAGATACAACAAATAAGGTACTTATTAAGGAAATATACTAACAAGGAAGATAGTCTGGCCATCTGGCAAGGGGAAATCAGTGTTCCACTGGTGCCCTCAGAATGTTAGGATAAAGTGTAGAAAAAAGGAAGGCCTAGAGCATTTTGGATTCCCTTTGGCCAACACAGACAAAATTCACATAGGATGGGCAGGCAATGGTGGGCTACAGTGTGCCTCGCTGGAGGGACTATCCCAATCAATGAAATCATATAGTTACTTCGGTATTTGAGACAAGTCCTCCACTTGTCCCTTTGGTCCCATCTTCCTGACTCCTAAGAACTCTGCTTCCCCAATGCTTGCTCTTGCTAGTGGTTCTTTCCATTTCTTATTTCAAACATATATAGGTTTCCCTCACCCTGAAAAAATCCTTCACTTTACCTATTGATCCTTCTAGCTACTTCTAGCTTCTTTCATCTTTCCTTTTATTGATAAGACTTTCTGAAAGAGTCAATGCCATTTTAAGTTCTCCACAATCACTTTCTTCCTCCCCCCATATATTTCTTTTTTTTGCTTTAAAAATTCCATTTATTTTTACAGTTCTAAATCCCAACCCCAAACTGAGAAATCAAGTCAAGAAAAAGAAAGCTCATTACAAATATGTACAGTCATGTAAAATTTTACATAATAAAAATAATCTATTTCACCATTTGTGACCTATCTCTTGTTTGGTCAGGAACTCTTCCCCAAGCCATAGATCTGACAGGTAATTTCTTTTATGCTCCACTAATTTGCTTATAATATCACCCTTTATATATAAATCATGTACCCATTTGGAACTTATCTTAACATACAGTTGGAGGTGTTGGTCTATACCTAGTTTCTGCCAGACTGCCAGTTTTCCCAACAGTTTATGTTAAATTGCTGGGATCTGGGGATTTAGCAAATACTAAGTTACTGTGCTCATTTGCTTTTGCATACTGTGTACTTAATCAATGTGATTATGGCTTTGTAGTACAGTTTGCTAGGTGCTCTTCCTGCTAATTTTTTTTCATTGATTCTGTTGATATTCTTGATCTTTTGTTCCTCCAGATGAATTGCTATTATATTTTCTAGCTCTATAGTCTTTTGGTAGTTTGATACTGAATAAATTAGTTCAAGTAGTATTGTCATTTATATTGGCTTGGCCTAATCAGGAGCAATTAATATTTCTCTAATTGTTTAGATCTCTCTGTGTGGAGTGTACTATAATTGTGTTCATAAAATTCCTGTTTGTGTCTTAGCAGGTAGACACCCACATATTTTATATTGTTCGTAGTTATTCTAAATGGAATCTTTCTTATCTCTTTCTGCTGGATTTTGTTGGTAACATACAGAAATGCTAATGATTTGTGTGGGTTTATTTTTATGTATGCAATTTAGTTAGTTATTATTTGCTTTGATTAGTTGGGTTTTTTTTTTTTTTACAAACTCTAGAGTTCTCTAAGTTTGTCTATGCTTATTCATTTATTGTTATTGCTAGAATTTCTAATACAATATTGAATGGTAATGGTAATAATGGAAATCCTGGTTTCATTTCTGACCTTATTAGAAAGGTTAATTACTAGCTTGTCTCTATTACAGATAATTCTAGCTACTAATTTTAGATAGATACTGCCTAACATTTTAAGGTAAGCTCCATTTATTTCTATACTTTCTAGTGTGCATTTTAAAAATATTAACTTTTGTTTATTTTTAGTTTACATCATTAATTTCCATGAGATTTTAAGTTACAAAATTTCTTCCCGTCTTTCCCCTACCCACCACCCCAAAACAGCAATCCCACTGTATACCTCCTCCCCCAATCTGCTCTCTCCTATATTCTCTCCTATCACCCCTCTGACTTTCTGGTAGGGCAAGATGAGATCTCCCTACCCCAGTGCCTGTATATCTTATTACCCAGTAGCATTAGTGTATATTTTTTTTAAACTAGGAACAGGTATTGTAAAGTTTGTTTTCTACATGTTGAAATAATCGTGACTTTCGTTGTTCTTGTTATTAATATGGTCACTTGGGTTTATATGAACCCAGTCCTGCATTGGTGGCACAAGCCTAGCCTGGTTATAGTATACAATCTTTGTGATATGTTGCTGTAATCTCTTTGTCAGTATTTTATTTATTTAAAACTTTTACACCGATATTCATTAGGGAAATTGGTCTATAGTTTTGTTTCTGTTTTGACTTTCACTGGTTTAGATAAGAACACCATTATTTGTATAACAGAAGGAATTTGGTAGTATCCCTTCTTTACCTATTTTTTCCCAGTTTGTAGTAATGGAATTAACTGTGCTTTAACTATGATGCAGAATTGCTTGCAAATTCATCCAGTTCTGGGATGTTTTTTTCTTTTGTGAGTTCATTTATGGCTTGTTCAATTTCTTTTTTCTGAGATAGGATTATTTAAGTATTTTATTACCTGTTCTGTTAATCTGGGCAATTTATATTTTATAAATATCCACCCATTTAATTTAAACCATTAGTTTATTGGTATAAAATTAGGCAAAAAGCTCTTGATAAGTGCTTTTATTTCTCCTTCATTGGTTATATGAATTTGCCTTTTTCATTTTTGATATTGGCAATTCGGTTTTCTTATTTCTTTTTTAAAACAAACTAGCTACTCCAGTGGTCCCCTGTTGCCATCAGAATACAAAATTCTGTCTGATGTTCAAAGCCCTTCTAATTTAAGCCCTAGGATCTTTCCAATCTTCTTACACCTTACTCCTCAACAAGTATTCTTTGATCTAGCCACACTGGCCTCTTTGCAGCTCAGGAAAAAAAGGGTACTTTTTCTCTTGCCTCTGGGTATCTTTGGCTACCATCTGTATGCATGGGGTACCCTCCCTTCTTATCTAAACTGTTTACTGACTTTCTTCAAGTCCAAACTAAAATCCCATCTTCCATAGGAAGGCTTTCCTAACTCCTAAGTCTAGTACCTTCCTTCTTTTAATATTTATTTTTCCTGTATGCAGACTGTTTGTGTACATATTTTCTTGTTGTCTCACCCATTAAATTGTGAATTCCAAGATGGCAGGGACTGACTTTGGCCTCTTTTTTTATCCCCAGGTTTAGTACAGTGCCTGAAGCACTTAAATGTTTATTGACTGACTAATGGCTTATCTGTTTTATTCTGGTAGTTAAAAAAAAATTCCTAGTTTTATTTATTAGTTTAATGTTTGACTTTTTTTTCTTTTTTGGGGGTGGGAGGGCAGGGCAACTGGGGTTAAGTGACTTGCCCAAGGTTACTTGGCTAGTTAAGTGGTAAGTGTCTGAGGTCACATTTGAACTCAGGTCCTCCTGACTCCAGGGCCAGTGCTCTATTCACTGTACCACCTGGCCACCCCATCAATGCCTGACTTTTAATTGTTAACTTCTCCTCTGATTGTCAGGATTTCTATTTTGGCATTTAATTGGGGGTTTTAATTTGTTGGTTTTCTAGGGTTTGTTTAGTTGCATGCCCAATTTGATCTGTTCTCTCTTTTATTGGTTAGAAATATAATTTTATTGTTTAGATATATATTTTTCCCATAAGTACTGCTTTGATCTCATCCCACACAGTTTGATATGCCATTATACTGAAAATTTCTGTGATTTGTTTTTTAACCCATTCATCCTTTAAGATTAGATTCTTTAGTTTCTGTGACTGGACCAACATTTTCTTGAAGCAACTTCTTTGACTTAGCCTCTTATTCCGTCTTTCCTAACCTCCCCAACCTATGTGGCCCCAACTTCCTTGATGAAGCTTCCTGGTCTGGGGGGAGGGGGGAGAATAAAAGGTCCCAGCTGTGTGTAATCTAGAACTCTCAGATCTGGATGTAGATGCCTGAGACCATAAGAGCTGACATACCTTGATGACTTACTGACCTGACACATTTCAAGACGGAGACAGAGACAACAGAGGCTGCATCCAGAGAAGCTAAGTCCCTCCATGTCTTTGTTATATATACTTGCTGTGTAAGGGCAAAATAAACCTTCTCTGTTAAGTGCTTAGTTACCTGCACTTAGTTCCAACAAAGAACCTGAACTAATAAGAGTACTGGCTTTAGAGCCATGCCTACCACTCTCAGCAGTCAGGTTAGGATGAGGCCTCATGCCTCACATCATCATGAAGCTAGGGAAAGAGCCCTGCAAGTACAGAGGAGGAGAGTCACTAGTTCAGATGGTGAGTCACTGCCTGGCTCCTTGTCACTAGAGCCCTCCTCACTGTATATGGGGAATCCTCTCTCTGATCCAGGCAGAAGCTCCCCCTCTGCCAGATGGATTCACTTGGTGTGTGCTGGAGCAGGCTGCCCAGGAGAGAAAAGATGTGGAAAGGTCAACATTCCTTGGATGTTGTTGACTATGTTGCAAAAACTGGATGGCCAGGACAGTCAGACTGAAACTAAATTGTAGTGGTCCATTCGGTGGATGGACACAGCTCTGAGAGTTTGGATACTATGTAATGAAAGCAGAGAGGGAGCTAATGGTTATATAAGTGAAGAGATCTCTCCTGATGGGAGTGGGTACTGATGGGTCCCAGTTAGGAACCCAATCTATAGTTTCTGACTCAGGGGTTCAGATTCCTAATGAGATAGGAGCCATCAGACTGGAGAACGATAGCAGGCTTGATGAAAAAACTAGAGAACCACTGGTGGATAGATAGCCCCCAGCTTATTCTATCACAGCTGCCAGGGGGAGGAAAGTGACTTCCTGTCCTGAGGGAGGAAGCTTGGAGTGACTCTCTTCACCCAGGAGAGGGAAATTCAAACAGAAACAATGAAAAGTCACTGGTTCCTGAGGGTGTGATCTAATGGAGCCAAAGCTAAAAGACTCTCTGCTTTTGGACCTGCTGAAGTACTCAAGAGAATACTCCTATCTCAAACTACTCATCTCACCAGGACTACTACTGTAGTATCTCCTAACTAGTATCCTTGCTTCAAAGATATCCCCCTCACCAATTTGTCTTCCACACAGCTGCTCAAAATCATCTTAAACCAGGTCTGACCATGCCATGTTTGATGAAAAAAAATCTTTGTAGATGTTTATTAACTTAATAAAACATAGGGGTGGCTAGGTGGTCCAATGAATAAAGCACCAGCCCTGGAGTCAGGAGGACCTGAGTTCAGATCCAGCCTCAAACACTTAACACGCTAATCTCAATTGCCCTGCCCTCCCCCCTCCAAAAAGTAAAAAATAAAAATGAAAAAAAAAAAAAGAATAAAACATAGGGGGCAGAGCCAAGATGGCAGACTAAAAACCAGAATAAAACATAAACTCTTTAGCTTTGTTTGGACATAGACAACATGAGAACCATGGGTAGCTCCAACCTAATTTTTTCAGATTTATTTCACATTCCTTTTTCACATGCTCTACATTCTAGCCAAGCTGGATAACTAATAGTTCCCTGATTTTCATCCTGGTCTTTCCTATGCATGCCCCCTTCATCTAAGTGCATTGAAATCATTCTCTTCTTTCAAGCTATTGCTCAGATATTTCTCTCCTTCATAAAATTATCCTCCTCTTCAAATTGTTCTAAGTGTATTTTGGATCACTCCTTTGCCCCTATCATGAGACAGCCAGGTAGTACGGTGGACAGCATGCTTCCTTACAGTCAGGAAGACCTTAACTTCAAATCTGGACTCGGATACTAGCTGTGCGACTCTGAACAAGTCACTCAACTCTCAGTTTTACTTTCCTCATCCATAAAGTCAAGTTATATTTGATGACTTCTAAGGTGCCTTCCAGTTCTAAAATCTATCATCTCTATATTCTATGATTTGTTTCACACTTGTGAATGTCATAGTCCTCATTTCACAATAAACTCCTTGATGGTATGGACTTAAAAAAAATCTTTTTATCTCCAGTACTTGTAGCACACATTAGTTTTTTAATGTTTGCTGAAGTAAATAAGTTATTTATTTAATGACTGCTAAGTTTTGCAAGCCTTAAAGCACTTAAATTATTACCACTGAATTCTTTATTTTACAGAACTAATTCTACTAAGGGTTTTCTTTAAATAATGCTATTTGCCTAGTATAACTAAGTTTAAATTTACAAAAATTAACTTATCACTTAACCTTCTGAGAATACATCTACCATGTGTGTGTATACACACACACACACACATTTTTTTTTTGTATATTTCCCTTCCTCACTGACTATTCTACAATAGCTAAATTAAATCCACTAGATGGGGCTATATGATTTACAAAAATTCACCAATGGGTACTTACTACATTTAGTTCTCAAACTGATAAATTTTGACTGCCTCACAATTTTATTAGGTTTTTAAATGATACTAAAACTTCTAAACATTTTAAAGAACTTTTATTCCATATCATAGGCAGAAACAGAATGGAATCACTGGCAAGGTCTGCAGAGGGAAAAGGGAAAAAGGAAGACAAATCCTCAACATAAAGGAAGGCGAGTTCCTTCTATGTGGGTCTTATGTGGCATGTATAGCCCTCTCTCTATATATATATATAAGGGCTATTTATAAATTATGCATAAGCTGGGAACTGTTTATACTTAAAAAAATAATGTACAGGGCTACAAGCATAAATAACAATTGTGGTGGGAATGGGACTGAATGGCTGGTCACTTTACAAGTTATGATTATGTTTGCCAGACCAATTAATTATAAAAGCTGGTATGCCTTTGGTATGGCACATTAACATAGCAAATCTATGGTACAATATAGGTGACCTGGACCCTATCTCCAGACGGCCACTCAGATCTCCTTTGTGTATGTTTTTAAGGGTTAAATTAGGTGTAGACCCCCATTTTATACCCCTAGATTACAGAGCTGTTCTAGCCTGAACACTTGATGCCATTGTTAGTTTTAATTATGTAGTTGTCAATGAACCTGAAAGAAACTTCCCTCTTAAATATATTTCAATATATTTAACAAATGGTCATCTTAGAATATTAAAACTGGAACACTTAAGGATACAGATAACAATTTAACAATTAGATCATCTAATCCAACCCTTTCATTTTTTAGATGAGGAAACTGAGGTTATTCAAGGAGGGAAAATGATTGGCCCTAGGACACTAACCTATTATGTGGTAAAATTGAGACTAGAACTCAAGTCTCCTGATTTACCATTCAGGCCAATCACTCTGGCTCCTTTTTGCATTCCTTAGAGCTGACTGTAAGAGAATTTGACCTGCTGCCTATGATGATTGTTGGTAGAACCAAGTTGGGTAGCCACTATAAGGTTCCTAACAACATTACAAAATAGGAGATGTCTGTCTTTTAATGCCCTTCCACCTCTCTTACATAATTCCTCTATTCACTGCTGGGTGCCCAATGCCTACTATTTTTTGGGTCTGCAACTTGACATTTTACTTCTGTTGGTATTTCATAAATATTTATTTTCTTTACTATGCAAAAGCAAGTTCACAAAGCTGTTGACATATTCAACATGCAACTTCCTCTGGACATTTCAGGATGCTTCCTAAATCACTCAAGTTGATGATCTATGGTTATACTAAATAGTATGTGATTTTCTCAACCCAAGCCCCAATCATGGAATCTGAGAATCGGAACATACCTCAGCAGTCAACAGTCCAACAAACTCTCACGTCCAACCACTGAAAAAATTTTAAATGCATTTAAATTTTAGAGAAGTTTGGGCATATTTTTCATACCAATAATGTTTAGAATGAAAAAACAAAAGTTAAATATGTTGCCAAAATGCTGAACTTAGCAAACACTAATTAAAACATACAACAGAACTCTATTTTAGTTTAAAGGAAATTTCACATTTAGTAAACATGGCTTCAAAGTTCAGTAAGATGGGTAAAAAAAAAAAAGTCAATTAAATATGCCCATTCTTCACTCTTCCATAAACTTTTGACTCTTCAAATTTTTTCAAGGTTTTTAAATGAGAAAAATAAATAATTATTTCACAGCATTCATATTATTCCCATCTGCCTTTTTCTTCTTTTCCATTTCCACTGCTACTATTCTAAATTCAGGCTTTTACAACTTCTCCCCTGGACTTATAATGATCTCCTAATAGATCTCTCTTCACTCTCTATTCCCTTCAAAATAGCCTATATACTTTGCCTGATTTTACCTTTCTAAAGAAGAGTTGTAATCATGCCTTGCCCCACTGCTCAAAAACCTTTCGGGCCCCTCCACAATTTCCTGAATAATAGTCCAAACTTAGCCTGTGATGCAAGGCCTTTCATAATCTTTCAACCTCTCCTTCCTGCCTTATTTTCCACCATTCTGCTCTATACATTTTTACTCCAAACATATTCTTTCCTTTAACTGTTGAAAATCTTCCCATCTTTCTAAAATGCAGTTGTAACTTCCAATGGAGCTGAGACATGATGGCAACATTCTGGTTGCAGAATGTAACTGGACAAAGGGTCCAAAGAAACTTAGACAATTGACACATTAATCACATCAAAGTGAGAGGGTATCAAGAGCCCTATATTGCACTGTCAGTAGAGGGGTTGATGAGAAAAGTTCAAATCATAAGATCTGGAGCTTGAAGTGTGCTTAGAAATAATCTAGTTTAAGGAAAGCTGATTTTGAGGGGGACACGTAAGTTTGCTTTAGGATGTTTACCTTGAGATGACAGTGGATTGAAAGCGAGAGCTTGGGAATTGCCTTTCTATTACTCTTGAGACAACCCAAGCTGGACCACTCAGCAGAAATAGCCTTTCTACAAATAATTACTCTCTAGGGAGCCACTCCCTGTAGAACCTAGTCATCCTTGTCAATCAGCAGTCAGAAGAGAGCCATCTAATCCAAATTATACAGATCTGGCTATGAGAAGCTATTTAAAACTCAGGGTGATATTATGCCATATGATACTCTTTTCTTCTCTCCATGTCCTCTTTTGCTTCCTGCTCTACCTCCACAAATCTATCCCTCTTCATCTACTCAAACTGGAAAACACCTAGAAGAAGGCTACTAGGCCAAGCAATAAGGCTGGAGAAGAGAAAGCTTGAGGGAGGGAGGGGGACAGGACATAATATTCATCTTCAAATATTTCACAGAATCATTGCTCTAGAGCTAAAAGTTATTTCATAGGCCATTTGGTCAAACTCCTTCATTTTACAGATAAGGAACCTAAGGCCAAGGAAGATAAAGTAACTTACCTGAGCTCACATAGGTAGGAGTCTGAGGTGGGATTTGAACCCAGGTCCTCTGATTCCAGAATCAGTGTTCCACCATATCAACCAATTCTGAAAGAGGGATTAAATGTGTTTTGCTTGGTCCCAATGAGAAGTACTCAGAGCAACAGGTCAATATAAAATGGTCCCAGACTGTTGTTTTTTACTTTTAATTTAAGAGTTCTGTCCACTCAGTTATCAGATGCCACTTCTCACTACCATCAATGGGTTTTCCTGACAAATTCCCTCTCTTTTCTGAACCTGACACATCAAACTACTGTGGGATGGGAAACAAAGTAGCCAAGCTTGTCAGAATGGAGCATACAACCGATTCTGAGTGAGGAACTGTTATGCCTTTTTTGGTTTTTAAAAGACTAGGTCTCCAACTTTGATAAACTGGACTCTTCTCAGCAATGCACAGCTATAAGACAACTCTACAAGTCTCAAGTTGGAAGGAGATTTCTACATTCAAAGAAAGATCTAAAAAGATCAGAGTTTAAATGAAGACTGAAGCAATACATGCTATCGTTCTTTTTCATGTTTGGTTTTCTTTCTTTTTTTCCCATTGTTCACTACTCCATTTACTGCAACTCTTTTATACAAGCCGACTATTGTACAACGTGAAAGTATTTGCAGATCCTATATGTGATTGCACGCCACCATGGGGGGGGGGGGAAGGAAGGGGAGAAAATTTGAAACTCAAGGATTGTGGAGCTGAATCTTGTAAATTAAAAGTAAACAAACAAGTCAATGAAAAAATAAATAAATAAAAGACTAGGTCTCCCTGCCATACTCAAGTTAGAAGTGCAGGGGCTACTGATGGGTGCAATCCTATTACTGACTGGTAGAAAAGCTTTGACAAGTTCTGGTTCTGAACTGGGCTGGTTTGCCCCTCCTCAGGCAACCTGGACTGCTCCTCCCCAACCCTTTTCTCCTTCTGCAATGACAGTGACAGTGTTAGAAAAGGAAGCTGAGGGTACCAAGAATCGAGATTCTTTTTTTTAATATCACTTTTTTTTTTTTTTTTGGCTTTTTGGAGGGGGGAGGGCAGGGCAATTGGGGTTTAGAGACTTGTCCAAGGTCACATGGCTAGTAAGTGCTAAGTGTCTGAGGTCGCATTGAACCCAGGTCCTCCTGACTCCAGGGCCGGTGCTCTAGTCACTGCGCCACCTGGCTGCCCCAAGAATCATGATTCTTAAGCAATTTACAAAAATTAAGTTTAACTATTTCTATGTTTAACTTGTCATCCTTGTCCAAGACAAGAATTAAACCACATTCACACTGACATTCTTGTTATAAATGAGCCCAAAATAAAGAAGTTGTGGCTGAATGGAAAGATGGTTTACAAGTTCTTCTCAGAGTTGAAGCAGATGTTGGTATAACTGAATTTATCATGCACATAAAATAAAAAATATGATTTTATGGCAAATTTAGTCATTTTACCAAGGTATGCTCATGAGAAGTCTAAGAAAAAAAAAAGACCACCATAAAAATAATCACATCTCACAATTCAACAGCTGGTGACAAAGACAAACTAGAGAGGGTCCAGAAAGAACTTCCCAGAATATCCAAATCAACAAAGAAAACTGGCTAGTCAGTGACTTCAGTGTAAAAGTGGACATAGGGCAGGATGGTGAAAACTATGTTGGAAGAATTGTTCAAAATCAAGAAGTGAGAGTACCTCAAAGTTTCTCAAAAGCATCATCTTACTTGCAAAAATTCTCTTCAAGAAATAAAGCAATGGACAGAAGAAATCAAAGGTACTGGGTATAGCACTAAAATTAATTACTATTTCAAGCTCACTGTTTCAAGTTATCTTAACAAAGAGAAAACAACCACCTCAATCATTTCAGAATTGGCTAACCTTGTACAGTAAGACCACTGAGTGGTTATAGCAAGGTCAAAGTAAACCCCAAACTAGAAAATAGAAAATAAAAATTAGAAGACAGTGGAGAATTATAGCAGATTCAACACAATACGTTTAAACAACTGTTCATCCTTAAAAAATTAAATAAACAGTAAGTAAAGATATTATCATCATTTCAGAAAGAAATTTAAGCAACGAAAAACCAGTTACCATAAGGTAGAAGCCCAGAGCTCAGAAATCACTTTTGCCAATAAGGCCTTTTGTCAAGTAGACCCAAATGGAAGTCATTTGTTTATAGTACAATTTCATTTACAAAATACTACAGAACAGTATCTACTAAATATCTACAATCTACAAAACACCGAGTTAGGTTTGGTGAAGATAAAAAGTTCAGAGAATGACTATTCCTGCCCTAATGGAATTTATAGTCTAGTGGGAGGATTAGACACCCAACACAAATAAGCCATAATTGTCTTGTAATTAGCACCCTTAAATGATGTATTAAAAGGCAGCTGGTGAGGCAGTGGATAAAGTGCTGGGTGTTAGGAAGACCTGATTTCAGATTTGGTCCCATACACTTATTAGCTATTTGACTCTGGACAAGTCATTTAAAACTGTTTATCAGTTTCCTTAACTGTAAAAAAAACAAATAGCACCTACCTCACAAAGTTGTTGGGAGGCTCAAATGAGATAACATTTGCAGAAAGCAATTAGCACAGTGACCTACACAAAGTGGGTACTATATAAATACTTATGCTCTCCCCTTCCCTCCTAAGTGAAGGGGAAGGTCATTACCAACTTGTGAAGGAGGCTTTCAGGAAAAGCTGGGCCCTTTAGAGGTAGCAAAGGGAAAGAAAATCCTCTAGTCAAGGAATCTGGAGGTTTTTCTTGTTAGTTAAGGAATCTTAAACCTGGGGTCTGTTTTTAAAAACTTTTGGTAACTGTTATGTCAATAATTGGTCTCCTCTCTTTATCCTATGTATTTCTTTCTCTTTTTTTTTCCATTTAAAAACATAATTCTGAGAAGGGTTCCATAAGTTTTACCAGGCAGCCAAAGGAGTCCATGACACAAAAAAGATTGAGGATTTCTGTTCTGGTATACCTCATCCCTCACTGTCTTGGAATGGACTCTACAAAAGCTGTTTCTATGGATGATGGCAGTGAGCATTGGGGGAATCACAAGGCCATTGCATTGGCCCTGAGGAAACACAGCTTTCTTTGAGGCTCTTAGGTATAGGGGTCCTGAACTGCTTCCTCCAAGGTCTAGAGGAGACAGTGGTCCAGGTGGTGGCGGTGGTTTGGCCTGCCTGTCAGTGGCAGTTGTTCTGTGCTTGGGAGTTTTCAGGGCCCCATCTGGAGTCAGGAAGTCCTGAGTTCAAATCTGACCTCTTATTCCTACTAGCTTTGTGACCCTGGGTTGTCATTTAGCCTCTATTTACCTTAGTTTCCTCAGCTGCAAAATTGGGATTATAATAATACCTACCTCACAGGGCTGTTGTGTCCATCAGATGACATAATGCTTGGTATACAGTAGGTGCTATACAAATGCTTATTCCTCTTCTCTGTCCTTCTCCCCCAATCCCGCCCCGCATTTTCCACAGGTATTGCTCCTCTGGATAAAGCTTACTGGATTCAGACAGGATGTAAATTACATATTGGCTCATCATCACCTCTTCCTCTAGAATATCCATCTATAAGCCTAGGGTCACTTTCTGAAATTTCCCTCTAGTCCCTGCATCTCTCTATCCTTAGGGTCTCACTATTCCTCCATCTCTCACCATGACTTCTGGTCCTTCCAGCTCTTCCTCTCTTCCCTAATCCATCACCCCTACTTGAGTATTCCTTTCCTTTCTTCATCCTACAGTCGATCAATTAAATTCATTATCCTCTATTCATAAATAGCAGCTCCTGAATCTAGGTGATTGTCTGGCAGATTCAGGAGGGAGCTGGGACCAGGGAAGAGGATCCAGGTAATCAGAGAGACCACCCAGAGTCAAAATGAAGAAAAGACTTCCCCTTGGATGAAACTGATGCTTGCTTAGGACAAGGACCTGGGAGCTGTTCATCTCTGAGGACTGGATGAGAACCTGTCAGCTTTCTGCTCCTGACTCTAGGTGATTGTTTGTCAGACTTAGGAGGGAGCTGGGACCAGGGAAGAGGATCCAGGGAATCAGAGAGACTACCCAGAGTCAAAATGAAGAAAAGGCCTCCCCTTGGACGAAACTGAGGTTTGTTGGAAATCAAGGGGTGGAAACTTTGTGTGGTTTTCTAAGAACTTTATTTGGAAACTAAAGTTAATGGTTGCCCCATGAGTGGAAGATCAGTATATTTGAATTGTCGATTGAATCAACTCCCTCTTAGGGAAACTAGACGATTCCTTTTGTTAATTGACTGATTGAATCTTTAACTTGATTGATTTTATCTTTAAATGTGAAGTTAAGCTGGTTCCCCTCTTAGGGAAACCAGGTGAATTGATTGATAGAATCTTTAACCGGATTGATTGAATCTCTAAATGTGAAGCTGGTTTCCCCCTTAGAGAAACCAGGTGATTCTTCTCTTGTTCCTTGTTACTTTCTGTAATAAGATATAATATTGAGACTTTCCTTGTTCTAAATATTGTATATAATATTGTGAATTGTTGATACTGTGAACATTGTACTGAATCTTGATTTGTAATGGAATAAACAAGAGTGCTCACTAATACTGTGTAATCCGAATCTTAAAAGCTGTTCACAGTAGCATTCTTTTAGGAATCTACTTGATTGGCTTTATGTAAATTATTTACATTATTTACAATGAGCAGTTCCTCATTTTCTTACATTCATACCTTGCCTGTTCCCACCCCTGAGTCACCTCCACTATCTTCCTCCACTCATGCTGCTAGAAGTTCTACAACCATGCCAACTGGGTCCACTAGAAATTTATGTTATCCAATCTCAACTTAGTCTCTATTAGGTATGGGCAATTCTTTTTATTTGTTCAATGATGTGTCCCTGTAGCTCTTGGAGGTCAGAACTCTGCTAGTTGGGCTCAGTTTGCATAATCCTGGAGAATTACTGGAATGGGATCTTATTTGCAGCACCCTTTGCCTGAATTCAATGGTTATGCCCTAGTTTTACAACCTGTGAAAGTTCTTTTTTAGGCCCCTTTGCTGTTTTTTCTTACACATCCTTACAAACTCTCTAAGCCTGAGTGTCTCTTAAGGTTCTGTCCTGAAACTTTTTTACCCAGCTTTTTATTCTTTTAGATTTTTATTTTTCTAATATTTTTAATTTAAAAAAATATTTCCATATACATATTAGAACAGAAAGTATTGTAGTTCAAACTGTGAATATCTTATGCAAAGCATCCTTTTCAACATGTTACTTTCAAAGCCGTCTTGTTTATCTGTGATTTCTTCTGGCATTCTTTCTATTCTCCTGGGCATTTCCACAAACATGTTTGAATGATTCTCTTCTCTCTTATTTTTTTGGCAGCCCTTATCTTTGGCTTTCCTTACCCTCCTTATTCCACCTCCCTCTGCCCCCTTCCACTGCAAAAAATAAAATAAAATCTTTATAACAAATATGCATAATGAAGTAACACAAATGTCTACCTTAGCCATGTCTAAAAACCACACATCTCATTCTTCCCCAAGCCCATCATATCTCTGAAAAGACGCACGTAACATGCTTTATCACCCGGAATTATAGTTAGTCACTGAACTGATCAGAGTTCTTAAGTCTTACCAAGTTGTCTTTGCAATTGCTGTTACTGCATCAAGTGTACTCATGGTCTGCTCACTTCACTCTTTGTATCAGTTTATAGAAGTCTTTTTCAAATTTCACTCAAACGGTTCCTTTCATTATTTCTTATAGTGAAATAATATTCAATTATAGTCACATGCCATAATTTCTCAATTCTTCCCCAACGGATGGACACCCTCTTAGTATCTAGTTCTTTGCTACTACAAAAAGAACTGCTATAAATATTTTTGCACATTGTATCATTAGGTCAAAGGGTATACATGCATATTTTAGTGACTGGGAGCACAGTTCCAAACTGTTTTATAGAATGGCTGGATCAATTCACAGCTCTACCAACAGTACATTAATGAGCCCATTTTCCTATTGTCCCTCCAACAACTGTTATTTTCCTTTTTTGTCATTTTTGCCAATTATTTACCCAGGTTTATAACTCCAAAGTAATCTTTAACACTAGAAGGACTAGTTGCATCAATTATCACAAAACATTTTAATTTTATTTGGAACTAAAAATTTTCATTTTATCTCTGTTTTCTTTGCCTAATGATTGAAAAAACCCACAATTTCGTGTCAATTGATGCAACTTGATCCTTTTGAGAAATTATAACATTCTAGTCCTTCTAGTGTTAATTTTTCCCTTGGTTCACGTAACTCAAATCTCACCTTCTAAAGAAGACTTTCTAAGTCCTCCTGGTTGTGAATGCCTTCCCCTTTCATATTAGCATCATGTATTTTGTTGTATATATCTTGTATGTACTTAGTTTTTTACATGTTGTTTTCCCCATTCGAACATATACTTCTTGAGGACAGAGATTTTGCCTTTCTATTCCCAGTACTTAGTATGGAGGTTAATTAGCAGTTCTAAAGTCTTGTCAGCCTACCTCCATAATACCTCTTGAGCCTGTCCCCTCACATAGCCCTCACAGATCCTTATTTACTGAAAAAAGTCAGATTTAGCTCCAATATGAAATGTGCAGCAGGAATAATGTTGGAAAAGTAGGGTGGTGTCAAACTGTGGAGAGCATCAAATCAAATTTAAATCTTACCCAGAAGGCCACAATGAAACTTTTGGAGCAGAGAAGTGAGATGATGAGATTTTTCTGGCAGACAATATGGAGAAGAGAAGAGGTGAGATATTGTGATGATGGAAACTACTGGACTCATTAACTCACAGGATTTAAAGAAGGGAGAAAGAACAAAGATGTGTTCAAGGTTTTGAACACGGGAGATGTAGTGGGGCTGTAGAAATGGTAAAATCAGGAGCAAAACTCAGAAGGAAAAACAATGAGGTGATGGCTAGAAATTCAGGTAGTTCTGAAGCACATAAGAGAGATCTGACTACATATACAGATTTTAAAGTCCTACATATAAAGGTGATGACTGAAACTGTGGGAGTAAATGAAGCTGCATAGTGGGCCACCACTATGCACACTTCACTCCTAATTCTACTCCTCTCCAGACTCTCTCTACCTTGCTCACAGCAGTTTTGCTCCCTTCTACAGGTAGAGACAAGGATGGAGGAGTTCATTCCAGATAGAAAGGATGGTTTGTACAAATGCTTCATGGTAAAAGATGATGTCAAGTTTGGGAAACAGTACCAATAATGTGAGATAAGGTTGTAAACGTAGGTTAAAACCATGTTGTGGTTTTAAATGTGCCTCTAAGGAGTTTGCGTTTTATCTAAGAACTGAAAGGGAAGTTACTGAAGGCTTTTTAAACAGGTGACTTGTTCAGTCCTCTAATAAAAGCTACAGAGAGGTCAAGAAAAAAAGGACTGAAAAAAGTCCTTGAATTTGGTGGTCAAGTGACTGATGATCCCTGAGAAAAGGGTTTCACTAGAGAAGTGGAAACTAAACCTTGACTGCATTGAAGCCAATTAGACAGAAAAAGATATATAGACAATTTTTTCCCAAGAAATTTGATGGAGGAAGAAAAAGACAGGGGAGTATTTGGATGGAAGATGGGTCAATGAAAGGCTTTAAAACTGGGAACTCCTAAGTATATCTGTAGCCAGATGACAAGGAGCCAGTAGTAAGAGAAAAAGAAAAAGAATAATAGAGAAGGAATGACGTCGGAGTAAAGTTCTTAAGACGGTATGAAGGAGTATCAGTTGCCTTTATAAAAATGAGGAATACAAAGACAAAAAAAAAAAAGGATCTCTCTTCTGTTACTGGAGAGAAAAAAGAGTAAGTGGATGAAGACATTAAGAAGCTATGAGGAATAAGAGTATAACTGAAAAGTACATGCAACATCCTATCTTTCAAAATAGCAAAAAGCAATTCAGGAGAAAATGAGCCTGAAAAAGAGTTCAGCATAAAACCCAGATCATCTAAAGAATACTTATAAATGAAATGGAAAGGAAAAATATACAAAATGGAATAGATCTGCTGGTTTTTATAGTACTTGTTTCTCAATAATGATAGTGGACTACTGTGGACACTATCTAGTTTCAATATTCAAGGTACCATGTTTCAGATGACTATCAATTAATTCTGAACTAAAAGAGACCCCTGAAGCACCCCCCTTTTTTTCCAGATGAGACAACTGAGGCACAACATGATGAGAGGACTTGGCCAAGGTCACACTAGTATTAAGTGGTACAGTCAGAATTCAAATTGAGGTCATCTGACACACACAATTATAGATCTAGAGTTAGAAGGGACTTTAGAGGTCCAACTCTAGATGGATGAGAAAATATTTATTTTACCGATGAGAAAACATGTTTAGAGAGGTTAATCAAGATCATAAAGGTAATTGTCAGTTGGGATATGAACCCAGGCCCTATAACTCCAGAGTTAGTGTTCTTTCCACTAGATAAAAATGAGAAAATAGCAATGGAATTTAAGAATACTGAAGTTTGGGGGCAGCTAGGTGGCGCAGTGAATAGAGCACCGGCCCTGGAGTCAGAAGTACCTGAGTTCAAATCCGGCCTCAGACACTTAACACACACACACACACAAAACTAGCCGTGTGACTTTGGGCAAGTCACTTTACCCCAACTGCCCTAAAAAAAAAAAAAAAAAAGAATACTGAAGTCAGAAAAGCTAGCTGGACCTGACCAAAAGCAAAATCTGTGTGAAACATGCCTCCTACTTCTCACCAGAAAGCATGGGCAATAGGTACAGAATGAGGCATACATTTTTAGAGATGGCCATATGTTCACATGTTTTGATTACAAGGGAGGAATCTCTGAGAAGTGATAGTAATGTAAAAAAGAGGGGTAAAGGATTAATGACACTTATAAGGAAAACATCCATGCAGAAGATAAAACAAATGTAAAAGTGCTTAATTCTTAAGACATCTCAATGAAAGGAAGATTACAAAAGAAATTTAAGAGATCAGACTTTTTTTTTACAACAAAAAAACCTCACTAATCAGACAACGGCAACTACCAACCCACATGCCCACTTTTATATCTCTATAAAAACATTTTGACAATGGTTTGTGCACTAATCAAGAGTAACCCAAATGAAAACATAAGAAGGGAAGAGGTAACCTTTCAGGTATTTTCTATGGCATACTACATACATCTTTTCTATGACAGACTATACAACAAATTCCACTGCACTGGGTCCATAAGGTCAGCTCTTCCTCAGTGAAAGGAAAAAAAAAAAAAGCTAGGTAAAGATACAGAAAAATACTGAAGAAGAAAAAAATAAGTTAAGGTAGTTCAAGTTAGAGAACCAGCACCTTCTAAAAGAACAGGAGGTAAAATTAGAGGTTTGAGGGCTGGAAGAGTAAAGAAAGTTTGGATAGCCACAGGGATAAAGAATTATCTGGAGAGGAATAAATAACAAAACAGCAGGAAAAACACATACTCTCATTACTGACTTTTAGCAAATTATTCACCTTTCCTGGGTCTGTTTCCTCCTATACAAATTGTGACTAGATGTTCAATAAGGTCCTTTCAATTTCTAAAATTCTATGCTTCTTTCTATGTTTAGTTGGCCTTGCTTACTATAAAAACTACGGCATCATCTTTGATTTCCTTAGTAGGCTTCCAAAGGACCTACTATCATGTTTGCACATAACAGGCCATGAATCCCTCAACCTAGGTTTTCCCTTCTGGCACTCTGATATTTATTCTTTCAAAGGGTATAGTAAAATATTCAAACATAAATTTAATCATGTGTGCTACTCCCTAGTTTCAGGAATGGTGGTAGGTAGGATATCAAGGTAGGTCTAAATAAAAAGCTAAGAAACACAGCAATAGAAGCTCAATAAATGACTAGCAGTCACTAGAACTGACATCAACCTGAAACAGTTATTTGAATCTTGTCATAACAGAGAGAACTCAATCAATAGTACTTTTCAGGAAATAATTTGCAAGATTCAAAGTGTGATACTTCTCTATGAGGATCAAAGATTTAGAGCTGGAAGGGTCCAATAAAGAAAGGCTCTGTAATCCAACCCTCTCTTTTTACAGATAAAGAAACTGAGGTCCGAGAAGGCTGACTTACCTAGTCACTCAAGTATAATGAGAGGCAAAATCTGAACCCAAGTCCTCTTTCCACTGTATCAGCCTGTCACCACAATTACTCATTTTATAATTACTCACTTTTTCATAACCAAGATTTAAATCTATTTTTAACACTCCATTCCATCAGATAAGTCACGGTCATAATTAGGTTA
Organism: Pseudocheirus occidentalis; assembly: GCA_028646575.1. NCBI lineage: Eukaryota > Metazoa > Chordata > Mammalia > Diprotodontia > Pseudocheiridae > Pseudocheirus > Pseudocheirus occidentalis. Next base: position 110,371,220 of record CM053599.1, on the reverse strand, counting down.
TGTGTTACTTAAAATTCAACTCTTTTCTTTAGGAATAGCCATAGCAGGAATGTTAGTTCTCTTTTATATTCAATTACTTATAACCACAAATTTCAACATTTCAAGCGGGAGATGTTTCTATCTAATTTAAAGGCTGAAAAAGAAAACTATGCCTCTCCTTTCTGAATATCAACATACTATTCTCTCTCAATAGAGAGAGTTCTTCATCTCTTTTGATATTCTCTTAGAATGGAAGGGTGCTATTACTCTTGCAACTTTGGCTAACAGTGCTCTTTAGAAATGCTCATTACAACTTATACCTCAAATCTGACTTTTCCCTACATAGCGGTCTTCCCTTAGTTCAACTCCAAAACAAGCAACTCTTATGACTAGCAACACTATTTTCATAGCAACCTACAGAAAAGATTACACAATCATAAAAGCAGCAATTAACTTTATCAGCTGTAAACTACTAACATGAAAACCTGCAATTATTACTACTTCAAATGTTTGGGGGGAATATGTCTCAGTTTAAACTAATAAAACTGTTAATTACTGTTCTTATTGTGTGGTCTTTCACAGCAGGTTGTTTAGAAATGCTTTACCCTGAAGATACAGCAAGTTGTTTCGGAAAGAGCACTCATTAGCTTTGGAGAGAATACTTAGATGCAAATGCTGGCTTTTGCAACTGTGTGACCTTTGGCCAAGTCACCTCATCACTGAGAGACTTCAGTTTTCTCCTTTTTAAATGACGAAGATTGGACTACAACTGTAGCATCTTAACCTTTTTTGTGAAACTCTGGAGAAGCCTATAGACCACTTCTCAGAAGAGTGTTTTCAAATGTATAAAATACGTAGCATTACAAAGGAAACCAACTGAACTGAAATACAGTTATCAAAATACTGAAAAAACAAGCTCATAGACCCCAGGCTAACTCCTGAACTAGTTAATCTCTAAGGTGTCTACCAATTCTAGAACCTGTGATCTGATAAATAGCAAAATTATTTTCTTTTCCCCAATGCTTGTTAATTTTGGCCTGATTAGGGTTAGTCTGATAAATTCAGGTTTTACGTAAGACTGTAACAAACAAATTTTAGCTATGTTAACAAATTTCTATCCTCCATAAAACACAGATCTAAAAGGCAAAGTTTTCCTAGCCTATACTTTTTTTAAAAAAAGTAATCAGTTAAGTGACTTGCCCAGGGTCACAGAGCTAGCGTCGGAGGCCAAATTTGGACTGAAGTCCTCTGGATTCCAGGGCTGGTGTTCTATCTGCTTTGCCTCCTGGCTACCCCTTTAGCCTATGCTTCTAAAAAGAAACATTTTAGATACCAGAAGCCTAAAAGAAGTATCTTAAAAGGTTCATCAATTGTAATAAAAACTTCATATTAAAACTGGGCTAAATTACACACCCCAGAATGAAACATTCTGGGATATGTCTCATACTATCGAATCATATATCATATACATGAAAGAAAGAATTAACAAGAAACTTGGCAATTTTATGACTTCAACGACACAGAAAAGGAAGACAAGGCTCAATAAAATAAACATAACAAAATTTTCATAATTCAAGTGATAAATGACAGGGCAACTGAGAACCAGTAACATTTAATATAAGCTTCTAGACTAAGACTGACAACACCAATGTTCAATTAGGTGAATTGCAATGAACAGAAAAAAATTAATTTTAGATAATTGTATTCTTTTCTATTTTTTAAATTAAAAGTTTTACCACAGGGAATAAGACCTCAAATTAAATAATCAAGGTTTGAGCTTTCAACAGATTTCAACATTTATGCTGGGGTGAAATTGAGGAAGCATCTGCCGCAATGGAAAGAGCAATGCCTTCAGACTACCAGGGTTCAAATTCTAGCTGTTTCATATGTACAATGCCACAAAGGCACTGACTCAGAAGTGAGAGGGACATCAGAAATCATCTGGTGAAAGCCTCATTTTACAGATAAGGGAATTGAGGCCTAAAGAAGTAAAATGACGTGCTTAACTTCATAAGTTTAGTAAGCAGTAAAGCTAGGAGTTCAAATCCAAATTCTCTAACTCTAAATCCTGGACTCTTTTCCAGTATACCAAGATGCCTAATGACCCTGGGTCGGTAGCTTTTTCATTTGTAAAATGAAGGGGTGGTACTAGCTGACCACTAGTGTTCCTTTAAATTCCAAATCTATGATTATAGAAAATAAAAAGGAGTAACTGTTTCCTCTCTTTGTCAAAAGGGGATGGGGGAGAGGAGTCCAGAAATTACTATAATAAAGCAATAGGCATCATTGAACATATTTTTTAAAAATTAAAAATGATAAAATAATAAAGAGCTTCAAATGAGTGGTTTTAAAAATAAAGTCAGTTTTGGCAAAGAGTAAAATTCTGGCTATTAAAACCTACAATCATAGATTTTTACAGCTGAAATGAATCTTATCAACCCTTTCTTGTTCAATATCCTGTTAGCACCACAGTCAGAACTAGATCCCAAATCTTCTTACTGCCTAACTCCTAGTTCAATGTTCTTTCCACTACACTATGCAAACAAATTTGGACCACAAATCCAATTAGCAGAATGTCAGCCAAGAGACTATTACTTGAAAAGAAGTATAAAATTGACAGTCTTGTGTGGTATATTATTCATGCAAGCCACTACAAAATCTGTCACTATCTTTTTTGGGTGTTGGGACTTGTGATTTTCTGAGACTCTGGTGTCTCAGGGAGTAGGGAGCTCCCAGTATGGAAACTCAGTCCACACATACAGATAATTGTGCAACTCAGTCTGAGACTTGGGAGATTAAATGACTTGCTCAGCTTTGTGGTATCTGACGAAGAACTTGAACCCAAACTGCCCTACTTTTAGACTGCTAGCACTTTAGTTTATCCACTAAGTCACACACAGCCTCTCCTAAACACCTTTAACATGTGGTAAATATGTTTTCTACAGGGGTAGAGGTGCACCTCAGGGTAAAATCCCCAAGGATTACTCTGAATGCAACAGGTTAGGTGATCTGTCCAATGGAAAAATAAAGCAATAAAGGGCAGAGAAATAGATGCCCCCAAATGTCACAATTTCTTGCTTTTTATTCCACTGACTCAACATGTTAACATTATTTTAATCAGCATTTAACTATCAAATGCACTTAAATTTAGTTATTGAGCAAATGAAATTAAGACTTTTATTTCAAGAAGACTCCACTATACAACGACCCTATAATAATTGTGTAAAAGAATCCTAATCAGAAACCTATCAAACAACCAAAGTTTCTATATCAGTGCCTAATTATATAAAGTAATAATCTAAGGTAGTTTATTTATCAAACTCAAGATATAAACTAGAAACAATATTCTATGATGGAAATGTATTTAGGGGACTTGAATTCTCAAGCTTTAATAATGTAATCTGAAATATTAACTTCTGAGATAAACTAAACAGTCAAACCTGAATCCAGGAGACCTAGCTTTTGGTACAGACTGGGCTACTTACCAGACATGTGACCTCCAGTGAATCACAAGCTCTCAGAACCTCAGTTTCTTCATTAATAAAATAAGCTGGGTGGAGGGATGGTGCTTTCTAAATCCTCTCTTTGCTCTAACATTTTATGATTCTATGCTTAAAAAAAAATTAACTCTCTTCACTTTACCACAATGATATTCTTTCCCTGTGTGAGTAAAACTGTTCATTGATTTTACTGGCCTAGAAGTTTCTCTCGGGTTCCAAATATAGCATAAAAGGGAAGTGAGGAAACCAAAGAAAGAATTAAAAGGACTAAAGTGAAAAAGTACAACAAAGATAGAAAAATGGATATGCAAAACAGTTCAATATAAAACAATCCCCTACTGCTTCTCAAACAATATCAGCAAAGTTAAGCATTGCATAACAATATTTAAAAATTTTCCTTTTTAATCTACCTTTTTGAGTTGCCAATACCAAAGCACTTTAACAAAAACTGAAACTTACTGGAGCCAGATTTACTTCTTTACTGTATTGATTTTCTTAAATTACCAATCAGATGCGGAAACAAATGTAGCTTAAAGGAAATAAAACATAGCTGTTAGGTGAAGTTCAAGGGCAAAAACGGATTCAGATGCAACCAAATCCACATGACTGCAGTATTGAAAAAATGCTTTTGGAAAAACAACAACACTGTATCTTTATGAATGCAACTATTTGCGCTGCAAAGTAATCACTGAAAAGCCAAAACATTTTGACAGCACAACAGAGGGGCCACCTCTAGCACTGGTCACACAATGCAGTCAAAGCCCTTTACGGAGAGTAATCAATGCACAGGTTCCATAATTCATGTCTACGCATTTGAGGTCTTTCGGTTTGTTTTTAAACTGAGTTTAAAACAGCTGCGCTTTTTTTTTTTTTTAAAGAAACGCAAGCATAATATCACCAGTCCTGCAGTCTCTTTTTCCCCTATGGCAGCTTGATCTTCGCCTTTGACGATCTGACAACTATAGCCCCGCTTGCTAACATGGCAGAGAAAGCCTCCACCGAAAAATCAGACCATGGTACCCAAGGGGCCAAAGTGAGAAGATGCGAGGTTTGGGTGGACGGGGGAGAAGGGGGTGTCCAAGGGCAAATCTTAAAATCGTTCTTCTTACCTGCTTAGTTTCCTTTCGACTTCTTTGGTAGCTTTAGCTTCCAATTCTCTGTAGAAGGGGAAGAAAAAAAAAAGACAAGAATCACCGTGAACCCGAGCCGCTGCAGGAATTGCAATCAGGGGGCAGGCAGGCACTGAGGGAGGCAAGCGGGAGGGGGGCCTCGCGGAGGCGGGGGGGAGGACGCCTGCAAATCAGGTAGGCTTTAAGGCTCAAAAGAGAGGCGGCGGGGAGCTCGGCCGAGCCCCCTCTCCCGGCTGTCTGCGAGCCCTCGGGCCGGAGCCGCCAGGGATGCTGCGCGGGCTTGCAGGGGAGGAGGGGACAAGGAGGCGGCGGCGCAGCCCTAGCCCCGGGGCGAGGGGAGACCGGCAGCCTCCGGGAGGGACGCAGAGCCCACCCGCCACGGAGCCCTTGCTCACCTCATGTGTGTAAAGTGCACGGGGAGGAGGCGGGGGGAGGGGGAGAAGGCGCAGAGAGGCCTCAGTCCGTCCGCGGCGCTGAGGGGAGAGGCCCAGCCCGCTGCACAGCCGCCATTTTCTACACCGACCCGCCGCCGCCGCCGCCACAGTCGTAGGGACCGGAAGAGAAACAGCGGCGGTCGCCATCCCCTTCCGGGAGCACCTGCACCCCCAAAATGGCGGCCCTAGCAACCCCGCCCGCCTGCGGAGCCGGCCCGTGGCAACCTGCTGCTGCCAGCTGCGCAAGCCAGCTGGGTGCCGGACTTGACCCTGCGTAGGGCCAGGGCGGTTTTCCCGCACCGACTTGTCTCTTGTAGCACCCGCTGAGTCTCTCTCCCTGTGCCCAGACAGAATCTCTCGCTCCTTTCCCCCCAATAAAGAGGAAAAGCTCGGAGGGGGCTTCCCTCCCCTGTCCAGAGATTATCTGGCCCCGTGACCTCCCCAAAGGCTCAGGGCTTGAACGGGCCTTTCTGGGCATGTTGTCCAAACTCCCTATTTTACAGCGGAGGAGGCCGGTATAGAAAAGTGAAGGACAAGCCCAAGTTCACAGCAGTAATAAAGAAGAATAGAATTCGAATTCAGGTTCTTTGACTATATATCTAGCACTTTTCCCCATCTGCCACAACGAGACATTCTAGACCGCCCTTTTCCCTTTCGAGTCACCTCTAGGTGAAATTTTAAAATTAGTTTTATTCAATTATCAAGATTTTAATTTTCCTCTCCTCCAAACAAAAACAATTTTTTTTTTAAAGATGCATCTTCCAAGAAAAACATTCTTGTCTTGGCTTCATCAAAGATGTGTCTCATTCCAACTATTTTGTCCATCTTCTCTTTATCTGGAGGTGGGTAACATTCATTATTGGTCTCCTTTTTTTTGAGGAAATTTTAATGACCATGTTACAAATATTTCTTAGTAGCATTGTGCATTCCCTACAGTGTGCAAGAATCTCCATCTCTATCACAGCTCAAAGTGACTCTGGAATGTTGAAGACTAATGCCAGTGGAACTCAAGCACCAGCAGGTCCCACCAAGCCAGAAGGTCTTCAAATATGGCCAAAGTGATGGACCAACATAACTTAAAAACCCTCTCACCACAGAGTTTAGCCAGGCAGTAATTCATGCAGACCATCTGATATGGGTGGTCATATATATGTTGTATTGTTTCATTGACCTGCAGACTGTGCTGGGTACTGATTCAAAGATGAAAAATGCCCTCAAGGAGCTTCCAATCTAGTAAGAGGATGAGACATACATAAATAATGATTAAGTTCTTGGGAGAGACAAAAAAAAAAAGGGGTGACCTTAGAGAATTTAATATATCCATCCATAAGAGCATACATCTAGAAAGGAATTTTATTAATGTATCAAGGACAGTTGCCCACTTGTTGGCAGGATATTAGAAGATTAACCCCTCTGTTAATGGGGAAGGCATGGCTCTGTGTTGTCATTTATTTTGCTATGCTGAATAACTGAATGTTTTTTGCTTTGGTTTAGTCAAACATCTGACTAAGGAACTATAGTTTTGAGTGGATGCTCATCTAAACCATGTCTTGAAGTTGGGGTAGCTTTTAAGAGTCCAAAATTGAGAGGAACCTGGGCTATGTTAACCAGTCTCCACAACTGTATGAGTTCAGTCAGTAGCAGTATTTGAGTATTTAATCCTCATTTTTTCAGCAGCTAATATTGATCAGTTTGTGTTTTTCATAAATTATTCATCAACTACATACTTACTTACTGAAGAGAACAAACTTTGCTGTAGTGGACTGGAAGTTATAGGAATGGGGTTTAAGTCCTAGACACGTCATTTAATATCTCAGAGCCTTCTAAGAAGTTTACCTTGAGAGAATTATAGTTTTAGGTACCAAATGTATTTGTTTATCTTATACTTGAAGGTGGTTACAAATGCATTTCCTTACCTGTAATGGGAATGATAAAAGTTGCACTTAATCTTACAGTTGTTGTGGAAAAGCACTTTATAACAGTGTATTATTAAAGAGACCAGGTGTCCCAGTTTAAATGGGATGGTAGTGGTTGAGATGACCTGTGCAAATGAATAGAACTGTTCCATGTGAATTTGCTGGACTCAACTATGAAGCACTTTAATTTATTTTGGATTATCATTACCATCAAGTTAATTTTGTATCATAGCCTAGGAGCAATGGAAGACTAATTACAGATCCTGAAAGAAAATACTGTAGCCAAAGAGGGAGGGAACTCTATGACAGGAGATACTGAAAGCAAGGGAATAGCTATCAGGAAACCACTGAAATATCCTCACTTGTGAATTGCATATACTTAAAGCTCTGTCATATCCATATAAATGCCCTGAGAAGACCATCACTTCTTCATCCTCCATAATATTAACATTGTGAAGAAGGAATATAAAATATTTTTGTTAAAGAAAGGTAAAAAAAAAAAAAAAGGTGAATTGAGATTTATAGAAACATCCCTTAATTCCTAGCTACAGATGAGCTTTTGGAATAGTTTCTCTTAAACACCTTAATTTACAAAATAACTTTTCTTTTTTAGCCTAAGGGGCTAACAAAGGAACCAATTTCCAGCAACTGAATCCCTCTGCCAGAGTCCCTAGAGCCTTTTAGAGATCATAACATTCAGAAATAGAAGGGCACTAAAGCACTATTAGTGAAATTGTGAATTGGACCAACTACTCTAGAAGGACAATTTGGAATTATGTTAAGAAAGTGACTTTGACCCAGAGGTTCCACTGCTAGAAACATAAGCCAAGAGCACAATGACCAAAAAAAAAGAGCCCACATATGCTGCATGTGATTTCAGGCTTTTTTTCAAATATTATTTAGGAACAGTTTCCCCCCTTTTTAAATTTCATTGTAAGAAATGGCTCTTTAGGAGAGCGGGGAATGCATCAGGAAGTAGAGATGATGTACAAAGAAAAAAATAACATTTATTTTAATTTTTTTTAAATTAAAGGAATCTGAGAGGTTATCTAGTCAAACCCTCTCATTTTACAGACGAGGAAACTGAAGTTATTGAGTATGCTAAGTAGTAGAGCTAGGACTGGATTTATGCACTCCAACACTAAAACTCCTTCCACTGAATCCTGCTGTTCTTTCCTGAGTTCTCTTAGCCATATGAAGTGGTTGTAGGGAGAAATGATTTTTCTCATTTTCTCCTCACTTCCAGTGTTCCCTTCTTTTTCCACTCCCCCACCCCCACATTTCCATATTTCCAAGCTGGAAAATAAGTTACTTTCACTTTTATAAATATGCCATAGAGGTTAATGAAAATAAACTACTTGTTTAAGATCATAGACCTAGTAAGTGGAGGAGTTTAAGAACTTGAATCCAGGTCTGCCAACTCCAAACCCTATAGTTATACCATACTGCTCTCCCTGAGTTATCAAGTAGTTAAAAAAGAAATAGTCAGGATAGTGTAAGGAAAAGATGACTAAGTCAATGGGTACGGCTGGTTTAATTTGCTAAGCCAATTTGTTCCTCTTTTTGTAATTTGTGAAAGTTACAAATTTAAGAGACATTTCTTTCAGTAATAGCTGGGGTCCAAATGTGCAGAACAAATATTTGTATCTGTATCAGTACAGGTAGGATAATTTTCTTGATGCTTGATTACAAGACAGCAATGCTGTTGTGTTGTAACCAGACCTTTTAAAAATGTTACCTACAATGTAGCGAGATGATATGCTTTATTGTGTCTTAGGCTTTTATTTCTTTACATAAAAAAAATGTTCAGTGAATCCCTTACTTTAAACAATAAATTAGAGGTGATGGAAATCTTTTGCTGATTCGAAAGTAGTATCTGGCATTTCAGTGGCTAAGTGTTCTTTTGCCTGGATTTATCCCTTCTGTTGTGACCATATTTGAATTCAATATATCTAATTTTTTAAAAATTTAATATTATTGATGTTTTTACTGATGTATCCCTCCCCTACTGCTTCCCAGAGAGCCGTTTCTTATAATAAAGAATTTTTTAAAAGGAAGAAAACTTTAGCAAAACTAACCAAAGTATCAAATATCAAATATGATCCCCCACCTCTGTAAAAGAATTGAGAGAGAAGGTTGAAGCAAGAAGGGGTTATCTTCTCATTTCTCTTCTTTTCTTCAAGCTAAATCATAATAATTTTGGAGTATTGTAAGTATATCAGTTTTAGTCATTTGTATTTTTTTATTATTCTTTCCATTTACATTGCCATAGATATTGTATATGTTGTTTTCCAGGTTCTGCTTAATTCATTTTCTATCAGTCCATATAAGAACCTGGATAGCATCTTGAGCCTTAGCTTCCCTACAGGGTTTATGAGGAGTATGGTACAAAAGAAAAAGACATGGACTTTGGAGCCACTGGGGCCTGGTTTCAAATCCTAGTTCTGCCGTGTAATACTTGTGTGATTTCAAGCAGGTCATGTCAGCTTTCTTTAACCTCAGTCCCTTCATCTACAAATGGAGGGATTGAACTAGATATCCTTTATTCCTTCCAGCTCTAAATCTATGATCCTATGAAATGGTGATAGTAAGGATCCAAGGAAATGATGAAAAGATTCAATGAAGAGTCTGAACTAAGAGTCACTGAGACCTGAGTCTGCTGTTTACTCTCTGTGTTACCTCAAGCAAGTCACTGAACCTCAGTTTCCTGAGATTTGGGGCTAGATGACCTGTAATGTCCCTTTCATCTCCTTGACTCATAAGGTAAATTGAAATTAATCAATATATGCAAAACCCTTTGCAAACTTGACTTATGTCAGTTTTAGTCAGTTTGAATTCAATGATATTAAAATGTCTTGGGCATTGGAACTTTCATATTTAGTTCATTCTTTTTCCAGTTTTTTTTTAAAACCAATATTGTATAGTAACTATACAAATATGGTTTTATAAAAGGACCACTTTTTACCTCACCTTCCTTGATTCCTAAGTTCACTTAAAATGAATTACTTCAAAAATGTTAACTCAATTTTCTATTTACCTCCCTCCTCAGCCCCTGACTTGTCTTTCATCAGCACAGCAAACCTTTGTTTGTGAGGGAGAAAACCAATGTGTTCATGTATACACATTTAGTCCAGGGGTCCAGTTGTTAAGTATCACAGAGAAGTACTGGTAATTGCTCCACCTACCTGCTTCTGGAACAGATGGAAAAAGAATTTACACTTTTAGCCAAACTTCTGCAAGTTCACAGTCCTTCTCCCAATACTAGCTGAGCTCTTCTAGTTTCTGGAAGGAAGGGCGAGGAGGGGCTGGAAGGATTTAGCTTCAGTTCTAATCAGTAACTCACCCCCTCCCCCTCCACATGTTGCACTTTTTCATTGCTTTATTCGTCTGGGGAAAGAGAATGTACATTTCCCAGCTGTGGACAAGTGTGTGTTGTATTGTTGGGTTTTTGTTTTTTTTAAGAAAAGAATATCTAAATTCATCTGAGAATTCTTGTCTCTTAAACTAGAGGTTAGGGGATTCCTAGTTCGGAAATTGTTAGCCCCTTCCCTTCCCCCTTCCAGGATGTTGCTGGATTCTTTAGCTCCCCGACTCAGGCCCAGCAAATGCCTTCTGGGAGGCCTCATTCAAGCAAGTTTCAGTCTTTCTCATTCCAACAAAATCTCCAAATCTGTGGTCCATCAAGCTGTAAATCCTTGGGATCCCTCTGTTTAGGTGGGTAGTAAGTTATCTATAATTCAGGTCTTAGGGTGTCCAAAGAGGTCAACTAGCTTACCATAATTCCCATATTTATAATTTTTATTCTCTATAAAGACCATATTTAAACTTTTATTGTCCAAATGTTGAATGCCTAGGAAAATATATCCTATTTATTTTAAAAATGAAAAAATAATAAAAATATGAAAATACATATCCCCAGAGCAAGCTTCTAACACCTAAAGCTGTGTTTTTCATAGATCCAAATAATAACATTACAAAGGACATGTGATAATAATAACATTAAAATAACTTAATAGTATACACACATATACTGATGTGTACATACGTGTAATCCATATATAGGAATACTATATATGTGTATATGTATTAGTTAGATATAGATCTATATTTTTATATGTTGTGTTCCTCTTGCAGAAGTCTACAATAGAAAATGACTGTGCTGGACAGTATGTGCTGTATATTGAAGAGACACGAGGCAGGGGTTGGGAGGTTGAAAACAGAGGAGACCAAATGGTGAGCAAAGTAGAATCTGTCTATATCTGATCTGCCTTTGCCTACACCTCTGCTCTACAAGGATGAGCTAGCTATGATGAAAAGTTGTTGGAAGTTCTTGTCAGGAGCTCGACACAGAATAGAAAAGAACTGGTTTTATGTGGTTTCAATTCAAACTAGATTTTGAGACCATGTTCTATGCCTTGAGTCCCATTCTCTACCCAATGACTACCCTTGCTGGATCAGTTGTGAACTATATTGTATTAACTATGCTCTTTTGCTTTTGCTTGCTGGAAGAGAAGACATAGGGCACTCAATAAGCCAAGAACTGCTGGATTTGGAATGCCTGGAAAATTTCTGTGTCTGGGAGAGGCTGTAGGAGCAATAGATGTTTTATTATTGATTTTATTGACTCTTTGCCAAGAGAAGTCTATATACAGCTAAGTATGTTTTGTCTGTTCCTGTGAGGTAACTCCATTATGCCAAGGTCAGGTATCTAGGGCAAAATGAAATATTCTAAATCACAGGAAAATGGAGACTTGGAGTTAATTACATGTCCTAGATCATGAGTTGGCATGCTCACTAAGAGAGGTGGGGTTTGGGAATCCATTGGGGTCATCCCAATGGGGTCATCCATTCTCTGAAAACCACAGAGAGATTGGCATTTCTCCTAGTAGGACAGAATGCCTTAACCACAAGAGTGAACATGGAACTGAGTTTCTGGTTTTTCTCAGTGAATAAGATCAGGTTAGTGGCTAGCAGTGCCACCTAGTGGTTAATTATACTTCCCTACTTAAGTCCTACTGTAATGCTTATCAGAATATGAAGGAAATTAGTTCTTCCGGGTTTATATATGCAAGTAGTATGCCAATTCTGGCAGATTTTGAAGCACCTAATAATAATAACTAGTAGCCATGTAGAGCTTTAAGGTTTACCCAGAACTTTGCAAATATTACCTCATTTTATCCTTACAGAAATCTTGAGAGACAGGTACTATTATCTACATTTTACAGATGAGAAAAATGAGGCAGACATATATGAAATGACTTGCCCAGTGTCCAACAGCTAGTAAGTGTCTGAAGCTGGATTTGAATTCAAGTCTTTCTCGTTTCAGGACTAGTGCTCTATCTACTGTGCAACCTAGCTACCTCACTGCTAAGATATAGAAAGACTGAAATGTGAAGTATTTACAATAAGGAAATCATTCATCTTTGAGACAGAGATAATAGATAGACATAAGTAATGTATGTATAATGCATTTATGCATCTGTTTCTATCTGTTGATAGATTTGTGATCTTACCAATGTGTGTTCTACCTTCAATGATGCAGATCATAACCAATCTGTACTTTTAAACAAGAAACCAATCAATCAATCAACAAGCATTTATCAAGAACCTACTACGTGCCAGGCATGGGGCTGGGGACAAAAAAGTAAAAAATGAAACTCTCTACCTTCAAGGTAGAAATAGCACATATACATAGAAATAAATACGAAATATAGACAAAATAGATTTTTTAAAAACTTGGGGAAGGGTCATTGCAGAGGTGACTAGGGAAGTTCTATAAGAAGTGACACTTAAGCTTCAAAGGGAAGTTGAAGATTCTAAACCATAGAAATGAGAAGGGAATGCATTTCAGGTATGGGGGATAAGCTGTGGAAAGGGGCAGAGACAGGAGACTGAATACTATGTATGAAGAACAGCAAGTAGGCCAGTTGGAAACCTGGAGAGATCAGTTTCAGCTAAGTTGCAGGAGTATGCTAGAACTAGCTCTAACCTACCTGCTGGGAAGATTGGTGAGCATTCATACCTCAGAAATTAGCCGTACACTACAAATGAGGGCTTAATTGTCTAGATGGTCTTGTTGATTGCCTAGACTTAAGAAAGGGATAGAGAAAATGTTAATTATGCAGATAAAACTGAAAAATGTCTTGCATATTTGGGGGGGGAGAGCTGGTTGTTAAACATTTATCAGCATGCCCAGCACCAGTTGAGTGACAAGGTCAGAAGAGGTTGAGATATGTGTGAGAAAAGAGGAAGTAGAGGCCATGAGTATAGACACCTTTTCCTAGGAATTTGGCTGTAAAATGGAAAAGAGATACAGAATGATTGTTGGAGAGGATTGGGGAATGATTAATCAAGTTGTGGTACATAGATGTAATGGAATATTGCTGTGCTATAAAATTATGAATATGACAAATACAGAAAAATATCTAAATTATATTAATTGATACAAAGTGAAGTAAGCAGATCCAGGAAAACATTTTATAGTTATGATAGCAATGTGAATGGAAAGAACAGCAACAGCTGAATGTTGTGAAATAATGACCAAACTTGGTTTCAAAGAAGAGACATAAAAAGTCAGCTCTTTCTCTCCCTTTTTTAAAAGAAAGTTTGTTGCGCATATGGATCACTGCATATAATGTTACTTTTAAAAATATTAGTCAGTTTTCCTGAGTTATTTTCTCCCGTTCTTTTTAAATGTTGTGTATTAAGGGATGCTATCTGGGAAGAGATGGGAAGGGCACCATTGGGAAATGTAGGTGATGTAAAAACAAAAGATCAATAAAATTTCATTAAAAGAATGAAATTCTACCTGAATCTTCTCCCATGGGGTACCTCAGACCCAAAGAGGCCAAGTCATTTCCATTACCTACCTTGCTCTGTGGCAGGCAAGGGATGGGAGTAGTGATGGAGGTGTTTTTTTGTTTTTTTCCTTCTATGAGCACTTATGTCTGCTCTGAGAACAACAGTCTTAAGATTCTCTCTTTGTTCCCATTCTATGGCATATCTTCTACTGGAAAAATTGCTCCTTTCCCAAAAGAGAAAGACTTGGACATGCTGTTCATAAATCATGTACCTTCTCTATCCCTATCTCTTCTCTTCTTCCTACCTCAAACCTCACCATCCACTTCTTAGATGGAAATAAACTTCTAATACAGGTACAAGGATTCTTGTTATTCCTGAATCCATGCCCTGAGGGCGCCTCCTCTCAGGATTTATATTCCATTTGATCTGTTCCTCTAAAGGTTCTAATTTCTGTAACCCTTGAGTACACATTACCTGCTGACATGACCATAATAATGATGGAACTGATAACCCTAATAATGCCTTGGATGACTACAGTCCTTTAAAACTTTCCACTTTCAAGCAACAAGTCTCATCTGATATACACAGCAACCCTGTAAACTATTATTATTCTCATTTTGTCAATGAGGAATCTGAGACCAAGATAGATTAAGTAATTTGTCCAACTTCACATAATAAATGGCAGAATAAGTCTTATGGCTTCTACTATTGGCCTTTTTTTCTGTTATATTGGGTATCAGTTCCACACTATGTTCTCTCAGGACCTTGTCTGTTTTGTCCTTTTGTCTTTTGTCCATATGCCCATATGGCTACCTTCTCAGTTATCCCACTATTGTCAAGCATCCTTCCAAACCCCTAGGCTTATAATCTTGGAGTCTTTTTCAATTCTTTCTCCTTGACTCTCTTACCTCTTCCCCTTCTTTTTTCCCTGGTCCTTCAATGATTGAGCCACTTTACCCATTTGATTCTCTAGACAAAACCCTCAGGACCTTTTGTCTTCAATTTGTACCACAGTAATTTTCATTCATGGATTTACATAGGTGTTTGTGGAGAAGTTACTTGGTATTTCTGTTATGATCTCTTTACAGATCTTTAGATTCTGACACAGCTTGCATTTGTAACTTCAAACCTTTCCAAAGAGGAGGCAGTGCAGTACGATAGAAAGAACACTGGATTTGTAGTCAAAGAGAAGTTTGGTTTGAATCTTGGCTCTATTATTTATCACCTGGGTGACCTTGGACAAAACCACTACAGGCTTTAATTTCCACGTCTGTAAAAAGGAGTAGTTTTTAAGATGCTAAGTGGTTTCTAAGGTGCTCCCTAATTCTAAATGTTATGATTTGGGTTCAAGTCCTGAGCCTCAGTTTCTTGATCTATAAAATGGGAATAATATTGTTTCAAATGCTCTCATGGAAATGTTGAAGGTGAAAGAGAGGCAAAGGAAAGGTAAGTTTTATGTAGGTAGATAGACTGTGAAAATCTCTTTGTTGGTAAAAAGACTACTTGCCCTGAGTTTTGGAAAACCCAGGAAAGCAAAAGACAGAGAAACAGTCATGAAACCCATGTTGGTCACAAAGAGTGATCGGCCACTATATTCAGACCAACATTTTCAGACCAGAACGATATGTGAACCTCGATGCATTGTTGTAGTTCCAGCTTTTGAGAACTGAAGTTAACTAGTGAGACGGTGGGAGAACAAATCTTATCCCCTCACTCTTTTTTTTTTATCTCAGCTAATTGAATCCCCTGATTTCTGAAAAGAGTCCCCAGTTTTATAACTTCTGCCCCGAAACTATTCACCACTTAGGGAAAATGGGAAGCGTAGCAGGAGGTTTTGTTTCATGAAGCGGTCAGGAGGGTGGATGGTTGGTGATCAGGGCAAACACTTGGTGCAGTAGATGTTAACAAATATATAATTCATTGTCTTTGTACAATAAAAGGTTCATCGACATAGTGTGAATTGCTTATGGAACATGAAATTTAGACACAGTTGGCATTGAAGGGAATCTTGCAAACACAGCCTGGAGGGGGTGAGCCAAACTAAAATTTGCAGAATTTAAAATTTTCAGAGCAAAGTTCCATTTCCATTCCCTTATGTTAATAAGGGAATTATTCAGGTACTGAAAGGGGGAAGAGTCTAAGAGCTCACAAGCAAGTGCCCTCTGATAAGCAGTTATGCAACATTGGGAAATTGGGTACACAGGCAGTGAGTACCCTCTGACATAGCCATTGGTCTGGTGGCCAAAATGTACTGCACTCCCTGTCTGGTCAATTAATTAACTAATTGACAGCTCATTTTTCAATAGGTTGTAGAAAGCTTGATGATGAGTCATGTATAGATAGACATATCTTCTGTAGCACTGCAGGAATACATCTAGTCCATGCTCCCTATCACACTTGCTATGCCTACATCAGAGGGTTGTTGGCCTTAAAGAACTCCATAAGTATGAACCATTATTATTGATACTAGAAATCAATTTCTCTTGAATCCTACAAGTAAGCTGGCCCATTCTTATGTGGCTATAAGGCCAATGCTATGTGAGAAAATTGAGGCTTAGTACTAGGTCTTCTCAAAAAAGAAACGATGGTGAGATGATTGAGTAGAGAAAAACCCTATCCCCAGGCCTTGACTCTTAGTGGTGGGTCACATTTAATAGGAATGTCTCCTCACATCCTTGTCATAGCCAAGCATATAGGCTTCATTGGATTTAAAGCTGGAATGGACCTCAGAGATCATCAAGGCCTCATTTTACAGATGAGGAAACTTAGGAGAAGAGGGATTTAGTGACCTGTCGCACAGGAAATAAGCAGCAGAGGTAGGATTCAAACCCAGAGCTTCTTTCTCCAGTTCCAGGGCTGTTTATCGCAATACCACACTTCCTCTCAAAGACCAATTCTAGAGATAAGGTGTATGCTGTTGCAGTGATTGTCTTGCTTTTTTTCAATCTCAATGCCATGCATGAATTTTAGCCCTATGTCGCCTGTATCATCTTGATTCAAAAGATTTCAAATTAGAGTGGACTTCAGAGGTCACTAGTCCAACTACAGATGAAGACCAGAGAAAGGAAATTGCTTGTCTAAGTTCCCAGGGCAGAGACAAGATTCAATAAGTTTGCAAAACTCAAATTCAAAATCAGGTCCTTGGACTACAAACCTAATGCCTTTTCTTTTTCTTGCTTTTTGGAGGCAATTGGGACTAAATGATTTGCCCAAAGTCACAGGGCTAGTAAGTATGTCAAGTGTCTTTGGCTGGATTTGAACTCAGGTCCTCCTGACTCCAGGGCCAGTGCTCTATTTACTGCACCATCTAGCCACCCCACTAATGCTTTTTCTATGACTCTAGGAGGCAGGTGACCATCCCAGACTCTCACATGTATTCCTTATGTATTTTAACCTCAGGTTATTCTTGGCCTTTTATTTCTTCAAATAACTCTAAACACATATTTTGATGTGACTGGGGTATTATGTGCTTACCAAACTGGAAAAGTACTGTCATGTATTACAACTGGCTGTGGAGTCAGAAAAGTTATATTAAAATCCTAGTTCTACCACTAACTCTGTGATAGGAAGGAATAATTCTTTGAGAGGGAATAGAAAAGTCTCCTTTGGGAAATGCAGGTGATGTAAAAACAAAATTTTAGTGAAAATTTATTTGTTAAAAATAAGAGTCTACCTGAATCTTTCTCATTATTAGAGAACTGTAACTGCTAATAAGCTTCACTTTACTGGATTGAACCAAATGATAACTCCTTACATCTTTCACCCCTTGCTCCCAGTTGTTCTCTCCAGGGCAAAGCAGAATAAGTTTAATCTCTGTTCCACGCAGCAAGTCTTTAAATATTTAAAGACTATCATGTTCTCCCTGTCTCTTCTGGCTAAATACCCTCAGTTTCTTCATGATGTGCACACTTACCAGTCTGTTGCCCTCTTCTGGACATACTTCAGCTTGTCAGGCCCTCCTAAAACATGGTACCCCAAGGTAGACATAGTACTCCAGAGGTGGTCTGAACAGAACAGAATCCAATGCAGAGTCAACAATTGTTGATTAAATGCCTCCCTTGTTCTGCACACTATGTCTCTAATCCTGGAGACTAAGATAACAGGTTTTTTTGATGACCATGTCACACTATTAACTCAAATATTTTAGTGAATCCACTAAAAACTCTGCATCTTTTTCACATGAACTGTTGTTTAGTTTCATCTTCCCCATTTTGTACTCATGCAAGTGACTTTATTGAACCTTAGGTAGGACTTTACATTTATGCCTATACATTTCATTTTATTAGATGTTGACCATCATTCTAGTTCATACAGACCTCTTGAGGGTAGCCTAGTGGTTTATTACTCTCTTCATTTATCTTAGGTTTTTACTTCTCTGTTTATCTTTTTCATTTTATCCTTGATAGAGAAGACAGAAGCAAAATATGAACTGAGTAGTTCTGTCTTTCTGATGTCATCTTATCATTATCCCATTCACTCCAGCAATATTTAATCTGTCAGCCATTCAACAAACATTTGTTAAGTATTTACTCTGCCCTAGGTATTGCGCTTACCACTAGAAATACAAGGAAAGGCAAGAACAGCTCTCAGGAAACTTACATTCTAATGGGGGGAGACAACAGACAAATAACCATGGGATGTAATCTTCCTTTTATTTCTAGTAGAGCTAAAAAAAATCTCTACAATAACCCAGTTTTCATTATCTTTAATATTCATAGCCAGCCCCAGCTCTTTCTGAGCTTTAGAATTCCTGTCACTATTTTTAAAGGTTTCTGCACAGACTATAACCTTTTCTGCAGGAAATAGAATTCTGTCTTATAACATCCAGAAACTTCTGAAGACACTGATCAATATCAGTTTGCATTTCTTCCTGATTAATACAGTAGAGAGTCTTGGCTCAACATTTTAGACAAAACAAGCCTGAAAGATGCTTCCAGCCCTTCCTCTAAAGTACTGATACAATTCCTTGGGTTTCCAGTCCTGTAGGGAGAAGCATGGTTTGTTCACAAAATCCTATTCCAATACCTCATTGTGGCAGAGTCTCTAAGGCTATGCTAGTAGATAGAAACTCTGATAGATTCTGTTTTGCTGGAAAGACTTCAAGTATGGTCCCAACAACAACAGACTATATTTTTGAGAACTGGCCTACCCAAGTATGGAGAGGCTCACCACTAGTAGCCTAGATACCAAGCAATGAATTCTTTGGTTATGGCAATCAAGGAACAAAGAAAAATATAAAATTATTCCTAATCCTTGCACTTCTGTTGTTTTTTTTTTTTGAGGGCAGTTGGGGTTAAGTGACTTGCCCAAGGTCACACAGCTAGTTTTTTGTGTTAAGTGTCTGAGGCCAGATTTGAACTCAGGTACTCCTGACTCCAGGGCCAGTGCTCTATTCACTGCACCACCTAGCCACCCCTAATCCTTGCACTTCTGTAGTAGTATTGTCGGAGTGGTAGAAAAGGTTGTTTCATGATTTTTAGACCATCTATAAATATTAACTTAGCTACTGATACTTGAAATGTATGATCCTTGTCCAGTGACCAATGAGGGCAAACACTACTAGAAAAACTAAATTACATCAGTCTTGACATTTTGACTACAAATGAAATGAGAAGATACAGGATGGTTACAGTTAAAGGAAAGATGGCTCACAAGCTTTTCTTGGTGAAGAAAAAAAAAGAAGTTGAGTTATCAGTTTTATCTGAAAGCATCCAAAAGCAACAAAAAATGTCTATTCAGTGAGCTATCTAGAGGCAGTTAGGTAGAACAGCTGATAGAACGATGGACCTGGAGTCAAGAACACCTGAGTTCAAGTCCAGTCTCAGAAACTTACTAGCTATGTGACCCCCGGCAAGTCACTTAACCTCTTTCTGCCTTTGTTTCCTCATCTGTAATATGTGGACAATAATAGTACCTACTCTTCCAGGGCTGTTATGTGGATAAAATGAACTAATATTTTTAAGGTGATTTGCATACCTTAAAGTGCTATGAAAACTCTAGCTATTATTGTTAATATTATTATTATGGGTCATTTGGCCATCTTATATTGCTGGGCTGATGATAAGCTTTGCTAAAAAAAAATGACCATGAAAATAACAGCAGCTTGCTATCCACCATCCCAAGAGAAAGCTGGTGGGCTCAAGGGGCAAAATGCTATAGATATGATTTTAGCATGGCTACTATGGAAATTAGTTTTGTTTGACAATGAATATTTATTACAAGGGTTTTGCTTTTGTTTTTGTTTTTTAATGGTGGGGAAAGGGGAGGTGGGAGGGAGAGAAAATTGCTTTTTGTTCATAAAAAAAGAAAGTTTAATATTTTTAAAAAGAGAATAATTCAGCTTCTGTGCCATTATCTATTGCTAGCATTTACATGGCACTTTGAGGTTTGCAAAACACATTACATATATACTATAATAACCAAGGAATTCAGTGAAAAGGTGGACATAGGGTAGGATGGTGAAAAATATATTGGGAAATATGGCTTAGGATTCAGAATCAAAACAGACCAAAAGCCATCAACTATGAAAAAGCTTCATGTCTATATGTCTTGAATGTGCTCTTCAAGAAAAGAGTCAGATGCCTGGAAATTTGAGAGCACTGTATAACATAGCATACACACACACACACAAAAAGATTATATTTTAACAGATAGGTAACAACTATTTACTTATGTAGGAATCATTCCTGAATCAGACATCTATGTACACACACCAGCTTGTTAGAGCAAATATCAAAATCAATACCAAATTAGAGGAAAAAACAAAAACAAGGATCAAGGAGAATATATAATGGAGAAGTACATGATGGCAAGAGCAGGCTGCAACATTATCGATGAAGGATGGTACAGAAGTGCCAGAAAGAATATTATCAGACAGACATATGACCTGAAATAAATATGAGCTGGTCACATAATAAAAGAGAGGAAGAAATGATGAGCCGCCCATATACTCCATTAGTGTATGTCTACACAGAGTCAAGAAATCTAGAGGGAGGCCCCCAGAACATTGGTAGAATCTCTGTGGAGAATTGATGGGAGGACATGGACCCATAGGATGAGGAGGGATGGATAAGTTATATATACTCTGGAAGAAGAATCCACAGTGATGAGATCATAGATCTGTTGAAGTGTCAGTATTATGGGCTGTACCATTCTTTTATATTTGTTATTAGCTATCCTTTTTTTTTGTCTATGCATTTCTTTAAAAAAACAGTAATTGTTTGATCAGTTTCCTGCACATCTATATTGGTTTCTTTAGTCAAGATCTCTCTTTTCTTCCTTTTTTATGTTTGTTTTGCAGGAATTTCTTTTGTGAGAGTATCACAACCTGCTTATTTTTCAGAAAAAGAAACAAGCCTAGAGAGGTTAATGACTTGCCCACAATTAGAAAATCTATGTGGCATAGTGGAAAGTATGTTAAACCTGGACTAAGGTTTTGAATCCCTCATCATATACTTTCTAGCTGTATGAATATGGTCAAGTTACCTAATTTCTCTGAGCTTCAGTTTCCTCATCTGCAAAGTTTGGATAATAACAGTTCTACTGCTACCTCACAGGATTATTGCAAGAAAAGCACTTTTTCGGGGCGGCTAGGTGGCTCAGTGAATAGAGCACCAGCCCTGGAGTACACTTAACACAAAAAACTAGCCGTGTGACCTTGGGCAAGTCACTTAACCCCAACTGCCCTCCAAAAAAAAAAAAAAAGAAAAGCACTTTTTCAAGCCTTAATATAACGTCTATTGAGGTTATTAATAATAAGTAAGCAAGCAAACTATTTCAATTTGGGTTTTTGAAATGTGGTTCTGCTATTTACTATGTCACCTTATAGAAGTCATTTTGTCTCTAGGCAATCTCTAAGTCCCCCTGCAAGTCTGAATATGGTGCCATTATTGTTATGATCTCTTTGACTAGGGTCCAGGTCCTACGGAGCCTAATCCTGGCTCCACACCAACTCAGAAAGAGGAGAAATGACATCTCGAGTCTTACTTCTCAGGGATCTTTGCCAGTTTAGCAGATTCTAAAGCCAAAAGGCCTTGTGGTTACTTTGTGGGAACAGGGGCCTAGAGAAGGTAAAAGTTGACAGCCAGTATTATAATAATAGCTCAGTTTCTATATAGCACTTTATAACTTACAAGATGCTCCATACATATGACTTAACCGATCCTTAAAATAATATACTGAAGGAGATGATGCATGTATTATTATCCTCATCTTAAAGATGAGGAAACTGAGGCTTAAAGTGGGGAGGTCACTTGCCTTTTTCACTCAGCTAATTATTGTCAAACCCAGATTTTCTGGCTCTAAGTCCACTCCATCTCCCTATAAAGAGGCATCTAGGAATAAATTTTCCAATGTGTGAAATCCTATTCGCCCTACTTCAACAAGAAGATTGTTTTGAGACAAATCACAATTGGTAATGAGGGAGAGAACTGATTTTTTTTCTTGGTCTGTTCTCAGGGAGAGAGTCACTGCTATTAGCCTGTTTGCAGCTACTGCTCCTTGAATGTTCTCCTTAACTGACTGTGGCCACTGGGCAATCCTAGGTACTGAGACCTCTTGTTCCATCTTTAGGAATAACAAAAGAGGGTCGAAGGGCAAAGAACCTCTGTCCTAGGAACTTAGTGGTATTGTCTTTTAAATGTGGGCATCCCAAAGAGGTTGCACTCTGCCCCCTTCCCTTCTTTTCTTTCTTATTCTCTCTTCTTTCTCCCCCCTTTCTTTTCTTTTCCCCTATTCTTCTCTCTCTCCTGCTACTCCCCAACTCTAGCCCTCAGTAATTATAAGCATTCTTAGGTCTTAAGGTCTTAAGTTATCACGTCTACATAGATTTTCCCTGTATCTATAAATCTAGTCCTGTCTTTTCTCTGACCTACAGATCTATATCTCCAACCCCTTGTCATTTATCTCCACTTGGTTTTTCTGACTCAAGTTCAATGTACCTAAAACTTAAACCTTCTTCCCTCCTCTTCAAAACAGGTCTTCTTCCTCTTCTATTTCCCTGCCCTTTGAGCTTCTTTATTTTAATCCAAATGACAACATCATCTGCCAGGTAACTGAGGTTCCAAAACCTCAGATTAAACATTGACACATGTATCAAATTAGTCACCCTGGCCTGTTGACTTGGAGAAAACTTAGCTAGATGGCATTCATCTGAAAAAACATTTCTTGGTTTTAGTGGATTACAAACTCAAATTAGCCAATAGATTGATAGTTTGCTGGATCTCGGATTTTATTGGCATGGGTTTTGACTTAAAAGTTTGCAACCCAATTGGTTTTTGTCTTTTTATCTTATGCTACTTTTGTCCATGTCCTCTCATAAATGCTTCACAGAGGGCCACCCATTGTAGTAGAGGCCTTCTTCCAGATCTCTTGATATTCTGTAGGTTACCAAGGGAGCACATTGAGCAAGAAAGCATTTTTTAAGGTACCTGCTATGTGCAAAGCTGTGTGCTAGGCTTACCCTGGAGACTTAAATGCAAAAGTGAAATATCTGCTCTTGAATTTATAATCTGTGTGTGTATGTGTGTGTGTGTGTGCCTGCTTACGTGCAGAGGTAGTTAAATACAAAGTAGTAAAAAAGGACCCTAGCAGTTGGAGAGGAATCAGGTAACGTTTCCTGTAGAAGGTGATTTCTGCGTCTTGAGAGAAGTGAGGGATTCTATGAGGCTGAGTAAATGGATTCCAAAATTGGAAAACAGTCATTGCAAAGTCATGGAGATGTAAGATGGGTTATTGTCTATGACAAAGAGAGTGAAGGCCAGTTTGACTGGACTGCAGAGTATGGAGAGAGGAATGATGCATAATGAAGCTGGAAAGATAGGCTGGGCCAGGCTGTGAAGTCCTACAGAGGAGGATAGAGTTGATTATAGAGAAAAGGGTTTTCTGCATGACTGATAATTTCTTTTCTAGATATGTATCTCTTTGACATCATTGCTGCAATCTATTCATGTCAACCATGTGTTTGTTTCTGCTTTGCCCTTTGAGTGATCACAAAGGTAACTCTTTAATGATATAATATAATCCACACACACAACTCTTATAATGATATATTATATATAATGTATATATTTTATATGTATATGTTATATGCACTTTCCAGATGAACATTATAGATAATGCTACATATGCCACACACATATGTAGACATATATATGTATAGATATGGATATAGATAGAGATAGAGAGGGGGCAGCTAGGTGGCGCAGTGGATAGAGTACTAGGCCTAAAGTCAAGAAAACTCATCTTCCTGAGTTCATATCTGACCTCACATACTTGCTGTGACCTTTGCTGTGTGACCTTTGGCAAGTCACTTCACCCTGTTTGCTTCGGTCTCATCTGTAAAGTGAGCTGGAGAAGGAGATGGCAAAGTGCTCTAGTATCTTTGCCAAGAAAACCCCCAAAGGGGTCATAAAGTGTCAGACATAACTAAAAGCAATTGAACAACAAGAAATACATATGTAAACACATACATACACACAAACTCATTGGGTCACCCATCCAGCAACATATCATAGTCTAGATAGTTCCCTTCATTTGGGTTTTCCTGTGTGAATAATTATACTGAACTTTTTTTGAGTGATTATAGTCCTCATTTAGGATCCTTTGAAATGTTCCAAGGATGGGTCCAGTAGACACAGAGTCACATAAACATGGAAATCTAAATGACTTCATCATTAATGGGGAACCCCTCCTCTTTCCTTATAAGAGTAGCAAATGATTTTTGAGTGTACATTTCCCTGTTTTGTACCCTGTTTGATACTAACAGAGGGTTATCAGAGTTTTATTTCTGTTATTGCATATTTATTGTAATCTTATATGATTTTAAGATATGCCAGGAAAATGCTTTGTTGGAGGAAAGCCTTTAGGGCATCAATTTGTTCTGCCAAATCAAATGCTTTCTAAAGTCAACAAAACATCAGCACAATGAGATTTTTGGTGGGACTATAATAGCTTATCATACCACATGTTTGTGAAAGCTTGAATATTCTCTTCTCATACCTGTACTAAGGCTACTCTCAATAGGAGTGTAAATTATTCTAGTATTTCCTTTGAGCCTCAGTTTTGTCATCTACAAAATGAGGGTCATGATATCTATAGTACTTATCTCTTAGGGTTGCTGTGATCCTTAAATGATATAATATATGTAAAGCAATTTGTATACTTTAAAGTACTATATAAATGTCATTATTTTGGGGGTCACCTTTTTCAGTAGCCATAGCTTCTGTATATGCATGTTTGTTCATTTTTACAGACACTTAGTATCCTCCTCTTCTTTCAAATATCTAGATAATCAATATCTCAGTGTCCTAAAAATATGGTGCCTCTAGAACGTCTCTGGATTTCTATGCATACTTAGTCTAGTACAATTTTATTGTGTTTAGTGCCATATCTACTTCCTCATGTCTAGTCCCTCATGGGGACTGTGATCTCATAGACCAAATATGGTTCCACTGTCATAGTGATGTGATAGAAGTGATTATAAATTTTTTTTCTTATTTTCCACTTTTATCTGTTTTTTTCCCAAAATTTTCCATTTTTGTCTGTTCTTTCACTTTTTTCCTTCAATGCCCTTAGGATGAAATGGCTTAACTGAGTCTCATACCAGACTTCCTTTAGATTCAGTTTTCCTTTCACTACTTCTTGTTATTCTGTCATACCATTCCTATTTGTCTTCCATATTTCAAAGCAAGTTTATGTTCTAAATTAATTTTTCCAATAATTTTTACATCTTTCTCCTTGACAAGGAGATCAAGTATTTGCTAACTGAGGTGACTCATAGCATCTTTTGCTCTTTTATTCTGGTAACTAGTTTATATCAGTTACACTTCCATAGGAAATGGTGGTCCCCTCTGCTGATATTTGTTCTTTTATGTATGTCCCATTTTTGGTATTAATTGCTTGTTTTAATTAGATCAATTTGATACTGCCTCAATTCCCATTTTTATTCTCTCCTTAAATTTGGCACTGGTTTTTGATACAGAAATCACTATCATACAAAATAACGTAAGTGTGTAAGAGAAGTACAAGCCAAATATGATTTAAGAGAAAAGATCATTACTGACAAGGAAATCAGGGAAAGCTTTTTAGAATAGATAATATTAGACTTGGGCTTTTTGAGGATAGGTAGTTCAGTAGGCAAAAATACAATATTAATATTTTGTATTATAGTGATTTCTGTATGTGTCCTATGGAGGGACAGGCTAGAGCCAACTCAAACTGGCTCTTGGGCTGATTGTTAAATTTTCAGTGTGAAATGAAATAGCTCAGAAATTGGTAAACATTATGAATTAGGGCTTGATTAGTTGTTTTGTTGATTTTCAAGTCCTAAGAAAGCAATGGAAAAATATAACTAATGCAGATTAAACATAAAAGGTGTGATGTGTACATTTTTTTGAGGGGGCAGGCAAGGCAATTGGGGTTGCCTAAGGTCCTACAACTAGTAAGTGTTAAGTGTCTGAGACCAGATTTGAACTCAGATCCTCCTGACTCCAGGGCCAGTGCTCTATTCACTGCACCACCTAGCTGCAACCCCCCCTTTCTTTCTCTCTTTCTCTGTGTGTGTGTGTGTGTGTGTGTGTGTGTTTTAAAGAGCTAGTTAACATCTAGGGTTGTATCCCAAAGAGATCATAGAAGTGCTAAAAGGACCCATATATACAAAAATATTTATAGCAACTCTTTTTGTGGTGACAAAAAATTGGAAATCAAGGAGATGTCCATTGATTGGGGAATGGCTAGGCAAGTTGTGGTATATGAATGAAATGGAATACTATTGTGCTATAAGAAATGAGGAGCAAATGGACTTCATAATAACTTGGAGAGACATATAAAGTGATGTTGAGTGAGAAGAGAAATTTGTATGCAATTACAGACACAACATAGGTATGATGACTAATTTGATAGACTGGACTCCTCTCAGCAATGCAAGACTTATTAGACTGTAAATACCATAAGGGCAGAAATGGAGTCTTAGCTAAACTTATAATTTCCCTTAAGAACCTAGCACAAGGCTATGTACATATTAAGTTCTTCATTTGAATTTGAGTTTCAAATTGAAGTGAATTGAAACCCTTTCTTGAACAGCCCTAGGGATGAAGAACTCCTTACACCATCCTAGGGTAGACTTCTCTATTGGGACAATTCAAATCATTAGATTTCTTCCTTAGACTGAACTAAAGTCTATCATCCTATGACTTC
Organism: Pseudocheirus occidentalis; assembly: GCA_028646575.1. NCBI lineage: Eukaryota > Metazoa > Chordata > Mammalia > Diprotodontia > Pseudocheiridae > Pseudocheirus > Pseudocheirus occidentalis. The sequence goes on along the minus strand of CM053599.1, from coordinate 110,344,266 downwards.
AATGTATTAATGCTGGTTCTGCCCTCTGGGGCCCAGCAATACAAATCTCATCCCTCTTTCACTTGATATCCCTTTAGAGAGCTGGAAAACAGCAATACTCTCCTGGTATTATCACAAGTTACCCAGAGTGATCAGAGCAAGGAGAGCAGGCTTAGGGTTATTAACTGAGAATTGAATCCTAGCCACTAGAGAGGGGAAAAAGTGATAAAAGTTTAAAAATTTCCCCTTGTTTTAAAGCCAGTCAAGCGTCTTCTCTCTTTCTTACAACTGGGAAAACTGCCAACTGCAAAATGAAATTGCTGAGCCCAAATTTCTCTTGGCAGCCAATCTATCCATTCCTCCTATCTTGGGCTGAAGAACAAGGCAGCAGTCCCATTTCATCAGACCTGCCCTTTACCTCAACTCCCTCCTTCTTATAGAGAAGTCTCTTCCTACTCCAACCTACTTTTCTTTTTCTTTGTTTCTTTCTTTGTTTCTCTCTTTGTTTCTTCCTTCCTTCCTTCCTTCCTTCCTTCCTTCCTTCCTTCCTTCCTTCCTTTTCCTTCCTTCTTTCTTTCCTTCATTTTCTCTCTCTCTCTCTCTCTCGTTCTAAGTGAAGAGAAGAGATGGAGTATAGAGAATAGATGAAAGCTTTGTCAGCTTGACTTTACAGGAGGATCTCCTCTTTCTCTGAGGCAGCAAGAAAGGCTGCGAGTAGATATAGAGGGGCATCATTAGCATATTGAGGCATAGCCTTACATTCTGAAAGGTCTCACTCTATGCAGGGGAATGAGCCTTGGGTTTGGAGTCATATGGGTTTAACTTCTATCTCCAGCACTTAGCATGGTGCCTGGCACGTGGTAGGCACTTAATAAATGTTTATTGCATTGAATTGACTCTGCCAAACCACACTTAACCTCTTTGAGCCTCAGTTTCTTCATTTAGGAGTACTTCTGTTATTTCCTTTTTAGAATTGTTGTGTGTGGGAAGAACACACTGGACTCGGAATCAAGACACTGAGCAAACTGCATAGTCTCTCTGAGGCTCAGTTTCTACATCTATAAAATGGGGATAATACTTATACTCCCTTAGGCCATATCTATAAAATGGGGGTAATACTTGCACTCTTTTCTAAGGGAATTCTAAACACAGGGTTGTCATGAAGAGAGAGCTTTGTAAACCTTAAAGCATTGTATACATGTGATTTATTATTTCTAAAAGAGATAATGTACTTAAAGTGTTCTGGAAACCATAAAGAGCTATACATATAACTTATTATTCAATCAAATAATGTATGTAAAATGCCTTGTAAGCCTTGAAGCTTATATAAATGTGAGCTATTATTGTTATTATTCTCCGTAAAACAAGAAACTGAAGGCATCTCCTCAGAGTGAGAGCTGTGGGGGTGGAGGTGGAGGGAAGGGAATTAGAGACGTAAGGAGAGAAAAGAAGGGCTGAAATAACCACTATGGGTTAAATCAGATGCCAGAAATTAATACAAGGCTGAATGCTTCATCTCATAATTGCCCCAAGGGGGCTACTTACTGTTCTGGGAGCCAGTAAGGAATGATTTTTTTCCCCACGTTGTCACTATGCCAGAAAGATGCAATGTGGTTTACAATACTTACATGAAGGGCAGCCTGAGCCCACCAGTCATGTGTCCTACTAGTTTAAAGTGCTCCTCACCTCAAGCCACTTGACAAACAAACCAATCCATCCTCACAGTGTGCTTGAGAGGGAGTTAAGTACTTTTATCGACCCTGTCCTTCAGATCTAGGAGGAAAAGCAGGGCATATGGCATACACAGGAAACCTGTGAGAAAACGAAGACTAAAAAGTCTCAAGTATTTATAAACATTGGTGAAGCCCTCTCTCTATTTCAATTTACTCCCTTCTACAGTGAAATGTGACAAGTCAACTTCACCATCATTTAGATCTCAGGTAACTTTTGTAACTGAAGGGACTAAGATGATGCTTTTCTGTTTGTTTCTAAGGCCCCTTTATTTTAAACTGATTGACAATCATTTCCAATTAAAGAACATTTCTTGTCCCTATGTGTTTTCTATAGCAGTGACACCCAGTAGAATATAAGCTCTTTGAGGGTAGGGACTATTTCCTTTTTGTATTTGTACCCCTTGAATCCATCATAATATTTTGACAGTTAATAACTATTTGTTGAATTGAATCTTCAGGTTCTATTTGTTCATTCTGAAGAGAGACTGGTAGAAATGCAGGTGACACAGAGCGACACCTCCTTAGCCTACTCCCTCAACTTGTATTCTCAGGTTTGCAGAGGGGAACAATTGCTCTCAGGTGCTAGGGGTAAAAGGGTCTGTACTCCTAACACTTTGGATCATAAACCCTCACTGATGTGCTTCCAGTTATCAATCAGTCTGTAGACACTATTATCTCTTGGCAAAGGCATTACTAAAATGATACAATAAAGGTAGTAGCTACAATACAGTTCCTACATAAACCTATGGCACTGGTTCCCACAGATACCCACAGTGTTCATGGAAAGGGTAGATCCAAACTTAGAGTATGATAGGTAGGTGTAAGGTACATGTGTGGTAAAGGCACCTCACAAATCCTGGTGCTAGAGGGCTCGTAAGTCCTTTTTTTTCTATGTAGTGTCTTCATGTAGCTCCCCTTAAGTACATTATATCTGTTGGGTGGGAGTAGGTTAGCTGTTTTTCCTGGATCTGCTCCTCTTCATACCTGTCTTCCCTGCTGTCAGGGGACCCATTCCTTGAAGGGGCTTCCTCCTTGGATTGTCTTTCCATATTGGTGTCTGTCTAGAATATCTCTGTTCCCTCATTTGGACCTAAAACACTGAAACTGCTAGATGGAATATTTCCCTCCAGACAAATCATTGCTTATCACTAATGACTGATGGAAGAGGAGAGAAAAATCTCCTCATCTACCCTTGTAGGGTTCTCCACTACAAAGTGTTTCCAAGTCTCCACCCTAACTAGTGTCCTTAGGGCTTACCTTAAAGTCTTACAAAGCCAAGCCTAATTTTTGCTTGTCCAGTGAATTTGTTTCCTTTAATTTGGTCAGAGAAAAAATGTTCATGAATCAAGGCATAAGTGGAGCTTTTTGGTTTGTTTCATATTTCATTAATACCTTATGATTGGGGGGCGGCTAGGTGGCGCAGTGAATAGAGCACCGGCCCTGGAGTCAGGAGTACCTGAGTTCAAATCCGGCCTCAGACACTTAACACAAAAACTAGCTGTGTGACCTTGGGCAAGTCACTTAACCCCAACTGCCCTCCAAAAAGCAAAAAAAAAAATACCTTATGATTACATTTTGGGTCTTTGAGGCTGAAGGCTGATCAAAGATAAACTTCCATCGAACATTATAATGGAAAGAATCTAGGATAGATCCCCTTGACTGGCAATTGAAATACTTAACAAAAAGTCCGAACTCTGTCACTTACTAGCTGAGTTACTCAACCTCTCTGGTTCATTTTCCTCATGAGACTGTTGTGGGGAAAGTGTTTTTGTAAACCTTAAAAAGCACTATGTAATTATGAGCTATTATAATTAGTCAGGAGATCTTAGTTCAAATCCCAGCTCTGTTGCCACAAACTTGGAGACATTGGCCAAGTCATTTCCTCTAGGCAGGCTTCTATTTTCTCCTCTATAAAATGAAAAAGTTAGACTAGGTTATCTTTAAGTTCTTTTTCTGTTGAAGAGAAAAGCTATTTGAAAAGGGGAAAGGCAATCTGTGAAAATGAAGTGGTTATTAGTATGGTAGTATGAAGGATAAAGGTGAGGACTCAATAAAGAAAATGAGGGAAGTTATATACAGAGGAATAATAATTATAACTCTCATATAAATAGCTAGATTTGAGTCAGTAAGACTTGGGGTCACATCCCCACCTCTGACACTTACCAGCCACATCACCATGTACAGTACAAGTAAAAATCACAGGGCCTTTTTCTTCCCCTACAAAATGGAGATGCTAAAAGTTTACTCTGGTTAGTTGTAGGGTATGATTGAGATAATGCATGTAAAGTGCTTTGAAGATTGTGAAATACTCTGGAAATGTCAGTTATTATTATTATTCTCATTTTAGAGGGACTGTTATCCATTAATTTGCTCATTATCAGTGTTAAGAATTGGATGGAAGGAATAGAGCATTCTGGATTGCATTTAGGAAATTGTGCATTACTTTAACTGTCCCAAGCCTTCTGCTCAGTAGAATTATTATGCTAGTCATGTAGCATGCCTGAGAATCATGGAATGCCCCAATTTTCAAAGAATCAAAACTGCAGAAGCCCACTATGAGGCATGTAAGAGAGCTACAAATGGAAGGAAGCTACATCTTAGTGTCAGGTATGGATTGTATGAAAGCAGTTCCCTGAAAGATATGAACTAGGAAATTATTATTATTCTCATTTTAAAATTATTATTGTCATTATTATTATTCTCATACAGGAAATGTATTATTGGAAAAGGAGATGGATCAATCATATATCAAGCGTAAATCATGTACCAGTAACATGGCTAGCTAATCCAATTGCTCTACTTGTCCCTGTGGAATGTTAAAAGATACAGACACTGCTCTTCATCACATCTGGTAGACCTTCTCTGGAGAAAATTATAGGGAAAAAATGAATAAAAATCATACAGAATCAGTTGTGATCTGTACTATTGGAGGGAGTACCCACACTAATGAGATCATAGATCCACTGGAGTAAGTGTGAGGTAGTGCTTTTTGGTTTCTAAATCAATTCCTCTTAAGAACCCTGTGAGGTAATATCTTGTTTTACTATTCTTTCTGCTGTGTCTGACAGTTTTCCTTTGAGCCTGAGAATTCTGTTTTTCATTGATTCCGTTCCTTTATTAAAATTTTTCTACCACTCTTCCAGTTAGCAATTTACCTTTTTTGTATTTTAATACTATTTCTTTCATTACAGGTACTGGATCTTTATTTACTGACAGTACACACTTCTTTTTCTTTAAAGTTTGGGTGATCTTGGGCAAGTCATTTAAGCTCTCTGGGCTTCAGGTTCCTCATTTGTAAAGTGAGATGGGAGTTGAATCAGAAGACCTCTGGGCTATGATCATATGAGCCCTACTTTGCAGGTGATGCCAGTGATGCTCAGAGAAATACCAAAGAAGATGCATATCCATAAAATAGACATTGATAGATTAGGTAAGAAGACTAGAAAGATCTTTAATACACTGGGAAGAAATGGGAGGATTTGGGCAAAACTGAAGTCACACAGAAAATTTTACATAAGAAATGAATTCACTGAATATAAAGGTCTAGGATAGGAGAGATTAACCAGCTCAAGAGAATGAAATTAGGGGGAGGGGATAAAACACCATTGTAAAAACACCTTTGCAATCACTTGCAAAATGCAAAACACCTTGGCAAAGACTAGGAAGAGGAAATCTTTACAAATTTCTCCTCTGATATCTGATAATCTTGAGCAAGTAAATCATCCTCCTTTTCTGAGTCTCAATTTCCTTATCTAAGAGGCTAGATTAAATAATCTCTATTGTTCTTCTTAGAACAGACAGTTCAGTGATTCAGCTTCTATGATTCAGCCTCATCATAGTGTGGATTGTCATTCTGAGTCCTTAGAGGATATGTCAAGGGAGTCCAGGTCATGGAATATCTAACCAAGCTGGGGAAGGCTTTATGTGTGGTCAATGGCAAACTATGACATCTAAGCACCATTCTAACTCGGTTCAGAAAGGATTTTCACCAGGAGGTTGTCTTCCAAGTAAAGGATCTTTGGATCACAGCAATTCTTCAAGCTGACATTTTGAAGTCTTCCCCAATGTAGCCTCAGTCAGTCTTTACAGATTTTTTTTCTTGTCACTGCCTTCCTATGTTCCAGGAAAATTAGACTACTCACTGCTCCCTGAACTTGACATTCCATCTCCAGTCTCCATGCCTTTGCAAAGATTGTCCACCATGTCTGGAATGCTCTCGATTTCTACTGTTGAGAATCCTTAGCTTTCTTCAAAGCCCATCTCTTGTGCTGTCTCCTGGGTAAAGAGTTTCCTCCTTCCTCTAATCGCTAGCCCCTCCTTAAGTTATCTCCTTTTTAATATTTGTCTATTTGTTGAGTGTCCCCAAGAAAATTAAAGTTCCTTAGAGGCAGGGACTATTCTTTTTTTTTTTTGTCTTTGTAGCCCTAGCACCTATAACATAGGAAATACTTAATAATTTTTTGTTGAATTAATGAAATCTTCATTTAAAGTGTGAAGGGCTTTTTATCTCTGTTGTTAGAAGTACATAGTTATCAAATAACTAAAGAATTGAAATGTTGAAGTTAAGTTTGGGAAGGAATAGGCAAGAGCCAATTAAAATGCAATAATTTACTTATTACTTAATATTTGCTTATTTTTGTAAATATCTTTTATATAAATATAAAGATCAAATTAAATTATTACCTAGAAAAGCAGAAAGAGAAAGAATGAAGAGTAATAATTTAGGAGGAGAAAGATTTTCTAAGGGCAGAAAACAGAAATTCAAATACCTTTAGTCCAAGTCTGTAAGGAGGTAGGAAGGGAACTGGCTAGGAAGCTAATTTGAGTTTTGAGAAAAGGAAGGATTGAGAAGAGATGTATTGGGAAATGAACGTAAAAACAGAAGATAACTATTAAAATTATTTTTTATAATTTAAGAGATGGTACCAGTAGAAGTGAGGGAACAGGTATTTACTTTGGGAAATGACTGATGTGTCAAACCAAGCTTGTTCTGACAATGATTTGTTCTGTTTTGTTTTTTAAAGAAAAAGAAGAAAGAACTATAGGAATGAAATTTGAGTTTCTGATGTTAATATGAAAATGAGATATTGGTAGATTTTCTGTAAATTTTGGTTTTGGGGGACAGAATTTGTAAATAAGTATGGTATGTTAAAAAATATGAACAGATCTACCTTTTCTCTGGAATAGGGAACTCTCAGTAAAGAAAGTCTACTGGTACAAATTTTCATGGAATTGCTTATAGCCTAAGAGAATGACCCAGGGGACTGAGAAGTTAAGGCACTTTCTCAGGGCCACAGAATCTGTAGAAATTGAATAATAATAAATCTTCTTGACTCTATGAAAAAACCTATTATCATAAAATACTAATGAGGATAAAAATTGATAATTAACTATGGCTTTATCCATACTAGGATAGCTCTTAAAGCAAGAAGGCATTTTAAGGGACCATGGATCCAACTTCTTGAGGGAGCTTATTCCCATTAGGTCATGGAGAGCTAGTAATGTGAAGCGACTTGCCCAAGGCAACACAACTGGTAGGTAGTAGTGTCAGCTAGAACTCAATTCTTCTGCCTTTTAGGGCTGGGCTCTTAGCATGACACTATGATGTGAAAATACTAATACTCACTGATACTTATTGTTATTATGATTTTGTTTAGTAGTAATGGTAGTAGAAGATGCAAGAAAACAGTTTTGAGTTAATAAGGCAGGTCTTTATCAAACTCAAAGTAGGTGAATAAGCTTGTGTGAAGCCATCTTTAAGGTGAAGAAACACTGCCTCAGTAATTATCCTTTGCCTGCAAATAAACACAGTGGGAAAATAGGTATTGTAAATCATGACTACAGCTACAGGTTGCAAGACAGTTTTAATATGTAATATATATATATACCTGAATATTCTAGTCATTCATTCATTTACTTATCAAATGTGGGATCTCCCCTCCACAAAGTGAATAAGCACTAAGAAATTAAAATTAAGTAAGAGAAAGAGGGGCCTTTATAAGACTTAAGAGAAAGTCCTCTGGGGGAAAAAGATGTCAAGGCAATTCTGAATTAAGGTGATCTGGAATGTCATACTAGAGCAAAACAGATTTCAAGAAATAACCAAATCCAAAAGGTGGGACTTGGAAGGAGTTTGCAGCAATGGTCCCAAGCCAGTATGATCTAGGTAAAATGATGATTTGTCTTAGCAACTCAGTTCCTTGAAACCCTGTTCCTTAATATGTTAGCCATGCCCACACCTTACTCCTAGCACATATTGCCCTGGGCCTGGAAAACAGATTTTTATTAGGCGTCTACTATATGTGAAGCCCTTTGTTGGATACAGTGTGTGTGTGTATGTGTGTGTGTGTGTGTGTGCTAACATTCCAGTCTCACTCACTCTTCCACATCTAATCCATTGTTAATCTTGTTTATTCTACTTTCATTTTTCTTGCATATCAGTTCCCTTCTTTCAAATCATAAAAAATGTGGGTACACATTGTAATGTGTGTGTTTATGTATAAATATAGCGTAAGCTTTCAATTGTGTACATTGTATAACTGCTTGCTATGTGTAGTATGTGGCTCTCTCTAGTATTCTTATAGTATTTATACATGTATGTATGTACATACACATATGTGTGTGTGTGTATATATATATATATATTAGGTTTGTAGTTATTCAGGGATGTGTTGGGATGCAAACATCTTCACTAAGACTGAAAAGAGTGCTTATGTTGTCTCCCTATTTGATTATCATCAAGTATCCAAATTCAAGAAAAGAATATTGCAGAGAGCAGGGGCATGAGATCAGAGCTAAGATTATCAAAGTGATTTCTACTTTAATGAATCTGTGTGGGTGCACTCTTGCCTTCTGTCCTGGCCCTTATTCTCTTCTTTCTATGTACTCTCTCAGTGAGCTCATCAGCTGCTATGGATTCTATTACCATTTGTGTGTAGATGCCTCCCAAATCCACATCTACACATTTAGGCCTCTTCTCTTTCATGAGCTCCAGTTTTGTATCTCCATTTGCCTGCTGGACATCTACCTGGATGTCCAACAGGCATTTCAAACTCAGCATATCCAAAACAAAACTCATTTCTCCACTTAAGCCCACTACTCCTCCTGATTTCTCTATTACTGCCATGTGTACTTTAATTCTTCAGGTTACCCAACATCAGAGTCCTTCTTGACTTTTCAGTCTTCCTCACTCTTCCATATCCAATCAATTGCTTAATCTTGTTGATGCTACTTCTACACCACCCTGTGTTAATCCCCTTCTTTCAACTCCCAGGATCACCACTCCAATTTAAGGCCTCATCAGTTCTTGAGACTATCTCTATAGCTTCTAAATTAATCTCCCTGCATCCCCTCTCTCCCTCTTAAAATCCATCTTCATATGGCTGTCAAGTTGGCATTCCTAAAGCACATGTCTAAAAATAACACTCCCCCACCCTGACCCAGGCTTTGGTGACTCCTTGTTGCCTTTATCATCAATACAAACTGCTGTTTCACATTTAAAATCTATTGCAATCTACCTCCAATCTAGTTTTCTAGGCTTATTACACATTATTTCCCTTTCACAGACTCTGTACTCAAGTCAACACAGTTTTTGCTGTCCACCATGAACAATATTCCATCTCTCATTTCCGGAAGGCAGGAGAGGGAAAGGAAAATATCTTATTGCTAACAGGTTTAGGTATGAATCTTGCCTTGTTTTTTGGTACAGGGTTAAATAAAACCTATCCAATATTTAATGTTTTTTAAGCCTGAGTGTTTTTATAGAAGCTAAGAGCCATCTTCTTTTTTTGCAAAGACCTAGGCACTAGTAAAATATTTCTGGGGTAAACCTGAGTGGGGGCAAACACAATCCAAATCCCAATGTCCTTTGGAGAATTCCAGGTTGAGGGTGTGAGGGGTAATTTATAGTGAAGTTTCCCCATTCTGAAAAATCAAATCTAGAATGGCTTCACTAGGCCTAGGTTTAGGTCACCTGACCTTCAAGCAGTCTGGGGCTTAGCAATGGAGACCCTCCCCCAGAACCAGATCAGTACAAGATATGCCAAGTAAGGTTAAGACTGCTTTCATTGGACACCCACATGTTTCTGGGTCCTTTGTCTCAGAGAGATGCCCACGCTTAGGTTGTGGGTCAGCCCCCCTACCAATAAGAGTGAAGGCCAGTGGGGGGGGGGGGTTCTGCATTAGAAGATTACATAACCATGGGCTGGCTTCTACCTGTTGCTCTCTCCCTGCCGCCATGTGGGCAACAGGGGCAGAGTCCTTTCTCGTGAGAAAGAATAAAGACCTTTTCTGACCTTAGATTCAGACTCTGAACTCTTTCATCTCACACAAGGGTACAAAGGGAAGAGAGTTACTGAATAAGAAGATCCCAAGATTGACCCTGTTTTACATAAGCCCAGAGGTTGAGTTCTGAGTCATGGGTTATATTTGTTCTTGGTTGTATCTTTTGTTTTGTTTTTTTTTGTTGTTTTTTGGAGGGCAGTTGGGGTTAAGTGACTTGCCCAAGGTCACATGGCTAGTTTTTTGTGTTAAGTGTCTGAGGCCGGATTTGAACTCAGGTACTCCTGACTGCAGGGCCGGTGCTCTATTCACTGCACCACCTAGCTGCCCCTTGGTTGTATCTTTTATGCAACTTCTAATGTACAAGCCATTTTTGATAATAGTAATAATAATAATAACAATAAGTTGTACCCTGCTTATAGCTTTCCTTGGGTCACCTGTAACTGGGGTGAGGAGAGCCATAAAGATCATTATGTACTATTAAAGTCCTATAGAATCACCAGAATATTATTATTAAAAACATGGATTTTTGTGTCAGAGAGCACCTGGGGATCCTCAAAAGTCCTGTGCAGCTTCCCAAATTTGATTTATCCCTCTCTCCTCTTACTATTCAGTCTTTGGCTTGGCTCACCATCCATCTGTAGCACCTCTCCATGATGTATATCCTGATAGACTGTCTCAATGGGCTACCTGGCTGACTGCACTAGCATCCAAATGGAGCACCAGTTTACATTCCCTTTCTGTTTCTATTCCAGCATCCTGTTAGTAGCCCCAATGTCACACAGCGAATTAAGGGCAGATCTTGGTACTCTTACTTGATAACTGCACAGCTGTTTAATAAAATCACCAGATAGACTTGAATTGCTTCATGAAACAGGCTGCCTTTTCAGTTTTAGTGTTCTCTGACTAGATAGTCAGCTAAATCGTAGGAGCCATAGGGATTTCAAAACCCTGCGACTGTCAGCCCCAGCTGTCTGCTTGGGTGGGTGTCTATAGTCACGGCCGCTGCGTGGGCAGTGATTTCCTCAAGCTCTGCCCCTGAAGAGTGACTGATATCCCAGAGGAGGAAGGCCACACTGTTCATAGATCTGCCAGCTGGCTCTCTTTCTTCACCTGACTTCAATTGTATTCCTGCTGGCATGTCTGGGATTGGAGGACTGACGCTGTTGAGCCCATCTGGGTTGTTTTCAGTGTTTATTGGAACTCACTTGGAAGCAAAGACATACTTGGGCCAATTGTCATTTGGATTACAAGCCTCTGTCCAAGACAGGCTGGGTTTGTGAGAGACTTAAAGGAGCATCAGGCTGCCTCTTATTTGGATCAAAAAAGTGGATCAAAACACTGAAAATCTCTACAAAACTGAAAAATATTATATTCTAATAATGATGGTAATCAAGCCTGTTATTTAATTTATATTTCACACACACACAGAGTTGTATTCAACAGATCTATCTACTTGTATTCCAGTGTTTAGATTGGCCAGGCATCAGAAGAAGATACTATTTTATTGTCACTTTCCTGATTTACTTCTCAGAGAAATGAGTTTCTCATATAATTATATATTTCACATATATACATATGTATATGTGTATATATAAATGTAGACACACATGTGTATATATGTGTATATGTGTATATGTATGTATATATATGTATATACTTACACACTTATGTATGTATATAAAAATTTCTCCACTAAAGTCTTACTTCATTGCTTCCTCATAGCATGGAGGCTGACCTTCTCAAAGGCTGTATATCTGAAGCCTAAGCGCTTCAGTGTTCTCTGGGCTCCATTACTTTTTGGACTTCTTTCTCCAACATTTTCCAGAAGCCTTTTTGCCCTAGAAGTTGTTCCACCACCATTCCCAACAGCCTTTTCAGCCTGGAAGGTCTCTCTGGCCATGTGGCCTCTTCCTCTGATTGGCCAGTTCCTCTCAGAACTTCCATTTTAGGAAGTGCCCAGGCCAGCCATGTTTCCTGCTCTCTGGGTTCTGCTCCAGACTCTGCGGATTTCTTTCACGACCATGCCCCCCCTTTCAGCTTTCTTTTACTAGGATCCCTCCATTAGAAAGTAAACTCCTTAGGGGCAGAGGCTGTCTTTTTGTTTTTATTTGTATGCCTAGTGCTTTGCGGTCTTGCACACAGTAAACAATAAATGCTTGCTGATTTGGCTTAAAGGTCCTACAAGCTAGAATTGGCTTTGACTATGGGCTGTATGATGTATCTGTCATCTGGTAGATCAGCTTTGCTAAGTTTGGAGAGGAGAAAAAAATGATATTTTTTGGCCATAAAATAATAATAGATATTTAAGTTGTATCAGCTATGTAGGAAACACCATGCTAAGTTCTTTACAAATATTATTTCCTTTGATACTCACAATTGACCTTGGTATGGGGTACTATTATTTTGACTTATAAAGATGAGGAAACTGAGACAAACAGTGACTTGCAAATGGTCACATAACTAGTAAACATCTAAGACCAGCTTAGAACACTGGTTTTCCTGACTTTGGGACCCAGTACTCTTATCTACTGCACCACCTAGCTGCCTTGGATGCTCAGAAAGACCAACTGTTACCTAAGGAGGGGAGAGAAGGAGGTTTGCGTAAGTGGAAGAGTACTCACATCAAGGAAACTGGATTTTTTAGACAATGACATGGCACTGTGCAGAAGTTGACAAATGATGAACAGCAGGGCAAATCTAGCCTGCAGATTGTCTTTGTACAGCTGTGAGCTAAGAACGATTTTTACTTTTTAAAGTAAGGTTACTGTATTTTAAAATATAAAACAAAACAAAACAAAAATGTTCAGGATGCAGGTCATGGTAGGGATTTGGCCCTTGGGTCTTAGTCTGGCAGGCATAGTGGACAGAGTTCTGGGCTTGGAGTGGGGAACTTGTGAGTTCAAATCTTGCCTCAGATAATACTTATATTACAGATATTAGCTGTGTGGGGAAAGTCACTTAATTCTTTTGACTTCAGTTTCCTCATCTGTAAAATGAAGGAGTTGGATTTGATGGACTCTAAGGTCTCTTCCAACTCTAAATCTATGATCCTAAGTACTGAATCATCTCTTTTTCTGGCCAGACTTGTGATTCTATTGGTGTAGATTATCTGAAGGTAAATAAACCATGCCTTATATAGTTTGCCCAATATCACCAAGCTAGGATGTGTCAGAGTTGGAACTTGAATGTATGTCTTCTTAACCCCCTTCCTCTTGCCCCCCACACGCTCATCTCCCATGGCAATTTGGTTTTTAAAGGAGATACTTCTTTGAAGAATAAAAGAATCCAGAGGATTCTGGGGAGATGGCAGAGTAGGTCAGAAAAATAATAGAATTCACAACCAAGAGTTCTGTCATGAACTCACTGGGTAGCCTTGGATGAGTTTTCTCCCATCTTTGGGATTCAGTTTCTCCATCCATAAGGTGAGGGGCTGAACTAGACAATCTCCAATAGCCCTTCCAATTTGGATGGAACATGCTAGGTGCAAGGCAGGAATGTATTATTTGTCTCCAAACCTCTAGTTCTGGGTTCACAAGGGCTGGATTCAATCTTAGGGGGCTTCTCACAAATCACTACTGGGATGTGTCCCCACCCAGGGTTTCCCTTGGGAGCCTCAGAATTTGAGTTATGTCTAGGTCTTTACAGAGAAAGTCAAATAGCCTGTTACTTGTCAGCAAATACTTGGGCCAACAATATATCAAATACAAGGAAGCCTTTAACATACCCCACAAAAAATGCAAAACCACAAAGGACTCTTACCTGAATCCATAAATAGCCAAGAGAATTCTCCTTTCCTCTGGAGAGCCTTACCTCCTACAAACACTTATTCAGTCTCCTAAACTATGCTATCCTATGCTTGAGATTGCCCTAGTAGGGGAATGTACTTGGGGTTTCTAGAGTCAAACCAGTTCCCAGCAGACAGTACAATAGTGGAGTAGAATCCAGATCTCCTCCTGCACATTTTGGATTGGTTCCTCCCTTCTTCTCCAGGTCTAGAGCCAAATGTGTCTACTTTCTTCTCCTGTAGGCTTGGTTGAGGAATTTGATTTGAATATCTCTCCTATCCAGAACACTGGGTCCAGGAATTCCTCCACTTGGTAGTTCCTGGTCCAGGAATTCCTTTGCTGCTTTGCTGTTGCTTCTCCATGGCTGTCATCTTGGAGACTGATTGGTTTGACCATCATGGCTACCTCCCTTAGAGATTCAGAAACTGATGGCCAGAGTTTTTAGAAGCAGTTAGGTATTGTAGTTGGTAGAACACCAGGTCTAGAAGCAGGAAGATCTGAGTTCAAATTTAGCTTTGGACACTTATTGGCTGTATGACCTTGGGCAAGTCATCTAACCTATCTGTAGGTATAAAATTAGGATAATAATAGCCCAGGGCGGTTGTGAGGATTAAATGAGGCAATATCTGTAAAGAGCTTAGCACAGTGCCAGGCACATAGCAGGTACTTAATAAATGCTTGTTTTCTTCCATTCTCTAAGACCTGCTCTCTGTATAGCACCCCCCCTTCTGTCTGTGTCTCTCTCTGTCTCGCTGTCTCTGTCTCTTCCCCCCTCTTTCTTTCTCCTCTCTCTCTCGGTTTCAGATCTTTCTGGCAGATCTGTCGCTTGCCATTTTTTTTTAAAGGCCTGAGTCAAGGCTAGAATACAAAAAATCACGTGCAACTATGGTTCAATGGGGATGTTTACATTTTGTATAGGGAGACAGCTTCTAGACTATCCCTTTAATCTTGTTAGCAGGGTTAGGGTCCTCCCAGACAAACAGCATGGCAGTGGATGGGAAGTCAAAAGAATCCAAGTTCAAACACTGTCTTAGACCCTTAGTTGTGTGATGTTGGCCAAGTCACTTAACCCTTAACTTAACTGCTCCATTTTCTCATTGGCAAAATAGGGAGGGAGGATGGAACACAAGGGCTTCTAAAATCCTTTCTGGCGCTAAATTTATGGTTTTATGGTCTAATTATACCCCTTACAGAAGAATAAGAGAAATCTCTTCTAGCTAAGTATCAGGGAAGGCCTCCTGCAGGATGAGGTGTCTGAGGTGGGGCTATAGTATGGGAAGGATGTCAAAAGGCAGAGGCCAGGGGCTGACATGGACAGCAGACGGGAGTGCACATAGCAGAGCTCAAAGGATTAGTCCCTTTAGAATCTTTAAACAATTAGTGTAGCTCTTATTTAGGGAAATCATTTATGGGCAAACAAAGGAAATGTCTATTGGGTTGTTGTTAACTGTACTGTGATCCTACAGTAACATGCTCAATTAAATTCCCTCAACACATACAGACTTATTAAGGAAGCAAACGTCTGCATAGTCATTTGACATCAGATAATTATTACTATTTTGTTTGCCCTCTAACCATAACAAGAGCTGTGTCATTTAAGGAGTTGGGGGGGGAGGGATGGGGAAAAGGGGAGGGGAAACTCATAGCAAATATCTCTCCTACTGAAACTGTACACAATGATTTGGTGAAATGAATGGGGGGGGGCAGGGGGAAGGATTTGGGTCACCCTTTTCCCCAGCATGAGAAGCATTTGAGAAGGCAGAATGAGGAGCTGGGTTGAATCTTGTGGGCATTTCAGTCAAGGTTTGCAAATTGTCCCCCTCCCTCTCCCTTCACTGTCTATCAGAGGCTTTTAGCCTTTATTACTTGACTTATCACAAAATAACCCCTCACAGAGAACATAATTTTGGGGGCATTAATGTATTTATTTCTTCGCTCCTTTCTTTGCAGAAGTGGGGGACTATGAGGTTGGAACAGTGCATTGAACTCAGTTAACGTGTTAGCTAGTTTTGTTGGACTGCCTTTTATCTCTCTTTTTAAATTCTTTCTTATATATTATTCTTATAAATTCTCTAGGTGGGGACAATATATTTCAGGAAAAGAAGGTGATTTTTAAAAAATGTAAATAAATTTTTTAAAACCCCACAGAAAAACAGATATGTTTATTATCCAAATTCATTCTCCTCTTCCTACCTATCCCTAGTCCTGCATTTGGGAATTATCTTTCTTTCTTTTCTTTTTTTTTTTCTTTTTTTGCTTTTTGGAGGGGGGAAAGCAGGGTAATTGGGGCTGAGTGACTTGCTGAAGGTCATGCGTATAATAAAGGTAAAATATCTAAAGGGTAAAATGTCTGAGGCTGGATTTGAACTCAGGTTCTCTTGACTCCAGGGCTGGTGCTCTATTCACTATACCACCTAGCCACTGTGGGAATGATCTTTAGTGGAGGGAAATGAAGCCTGGCAGAGAACACTGTACTAATTTAGAAAGACAAAAAAATGAAAACTTCAAACTCAGACATATTGAGAGGGAACCACATGGGCAAGAGGAGTAGAAATGACCAAAGTGAGGGCTTAGCTAGCTATTGTGAGAAATGCTAATATAATAGTTTGATCGCCACAGATTCTGTAGGAACAATGGATGCTGCAAAGGGCTCGAAAAAAGGTGTAAATCAGGATAAGGGAGGAAAGGTAGAGCACCCTCTCCAGTCTTATAACTGGAAGAAACAAAGTTTACTGTTTGAAGGGGACTGAGCTAAGCTGGCTCAGACCAACTGGGGGTCAAGGGACGGTCACCAACTTTTTATTAACACATATGCTTAACTAACCCTAACCTTACAGAAAGATTTTAACCCAGAAGAGCTGGGACCATTCCCCATTCTGATGGGAGGAACAAGGCAAGAAATTCGAATGGAAGCCACATAAAAGGGCTTGCATTTGTCTGATTCTTTGTAGTCTTTTGATGAGGCTATCCATTTATTCAGGAGAGAATAAATGTAAAAATAAAGGTAATGAAAACCTTCCTGGCTTTCCAACAAGGATTGTTTATTCCTAGACTGAGCATATTTATAACACCATTACTGGGCATTCAGAGTCTTCCTCAACTTGATTCTTCTGATTTACATTTCCAACAATATTGCATGTAAGCTCCCTTCACATATTCCACAGTCCGGCCAGAACTTTCTTCTCTCTCTGCCCTTGACTACTCCCTTTCTTATTTCCATCTGGCAAATCCTATCCATCTTAGGGGCTATTTGCTCCATGAACCTTCTTCCCTGATCTCCTCAGGTAAAGTGATTTCTTCCATCCCCATTTTTTCCAGTACTTGTCTAGACTTCTTGCATTAACTCACTCTTTACTATATAATTATGGGTATAGTTATCCTGTCAGATGAAAAGATCACCAAACAGTAATACCTGTGCTTTATCTTTCTATCCCTAGTGTCTATCACAGGACCTTATATATAGCCGGGAATTTAATAAGTGTTTGTAGAAGTGAATTCGGTTAAAACTGAAAAGTTTAGAAGTCTCTTGGAGTGTTGGCTGCAGAAATTGCCTCCTCCAACTTCTTATTTGGGTCTGGGGATATGCTTAGTCTAGCTAAACCCTGGCAGTTATGTTTACTTAACTTTCACATAGAGATTTAGCTCCATTCCATTCACTTAGGCCTATTTTTTTCCCCTTAGGCTAGTGGTCTCCAAACTATTTAAATTTTTGATCAAGTACTTTGTGATAGGAGCAATATTTCCAAGGGCCCTAGCTTTTCCTAAAGTCCTACCTATTGCTCATATCAGACACATTTTCCTTAAGAGGTTTTGGAACTCTCCTTGAGAGGAGATGGCTTATGGACTAGATTAGGTTGGGGGGGAGGGGCGGGTTTCCTGTTCTGCTGAGTACAAAAGAGTCTCTGAGGCTGTAGAACTGAAGCAGGATTATTAACATAGACAAGGTATGCTCAGCTAAATCAATATGGTATCCTCACTGAATATCTTCATTGAATGTCCCTCTTCTGCTGTGGCTAAGACAACCTCCTTCTGTTAACTGTTCAATTATCTCTGAATCACATCAGGCCCAGCCTAAAATATACCCTATCAGTAAACGTTTTTTGATCATGCATCCCCAGTATATGTGTAAGGGTGAGGAATCACATAGACTTTTCATTGAGTCAATCAATCATCTGTATGAACTAGGTATAAACAAATGCTAGACATCTCTGTTGAAATAATCAAAGGCATAAATTAGATTTGATCAATCAATCAAATGAGGAGGAGAATACTTCTTGACTTGATTTGTAATGTTTGTGAACCATTGGATGAAATGCTCCCACTTTGAAAATGTCTGTGGTTGTTTAAGAAGCCCCTATAGAACTTCATAAAACTAGAAACTTTGTTCACACCTAGTTCATACCTCTGATTGATTGGTTGACTCAATAGATGTCCAAGTGATCCTTGTCCTTACACATACATATGTAATCATTTATAAATTATATACATGTACTATTAGTAATTGCTGTTCAGTCATTTAAAATTGTGTCAACTCTACATATGTAATTAATTATAAATGATATACATGTACTACTAATAATTGTTGTACAGTCACTTAAATTGTGTTGACTCTTCATGACCTCATTTGTGGTTTTCTTGACAAAGATACTGGATTGGTTTGCCATTTCCTTCTCCAACTCATTTTACAGATGGGGAAACTGAAGCAAACAGGGTTAAGTGACTTTCCCAGGGTCACACAGCTAGTAAGTGTCTGATGTCAAATCTGAACTCAGGTCTTCCTGACTTCAAGCCTGGTGCTTTATCCACTGCATCACTTAGCTTACCCATACTGTGTTATAAAATACAAAAATAGAAAATTAAAAAAGGATGGAAAAAGATGGGAAACAGATGAATTAATATTTGATCTTGGAGAAGGCCCTTGGAATTTACTAAGTAAGGAAGTGACATGGTCAGGTGTATATTTCAGGAAAATTAACTTTGGAGGGGATAGATTGTAGCTGGAGAAATTGGATGCAGGGAGACTGATTAGGAGACTACTGAATAGCCCAGGCAGAGGTGATGAAGGTCTGAACTGAGGTAGTAGTATCTATGTGAGTGGAAAGAAGTGGACATATACAGGAGGTGTTATGGGGGTAGAAAGAACAAGATTTGGCAACGGATTAGATACATGGGATGAGAAAAGTTGATGAGGCAAGAATAATGCCAATATTGCAGACCAGGATGACTGGAAGGATAATGACCCTCAGAAATAATGGCATCCTGAAGAGAGGTAGGTTTGAAATGAAAGGTAACAAATTCTGTTTTGGATGTGTTGAGCTTGAGCTCAAAGTTCAAAATGTCTAATAGGCAGTTGGTGACTTGGAACTAGAAACTAGGAGAGAGATTAGGGCTGTATGGATACATCTGGGAATCATCTACATAGAGATGATAACTAAACCCACAGAAGGTGATGAAGTCATGTGATAGAGTAGACAGAGAGGGTCCTTGACAGAATCTTGATATGCATGCACAATTAGAGGGTATGATATAGATGAAAAGTAGCAAAGGGTACTGAGAAGGCGTTGTCCAACAGGCAGAACAAAGACAGAGAGAGAAGTTTTATGACAACCCAAAGAAGAGATAGTAAATATCTAGAAGAGAGTGGTCAATAGTGTCAAATGATATAGAAGTGAAGAAGAATGAGAACTGAGGAAAGGCCGTCTGATTTGACAATTTAGAAATTATTGGTAACTTTTAAAATGGATGTCTCATTTGAATGAAAAGTCAAAGATAAAGAGGAGCTTGATAACCTGGGGGGGAGGGGCTAGAAGGATTTTCCTTGAGGGAAAAAGGGAAGTTTGGAAGAGGAGTAAGTTTGAGGGGAGAGGTAATGCAATTAAGACCCATTGTACTTGCTCATTGTGCTTTCTCTTTCTTTCCTCTTGAAAAATGAAAAGTGATAGAAGTTATTCACTGGCTACTTCCAGAGTTCAGAGCCCATCATTGTGGAGAATGGGGGAGGGGAGCGGCAGGAGATGAACACACTGGGTGGAGAGGGGAAAGAAATTTTGCCTGTACAGCTATTGGGGGTTCATGGGCACGATTAATTTAGAATCTCCTTAAGGGGTTCTCGCCTAGGTCATAGTGGAAAATCATTAGAGATGAGACAATGCCAAAAAAGAATGGGGTAGTTATTTTGACACAAACTCTTGAATGGCTATGGAAAGAGGATAAGTTTTAACCCATCTTTCTATCCTCTGATTGGTTGTTCACACAATACTTGGGGCTCAGTCTACAGGCCTTGGGGTTATTCTGAGACTCCCACTTTGGAGATTACTTCCCTAGGCTATAAGAAGTCCCGCTCCATTAGCTGTCTGACTCAGTGTGATGTCAGTCATATTAGAGATCCTTTTCTAATTTATATTGTAAGTCTCCCAGACACCAGGGATCCCTCAAACCGCTGCTGGATTTCTCTGACACTGATGATCTGATCTCTGGATGTTTTGCTGATTCAGTTCAATTCAAAGCAATAAGAATTTTTGAGTATGTCAGGTATCATGCTAGGTTGTAGAAATACAAAGATTAAGTCCTCAAGGAACTTACATTCTTTTTGGGGACAACATGTACAGAAATAAGTAATTGCAAAGTATAAGTATATACAAAGTAAATAAAAATAATATGGGGGGGCTAACAACAGGGGAGATTAAGAAAAAAGCCTTATGCAGGATATTGACACCTGAGCTAAGGTTTCAATACTAGGAAGCTAAGTATTTCTTCTGAAAGGAGGCAGAGGATGAAAAGAAGAAATACATTCCAAGAGTAGGGGTAAGGATAAGAGACTGGAGCTGGAATCTGTGTATAGGGAACAGACAGTAAGTCAATTTGGCTGGGATGTAGGTGGTGTGAAGGAGAGTCACATACAGTATGCCTGGATGGTGGAGCCAGATTGCAAAGGACTGTAAATGCCAAGTAGAAAGCAGTTTATACATTAACCTGGAGGCAAAAGGAGAACTTTTAGAGATTGGTGGGCAGGGTAAGACCTGTGCTTTAGAAATACCACTTTGGCAGCTGTGTGGAGAAGGGAGAGAGGTGAAGCTTGGGGCAGGGAGATCAGCCAGGAAGCTACTCCAAGAGTCCAAGCAAGGGATAATGAAGGACTAAGCTATGGGTGGTGGATGTTGTGGAGGCAGAATCAATAGAATTTGGCAACTTATTGGATGTAGGGGTAAAGAAAGATGAAGAGGTTGAGGATAATTCTGCAGGTTTTGAAACTGTTCAACTAGGACACTTCCAGTGTCTGCCCTATCTGTCCAGACCCAGGCCTAACATTCTGGTCTCTGCTCCTTCCTTAGATTGTAGTACTCACTTAGGGGACTGTTTAGTGTAGTACTCGCTTAGTGGGCACTGTTTAAAAGTAACTGATTGACTCTATCATAGTCTTATGATATCTTAAAAGGATAGGATAGGATCTTTCAATGATGAGAGCTGTTAAGGAATGGAATACCTTACCTTGTAAGGTAGTATATTATATTCCTCATCAACAGAGAGCCTTGGTTAGAGGCTGAATGATCACTTGTTGGAGATATTGTAGAGAGGGTTCAATGATCTGGGAAGGGATTAGATAACTTCTGAGGTGCCTATCATTCTTGAGATTCTATGACTCTGCCTATTACTGATGATGAAAGTGAGACTAAGAGTGTTGAAGGTCATATACTTAGTACTTAATAGAACCTGCTCTCCAGACCCCAGGTGTGGTGGTGGTCTTTCCACTTATGGTGCCAGGACTAAAGCCCTTGTTTTTTTGCTTCTAAATTCAATCCAATCCAGGCAGAGATTCAAGGAGAGACTAACCCAGAATGATCTCCGAGCTTAGACTCATATATACCTATGTGCAGGTCTCTAGATGAATGGCCCTATCACTGTAAGGACTGACAGGTCTTTGCTTTCTATGGGGGATGGGGGTGGGGAGGGCAGAGAATGGGAGGAATTAAAGATGAAGGAGGAAGTTTTTGCAGGCTATGCCAGTGAATAAGCTCCTGTCAGGTCCTACTAAGTTCCAGGCTTAAAGTGCTGATAGACCTAACAATGGCCAGTGTCATCCCAGGACCAGGTTAGCTCAGTCTGGTGGAGGTCCTCACAAAAGAGCCTGACAACCACATAGTGATTTTTTTTTCCTATCTGTGGCAATTCATGAGGACTCTGCTCAGGTATGAAGTGGTTTTGATCTGCATTGATAGAGAAAAAACTCACATTAACAAACCACAGATCTTTTCAATTATGTTCAGGGTGGTGAGCATATACACTGGTGTATGTACTAAGAAACACTGGTCCACTAGGACCTAGAACTAATTCTGTGGCACTGTTAGCAAAATCTCTACATTCTGCGCTAGTTACACGGCTCCTTTCGTGTGAAAAGAAAAGTTAGGCCTCTAGTAGTTACTACTGGGGTTTGACACTATGGCTTTGACATCTTGGTGAGGTATCGGCAGATGGACAGAAAGTTTTGGCTTTATAGGGTCCCATTCCCCCATCCTAGCTTCCCTCGCTCTGGGACCTCCCTAGGAAGGAAGCAGAAGTGACAAAGACTTTGAGAACAGAAATCTTGGCAATGGTTTGAGGATGGTGGGAATTGGACGTGTTTAGGGTTAAAAAGGAGTCAAGAATAATCTAGAATTAGGGCAGCAAATAATAGCCCTTGGAAACTTCATAAAGGGAGTATCAGGAGGTTAAGGTAGAGGTCGGGGGGAGGTAATAATAGCTCACATTTCTATTGCACTTTAAGGTTTATAAAGCACTTTTCTGAAACAACTCTTTGTGGCAGGTTGTACTACCGTCCTCCCTGTTTTATAAATGAGGGCGCTGAGGCCCAGCAGGGGCAAGTGACTTGCCCCAAGGAGGCCCTCCCCAGCCCTCTAGAACTAGCAACAGCATCCAGACACAGTATTAAGGTTCATTTCCAGAGTAGGCACAAACTAATCCTCAATTCTCTCCATTTGCAAAACTTGGATCCACTTCCTTGGAGCTGGAGGGTATTTAACTATTGCATAATTGAGATTTCTGGAGGAGTTTTGTACACATTCTTAAAAGCTATAGCCTCAAGGTTAGTCTCTCCTTGAATCTCTACCTGGATTGTATTGGATTGGATTGGATTTAGAAGCAAAAAAAACAAGGGCTTTAGTCCTGACACCATAAGCGGAAAGACCACCACCACACCTGAGGTCTGGAGAGCAGGTTCTATTAAGTACTAAGTATATTACCTTCAATTGGTCATTTAATACACTCTTAGTACCACTTTCATCATCAGTAAAGAAGGCAGTTGGACTAGATAATTTCTAAAGCCCCTTTAAGCTTTGGCATTCTATAGCTTTGGACAAATCATTTGCCCTTGCCAAGCCTCAGTTTCCTCACCTGTAAAACAGAGATCACAACATTGGCATAACCTGCTTCACAGAATTGTTTCAAGAAAGTGCTTTGGAAATGTGAGTTATTATCTGCCCCTCCCCCCATCTCCCACCCCCTTATCCTTGTGGGGTTCCCAATATGGAGCTCCCAAGGCAAGTTATTTGCTCACTCCAATTCTAGCACTTGTTCAAGGCTAGGAAGGGTTGGCAATGCCCACCCCAGGAATGCTATATATGGATAGGGCACAAGGAAGCCAGGGTTGGGACTGCAGTTAAAACATGTTTCCTCTTTTCCACTTTAGAAAAAGGAAAGGAACATTTATGAAGAAAGGGAAAAAAACCAGAAAAAACCCCCAACAAAGCAGCTTTGGCTTGATTCTAGTACATCCATTTCTGACTGGCCATTTTACCAGTAAAACAAAGACTGCTTTGAAATGGATGCTGGGCCTGGCTTCCTGCCAGCTTGTAATGGAAGATAAAGGGGCAGAATACAAATGGAAAGTTTAAAAGTGGCAAAGCACCAGCAAGATGCCTCAGGAGAAGGGGAAAAACCGGTGACAGGAAACCAGGTTGCCATGGAGACCAAGAAGGCTATTCCAGACACACAGGAAAACAAACCCCATTTCTGTTGGACTTAACCCCGCAAAAGCCAAGTGAGTCTGGCCCGCCAGGTGGAAATAGCCCAGGAGGCCCCCAAACTATGTCTGAGAACTAACCTCCCACTTGGCAATCTGACAAGCCTCCCTCAACATCCCCTCCTCCCAGATCATCAGTCCTGGGTTTCGTATCCCCATCACCTGGGCCCTCTCTGGAGGCACCACTGGGACCTGCTGAAGGTCTGGGAGGCCTTGGAGGGAGGGGGGTGCGGGAACTCACATGCCATAAAACTGAATCCTTGGCTGGGTTGCCTGGGCTTGGCTGGCTGGCTGGAGTTAGAGGGAGAAGGGGAGGGGGTGGGAAGGGATTTCTCAGGGCAGAGCTAACAAACCATTTGGGGGAGAGGCTTCAGCCCAGAGAAACTCCTTTTTTTTCTAGTCTAAACGCAGATTTTTCTCAGCCTCCCTGAGGCTGAAGAGAGATTTAGGGCTTTTTGGAAACCTTTCACTCACCTACACCCTAACTCCAGGGCTTAAGAAGTCTCACACCTGGGCCTTCTTTCTTCTTCCTCCTCCTGCTCCCACCTTCCCTCCCTCTCCCCAAGTTCAGTAGCTCCAACTTAAGACATCTTTATGCTCCCTCCTCTCCTCTTCCTCAGGCTCTGTAACCTCATAACTTGGGTTCTCTGTCTTCCTCATTTCCGGTATTCAACTCTGAGTTCTGTAGTTCAGAATATAATAAACTCCTTGAGAGCTGGGAGGGACTAGTTTAGCAGGCTTTTTTTTTTTAATGTTTGTATTCCCAAGGCTCAGCTTAGTCCTTTGTACTAACTGAGGATTTTATTTATTTGTTTAAATAAATTAGATTTGTTGATATGAATCACCTAGATTCTCCCTACACGTTGTTTCAAGGACAACATATTTCAAATATCATATCTTTTATCATCATGGAAGACCAAGAATAAGAAAATTAAAAAAAAAAAAACCCAGCCAACTACAGGGTATTCTAATTTGTTTACTCCTGGAAAGCTGCCAAAATCTTCCTCAACCCTTTTCCTCTGTCCCCTCCTCCCTTCTCCTCTGTCTGAATCTCTAAGAACATTAAGTGCCCAGAGTGGACATCCAGAGGCCTATTTTTCTCAGCCAATCTGAGGTTCCCTCAGGCCTGAATTTTATGTTATCTTTTTTTTTTTTTTTTAAGATTTCCATCCCGAGGTTTGGCAGGGGCACAAAGCAATTTTGAGTGAAAGTGATTCAGTTAGCAATGCTTGGGCATTTGTAGATCCTTATAGTGGGAGCAGGAGAATCTAGGTACCTTCCTAGTAGAATCCTCCTAGTCCTTTATTGTTCAGCTGAGGAAATGGAGACTCTGAAAGTTTACTTAGGGACTCAGTGGCAGAACTGAATTATGAAAAAAGTAGATCTTAGGGTTTGCTGCCTTAGCACCAGGCAGATCATTAGTATAGAGGCACTTGGGTAGTGCCATAGTGTACAGAGTCCTGAGTTCAAATCCAGCCTCAGACTTACTAGCAGTGTTGACCATGGACAAATGACTTTACTTCCCTTAGCCTGCAAAATCGGAATAATAATAATAATAATAATAATAATAATAATGATACCTACCTCCCAGGATGGTTGTGAGGACCAAATGAGATAATAATTGTAAGCCACTTAACACAATGCAGACATATAGTAAGTGCTATATAAATGCTAGTAATTATTATTATTATAAATTTAGATTTGGAGGGAATCTCCAGACGTCATATAGTCCAACCTCCTCATTTGATAGATGAAGAAGCCAAGGCCCTGACCCTCACTTACCCATTTACACACAAGTGGTAAGAGATAGTCAGTTAATCAGCATTTATTAAGCACCTACTTTATAAAATGCTCTGGAGAAGGAAATGGCAAACCACTGCAGTATCTTTGCCAAGAAAACCCCATCGGGGTCACAAAAGGTTGGATACAACTGAAAAGACAGAACAAGAAGAATTTATTTCCTACCTGACTTTCAAATCTGCCCTCAGACACTTACTAGTGGTGTGACCCTGGGCAAGTCACTTAACCCTTTTTGCCCTGGTTTCCTGATCTGTAAAACAAACTGGATAAGGAAATGGCAAACTACTCTAGTATCTCTGCTAAGACCCAAACAGGATCACAAAAATCAGAAATGACTGAACAACACCACTCTGTGCCAGGCACTGGGGAAACAAAGAAAGAAAAAACAACAACAACAACCAGTCTTTGCTTTCCAGAAGCTAACAGCTTAATGGAGGAGAGATGGTGCAAACCACTATGTACAAATATAGTCATGAACAAACTGGGGGTAGTCTCAGAGGAAAGGCACTAACCTTAAGGGGTACTGAGAAAGGCTTGTTTTGGAAGGTAGGGATTTAGCTGGGACTTGAAGGAAGCTGGAGAAACTAGAAGGTGATAAGGACTTGAAGCTGAGTCCTCTGACATCAGATAAACAAGAACACAGGTCTCCTGACTTGAGTTCAGAGCTTTCCCCTCACAGTATCTAGTAGATAGCTAGGTGGTATGTATGCTCAACAGAGAATGTGAGACTTGGAATTGAAATGACTTGTATTTGATTCCCATCTCACATTCACTAGTTGTGGGATCTCAGGCAAATCACTTGCCATACCTGTCTCAGCCTCAATGTCCTCATGTATAAAACAGGGATAATAACAGTCTCTACCCCATGTTTTTGTGAGGATCAGCTGAAATGATAGATGTAAAGTGCTTGCAGACCTTAAAAATTCTATACAAACGCTAGCTTGCTGCCTTAGACATTTATTAAACACCTTGTTTGGGCAAGGTCGATATTCTACATTGTGCCTTTCTCTGTGCAACGTAGATATTCTAAACTTATGTGAGTCTTGGGACCTTCTGACCCTTGATCTACCACTTTACTACTCTTGCTGTGGAAGCAGAAAGGTACAGAGGACTGAGGATCATTTTATATTTACTTTCATTACCTAATGGCCAACTTTTGGGGCATGAATCTCTCCAGACTTACTAGGCTAGCTCTTGGGCAGTACACACAATCTTGCTGGGGCTACACATGAAGCCTTTTGTCAACTTGGTAGAACCTGAAAGAATTTGTAATCTGATGCCACTGACTGTGAAGAGTCAAGGTCACCTCCATGCTGTAGTGAGTTATCTCTCCAAGTAGGATTGAAGTTTGGAACACTAACATCTCAAAAGATTCTAAATTTCAAGGGATCCAAAGGGCAAAAGAAAGAAAATACTTTTTTTTGGATGATTTACTAAGTTGCTGCGTATCACTAACATGAGAAAAGTGGTGTGCAAGTCATTATGAAGGGCCTATATATTGCTGGAAAAGGATATGGGCCAGTCATGAAGCAAGAACAAGATATCACAAATGCTGAACCCTAGTATTACACAGGTATCTACCAAATATTAAAGAACCAAATGAAGACCTCCACTCTGTGCTTCTCAGAATCACTAGTCTCCTACAAGGCTTAACTCAAGCATCATATGCCTCTACATGAAACCTTTCCTCTAGCTGCTGGCACTGTCTTCCTCACAGGATTTTGTATCATTATCTTGTATATGCCTATTTCATATAAAAGTGTGCATATGTTATCCCCCTGGTTAGATGATAAGCTCCCTGAGGAGTTGTTTCACTTTTATCTTTTTATTTCTAGTACCTACCAGTGTCTGGCATACAGTAGACACTTAATAAATGCTTATAGATTTACTGATTGAATGACAGTTACCAATCTATATTGGTAGAGATTTTTTTTTTCTCACTGGGAGCTCCTTATATTAAATTGCAAGGCTGTACCCCCCCAAAAGCAATGTTAATCCAATACATAATTAATAATATGCATAATCATTATTGTGCTTCGTGATAATTAGGCATAAATGGTAAGTCATTCTCTTAAATGAAAACAATCTGTGGTATTTTTACACAGTAAAACCAAGCATTTCTAATATCATCTGAGGAATGGGATGCTCTAGGCCCTAGAGTCTAGGTTGTAGGAGAGCTTCTGTTACTCCCAGCTCTTTATTCTATCAGAAGGCTGAGCTTCTGTACTACTTTCCTCTTCTCCTCTGATTCTGATCTCAGAGCAAGTCACTATCTCTGTTTAAGTCAAGGGCTCTTAGCCTGGCATCTATGAATTAAAAAAAAAATTGTAATTTCATTTCAGTATAATTTTTTCTTTGTAACCCTTTGTGTTTCATTTTATAGATTTAAAAACTGGAGTTTGAGAAGGGTTCCATAGGCTTCACCAGACTGCCAAAGGGATCCACAACACAGAAAAAAAGGTTAACATCTGTTTTAAGCTAATCTAGACCCAGGACCTCAGTGTCTGTCTGGACACGATGTTCTAAGTGGACCATAGGAGTTCTCTGTCCAGTCCTCTGACAAAGGAGACTATGTGGCTACCCTCGGGGAAACTGTTTTCTAGGACTCATTAGGAAGCTTAAGAGATGGATGATGCCTCCCTTTTGTAAGGCTGACTTACAAGAAGAAAATCTACTTTGAATATCTTCTGGAAGGTATGTAAGCTGGCAGCTAAAAGGGGAGAGAAGGCAGGGATGGACAAGCCCAGGCAGCAGGATAGGAAGAGGATGACATTTTCAGCACACTGTAATAATGTTGTTAAATCAGATTGCTTTCTGAACACCCAGGGCTAAAGAAAAAAGAAGTATGATAGGGGGTCGGGATGAGAGATAGGACTGGATCATGTAACTCAGTGAGGGGCAGGGTAGGCCTGGGTGAGGTACTCGGTGGGGATTTGAATTGAGATAAGGTGACTAGAAGACACTGAGCTCCTAAGAACCTTGAGGTAAGTGTGTGTGAGGGGGCGGGGGGGGGGGGTGGGGGGAGGGAGGAGCACCAGGCAGGCAGAGAGGGGATTAAAACAGGAAGATAGTAATGATTGATCTTTAACATATCTGCCCTTGGCCCTCCTAAATACTAAGTTATCACTTGGCTTTTGTCACATTCCTGCCCCACCTCAATTTGTTTAATCTGTAATAAAAAAATAGAAAGGGTAGGAGTGGGGAGCCAACCACAGAGAGCTAGGGGGATTTACCAACAGATTCTACCTATAAGGATGGTTTGTGTACTATTTGGCAACCCTGGCATTCAATTTAATGGAAATTATGTTGGTCAATAATATCCTCTTGGAGAGGTAGTGGGTTATAGTGGATAAAGGGCTAGTACTAGAATCAAGAAGCCCTAATTTCAAGTCCTGCCCTCTGACACGTACTGCTATGGGACACAGGGCAAATCACTTAATGTTTAAGTGGTCAGCCAGTTCTTTAAGACAGTAAGTTAGAGAAGAGTTGCTGAGCTGCGTTAGTAAAAGCTGTTTCCACACTGGAAGTTCCCTATACAGATTTACTTAAAATTAATCCCCATATCCAAAGCACACACTAGATACACGTGTACATAGTCAAAACCCAACCATCTTCTTCAGTGGACAGCTCTCCTGGAGCTCATGTTCTTTATATCCTATACATTGATTTCAGAAAGGAAGCAAAGAAAAGTCATATATACTTGATAAGAGCCATGTGGGCCATAGATTCTAAAATAAAAGGCATATCTCAAGTGAGAAAAGACAGAGAAAAGCGAAGGTATCGCACAGAGCACTTAAGATATGGGAGAATGTAAATATCAGGGAAGCTTCATAAGCCAGTGCTGGACCAGTCCAAGTGGCATTAACAGTAAACTGTGAGGCTGGTATTTGGATTTCAGGTCAATAAGCCCGTCCAAAAGGTGATGTGAGAAGGTCTGTCATGAAGGGTAGGGCGAGGAAACTTGGAGAACCCAGAGCTGGTACTATGGAATCTGCAGGGTCCTTTTGTTCAACAGTCTCCCAGGTTTCTTTGTTTTTTAATTCTACTTACCAACTCATGATGTTGCTGCTGTCACCACCATTTCTGCAGAGCCACCAAACTGGGACTTCATCACCAGCAGAAAACTCTTAGGTACTGCAGAAAAAGCAGCCTCTCATCAACTCCTACCTATTTTCCAGGAGATTAATGATTAGCTTTTAAAAGGCAGCATCGGCAGTGTCACTGAAACTGGTGATGTGCTGCTTGGAAATTTATCTCAGCTAAGCTTTGAAAATTATTGAGAAATTGAAGGCAGAAAGCTCAAGCAGGATCATGTGACCTAAGGAATTTTCCATCTGCAGAGTTTGGGGATCCTGACTCTTTCTGACTTGTGGGTAGGTTGTGTGCCCCTCTTGGATTTTGCCTATCCAAAACTGGCCCCCACCTATAAGTCAGAGAAAACTTCATAAGAACAGAATGATCTTCTTAACCTATGGTCCATAAACCCTTTTTTTTTTTTGATAAATATATTTCAATATGATAATTTTCTTTGTGATCCCATGTATTTTATCACATGCATTTAAACATTCTGAGAAGGGATGAAAAAGGTCTATCACACACATACACAGACACAGACACAGACACAGACACAAATGATTAAGGATGCAAACTTTAGGGAGGGGGTCAACTGGTTGTGATCCCATGTTTACTTGAAATGATGCAGCCATTTTTTTTCTTTTTAGTATAATTATTCAGGTACTTGTCATATCCTACCATTGGGCTATAAGCTCCTTGAGGGCAGGAATGAACCTTAAGCACTTCTATCCTGGTTTTGCTCCTAACTCTGAAAATTTCCATCTGTATATTAGCAGCTTTCTTACTCTAGAGATGCCTCTCAACCATGTCATTCCCTCCTTCAGATTGGTGAGTTCCTTTTCAGACCCATTATTTTAGGAAGTGCCCAGGTCATCCATGATTATTTTTCTCCCAGTTCTGCCCCTGATTCTCTGGACTTTTCTACCTTCCTCGTTTTCATGTATTGTCTTCCCCCATTCCCCAAGAATATAAGCTTCTTGAGGGAGCATGAGAGTCCAGAATCAAATTTTTAAAATCCTTCTTGGAGCATCAAACCCTATTTCTTTCTTGGACTTGGTCTGATGCATTCCCTGGGAAGTACTTGACACTGCTCATACACTGTCACATTACACAGTACAGGTAAGCTGACAATCTGTGTGTGTGGTTGGAGTTTCCATGTGCAGATGAAATCACAAGTCTTGACTGGACAGAAAAAAAAGCACCTATGTAAAGCAGGGTGTTTTGCCAGTTCTTTGACTCCATAATATAATTTCTCTTTGCATTTTTCTTCCTTGGGAATGTGTACTCTGAGAAGATAAACATTTAGCTATGGGGTTTTTGAAAAGGAAAAAAGAATCATGAGGGACTTTCCATGTGTCCTATATCTATCTGGTAAGAACTATGCTCCTAGTTATTTACATGCCTCCATCATCAGAATGGAATCTCCTTGAGGGCAGAAGCTGTTTTGGGCCTTTATCTTTATCTTCCCCCCTCCCCAAGTTTGGCACAGTACTTGGCACTTAGTAAATGCTTAACAAATATTTATGTACTGACTGACTAGTAAGACTTGTTTGAGGTCTGCTTCCTACTTGGGGATTTGGAGATTTTTCCTCTTTTTTTTTTTCACTTTTTGGAGGTCAATTGGGGTTAAGTGACTTTCCCAAAGTCACATGGCTAGTTTTTGTGTCAAGTGTCTGAGGCCGGATTTGAACTCACGTCCTCCTGACTCCAGGGTTGGTGCTCTATTCACTGCACCACCTAGCCACCCCTCACTGTGCCACCTAGCTGCCCCCCTCTTTTCTTAATGATGAGAAATTGGTACTGCTCCGTATACCACCAGGAGGTTTCATTGTTCCTGATAATGCCTATTTGCAGACTAGATGTAGGCCCAGACTCTTTTATTTCCTTTTTATTTAAAAAAATCCCCTCCCCCTTCTCTGTCTTTCTGTCTTTCCCCCCACACTTTGTCTCTCTCTCTCTGTTTCTCTCTCTCTCTCTCTCTCCCTCTCCTGAAATAAATGACAAACTAAATAGGGGGCATTTCTGTATATACAATAGAACAAACAAAAAATGGTACTTCTCTTGTTTCTCTTTCTAAGTATACAATAAACTCAACTTGTAGCTTCTAATGCTATCCTGTGTGTCCACATTACTTTTAAATCTTCCTTCTCTCTGCATTTAAAAAAAAATTGCAGAGACCTCTTTTTCCTTTCCTTTCCCTTTTTCCCAATGGGAGAGGGTCTAGGAGGATAAGAAATGATAAGGATAGGGTAGCATAAAAAAAAAAAAAGGAAATTGAATTCTACTACTTCCAACCAAGAACAGAATTCTTGGGGTGCAATCCAAGCCATGGCTTCTCAGTCCTGAAGACTCACAGTTTCTGTGGGGATAGGAGTTGCTATCCTAATGTTTCTAGCTTTTCTTTATTGACCTCAGGCTCCAAGGCCCAGCTGTACCTCTCTAAGGCAGGATGACCTTAACATATTTGGGGAGAAGAGGGAGGAGAGAAGTGACTTTCTTGAGCCTATGAAGTTGAGAGTTATGCCCCTTCTTATACACAGATCTTTACCAAGTGCAACTCTACTTCTTCCAAGTGTCAGGGATTTCACTGATGTAGAGTTTCTCTCCACCAGCAGCTAATCATCCTTCCATGGCTTAGTGGCTGGTCTTCATGACCTCCTCAGGCCAAAAATGAAATCATCCCTAGGTGGCCAATGTTTTCACGATGAGCTTCTCAGAACTTAGGCTGGTCATTGGATAACCAGACCATGTTGGACACCTACAGTTTGGTAGGACCTGTCAGAACTTGTCTTCTTATGGCCTTCAAAAACTCCAAGTTCTCTTCCCACCATGATGATACTTCTTAGCAGGATTTATAACAAAGAACAAAATCTAACACTTGGATTTTACTTGGCATTCTTTTGGCTAACTTTTAGCTTGAGTTTCAGAAAGTTTAACAAATAGCTTAGGCACTATGTCTGTCCTTAGAGTCACAGAGTGTCCTTGTGGAGAATTTAAACATTCTTTTTCCTCCCCATAGGTCTCTACCTTTAGTCTCTCCTACATGTACTTACTCATGCATATCTTGATTCCTTGCTTGTAAACTTTCAACAGTTCCTCATCTCCTAATAAAGAAGAAAGCAGCTTGGTGGTGCAGTGAATAGAACACCAACCCTGGAGTGGGGAGGACCTGAATTCAAATCCAGCCTCACACATTTACCACTTACTAGCCATCTGACCTTGGGCAAGTAACTTAACCCCTATTGTTCTGCCTTTCCCCCTGCAAAAAACAAAACAAAACAAAACACCAAGTAGCTTGTCCTGGCCTTAAGAGCCCTTGATAATGTAAACTTTCCAACTTCAAAGGATTCTCCAGCCCCACAGGTGCTCTGTTCTTCAGCAGCACTAAACAGCTCACTGTCACTTCCATATTTCAGGCTCTACTTACTGCCTTTGTGAAGATGCCTTTCCATATAGCTATCTTTTCTCTCTAAGTCCATGTCTACCTTTTGACATCCCAACAATTCTTCAAGACCCAATTCATACTGTACTCACTCATTGAATGATCACTGACAAGAACTATCATGCTCAGACTTCTTTCTTACTGATTTCAGAGTATTTTATATTCCTCCAATGCAGATATCATATCCTTTCTTCAATACTGCAAAAAGATCTGAGATTTCATCAATCAAGCTGCCAATTATCATTTGTAAGTGCTTACTATATGCTGAGCACCACAGGTACAATTTCTAAATTGTCTGCAAGGACATCCTGTGCCTGCAAGCACAACCACAGGGCCTAAGCTTTTAGTGATGTAAAGAGAAAAATGGAAAAAAAAATCCCATGACCTTAAGGAGCATTCTGTTAACGTGGGGACTTCCTTCATCAACACAGATATTACCATCTAAGGTGAGGAACATTGTCTTTCTTACATTAGCAGTGTAATCATGAGGGGCTATGCTTGATCAATTTTATAACCAAGCTCTTGGTAATGAGTCTCTCTGCTCTGAATGGTCCTGAGATGACAAATGCTTAGCCTCCTACTGGGCTAGTACTTAACAGCTTACTAGAATGGTTGTTTGTCCTTCATTCTCAGAGAGGACCAAGACCATCACAAAGGTGATGACTTGTGGTAAATTGGATTTAAGTGAGGTAGATCTAGCAAAATTGTCAGCCTCACCCTCTTCTTCAGAGTCATGAAAGTCTAGTGGCAAGGCAAAAGTCAAAACAACTTGAGATAGACTAGTTGGTATAGTGAAAAGAATGCTGGACTTGTGGAATCAGGAAGAACTGAGTTCAAATTTAGCTAGCTGTGGGGCGGAGCCAAGATGGCGGCTTAGAAGCAGCAAAGCACCGCAGCTCCCACACAAACACGCTAAAAAACTCATAAAATGGGACGCTAAACAGATTTTCAAGCTCCAAAACTCTCCACAAGACAGAAAGCACTACGGGCAG
>CM053599.1:110208377-110309663 GCA_028646575.1 Pseudocheirus occidentalis | reverse complement strand
GGGCAGGGTAGAGAACAGAACAAGGGGGGGTGGTGAGGGATAAGAAGGAGAGACAGATGATCACTGTCACACTATGTTCACTATGAAGATGTCCTGTATAATCACACATCCACAGCCTGTATTGAATTGAGTGTCCTTCCAGTGGGGGTGGGTCACAAGGGAGGAATCGAAAGAATCTAGAATTTAAAGTTCTGCAGTTCATGCAACTAGAAATTAAGATATACAGGGGCTGGGGTAGGGAGACCCTCCCTGCCCTACCAGAAAGTAAGAGAGCAGAGCAGGGGAGGGGCTTTACAGTGGGATTGCTGTTTTAGGGTTGGGGCAGGGGCAAGATGGGGAGAAAATTTGTAATTCAAAAATATAATGAAAATGAATGATGTAAACAAGAAAACAAATAAAAATATTTAAAAAAAAAGAAAATTGTGGTTCTTAACCTTTTCGCATCATGGACCCCTTCTTTTTTTAAATGTGTAAAATAAAGTACATAGTATTACAAAGGAAAACAGTTACTCTGAAATGCAAAGTATTCCAAAATTTTTAGTACACTTAATGCACTAAGACATTAGGAACACTTTGTATACTTATCAAAAATTAACTTAGGGGTGGCTAGGTGGTACAGTGAATAGAGCACTGGCTCTGGAGCCAGGAGGACCTCAGTTCAGATGTGAACTCACTAGTCATGCAACCTTGGGCAAGTCACTTACCCCCAATTGCCCTGTGTTCCTCCCTCCAAAAAGCAAAAAAAAAAAAATTTTTTTAAACAGTTTTTGGATCCCAGGTTAAGATCCCTGCTCTAAAGGGAGAAAAAACAAGGTCATTGCATTTAGCCACCTTTTAATCACATTTTCACTTATGTTATTGTGCACTCTATTCTCAGGCACATGAGTACATTAAATCTTCTTCATTTGTGGTGACATGGAGTCATATTTCTTTCCTTATAACCTAGACATTGTACATGCTAAAATGAGAGGGGATTAACTATCTCTGCCTATTATTTTTTACTTTCACATCAGTCTGTGCCATAAAAATCTATTTGGGTAGCAAAATATTTTTTTTTAATTGCACCTGAACATTAGTGCCCTGTAGAGTTCTGCTGGTTATAGCAAAGTTTATAGAAGCAAATTCAGATTCATCACAAAAAGAGTTGCTTAGGAGAATGTTGTTTCACGCTGATTTTGTTAGGCTTTGTAGTGAACTCTTTCTCCCCAAATCAAAAGATGCTTCAGTCATTGCTGGAAGAGAAGTAAAAAAAGAGAAAAAGAAATTTGGCAAATTCTGATCACTTGTTCCTCCTAAGAAAATCATAAGCCAGTCTGAGTATTAGAATCTTGTAATTGCCTATAATCTTCTTTTTGGAGATATTGCCTCAAAATTCATTGAAGCTTTGTGAACAAGATTATTTTGTTTTGTTTTACTCAATTTTGATTTTTAGTTATCTGCCATTAGATACTGTACCAATGAAATCTGAACTAGTTATAGACACCAAAGTTATCGAGCAATTTGAAATGCTTAAGAACAAGCAAGTACTTTAACATTTTGAAAAATGTTGTTCCATACAATGCAGTCTTGATAAGAGGAATGGTGTATTCTGCTGTTTGCCAAATAAATTGTTATCCTAAGAGGAAAGCAAACTAGCCATACAAACTAGGGTAACATAGTAGGAATGTAGAAAGCAAATCTAAGAGATGAAGGGGGAAAAAAACATCAGGATTTGGGTGATTGGATATTGAAAATGAAGATCAAAGAGGCCTTCCAAAGTTTAAACTCTGGGCAACTGGGATAATTGTAGTAACACTGATATAAATAGGTAAATGCAGAGGGATTAAGTTGGGGAGACTTGGGAATGGGGGGAGTTTGAGGGGAAGAAGGGGGTTGTACTTGTGAGGCTAGTGGTAAAAATTTTCAAATAAGCCTAGAAGTGATAGCTCTAGGAGAAGAAGGTTGTATAATAGAAGGAGCACAAATTTTGAGTTGAAGACTCTTGAGTTTGAATTCCACTTATTCTTTGTATGTCTGTGGGCAAGTGAAAGTGACTCTTTGGGTTTTAGTACTCTAAACTGTAAAGTGAGCAGCATAGGTCATCATCATGTGGATGATTTCACTAAGACCTTGGACATTTTTCCTTCCTAATCTGTTCATCCTTCTTAATCTGTTCATCCTTCACTCTGCACTTGCTTTTCTGAGACACCTTGCTCTTTATTGTCTCCTCTTCCTAAGGAGTTCTCTCATTTTTTCTGTAAAATGTTTTGCTTATTAATTATAATTCCTTTAAAAGGTTCTCCCACTCTGCTGTTCCTTGGTGAACATAGTCTTCTGCTTTGAAAGCTAGTTGTCCATTAGGCCTTATAGATTTCATGCCTTTATTATGTAATAACAGCTTCAGTTGCCTCCTTTCCTTTATCCTAAACTTGACCCTTTCTTCTTAATTTATATTGCATACTACTTAAGTACTACTTACACTATTTCAGATTTTTACCTACCCGTGATTAGCTACTGTTTACATTAAGTCTGAATTCCAGCCTAAATAGCAAAGCCCTCTGTAATCTGGCCCCAATTGCTTGTTTAGCCTAATTTCCTTGTCCTCCTCAACGTTAAGTTTTCTCTAGTTTAAGCCATTCTCTCCCATACAAGCCATTTGCATTCCTTCAGACAGGCCACTTGGTGGAAACTAGGAGTCAGAAGGCCAGGGACTTAGCTCTGGCTCAGCTTCAAGTTCACCTTGACAACTTGCTGAGTCTCTAAGGTCCATTATAGTTCTAAAATTCTATGATGTAATGACTAATGACGGCTGATCTTTGCTCTTACTCACACTGCCCTACTCCCAATCTCTACCTAAACCTATGTCTTTTACCATCCTTTTCCATGGCCTGAGTCAAGTCTGCTTCCTCCAAGAAGCTTAAACCCATACTGATTTCTCATCTTGGAACACTATTGCACTTAGCCCACAGAGGTTCTTAGCTTTTTTATGTCTTTGGCCTCTTTGGCAGTCTGGTGGAATGTTTTATAATACATACATTTACAAAGGAAACCCATTATACTGAAATACAGTTGTCAAAATATTCAAAACAAATATGCAGACCCAGGTTAACACCCCTGATTGATAGGCTTTGCTACTCTTTTTAGCACTTTGCTTGTATTGACTTGTTCTTACTCGTGCCATGGGTTAAGTACTTGCTCCAGGCTAAGGTATCTGCTAAATGTATTGGGATGGGGGGTCTCCCAAGAGAAATGCATGGAATGAAACCATCTCTGCTTACCAGGAGCTTACATGCTAACAGGAGATGGATGGATGAATGGATGATCAATCTGTCTCCACTATTAATATGTAAGCTCTTGGTGAACAGAGGGTTGGGAGTGTGTGTATGTGCGTGCGTGCGTGCGCGTGCTTGGGTGCACACACGAGTATGTGCACATGCCCAAAATAAATATAATGAACATAAATACAAAAATGATAACGACTTCATTGAATGGATCTCTGAGGTCATTTGATCCAGTCCTCTCATTTTGCAGATGAGTAAACTGAGGCCCAAGGAGGTGAAGTGACCAGACTGAGGTAACAGTACTTTTACATCATAAACATCTGGTTGGTTTATCTTAAAGATCTAAGAAGAAATAAAATAATCAGATTTGTTCTTCATGCCCTATTAGTAGTTGTGACTTCAAAAAGGTGGCTAAGGACAATTAAAGAACTGACTGACTTGGAGTGAGGAGGCTAGTTAGCCAGGTAACAAATAACCTTTTCCCCAGGCTCACCCCTCACACACCCCCAGAAAAAAACGTCTAGAGGCCACTGGTGACACAGTAGACAGAATGTTGGGCCTTTTTTTTTCTTTTTCTTTTTTTGAAAGGGTAAAGGCAGGGCAATTGGGACTAAGTAACTTGCCCAAGGTCACACAGCTAGTAAGTGGTAAGTGTTTGAGGCTGGGTTTGAACTCAGGGCCTCCTGACTCCAGGGCCAGTGCTCTATTCACTGCACCATCTAGCCGCACCTCTGGTCTCATTCTTAATGACAGTAGCAGCACACATGTACTGTGATCCAGTCAAACTACCCTTTTCTCTGGGCCTGGAGTCAGGAAGGCCTGAATTCAAATGTCGCCACAAACATTTCCTAGCTCTATGACCCTGAGCAAAAATCGCTTTACCTGTTTGCCTTAGTTTTCTCAATTGTATGGGGATAATAACATCACTCTTGGGGTAGTTGTGAGGATCCAATGATATAATATGTGTAAAGCACTTAGAACATTGCCTGGCACATAGTAAGTATGAGCATATAAATGCTCATTCCCTTGTGTTCCTTTCCCTTCCCCTAGGCCCTCTGATTGCATATCCAGTATTTTTCACACTAGTACTGGGCTGCCCCTAGATGTAACCCTCAGGATCATAAATAATCTAATCCAGTTCCCTTATTTTACAGATAAAGAGACTAATGCCAGGGAAGTGAAGGGATTTGTCCAGGATCAAATAGGCAATGAGGGGTAGTAACAAAATTAAAATCCAGGTCTTCCAGTGGTTTACACTGTACTGTACTATGTACATGAAAGTACTTTGGGAAATAAAGATATAAACGCACATATTACAATATATTATTAGTCTCCCTTGCAGTGTGAGGTTCATCTCTCCTTGATTAGCATTGTTGCTTAGTACAGTAGAAATAACATATTAATTGGAGTTAGAAAATACAGTCTTTGCTTCACCACCAGCTGGCTGTTTGATGTTAGACAAACCACTTAACCTCCTCATGTGGTGATCTCCGTGATCTCTGATCCTTTTCAGCTCTAAAGCAGTATAAATAGAGAAATAGGGCTTTATCTCTATGGATCCTAAAGCATTTCATAACAGGTAAAAAAAAAAAACCCAAATGTTTAATATTTATTTCTGATCAGTGTAGCAAAAATAAATATTTATGTAAATGATCGTACTGTTTTTCATTAATTATAACAACAAATACAAACTCATATTTGGCATTAAAGTATTTTATAGCCTTTTTCTTCTACAGCCTTATTATATGTTATTCTCCTTCATAGACTCTGTGGTTCAGACCTATTTTCCTACCTTACTGTTTTTTCTAAATAGCACTTCATGTCCTATGTCCATAACTTTGCTTTGGGTCTGACTCACTCTTGGAATGATGTCTCTCATCCTCAGGTACTGATACTCTCTTGTTAAAAGGCAGTTTGAAGTGCTGCCTTCTGCATGATGCCTTTGTTGATCTTCCCAGTCACTCAGCCTTTATTTTGTGTATGTTCTGAATATACCTCTATGTGTACATGTTCTCTTCCTTATATTTGTTTCTCCAGTGCCTAACACAGGGCAGGATAATAACAGTGAGCCTTTGTGTAATGCTTTAAAGTTTGCAAACTACTTTACATATATTATGTCATTGGATCCTCACAATAACCCCATGAGGTGGATGCTGTTATTTTCCCTATTCTATAGGGGAGGAAACTGTTACTGAGTGAGATTAAGCAAGATACTGTACAAGTCTCCAGATATATGAACAGGGAGATTGTGTGAACAAAATCATAAGAATAGCACCCAGAAAAGCAGTTTCCAAGGAAAAGCAATCAAAAAAGAGCAAGCCAAACTTCAGAACCACCCAGATGAGAGAAAGAAATGTAAAACATGGTTTCAAATGGTTGTATGTGCAACCATACCCTTTTGTTATTTATCAGCTGATTAAAAGGGACTGAAAACTGCATATTAATTTCAGTAAAGTTATCAATATTGTTCACGGGATTTGTTTCTGTTTAATTTTCATCTTACATAATTATAGTCAGGATGTTTTATTTTTTCCTCTTTTATAAAGGAATGATTTCATATGTTTATCCATATTTCTTTGTATTCTTCCTTATGCCACAGTAGTATTTTATTACATATGCTATAATTTGTGAATCTGTTCTCCAGTATTTGGACACATAGTTTGTTCCCAGTTGATTGTGTTACAAATAGTGCTATGTTTATTTTTATATAGCTGAGTCTATTCTTACTCATAGTGTAAAATCCTAAAAGTGAGATTGTTGGACCAGTGGGTGTAGATCTGTTGGTAGCTTTTATTGTTTCTTCCATGCTTCAGTACTTAACTTCATATATGTCATATAGGTATTGCCTCTAGCAGCGCAGATCAAAGTCTATCCATACTTTCTTTTTTTTTTTTTTTTTTTGCTTTTTGGAGAGCAGTTGGGGTTAAGTGACTTGCCCAAGGTCACACGGCTAGTTTTTTGTGTTAAGTGTCTGAGGTCGGATTTGAACTCAGGTACTCCTGACTCCAGGGCCGGTGCTCTATTCACTGTGCCACCTAGCTGCCCCTATCCATACTTTCTTAACCTGGGTAATAATTTTCTATGTCCTGCCATAAAACTTCCATAGGAAGTTCAATTTCCAAGCAAAATATAATTTCACATTGTTCTCCAAAACAGTGTCACCAACACAGGGGTAGCATACCTGTATTCTGACATTCGGGCTGAAGCTTAATTTTGTTGATTTTTTCCATCTTTATCTATTTGGGTGGAGGGGGGAAGGTGTATCATAGAGTTGGTTTAATTTGTATTTATTTGTTTATCAGTGCTTTTAAGCATCTTTCAGTTGGTTGTTGATTATATTCATTGCTTGAGCAGTTCTTTTCCCCCATAAAACAGTTTTAACTTTCCCTTTGCTCTCTTTTACTTTAAGTGGTTATTCAACAGGGGAAAGAAACAAGGATAGAACAATGTGAAATAAGCTTTTAAAAATTGCAGGCTCTTGTATTTCAGAAGCACCAGGCACTGATTCATTGTATTTTTATTCTTGCTAGGTCCTGTAATCACATGATCATGTAATTAATTGAAGTTCATTTTCTAGCACTTTGGTGAAGGAAGCAAAATTTCAGCTTCTCTATCCCATTTTGTGAACAGGTCATTGATAGTAAAACAACTTAACTACTGGTTCTTACCTTAACAAATGAGATATTTTACTCAATGTTTATACACCTGCCCATTTGTAGTATATTTTATATTTCAAATAGTATTGCTTTTCATAGATTATATTTTTGTTAACATTTTCCTTGCTGTAGTTGTGTGCTTTACTGGCTAACCTTTTATATTTTCCTCCTTTTTGTTGGTATTAGTGCCAGAACAGATAAAGCCCAGTGTAAGCCAGCCTCAGCCTGCCAACTCTAACGGCACTTCCACAGCAACCAGCACTCAGAATAATGCCAAGCGGGCCACAGCCAACAGTCAGCAGCAACAGCAGCAGGCCTTGCCTCGTTACCCTCGTGGTGAAGTACCACCACGATTTCGGCACCAGGAACATAAACAGCTTCTAAAGAGAGGTCAGCAGTTGCCTACTACAGCAACAAACCTGGGACCTGCTTCTAAAGTATTAAATACCCAGTCAAGAGGCAATAGTATAACAAGTAAACAGCCAGTGACTAATGGAGAGATACAGAACAAAAAAAAACAGCCAGGTAAGAAAAGATATTTCTTCTGTTGATAAAAATAATTAAACTTAGCATTGTTCACGAATGAACAAATTGCATATTGGATAATCATTAGTTCTAATGCCCATATAGTCATTTGTATCTTAGCAGTTAATCAGTTTTAAAACTATCTCTTATAATGTTTGTATTTAATAATACCTCAATATTGATTAATAATGTTAGTATTTATTAAAAACATGGTATAAGAATATAAAAAGCATGTCTAGATAGCTATATGTGTGCAGAATCTTGAAGAGCATTTACCAGATATTTGCCCACTAACATTTTCAGCAACCAAACATATGACCAGATTTTTAAATGACTTAATTACCCCTAAGTTCTTTTTCCTTCCACCTTTCTCTCTCTTCTTCAGAAATAGGCCTTAATGAATTATACTATACTTTTTCATATAAGCAGGTAAATAGGGACTAGCATAGGCTATGTTCAAGAGAAATAA
Organism: Pseudocheirus occidentalis; assembly: GCA_028646575.1. Lineage (NCBI taxonomy): Eukaryota > Metazoa > Chordata > Mammalia > Diprotodontia > Pseudocheiridae > Pseudocheirus > Pseudocheirus occidentalis. Next base: position 110,301,753 of record CM053599.1, on the reverse strand, counting down.
GTATATCCTGTTACTTGCACCAAACTAACTTTTTTCCAACTCCATAAGATTATATACATGTCAAAGAAACTGAAAAGGGGAACAAAAAAATACTTTTTTGGATTTAATTGTCTTTAAAGCCAAACTAAATTTGTTAGCAAAATAATAATAATAATAATAATGCCCTTTAAAGCAAGTTTGTTACTAACTTCAATATTAACAAAAGAGGAGATGGTATTTAAGGTTAAAATGGGAGGTTGGAGTGTACAGTAATAGATACAGATTATTTATATCCATAATTGTATGCTCATAATCAAACCACGAAATATCTAGGGCATTTGGAGTAGAAATATTAACAGTATGAATCAAACTTGCCTTAGTTTTAGTCTTTACTTTCTGTTAAAAAGCCTTGGCTTAATAAAAATTCAGCACTCTTGTTCCTTCCCTCCTTTACTCCTACAAAACATTCCCTTCTAACAGTAGTACTGATAACTGTCTGATATATATTTTAGATAATGAAGACTGTAAAAATGAAATTAGACATGGTCCTTGCCTTCATGGAGCTTGCAGGCTAGATGGAAACAAGCCATTAGAAATGTTAAGGAGCCAAGGCTGATTTAACTGCAAGAAAAAAGTTCCTTCCTAGTAAAAATCTGACCACTGGCCGTAATACTTACATGAAGATGTTTTATAATTGACCACACCTGCAATGAAATATGGGATTATCTTTATTGTAGGAACATGTGCTTAGGAATGTCCACATGGAAGACCTCAGTTACCCCAGCTCCTATCATAATTATGAAGAGGTCCTTAAAAGTTACATAGTCCAACTCCATTATTTGGAAGTAATGTAACTAAGATCTCAGATTGAGAAAGAAACTCTTTTGGTACCATGAAATCCTTCCATTGTACAGTGTGGCCCATTTGAGCACATTCTTGCCCACATAGAAAACTTCCTTTTCCACTCAGACTAGTTGAGAGAGATTGTTCCTACATATATGGAACACAGGACCTTGCAGAATACGGCACAGAACGAGGAGAACAGTGACGATTTACACAAGGGCATGGATGATCTCTTTAGTTCTTACTCTGTGTAGATGATAGCAGAAAGAGTAAAATAATTTAGTATTTAATGAGTGACTGTGTAAGGAACAATGCCAGGACCTGCTGATGAGGGAAGTAATAAGTTTAATAAACAAATCTCATTGGTACCACAGCTAAGAAAACTATACATAGTTAAGTCCCTGATTATACAACCTTTGTCCCTGTCATTGATTAACAAAATAAAAAAAAAGATAATTTAAACAACTCAGTCTAGGAAAAAAAAATTAACTATCCATAAGTTAATTCCCAAAGAAACAAATTCCAGGACCAGATGGATTTATAAGCAAATTCCCTCAAGCTTCCAAAGAACAATTCCAATATGTTTTTGAGTTTGTTTTCTCTTCATAACACATTTTAATATCAGGAGAGACCAGTGATTTGGTAAATTAAGTTAGACACAATCTGCTACCACTTCAATAGAAATCAGGCTTCCACATTGGGGAGGTAAAGTGTGAGGACTGGTAAATGTGGCCCTTGCAAGGCCTACTTGAGATCTTGTCCATTATGTGATTCTCTAGGGAACCTTAGCTCTGGAACTGCTCACTATTTAATTTGATATTTTCTCTCTTAACTATAGTGAGCAAAGGAATTGTCTTTTTATAGATATGTGGAGACCACTCTTTAGGAGTGTCTGAAAATGGTTCAGATATTATTACTAGATATATTGATAAAAATTTAAGAGATATTAACAGACATATTTTTATTGCCTGAACAAATCATAGTTGTGAGCAGCATCTGATTTTCTTTATTTCAGAGGTGTGTGTGTGTGTGTGTATGTATATACACACATATACATACATACATAGATGTAAAAGGAGTATCAGCTACATGGTCTAGAACTTAATAGTCTTATCCTAATCATATATCTCTATTTGGGGAAATAATAATTTTCCCCCAGAGATGAAATCATTTTGATCTTTAATAAAATAGCCAACAGTAGCTTGATGCTGATGCTTCCCTTTCCTGAAATTACAAGGATTATTTTAGTTCCTCATCATTATGTGGAGGTGGAATCTTAATTGAGTATTCCAGCAATGGATCACCTCTGATAACTTCTGCCAGGCTGGAAGAACCCTAACAACAGACTCCATGTCAGTTGTCCAAGGATCAGACCAGCCAAGCTCCAAGAGTCTCATCACCAGAGTCTCAATAAACAGGTGATGATTGTTTTTTGGTCCCAGCAGTGCACAAAGGCTGCCTATTAAATGATGGAGGGGTTGGGATCTATATCAGTGGAGTGGGTACCTACACCAAGGAAATCAGAGGTCCTTGAAGTATTGAAGTGTAAGTCTAGATTTTTTATTTCACCATCTTTTTCAGGAGTTTGGAATTCTTGGGGTCAGGAGTTGAAACTTTCTTCAGAAAACTAAACATCAGTAAAATCTTGTTGCCTGTAACTGCCTATCTCCAGGAGAAGAAGGTGAACATACTACCTTCCCAATGCCTATTTCTGAGTAGTGCATACTGTCAGTTTGTAATGAAAACAAGAAGTTGGAGTTGGCGTGCTGATCATGTCCTTTTGGGTATTGATTTTTACCAGAAATGTGGCAGTGGCATTGAATTGTAACAAGCACTTTAAAAAATGCCTAGCCCTAGCCTGAAATTTCTTAAAACATCAACATACTGGACATTTTGAATTCTAAGTTCTGGTTTCTGAATTGATCTAGGCACTTTTCCCATTAACATTTTATTTTAAATAATTTTTAAAATTGTTTTCATTTTATATTACAAATATAACCATAGATAGAAAGTCAAGTAAATATATAAATAAGAAATAAAATTTTACATAAATCTGTGACATTAAACAATTTTTACTAAAGAAATTTACAAACAAAAATGCTTATGCACAGTCTCATTTTTAAAATGTGTTTCTGCTGTTAGTTTTTTCTTTTTAAAATAGAGTTCTAGTCAGTGTACTAAATATGTCTTCATAAAAGTTACAGGTTATTACACAGTAATTGTTGTTTCTTGAAATGGTTAGCTGCTTCTTTTTTTAAAAGAAAACTTTTAGAAAGACCATGTGAGAAACCTTTTTCATAAGTGATTATTTATATAGACCCAACTTCATAAATATACTGCCTAGCAGTCTGTATTTAGTACAGGAAAAAAAGTAGTTTTCTGCTTGAATATCTGAAGAAATAAGATCCTTCTCTTTTTTTTTTTTTTTTTTTTTTTTTTTTGCTTTTTGGAGGGCAGTTGGGGTTAAGTGACTTGCCCAAGGTCACACGGCTAGTTTTTTGTGTTAAGTGTCTGAGGTCGGATTTGAACTCAGGTACTCCTGACTCCAGGGCCGGTGCTCTATTCACTGCGCCACCTAGCCGCCCCAATAAGATCCTTCCAACTAGAAAAATGAAATGTAGTTTTAGGTTGATAAGACTTGGCATTTACCTGATGTTGAGGTAGCATCAGGAAGTATGAATTCTTAGTCGAGCAGTTCCTATATTCCTGGATGTAGAAAAAGGTATACTATTCCAAAATACAATTCCTTAAATATATTCATGATAATAATCTGGTGCCAGAAAAAGACCATATCATTATAAACAAGCATAGCTTTCTTCCTTGAATTAATTCATCCTTAAAAGTTTAGATTTTCTTAGTAGCCTTTGGTATCTGGCTAATTGATAAATTTTTCTAAACCCTTTCTGAAACTTTTCATATACTCTGCTTATTCTATAAAGAGGTCCAAAAGATTTTTATTGATTGTATAAAGCAATACTTTCTTTTCCATGATAAAACTTTATTCACAGGGTTCTTTATGAAAAACAAAAGAGGTAATGAATATGGAAACTTTTTAAAAGTGCTATACAAATGTAACCTGTTATTCTAAGCATTTAATTCCCTCAGGTTTCATAGAGTGGTTTGGTATCTCAGGATTTGATTAATAAGTCATACTCCTCATTCACTGACATTATTTCGTAGACTTTAGTCATGTCTTTCATCATATATCTTTTGAACTAAAGGATCCTTTTTTTTTATCTGTCTAAATATTGCAGTCTCTTAAACCTCATCCTTTAGTCATTTTAAGTACTCTTTTAGTACCACACGGATATTGTTATATCACCATTTTTATATGAGTAAAATATTTTCCTTTTAATACATTTCTTATTGCCTAACAGTTTGTTGTACTTTTAATCTACATGTTTAGAAAAACAGAACACATTTTCTATTAGAAAGATCACTGGACTTGAAATCTAAAGTCCTCTGTTCAATCCTACACTCACCATTTACTAATCATGTTACTACAAGAAAATCACTTTAAGCCCTCTGACCTTCAGTTTTCTCCAGTTTGTAAAATGAAGGCAATATTGTTTAGAGCAGATAATCCCAAAACAAACTGCCTTAAGCATCATTGCAGTAGTTATTTCTTAATAATAGCCCAATTTATAACTCCTGGACTGTGGCACATATTTCAGAAATTTCCATTTGTTTAAATTGTTAGAATTCACCTGCCATTCTTTGGCTCGTTTGTATCGACAGTGGGATATAATGGAAATTGTGCTGTAGCTTCAGTTGGGCTAGTTTTGAATTCCATCTGGGCTACTAGTTATGTGAACTTGGACAAGTTACTCATTTTCTCCAGGCTTTATTTTTCTCACCTGTGAATTAAAGAGGTTGGACTATATGACATCTAGAATCTATTCAACTCTTTAATTCCATTTTATGATTTGTAAGGTTTTGTTGTAGCCTGCTCCCATATGAAAGCCTGGAAATTTTTATTTTAGAGCTGGTAGCAAAAGTGTGCTCCCTTCTCCATATAACTTATAAATATTTTAAATAAAATTAGTCTTTGTATTAATCCTTAAGGAACCTTGCATTTTATGTTTCTCCTAAAAAAAAAAAGTAGCTATTTATCCATTGTATCATTTATCCAAATTTCCTTATCTGTGAAAAAATTAAACCCTAGACCCTCTTATGGCATTATGATTCAGTTTTTTAAAATCGTTTTTGTTGTGTTGTTTTGTCTAAGCATTTTTGAAAGTCTTTGAGTAATGTATATGTGTTAGTTCCTCTCTCTATACCCATCTTTTATCCTCTCAACAAACCACAATAAATCAGGCATAATTTCTCAACAACTATGTTTCCTTTCCCAATAGGTTATTTTTGTTAGTGTATTAAATGACACTATCTTTAAATGGAGGTTACAGCAGCTTCACCAGAAACACAACTCTAACTTCCATTGGGCACCTTAGAATCACATATATAGAGTTTTATGAACAAGACCTCCCATGTGTAAACTATCAGTCCCTCTGGCACAGTGATAATTTCACGTTTTAGCCAATGGTTTCCCTGTTTTATTCTTTGAGTTCATTTAAAATCATCAAATGAGAGCCCATTGATCCTGGTTTTCTAACCTCTTTTTGACAGCTTGATTAAGAAGATATTGTACTTTGACCACAGATAGATGACAGGTCAAAATCCTGAATATCTCTTATTTTTGCCCCTTTTGATTTACATAAAGATTATTGCCATACATAGAATTATATTATAATTTCATATTTAAAATTTTATTTTAGAAATAAATTTCATTGATATTTTTTCCTATATTAGCCATTGCTGGATATCTTACCATACTTACTCCAAAATTTGAATCCTTCCTTGTAAAAAAGAAAACCAGTTAAGAAAGGAATACCATCACCTTGTATACAACATAATGTCCAAATAGTCTTTGAGCAAAATATATTTTATCATCTGTTCTTCAGGATAATTAATGGTTTTATATTTACTTAGGCTTTGACACCTATTTAGTGATATTTACCTTGCTGCTGTCATTAAAATTAGATTTTTAGAACTTGAAGGACTATTAAAGGTCACTTAATCCAACCACAATCCTCTATCCCATTTTAAAGATAGAGATGGGTAATTGAATTAAATGTCCTTTAGTATAGGTTAATGTGATTGACATTGGTGGACTCAGCTAGGGAGTGTTGATCCAGGATAGGAACTAAGGCCTCAAAACACTTTAAACCAAAATAACCCAATATCAGCCACAGTGTTGAAAAAGCTTAAGCCTCAAACAGTCTTTGTGTTTCACAACTGGTTTGGTGTTCTTTTCCTGCATGTTATGTGCCCTTATTCTATGTGATACTTGATTCTGTAGCATCATTGATAAACTATCTCTAGAGCAAAGTACCACTAATTTAATTTTACTCTTTGGCCCTACCATTCATAAGGAATATACCTACAAATGATGAAATGCAAAACAGTTCTATGATTGGTTTGTTTTTTTAACTAAAAAAAAGAGCTTATGGCTATCATTTTGTTTTGTGGAACTATGCATATAGAAATTCTTGTCGTTAAATAAGATTAATCCCCAAAGCTTTGCACATAGAATCATGACATTTTATAGCCAAATAATCATGTATTCTCAATGTCCAAATGGTAATGATGAAAAAGTTAAATTCCTAACAAATTGTGACATAACCAAAATTATTATAAGGTTTTGTACTCCTTGAAATGTGTTTTAAGATTAGTTTATTTAAACACACACGCACACACACACACACACACACAAGCAGCATATTAGATTTCACTATTGCTTGGCAGTTTAAATCATTTTTTGTTGTACTGCGTAAAATACCCAGGTAAGAAATTATCAGCATATTTATTTTGGGAAAGATTAGCCTTCCATCTATAGTTAATAATTTGTTTAGAAAAAATATTTAGAGAGCTAATTCCCTTAACCAAAAGCATACAAAAAACCCCCACCTCAATTTAGTAATAATTCTGTAATTTCTTGCTTTTTCATAGGCATGCCTCCCATTCGGGATTTGGTCAGCCACTCCCCTAACCAGTCAGGTGATGCATATGACTCTTTAAAATCTCATATTTGTTGTGCATTACATGTCTCTTTTACATATATTTTAAAAGTACAGACTTTATTTTCATATCTGCCTCATTTCTGATTGTCAAGCTAGAAAAACAAAAATTTAGTACTATGAGCATACATAAATTAATAGGCTAACTTCAGGCTGGTATTGTTAAATGAATCTACTTTCATATGTAAATTATTTAAAGTAGTTCTATGTCCTAAATCAGAAGATAGTGCTCGTAGTGCTATTTCTTAGCTTAAATTTCTGTGACATTTTGGTTTTCAGGCAAGTATAAAACTTTTGATGGCTATGTTAAATGAGTACTTTCAGGCTGCAAATTTAAACCTAGTGGAAATTCTTTGTACAGGGAATAAGGGGAAACATTTTAAAGGTATGCTTTTTAATCAGGTAATAAATTGGTTATTAAGCACTTATTATATGCCCTCTTATTTGCCAGGCAGAGTGTGATAAACACTGGGGATACAAAGAACGGCAAAAGATCTGCAGACCCTGCTCTCAGAGAGCTCAGTCTAATGAGAGGGGCAACATGTGAATAACTGTGCACATGTAAAACTGTGTGTGTGTACACATGCACTCGTACATATACACATTCATCCTTACATGCATGCATGCATACATACACACATACAGGATAAATTGGAGATAATCAGCAAAGGAAAGGCACTAGTATTTAGGGAAATCAAGAGACACTTCTGGTGGATGGAATTTTAGCTGGGACTTAAAGGAAGCCAGGAAGTGAGAGAATTCCATGGGGGACAGCAAGTGAAAATATGGAGTCAGAGGATACATTATTTTGTTCAAGTAACAACAAAGGGTCTGGTGTCCCTGGATCATATCAAGGGTGAATGAGGTAGGAGGGGGCCAGATTATGAAAGAGTAGCTTTTATATTTGATCCTGAAGATAATAGGAAGCCACTTGAGTTTATTGAGTAAGGATGTGACATGACCAGACCTGTGCTTTAGGAAGATCACTTTCATATCTAAATGGAGGAGGGACTGGAATGGCAAGAGACTTGAGGCATTGCAATAGTCCAGGCATGATGTGATGCAGGTTGTGGCAGCGTGAGAGGAGACAAGAAGAAACATACCAGAGAGGTCATCAAGGTAGGAACGCAGGACTGAGCATCAGATTGGATATGAAGGAGCTGGGGATGATAGTTAGATTGCAAACCTGGGTAATTGGGATAATGGTTATTCTCTGGACAGTAGTAGGGAAGTTAGAAAGAGTGGATGGTTTAGGGATAGGGAAAGAAGATAATAAGTTTTGTTTTAGATGTGTTGAGTATGAGATATCTATGGGTCATCTGGTTAAAGATGTCTTAAAACAATTGGAGATATGAAACTTGAGGTCCACAGAGCTTAAGGCTATTTGAGAATCACCAGCGTAGAGATGATAGTTGAATCCATAGGAGTTGGTGAAATCACCAAGGGAAATAGTGTAGAGAGAGAAAAAAAGAGAACCTGGGATAGAGGAGCCCTGTGGGATACCCATTGTTAGTGGGCATGATACGGATGAAGAATCATCAAAGGAAACTTAGAAGGAGTAGTCAGACAGGTAAGAGAGCCAGAAGAGAACGTTGTCACAGAAACCTAGAGAACAGAATTATGTGGAGAAGAGAGTATTTGACAGTATCAGAGGCTACAGAGAGGTCAAGAAAGATGGGGATTGAGAAGATACCATTTGATTTGGCAGTTAAGAGAACATTGGCAACTTTGGAGAGGGCAGGTTGAGTTGAATGATGAGGTTGGAAACCAGACTGCAGAGAATGAAGAGAGTAAGAGGAAAGAAAATGGAGACATCAATTTCAAATGACCTTTTCAGGGAGTTCAGCCATGGAATGGAGGAAGGAATTAGGATGATAATTAGTAAGGATGGATGGATCAAGTGAAGATTTTTGAGTTTGAAGATGAGTAAGACATGGGCATGTTTGTAGGTAGTGGAGAAGCAGCCAGTAGACAGAGAAATTGAGCATTATTCAAAGAGTGGGGATGATAAAAGGAACAATCTTTTGAAGAAGATAGTTTGTGTTGGCAGGGAGAACGACCTTCTCATCATGTGAGAAAGGGATGAGGGAGGAGATAGTGGCAGAAGGCATCCGAGTGATATAAGATAAAGAGGAGAGAAGAGGGAGCTCTTAGGGAATGGCCTGTTGTCATTGTTGTTTTTCAGTGAAATATGAAGGAAAGTTCTTAGGAAGATTTGAGGAGGCTTTGAAGGATTTGAAAAAGCCCTTGTAATTAATGAGATAGTGAGTTAATTAAGAAGGAAGGTATAAAGAAATTGTCTTGCTGCAGTGAGACCCCTGTTTAAGTTATGTAGCATGGGTGTGGCTAGGTGACACAGTGAATAGAGCACCAGCCCTGGAGTCAGGAAGACCTAAGTTCAGATCTGGCCTCAGACACTTGACACATTTACTAGCCATGTGGCTTTGGGCAAGTCACTTAACCCCAGTTGCCCTCCAAAACAAAAAAAAGGGCAAAAAATAAATAAATTATGTAGCATAAATTTGTGGTGAATCCTATCAGCACAGATTCATAATATTCTTCATTCAGTAGTGTGTTAGTAGGAGGGAATGCAGTGGATGGTGGGAGTAATTGAAGGCAGAGACTTGACAGGGCAAGATCAGCTATGTGATAAAGGGGCAAGGGACTTGAGAGAAGACAGTGTGGAGTTAACTGGTTCACCAAAGGGTCGAGATGGGAAATGAAAGAGAGTGTCTTCAGTGCAGGGGTGATGGCCTAGAAAAGAACTTAGGAGTTCAGGTATTGGAGGTTATAGTGAAGACGACAGAGTTTGAATTTGCAAGGCAGAAGGATACATGAAATAATAGGAGATTATGATCAAATAAGGAAATTTCAGAGTTTGTGAACATGGAAGTAGTACATTTGTGAGTGATGACCAGATCAAGGCTATGATATCTCTGTAGCTGAGGTACGGTGAAAAGTAGGTCATAAGAAATGAGTAAGTTGAGGAACTGGCAGGTTAGGGTATTTGAGGAAATATCAATATGTATGTTAAAGCCTAGTATGAAGGGAATGTCCTGGGATTGGTAGACACCCTCTACAATTTTGATTCACTTGTAGATATGGATTGAGTTATGGTGCAGGTTGAGTTTGAATGTGCTATTGAGAAGAATATTCCTCCACCCCCACCAGTGAGTTAGGGAAAATGAATGAATGTACAACCCGTGCTATAGAGGGTAGCCAGGGAGACTGTCATCAGGAGGGAGCTGGGTCTCAGTGGGATCCAGAAGATGGAAGGACTGGGACAGGGAAAGATTTAAGAAGAAAGCAGATTTGTCACCAGGGGAGCAAGTATTCCACAGAGCACACAGTGGAAGGAGTAGGTGGCTTTATCAAGGAGCATTGAGTAGAGGAAAGGTGTTGGGTTGACGGGGAAAAGAAATAAGGCAGTAGGCAGTGAAGGATAGAGAATAAGAAGTTCAGAATCACTGGGATGGGGTGGGGGGATATATCATAGGACTATTTCAACCCCGTCATTCTTCTAGATGAGGAACCTGAGGCTCAGGAAAGTTGAGAGATTTGCTGTCAAAGTTCACAAAAGTAATAAGCATCAAAGGCAGGATTTTGAACCTAGATATTCTGACTTAATTCATCATTCTTCACAGTGTGCCAAACTGTCTCCTATAGGTAGGAGAACTAAGAGAAAGTAGGGTCACAGATAACCAGAGAGGAGAGAGTTCTTAGAAGGAGACAGTGGTCAACAATGTCATACTCCAGAGGGTCAAAGAAGGGCAAAGACTTTGTAAAGGTCATTATATTTGGCAACTAAGATACCATTACTAACTTTGGAGAATGCAGTTTCAGTTGAATGATGGAGTTAGAAGCCAAATTGCATAGGGGTTAGAAGATAGTAAGAGCAAAAGATTTAGAAGTACCTGTAGCTGCCATTCTCAGTTCCCTGAGAACAGAAGGAAAATAATGGGAAAACAGCTAGTAAGAATAGGAAGGGGCAGTTAATTGGGGCAGCGAATAGAGCACCGGCCCTGGAGTCAGGAGGACCTGAGTTGAAATCCAACCTCGGACACTCGACATTTAACTAGCTGCGTGGCCTTGGGCAAGTCAATTACCCCAATTACCTGGCCTTACCCCCCTCCAAAAAAAAAGAATACCAAGGTCTTTGTACATAGTAACAGCAACATTATGTGATGACTTGACTTTGATAGACTTAGCTCTTCTCAGCGATACAATGATCTAAGACAGTTCTAGAAACTTGTGATGGAAAATGCTATCCACATCCAGAGAAAGAGCTCTGGAGTCTGAATGCAGATTGAAACACACTATTTTTTTTTTAATTTCTTTTTTCTTTCTTGTGGAAAATTTTTCCCTTTCATCCTGATTTTTCTTTCACAACATGATGGATGTGGAAATATGTTTAATATGATTATACATGTGTAGCCTATGTCAGATTGCTTGCTGTCCTGGGGAGGGGGGTAAGGACAGAAGGAGAATAAAATTTGGAACCTAAAATCTTGTAAAAGTGAATGTTGAAAACTTTTTTTAAAAGAATACCAAGATCTAATGATGGATGGGGCATGGGGGATGTTTCTTATACTACATTTCATTTTTTTTTTAATTAAATGATTTATTTTTCGTTTTCAACATTCATTTCCATAAGTTTAAAATTTTCTTTCCCTCCCTAAGACAACTTGCAGTTGGATATGGACTTTACATATATGTTCGTATTAAACACTTTTTCACATTAGTCATGTTGCATAGATGAATTATAACAAATAGGAAAAACCATGAGAAAGGAAAAAAAAAATAAAACCAAAAAAGAAAATGGTCTATTTCATTCTGCATTCCAGCTGGATGTGGTTCTTTCTCTGGATGTGGCTTGTATTTTCCGTCATGTGTCCTTTGGAATTGTTTTAGATCCTTGCATTGCTGAGAAGGGCTAATTATCAAAATTAGTCCTCAAACACTGTGGTTCTTACTGTGTACAATGTTCTCCTGGTTCTGCTCCCCTCACTGAGCCTGAGTTCATATAAGTCTTTCTAGGTTTCTCTGAAGTTTGCCTGTTCACTAATGATCGATTTTTAAGGAGGGAGGTGAGAAAAGTAAAAAACAGGGAAGCAGATTGAATGAAGATACAGAGACAGAATAGAGAATGAGGATTAGAGACATATTGAGGATGATAGTGGCAGGTAATCTATAGAAAAAGAGAAGAGTTAATAACATTATGGGCTCATGTAGAGGGATTGATCTTGACAAAAAGAAGGGCTACCTCTTTATCAGAGACGATAATGAGTAAATGTCAGAGGAGTTATGAGTTGGGAAGGGAGAAAGGGAACTCTCAGACAATACTCTAGTATATACCTTTTCCAGTAAAATTTGTAGCAACATCTTCATCTCAGTTTGATGGGGAAGCAAGGAAGACTTTAAGGAGAGATTAGGTTTGGAAAAGCCAGTGTGGTCAGTAAAGTAGACAGATTGTAGGGAGTAAAAAGATTGCATTGCTGCAGTGAAGGCTTAGTTATTGCTATTGGCAGAGGATATGAAGGTTTACTTAGAGGACCCTAGGGATACCATTATAAAATTAAGTAAAGGAAGTTTCTTCATTAAGGTCTTCTTTACCAATTAAACAATAGGTCCAACCCCTCTCAAAATTAGAGACAAAAACCACCTTATTATTATTACTTCAATAAATACCCCCCAAGTGCTTCTTGACAAAATGAAGCGTTTATTTATGTTTAAAGCCCTAAAATGCACATATGTGGAAGAACTCTTTAATATTATCAGAAGTATACATTAAAACCCAGAAGTTTTATTGTTTGCAATGAAGACATACTAGAAGCTTTCCCAATACAAAGAGTGCCAAGGTTAATGTGTCTCCTGTCTCCACTATTATTGGACAACTCTAGAAATACTAGCAATAAAATAAGGAACCAGAATTAAAGGTATGAACATTGCCAAAATATATTTTTAAAATTGTCCCCATTTGCAGATTTCATGATGCTGTACTTGAAAACCCCAGAAAAATAAGAAAAGAAACTAATTCATATGATTCATAACTTCAGCAAGGTAACAGGATATAAAATCCATAGACAGAAATCTACATAGTAAGAAAGTATAAAAATAAATTCCATTTAAAATGTGTACTGAATTCATAAAGTATCGAACTATGGTTGAACTTACCATCCCACATACAAGATTCAAATAAAGACAAAATAATTCCCTTTATTTTAGTCAATAATGTATTATTGACAATAATAACTGAAAAAATGTTCATTTTTCATATTTGGGCCATGCTAAACATTTAATGCTGTATAAAATATTACAACCCCCCCTCTCTCGTCCTCCCTCCCTCCCTCCCTATCCATCTCCCTCCCTCCCTCCCTCTCTCTCTCTCTCTCTCTCTCTCTCTCTCTCTCTCTCTCTTTCCCTCTCCCTCCCTCTCCCCCTCAGACACACCCACACACCCACACCCCTAGACTCCTTATGATGAAAAACATTCTTCCTTGGCAGAAAGGTGATAGAGTGATGGAGTATATGTTTAGGAAAAGACGAACATGTTTAGAGAAACAGTATAAGACACATTTATTTTTCTTCATTATGCTTCTTTATTACAAAGGAGACCTTTCAAGCTAGTAATAGTGAGGCCAAAAAGAAAAAGTGTCAGACATGTTTTGAAAATGCCCAAAAAGGAAGTTCAGAGTGGGACACAGACAAGAAGAGCAGTGTTGTTAATACTTTGTCAAATTGGACTGTACTTTTAAAAAACATGAACTATATCATAGATTCATGGTTTCATATCCAGACCTTTTTTTGCTCCTTTTTTATACTGAGATACTTGTTAATGCTGTGTTCAAGATAAAAATCTGGTGAATTTTAAAATTATTACCTGGGGATACATTATAGAACTAGGCAAGATAACAAAATTCATTGGCAAAGGAGAAAACATCTATAATTTTGAGGTAAACAAGAAAAAGTATTGGAGAAAGGGGAGAGTCGAAGCATTACCAGTCCTCAGTCAGTCAGTCAGCTAGCATCTTTATTTACCCGTTGTTGGGGCTGGGGGAACCTCCCACAAATACATAGCGATTGATCTGGCTGAAATTGTGTTTCTAGTCTGGCTCAAAACTGTATTATAAAGCTATAGCAATCAAAGCTATTTGGTGCTGCTTTATTTAATAGCGCTCTACTGTTAATTCCCACTCTCCTGTTCCTTTTTCCCTTAAGAAACTATAATGATAAAAGGGAAGAAGAAAGGAAAAAAAGTTGCACAAAACTAAATGACAAATCCAGACAGGTTGACTTTACATGCAGTGTCAATGTGCTTCTTGTCCCACTGCCACACTTCTCCAAAGGAATGTGAGGAAGCGTCTTCTCATAGTTCTTCTAAGGGGAAAATTATTTTTTTTTTTCCTTTTTGGAGGGGGAATGGCAGGGCATCTGGTGTTAAGTCTTGCCCAAGGTTACACGGCCAGTAAGTGTTAAGTATCTGAGTTTGGATTTGAACTTAGGTCCTGCTTGTTCCAGGGCTAGTGTTCTATTCACTGAGCCACCTAGCTGCCCTAAGGGGCAAATTCTTAACTAAATAAGGGATAGTGATTATAAAGGGTAAATTTGATCATTTTAACCCTACAATTTCAAAGCTTTTACATGAATAAAACCAATTAATATGAGATTAGAAGTGAAATTACTGAGTTGATAATATTTTGCATCAAATATCACTGATTAAAAACCTGACTTAAAAAATATATGACATTGACAGATATAGAAAACACCAAGAGCCATTCCCACAAAAGATTAGAGGTCAAAGGATGTGAACAGTTTTCAAAGGAAGAATTGGGTACTACAAATAAAAACGTTCCATATTACTAATGGAATGCAAATTAAAATAACTCTTGAGTTTCATTTAACATAATTGAGAATGGCAAAGGATGTCAAAAAAGGGGGATAGTCACATGGTGGGAAATGGGAAGATAAGCATTCTAATACACTGTAGTGGGTCTGTGGATTATCCTTTAAAAAGTCAGAGAAGGGAAGGGGGGGATGATGTTTACTAAAATATTCAATAGCATCTTTGTGTTGAGATGGAGATAAGAGTTGGAAATAAAATGTTTGACATATTTTGAGGAAAAGCTAGGGTGGAGGGAAAAAACTATGGCGTATGAATGTAAAAGAATTACATTGTAGTGAGAAATTATGAATATAAGAACATTCACAGAACCATTGGAAGTTTTTATAAGATCTGATTTGGTGAAATAAGGAGAACCATTAGAACAATAAGTAAAATGACTATGACAGTGCAAATGAAAAGATCACTAAATGGTAGTCCAGCTGTGAGTAACTGAAAAACCAACAAAGCACAGATAATCAGAGATGAGTGAGTGACTATAGGACACGTGGTTGGGACTTTGTTTTTGTCTAGTTGGTACTTGAGCACAAGAAAAATTTTGATCTGGAGGTTACAGGAGGAAGGTGATTATTTTTTCTTTATAAAAGAAATTAATTGGAGTGGAAATTTAACATGTAATCTTCCTTTGCTCTGAGGAGTTCTCAGTCAGGCATCTATCAGTGCAAAGCAGCACCTTCCCTACAACTTATTATAGTCTTAGAGTCCCTTAGAACACTGAACAGTTAAGATAGCATAGCCAGTCTATGTGACAGGTCAGACTTGAATCCAGTTTTTCTTGGCTTTGAGACTAGGTTTATCTTTTACACCATGTACATCAGTGAAACATAAATTTGATGGTTGTGGTTGTTTTTTTAAAGAGAAATTAGTAGTCATAGGTTGCTTTTGTTTCGTTGGCAGCTTGATTGACACTGTGTAGTTTACAAGGTTGTTAATTGAAATCACAAATTGAAAAAATGAATATGGAAACGTTCTAGTATTATTATAAAGATTATTTATTTTAAAGCACTACCAGGAATAATAGTTCTAGAAGTATACCTGTGTAGTAACTAGTATGTTCTGTTTTAAGATTCATAAAAGCATATTTCACTCTTGTGTGGTCAAAATTTTAATCTTTGTTAGAGTTCAACATTATACGATTATTTCTATCATCATTAATAGCGGGTTAGATTTTTACTTGTTTAATCATTGTATGAATTTTATGTTAATTATTTAACCCAGTTTTCTGTGTCTGTTTAGATGTATAATAAAGCAGATAGATATTAAGAGTGCTACCAGCTAGGACTTATTAGATTTGTGATCAAAAGACCTTAAATAAAATCTAAATTATATAGTACTATACTTATCTTTTGATATTTATAGCCTTCATTGAATATAGCATGTTTATGACAATAGAATCCCATAAAGTTGTACTGAATTTCTTTTTTCTCCTTCTAAGAGCAACCAAGTAGAAATGGCACTTTAAAGATAAAAGACAGTAGTGATTCAGAGAGAAATTCTTCCTCACGGCAAGAGATACCTAATAACTTAACATGTAGGCCCATAGATTCCTGAATTCTCACTTAAATACTAGTAAGAACTGCAATTTTGGAAGCTCCAAGCTAATGGGAATGGAGGACTGAGTTGTTAGAAACTAAATCTGTTAGTTTTGAAGAACTTGCTGTTCTCTGGCTCTCTTAAAATCTTCTTACCACCACCTAGCTGAGAAATGGGTTATCTTAGGAGATGCTTACTTTTCTATATCAGATTGTCTACCCAGTTGTGGTGTAGAGGAATTGGACTAGAGAGGCAACTAAAGATGGAGAGTCCCAGGGAGCCTCCACTGAGTCTTCTTGACTATTCTGGCCAGATCAATATTTGGGGTTGTTCCTTATATTAGATATTGTGTTCAAAATAGTCTCAGTATAGCTTGGTTTTGAGAGGGTCAACGAAGATTTAGAAGAAAAATTGACTACTAGAAATGCTGTTCTAGGGAGTAGGAATTTTGATATGGGGTCCTAGTGGATGTCTAAAACTGATAACCACAGAGTCTTCTGACTTACTTATAACTATATATTCTCCCAAGTTGGTACCCAACTTTTCAGATTCTCCTTTTAAAAGAATAATTTTCTCCCCATAAAACCACTCTACCCTTCTAAATTCAAACCATAGTTCTATGAATTGAGCAACCAATGGCTGCTTTTCATCTACTGTTTTCCTAGTACTGTGGGGTGGGGTATAAAAGAAGCATGAGATTTCCTTACTCATAATCTGATGATGTGTGGGAGGATAAGAGAAGACACAGTAATGGAACAGTTAATGGAGAGAGAAAGAGAGAGAGAGTTTATTGATATATTGGAAAATAAAGATTGAAAGCACAAATGTATGTAACAGTGTATAAATAATATGGAGATAAATACAAAAGGAGTTAATGAAGGAAAAATGCATTGTAGGCTAAAATTGTCAGAGAAATCTTCATGAAGCATGTACAACCAAACTTTGATAGATTTAATATATGAATTAGGAATGGGATGCATTACTGGAGTAGAACACAATATAAGAAAGACATGAAAGCTATGGCAAGTCTTGAATTTTTAAAGAATAAAAAGATCAACATACCTGGAGTAGGGGGTGAATGTAGGGTTGCCAGTGATGTTAAATTGGTAAAGTGGAACCACATTATAGAAGCTTGAAATATAAGTAAAGGAATTTGGACTTTATGTAATGGGAAGTAAGAAGAACATCATAGATTCTTAAGCAGGACTGTGATTTGTCTAGATTGTTTTTGAAAGATTATTCTGGCATCACAATCTAAGATACATCAATTAAGAGGAAGATTATCTTGGAAGAATGTTACTGATTCTAACGATTCATCAGTGCGTACTTGGGTATTTTATTAAATACTAGTAAATTACACATTTAATACCTAATCAAACTATAGTTACTGATATATGGTGCTGATAGAAACTCATTTCTATAGAGCTTTAAGTTTTGCAAATGACTTTTCGTTATAGCTGCCTTGGCATAGGTAGCATAAATATCCTCAGTACATATAAGCAAATTGAGTCTTAGAGGTTCATTTGCTTGTCCAGAGTTACAGCTAATAAATATAGGCAAAATTTAAACTAATAAGTCTTTCCTGATCCTTAAGACCAGTGCCTTTCCCCAACACTGTGCTGCTCTCAGTGGGAGTGATATAGCATGCACTCATAGTAGAAGACAGTAGCTGGCATTTATGGAGTTCCTTAAAGTGTTAAGAGTACTCTATGTTATTGTTCTTTTAAACTTATAACATCTTTTTTAGATAATACATATTATTATAGACTTTGTTATTCTTGTTTTACAGCTGGGGAAACTGAGGCTGAGATTTTTCCAGCTTAAAGGGATCAGATGAACAGTGATTTTAATCTTATTTTGAAGGGACAACCTAGTATCTAGTTCAGCCTGTATTTAAATAAGAAAAGCCCTTTTAAACGTTAACCTAACATGTTGTCATTTAGCTTTTGCTTGAAGTTCCCCTTCAGAGGGAGCACATTGCTCTTATTAGGGGTTTTAGAGTCACTATTAGAAGAAATCAGTTGTCATGAAAGAAAAATAGCATTTATGAATAGGATGATGTTAACAGGACATGTGTAGGAATAAGATTCCGGGTGTATAGAACCAAATTATCTTCCAACTGTATAACCAGTCTTAATGAAAAAGAAGAGAATGAAAGGTGGTTGGTTTTATCTTCTGCCAATATCCCACATTGCTCCAAGGTGGCAACATATTACCAAGTACTACTCATTTGCCTTTTAGAGCAGAGTACCTAAATTTAAGTAGAATAAGTTGTCTTTGGTATGTCTTTTAAAACTCCAAATATTTCATAAACATATGCTTTTTCTTTCTTCTAGAATTGAACCATAGTAATCTAGGATCTCATTATGAAAATTCTCACTGGGGACCAGTGTCTTCTAATAGTGACTCCAGCACAAACTGGGACAAAGTTATTGTAGAAGGCTCTGACAAAGAAGCATGGCCTTCTATCACTGACAGTGACCCAGAGTTGACTTCAGAATGTATGGACACTGACTCTGCCTCTAGCTCTGGATCAGAGAAGAACCTTTTGATAATGGCTTCAGGGAGTACAAGTGGTGAAAATGATGGAATTAGAAATGGCATTGGACACAGTTCTCAAAACAAATTTGTGGTGGGTAGCAACAGCAATAATGTGGGCAATGGAAGTAATAATGGACCATGGAGTATATCTCATGGAACCATAATAAGCACATGTCAAGTTTCTGTGGATGCTCCTGACAGCAAATCTGAAAGTAGCAACAATAGAATGAATGCTTGGGGCACCGTAAGTTCTTCATCAAATGGAGGGTTAAATCCAAGCACTTTGAATTCAAATAGCAACCATGGTGCCTGGCCTGTATTAGAGAACAATGGACATGCCCTTAAAGGGCCTGTAGGGAGTGGTAATTCTGGCACAAATATTCAGTGCAGTACCATAGGCCAGATGCCTAACAATCAGAGTATTAACTCTAAAATGGGTGCTTCCACCCATGATTCCTGGGGAAATCTTCAGGAAAATTGTGAATCTGAAGTAAATGGTACAAGGAAGGTTTCATTCAGTGGACAACCTCAGAACCTTAACACTGAAATGAATGGACCAAATAACACTACTAACTTTATGACCTCTAGTTTACCAAACGCTGTTGGTTCAGTGCAGATGGATGAACTGCCTAATAATACAGGGCATGGGGCCTGGCGTGTGAGCACAAGGAATCATTCTCAGATACAGGCCTCTTCGGTTACAAATGGCACTTCCGTTTCTCATCTTAGCAATGGTGAAGCCAAAAATGGTGGCTCTTATGGTACTACATGGGGTGCCTATGGTTCTAATTATTCCGGAGAGAAATGTTCAGGCCCTAATGACCAAGCAAATGGTGACACTGTGAATGCAACTCTAATGCAGTCTGGCATAAATGGGTCTGTTGGCACTAACTTTCAAATGAATGGGAATAAAGGAGGAAGTTTATGGGAGTCAGAGATGGTGAATTCCCAGAATGTACCATGGGGAAGTGGAAATGGTGTGAATTCTGGAGGAAATCGAAGAGGATGGGGAAGCCCTGCACAAAACACTGGCACTAATGTATCCAATGGGGAATGGAATAAACTGCCTAGCAATCAGCATTCCAATGAAAGTATGAATGGAAATAGTAGGAAGTTTACAAATGGATGGAAACCTACTGAGGAAGATGATCAGAGTTCTGCTACATCTCAGATAAATGAGCAGAACACCATTTGGGCCAAAACAACAGGTACTGGGGAAAGTGAAGGTAGCACAGAAAGCACTGGATGCCGTGAGGAAAGAGTGGTTGGGGAAGGGCAGAGTAGAGAGAGAAGAAAAGTTGACCAGCATGCATTACTCCAAAGCATAGTAAACAGAACTGACTTAGATCCACGTGTCCTCTCCAACAAAGGTTGGGGAGAGACTCCAATCAAACAGAATACTGCCTGGGATACTGAAACATCACCTAGAGGTGAAAGAAAGACTGACAATGGGACAGAGGCCTGGGGACGCTCTTTGGCACAAACTTCTAACTCGGGGAGTTGTGTTGATAAGACTAATAGTAATGATACCTCATCTGTATCTGGATGGGGAGATCCAAAGCCTGCTACAAGGTGGGGAAATTCTAAAGGCTCAAGCAGCCAAGGGGGATGGGAAGATGATTCTGCTGCTACAGTAATGGTCAAGAGCAATCAGTTGTGGGGAAATGGCAAAGAGGAGAAATCTACATGGAATGATGCACAAAAGATTAAACAAGGGTGGGGAGATGGACAGAAATCAAACCAGGGGTGGTCTGTTTCTGCCAATGACAGCTGGGGAGAAACTTCAAGAAGCAACCATTGGGGTGAGGCTAAGAAATCTAGCTCGGGAGGTAGTGACAGTGACAGGTCAGTATCCGGTTGGAATGAACCTGGTAAATCAAATTCTTTTACCTGGGGAAATAACAATATGAATCCAAATAATTCATCTAGCTGGGATGAATCTGCAAAATCTAGTCAGTCCCAGGGATGGGGAGAACCTCCAAAATCTAATCAGCCTTCAGGTTGGGGGGATTCTTCAAAGCCAATCAACTCCCCAGACTGGAACAAACAAGATATTGGTGGATCTTGGGGAGTACCATCTTCCACAAATAAGCCACCTGGTACTGGTTGGCTCGGTGGACCAATACCAGCTCCCACAAAAGAAGAAGAACCTACTGGATGGGAAGAGCCATCCCCAGAATCAATACGCCGCAAAATGGAAATTGATGATGGAACTTCTGCTTGGGGAGATCCAAGCAAATATAACTACAAAAATGTGAATATGTGGAATAAAAATGTCCCAAATGGTGGCAGCCGTTCAGACCAGCAAGCACAGGGACATCAGCCACTACCATCTTCAAGTGCCATGTCAAGCAAGGAGAGCAGTAGTGGTTCTGGTAAGTTCTAGTTTTATAGAGTGTCATGTTTTGAAGAAGCAAAATGTTAAGAAATACATATTTCAGATATTTAACTGATGATGTTCCTTTACCTTGATATACACAAGAGTTTTTTAAAATTCAAGCCCAGTTGGAATTCCAAGATAGAATTTTAATGTCAGAATGTTTGCCTGTATCTCCCCAGGGAGGGTGAGAAGCTTTAAAGGACTTTCTTTTAACAGCTGATATTCGGCACCTGTCTGAACTGTGGTACAAAATCCATTTTCATCATTGAAGGAGATCATTTGAAAAAGTACAGAATGGAAAAAAAATTTTTTGTTTTCTTCCAAATAACCCTAGTTTCTTTCCCTTTTTTTGAGTATTATAAATTTCTAGAAGTCATATCAGTAAATATTAAACCCCTATTATGTGGTAGGTTCTGTGGTTGATGATTTTTTTTTTTTTTAAAGACAGACTTTTCATGAGTGTCCTGAGAACTAAGCTCTTTTATGGTAAAGTGAATGGTATCTCTATTTTTGTTTTTTTATATGCAAAGGTATGTTAATAGGTATAATTCAGCTGTAGCATCCCTATCAAACTGTCCAGCTGTATAAACTTTTTTTTTTTTTTACTCTGCTTCTGTTTGTTCTCAAACCACTGAGACTGACTAGGGTTACTTGCTTCAAGAAGGAATCTTAAAGATGAAAAGGGAGGTTGTGCACATTCCACAAAAGAGGCAAGGGCATGCTCAGTGACTCACTGACCCGAAAAACAAAGGATGTGTTTAAGAGATAATGAATAAATTAATTTGCCTGGAACAGAAAGGTAGATTGGTCCATATTGTAGGACTTGAATACCAGGTTTAAATACTTAGATTTGTTGTTTCTTAAAAGCCTTCTTTGGGTTTATACAACTTTCAAATAAGTCTATCCTGCAGGTAGTTAGTGTAGCACTTCAAAAGCCCATTATCTGTATTTTATATTTACCTATGCTACTGTTTTCTGATTTTAATGTAGATGATTCACAGCTGATTTGTTTCATATAAGATTAGAATTTTAATATTCACATTTTCCTGAAAACAATGTCTTTTGGAGACCCAAGTACTGCCATTAAATTGAAAATCTCTCAGACTTGAATTCCCTAAGTGTAACCTATATCAAATTTAATGCATTTTGTGGTTGTAGGTTTAGCTAAAAATTTAGAAGCCAAACTGCGCACTATCACAGGTGGAGTGCTTGTCCTTATACAAAGATGATGATGTTCCCCAATATAGAACGGTCACTTTGAGTTGCTTTTCCAACACAATTCCATTGAAGAGCAGAGCTGAACTGTATCCCCTTAAAATTGCCAGCATGAATTTATAAATTGACTTGTGAAAGTTAGGGGTATAATTCTTGGTCGTAGTATTAAATCCCCTGTGTTGAAAATGAGCACTATTCTCTAATTTGTATTAGAAGTCAGAGACTGCCCTCTGCTAACTGCTATTCCATTCAGTTCTAAAATTAGCTCATTGCCCATCCTCAGTATCTATTCAAGATGTGTACTAAATAGACTCAATCTGTGGGTTGACAGTCCCACTGCAGATGTATTGGGTATCAAGAACAGAGTGATTATGTCAAAGAATGCTGAGAAGCCAAAAAAGATAAAGATTGAGAAAAGGCCATTTGGCAATTAAAATCATTGGTAATCTGGAAGTAGGCATTTTATCAACTTAGTTTTTCCTATATAACTTGTTATTCCAAATTCTTGGTTGATTATAGATCTTAATTTTGGAGGCTCTGGAATGCTCTTAAGGCTTACTGCAATGAGCCAAATATAGTTCATAAACAGGAGCATCTGAATCAGGACCCCAACTAGTCTATGATTTGACTACACTGATGACTGCTTCAGAAATGATTGTTACATAAAGAACCAAAATTGTCTGTTCAAATAAAATAAGTTTAATTTTTATGATTTTACTTTATTTTGGAGATAAATTGAATTCCTTATCAAATTTCTTATTTCACCTTCATGTCAAGTATTGATGCGTAAGTCACAGTTATTTTTCATGGTCATCTTCTTATAAATGCTTATCAGGAGCACTGCAGTCTGAGAAGACAGTGCATTTCACAAAAAAATATTTCTTGTTGCCTTTGGACATTACATAAAAGCACCTATGGTAACTCCTTTGTTTTGTCCAAAGAAAAATTCTGGAACTAGGAGGCCCTGAGTTTAAAACTGGCCTCTGGGGGCGGCTAGGTGGCGCAGTGAATAGAGCACTGGCCCTGGAGTCAGGAGTACCTGAGTTCAAATCCGGCCTCAGACACTTAACACACATACACACACACACACACACACACACACACACACAAAACTAGCCGTGAGACCTTGGGCAAGTCACTTAACCCCAACTGCCATCCAAAAAAAAAAAGCAAAAAAAAAAACCTGGCCTCTGACACTGACAAGCTGTGTGACCCTGGGCCAGTCATTTAATCCTGATTGCCTAAGAAGAAAAAATAAAAAGTCTTTTAAGAATATATAGGGGCAGCTAGGTGGCAAGACAAATTAAATTTACCTTTAGAATAAGCAACAGTGTTTTGGGATTTTAAAAACTAATAATTATGTTTGCTTTTATAATA
The DNA here is from genome assembly GCA_028646575.1 of Pseudocheirus occidentalis. NCBI lineage: Eukaryota > Metazoa > Chordata > Mammalia > Diprotodontia > Pseudocheiridae > Pseudocheirus > Pseudocheirus occidentalis. The sequence continues at coordinate 110,277,908 of CM053599.1, read as the reverse complement.
CATGAAATATTTGACTCTACCAGGCTTTAAAGAAATGAACTTTTGTTATGAAATAGTTGCCTATTACCAAAGATTCCATTTCTGATGGATTTCACTGATATCTTTTGTTATTACTTTGTCTAAATTTTTCTTAATATTTCTCTTTCTCTACTCCAAGAGAGCCAAGTCATTTATATATATAGTTCTTTACTTTTTCTTTAAAGTTTCTGCATAGTGCAACTTTAATTAGTATCCAAAAAATGAACATTTTTTCTGTGTTAATTCAATATATTAGTTTATGCCATTGCATGTAAGGGAAGGAATAAGTAGCGATTTAAATACGGTAATAATCTTCTACAAAGTATCTGTTTCGTTGAACTTTTCTAAGGAACTAATGACTTTTATACATTTCTAAAGGTTGGGGAGAACCCTGGGGAGAACCTTCTACTCCAGCCACAACTGTAGATAATGGAACTTCAGCATGGGGTAAACCCATGGACACTGGTACTAACTGGGGGGAACCCATTACTGCTTCATCTAGCTCCTCCACATGGGGTACAACTTCTGTTGGTCCACAAACTTCAAGCAAACCTGGTATGTTTTAAGTTGCTTCTGTATCATCTCTGGTGTAGTGCTCAAAGCAGTTAGTCCAAAAAGAATTTTAAAACTTTGTGATAAGCGATGGCTTTTAAAATTTGTGGCATGGTTAAACATTTGAATTAAAGCATAGTATATAAACATTCTTATCTTTTACTTCATAGTTAATAATTTCTTAAAATTTTTACTGTGAATAATTTTCATGATACTTCTCACATCAGCATTGCATATACTTATAGCAGCTGACTTATTAAAGTCCAGTGTCCGTAGAATGAATTTTTCTTCAACTCTCATATTCAGAGCCTGATACTCTTTATAGCATAGACTTAGAGGCACATTTTTGGATAAAACTGGACTTCAGGGAAGTGCCAGGAAAATGTTGGTTATTGGAGAATTCTTCAAGTTCAGGCCTGCTCCAGAGATGGGGCCAAATTGCCATTTAGAAAAGAACCTCATGGTTTTCTAGCCCAGGTATACATTTATTGAGGTGTTTTTATGATTGTATCCATTGAAAACAATACCATAGTTTTCTGGCACAGGTACAGAAATAATGTCCACTGAAGACCCTGCTCTAACTTCATTGTGACATGGGGGTAACCCTGGATTCTCAAAGGTTATTGGCACCGCAACGCTCCCCTTTCAGATTTGTCTAAGCAGAAATTGCTTTCAGAATAGACATAGTTCCATTGTATGTCTTTGTACAAGGACCAGCCTGTATGAGATCAGAAAGGCTTATCACAAAAATAATGAATTTTTTTTAAAACTACATTTACTGTCCTAGACTGTCTGTCATGTTGTAGAAGGAAGAAGTATCCACACCAAGAACCTCAAAGATCGAGAATTTAGCCAAATAAACATGCAAACCATCTGTGGACATCATCACTGAAGTTTAAAAAAAAATTTTTTTTAAAGAAATCTGTTAGATTATATTTTTATCCCCTTTATACACTGTTTTATTATGCATAATCATAGAATGGATACTACCACATTCAGGTTTTCTATAACGTCTAACATAGAGAAGCATCAAAGAAATCCTTTTTTTTTTTTTTTTTTTTTTTTTTAGTTTTTGTCAGACTTAACATAGTAGAAATTGATACATTCCAACTATGTAAATTTAGGCATATAGAATTTGCATCACAGTTTAAGCATACTTTTCTCCCAGAAAGGACTAGCCATGATTGTAAAACTGTCCTCTGTTTTATCTAAATCAAATTTACAAATAGGGCCTAAATCTATGCAAGATGGTTGGTGTGGAGATGATATGCCTTTGACTGGAAATCGACCCACCGCCTGGGAGGAGGAAGAAGATGTAGAAATTGGAATGTGGAATAGTAATGCATCCCAAGAAGTTAACCCATCTTTAAACTGGCCACCATATATAAAGAAAATGTCCTCAAAGGTGAATATTTCAGGGGGAACAGGGTCATACAATTTCAGGTCCAGAAGTATTTACCCAAAACATGTTATGTTTGGTAATTATGTTAACCATAAGACAATTAGTATTCCATTATTGAGGATTTTAAAAAACTTAAAGGTTATCTAGGCAGTTAGCTCATTAACTTTTTACCATCTGGCAAGCGCATTAAAGTTAAATCTCTAGAGGCGGGTTGGTATAGGGGGAAGAGCACTGGTACTAGAGATAGAAGACCTGAATAAAAGTCCTAGCTCTACCCTTATTAACCATGTAACCTTAAGCATGTAGTTCAGCTTCCGTTATCTCATTAGTAAAACAAGCAAAGTTGTACTGCTTAACATAGAGAGGTAGAAGATCAAATCCAATCATGTATATAAAACATTTTCTTACCATGGCACTCTTGTGCCCTCAAGGTAGTGCCAGTCTGGTAGGTGAAGTTTTTTCTGCTGAAAAGTTTTGGAGAAGGCAGAAAGATTACTATATAGCCTAAAGTGAAGGTTCAAAGAGGTAGTTTGAGATTTATATATAGCAAATAAAGTGCTAGACTTGGAATTAAGGACTGAGTTCAAATTCAGACACTAACCACTATGAGCAAGGTACTTAAACTTGGTCTTTTTGCTTATGTTTAAAAGGGGATAATAATACCTATCGTATCTGTCTCAAGGAGTTGTGCGAGTTAGAGAATGTATATAAAGTACTTTGTAGACTTGATGTATATGTAAATGTATGATATTAAAATTAGGTTTTGAAAAGTATCTTGAAAATTAGTTTATCTATGCTTTCCTTAAATAATAGAAAGTGAGCTTCTTAAGAAAAAAATGTTACTTTTTTCTATTTGTAGAACTTAGTACCATAGTTATGTATATTTACACATAATAAGCACCTTAATATTTTTTTTATTCATTATTCTGATTTTTCTTTCCAAAAGGGAACAATGAAAGGCGGAAATAAACAAGATGAAACCTGGATAAATCCATTCGTTAAGCAGTTCTCAAATTTAAGTTTTTCGGTATGTATGAATTTCTGACAACAGCCTGTTAAATATGGTGATAAGTAAAATATTATCTAATTTTGAAACTAACTTGAATGTCTAACATAGTGCTTAATGATTGAGTAAATGTGTTCTTCCAGTCTTAAGGAGTTTTCATGGTGACAGATATGGCTTTTCTACTCCTAAGGCCAAAAGCCACATAGATCAACCAAGTTCCCAATTTTCTTAAGAGATGCTATTAATTTTCTTTACAGAATGGAAAAATGGGACTATATGACTTATGTTAATGAAATATTATAAAAATTCATTTAATGTTTAGATTTTTTACTTAAATCATGAATTTGAAGTCTACTAATTTTTTTTTATGGTTTCAGAGAGAATCACCAGAAGAAACTCTACCAAGCAATAAGATGGACCTATCTGGAGGTAAGAGAAAATTAAATAGTTTTATAGTGAATGAAATAATTTAAAAAGTACTTGTAGCAAAGTACCTGGCACATGGTAGTTAATAAATGTTTATTTTCTCCCTTCCTAAAAATTCTAGCTGCATTATGTAATATCAGTTTGAGTAGTATATCATTGTTCTTGGCATCTGTGTGATGGGAGTTCTTTATAGGTGAGATTTCCTTTAAATGCATTCCTAAAGTAAATAAGCCCTTCAGGAAAGGAGTTTAAGATAAAAGTCACATATATAATTCCTTCCTAGCAATTATTTTATAGTAAGATTTTTCTTAGTCCTTAAAGTGGAAAATCTCATTCCTTTTATTTACCTCTCTAAACAAAGATTAGAATTATATTCTTGAATTATCCAATAGTCATTTGTTTTTGTATTAGACATTTTTTTGTTGTTGTTGGAAAGTTACCATTTTAATGGTAACAGGGATAGGGCACAGTAGATAGAGTTCCGAAGTAAAACTTAGACCACACAGTTCAGCATGGTACAATACAGCTTATAATCAAGAGGACACATTGGAGGGATTTGAAGGGGAAAGGAATAATTAATATGAAAGGAGAGGGCAGTCAGGTATATAAATCAAATTGGTAATCTGAGGTCATAGTTCTACATTAAATCAAAAGATGTGTTCAAGATTGAGAGCCTGAATTATCTAAGTCCACGTTGCTATCCAGGCAGACAGAATCACAGACTGAATATAAAGGTTGAGCAGTCAAACTGGAAGTGACATAAGAGGTAGAAAAGGAGTATATAGACAGTGCCTGAGTCTCACATAGGTAGATAAAAAAACAAAATCAGCATGTGATTGTCAATTCTACAACAGAGTTTGGTTGCTCACTACTCTGTTTTTTGGAGGGTCTTTTGAGGGCAATTGGGGTTAAGTGACTTGCCCAAGGTCACATGGCTAGTTTTTGGGTAGAGTGTCTGAGACCAGATTTGAACTCGGGTCCTTCTGACTCCAAGGCTGGTGCTCTATTGACTGCGCCACCTAGCCACCCCTCACTACTCTGTTTTTAACTACCTTTCATAATAGAAGGGCACATGAAAATAGTTGTTGTTTTGTGCTATGTCCAGTCGGGATTTCTACAATTGTAAAAGAGCCATTAGAGTGGGGGAATCCGCAGCCTTGAGGCCACATGTGCCTTTCTAGGTCCTCAAGTGTGCTGCCCTTTGACTAAATCCAAACTTTACAGAACAAATCCCCTTAATAAAGGTATTCTGTAAAATTTGGACTCACTGAAAAGGCCGCGCCCAGGGACCTATAAGGCCACATGTGGCCTTGAGGCCGCAGGTTCCCCACCCCTGATAGGTCCTTAATGAGGCCTCGGAATTTGTCCAAAAATTTCTTAGTAAAAAAATAAAGCATTCTAGTTTAAAAGTAAATGCTTACTAAAAGATAATTGGATCATTCATTTGCAAGCTTCCGCCATTACCTCTATACAAATAGTTTGTAACTCCATTCTCTATCTTGAACTCTAGTCTAGCATTTCCAACCCCATTCTTACTGTCCAACTAGCACTTCACACTCTAAATGTCCATAACCAAACTTCTTGTCATCTACCCCCCAGTTTGCTCTTTTTCTTTAGCACTACCATCTTCCCAGTTGCTTCTTCAGATGTGAAATCTCCAATCTGTCAATCGATCAATCAGCATTTATTTTGTGCCTACTCTGTATCAGTATTAGGTTGTTTGGTGGTGATATGATTACGAATCAATCATAAACATTCATTTCAGATCAGTCTTTCTGAAGCACAACTCTGTTCCTCTCCATGCTCAAACTCTTTTTCTGATTCCCACTTTGTGACAGCAGTATTTTCTAAATTAGTTTTTGGGAATGAAATATATTAACAGTGCATATATATTCACCCAGAAAGTCTGAGCATATATAATACTTAGTAATTATATCTGTAATTTCATTAATGTGGACATTCCTGTAACTTGTACAGAATGCAACCTAGCCACACTTTGTTCTGTAATGATTCTTGCCAGTGACCTATAGTATTGCAAAAAGGAGTTATTCGCATATGAGGAAATGTTTTAAAATATAAAGGCATTTTGTTTTCTTATCCCTGGAATGGAACACAAATATTTTTGATGTATAAAGAATTTCAGATTTAATATTTTAAAGGGGCAAATGTCACTAACATTTAGATTTCTCTTTTTTTTGAAAAATCTATAATTTGTGTTTATATCACATTCATTTTTCTGTGTGTTCTTGCTCTTTCCACACATCTATCCCTTATATGAATAAAAAAGAGACTTTTTTTTAAAAGGGCAGCAAAACTAACCAAAATGGTTGAGATAACAGTTGATTAACAGCTGGAGTAGTAGTACATACTAGAAGTCTTATTTTGCTGGCATTGCCTCTGAGATCACATAGTTCTCTTCATACTATAATGAGAGTCTAGGAATATCACTCCTGCTCAAGAATTATACTAGTTTTCTGTTACCTAATGAGTTGCATCCATGCTCATTGACTGATATTCATATCCCTCCATAATCTGGTTCTACTTCATGGTTCTAGTCTTATCTCACATTACTTTTTTCTTCTTTTTACTCTATGGCTTAACCAAATGATGCTGCTCTATTTCTTAGAATATGCCTTTCACTTTACTGCTTCCATACATTCATTTTTACTCTTCTCTAATCCTGTAATACCTTCTCTTAGTCCTCCCCAAACCACTGCCTTCTATTGAATTCCTCCCATTACTCTAAAACCAAACTTATGTGCCCTTTAAAAACATAAAACTTAACTGGATACCTATGATAAATAACGACCTCTCACCTTGCTTTGTTTTGTGACTTCTTTGCACACTTATGCATTATTTTATGTTAAAGTGATCTATATGTCTGTTTTATCTCCCTTTTAGACTGTAAGCTTTGTGAAAATAAGCACTCATTCTGTCTCACTGAGCACTTCATAGAGTGTCCTGCATCTCGTGCCATCTCGTATATGTCTGAGTATTCAAGTATGACTTTAGTAGAAGTAGAAAAACAAGTGATGGTTTTAAAGAAACTACAGTTTCCTCTTAAGAGTTTTTTCTATAAATTTATTTTTTAAATTAGACAATATGGGCTTGCTTATAGAACTCAGCATCCTCCAACCAAACTATATCTTTCCAAAATGTAATTGTAAGGTATGTAGCATCACAGTGAAAGTGTGTGAGGCAGTATGTTCTAGTAGAAAATCCTGAGGCTAGAGGTCAGAACCCCCAGTTCTAGTCTACCTCTGACACTCACTACCTGGGTGGCCTTGGGCAAATGACATCATTTCTCAAAACCTCAGTTTCCTCTGTGAAAATGAAAGGGTTCATTTAACCGATTCATATCTGAAATCCATTCCAGTTTGCAACCTAGGTGACTCATACAGGCTATAGATCAAGTTAAAAAGCTTTTACTTTCTAATGTTCTATTTAAGACAGAAGTTATTTTAATTTGAAAAGGGTACCTTCTGCTAGCTCATATAAAAAAATAGCTATTTTGGCCATTCCAATCAAATTTCATAGTCTCATCTTCCTTGTCTTTTAGGAATGTTACAGGACAAACGAATAGAGATTGATAAGCATAGCCTAAACGTTGGCGATTACAATCGAGTGGTAGGGAAAGGCCCTGGCTCTCGTCCTCAGATTTCCAAAGAGTCTTCCATGGATCGCAGTCCTTATTTCGATAAGGTAAGCAATTGCTTTTCTTTTGTGAAATAAACAGATTGACTTACACATTTTCACATTAACATTATATGTATAACTGTAAGTCTGATGCCAAAATATACCATTCTCATGAAACATCTGTACTCCATTGTCCCTTTTAATGCATTTGCTTATCCTAGAAATTAAATAATATGCCTTCCTATTAATCCATATAAATTTTTTTGTTTTTGCTTGCCTTAGAAGTAACACTAATCTGATGTCTTCTGTTTTCTACTTGTTTCCTGTTGATGCTGGAATTTCATGTGACTTCTCTTCTGTTCCTGGCAATGATTTCTCCCTCCTACTTGCTTGCTTGGCTGGTGTTGCACATCTTTCTGTCTGTCCAATCAGGATGGCATTGTAGCAGACGAGTCCCAAAACATGCAGTTTATGTCCAATCAAAACATGAAGCTTCCCCCTTCAAATAGTGCACTACCTAACCAAGCCCTTGGCTCCATAGCAGGGCTGGGTATGCAAAACTTGAATTCTGTTAGACAGGTGAGTGCTTATCTGTATATATTTTAGGTGTTTTCAATGAAATGACCTAGCCACTGAGATCACTTATCTTGAGCTTGTGTGTTAAAATCAGTAGTGGCATAGTGTCTTCCTGTGGTAAGGCAATGTAGTGTTTCTTGCTAAAGAGTTTTGACTTCTCTTTATAGAATGGCAATCCCAGTATGTTTGGTGTTGGTAACACAGCAGCACAACCCCGGGGCATGCAGCAGCCTCCAGCACAACCTCTCAATTCATCTCAGCCTCATCTCCGTGCTCAAGTGCCTCCTCCATTACTATCCCCTCAGGTAAATTCACTTCCCTTGTTTTACATGTGCCTCTTATAAAACTTATTTCATATATCTTATTTATATAATTACTTAATATACTTCACATATTTTAATTACTAGAGCTTTAAACCCGAAGACAACCTTGCTGGTGTAACAGCTAGCAGCATCTTTGAATTATATCCGGCATCAGTTATCCAGAGTAAAGAGAGACATGAAGAGTATGGAGAAGCAGAATGTAAAGCCCTCACATGAAGCATGCACTTAAGACATTTTTAGTTGAGTTGATAAAATAAGAGCCACAAGTAATCTAAAACATTTTGGGCAAAAATGTAAACAACTTCTTTGACTGCACACCATACAGTCTGACAGTGTGGTACCTGCAAAGTGTTATAGTAATTTAGAGAAAGGGTAATTTTTGGTTAGAGAAACTTGAGAAGGCTTCCTGAAAGAGATGGAATAGGAGCCAGGTCTTGAAGTTGTTGTACAAGTAAGATCAGTATAGAGAAAAAGGGGTGAGGAAAGAGCATTACAAGCAAAAATGACAACAGTTTGTATAGAGACAGGCAGGAAGGTACAAGGCATATTCACAAAATTGTAATCTTTGAAAATGCATGTATAGGGGCGGCTAGGTGGCACAGTGAATACAGTACCGGCCCTGGAATCAGGAAGACCTGAGTTCAGATCCAGCCTCAGACTTAACACTTACTAGCTGTTGACTTTGGGCAAGTTGCTTAATCCCAACTGCCCTGCATTTTTCCCTTCCAAAAAAAAAAGAAAATGCATTTATTTATTTATACATGTGTTGATGATCTGCCCCCACACTCTGTTCTGTTTCCCGTCCCAACAATTAAACAACAGCAACAGAAAGCAAGGTCTCATCATTAACACGCAGAGTCCAACAGAACAAATTCCCACAGTAGAAAGATACCAAGCAAAGGTATGGCATGTGCAAAGATAGCTACGCTCTATTTTCACAAAATAACAAAGTCAGTTTTGCCTAGATGACAATGTGTATATATAATAAAGCTTGAAGGGTAAATTGAGACCAGATCACAGAAAATCTTGAATTTAGGCAGTGGAAATATTTAATAAGTTATAACTTTTTCATCAACAGAGTGAAAGAAGGAATAAAACCTCTTATAAGTGTGTGTGGTGTACAAAGCACTGGGCTAAATGCTAAGGATACACATAGAAAGCTATATAGCCCTGGCTGTCCAAGAGCTCATGTTCTAAGGGGAGAAGGACCACCTGAGGAAGCTTTCAGCTGCAAGTCAGATGGAGCAGTCCTATGACCTTAGTGTCCAGAGCAAAGCAGATGGTGATGCCTCTTCTTTATCATTGTTTCCACTGGTAAAATCATAGAAGTTTCTTATATTGAATCATTTGGAAGTGCCAAGGACTTTTGTGGAAAGAATTTTGTTTCCTGAGATCAGCTGTGACACTAACACCTGCAGGGACAATTGCCAGGCTACAGCTCTACAGGGTTTGCTTCTGGGGATGATGACTACAGGCACTGTAGTGGAAGCCTGCCATTTCCAAGTCTCTTGAGTTCACAGTCCTGGACTGTCTGTTTCAGGGTTGGAGGGGAGATGGTGGTCACAGTGTTACTGTGGCAGATTTGATTTGTTTGGCATATGTTTCAGGTAGGCTGGTTTGCCAGCATGCCCAGTGAGTGAGTAAGAATTGGTCAGCAATTGGTGGGAATGACTAGTCCCTTCTTCACAGGAGTTGCTTCCTTGGATGATGGATGTGAAGGCTAGGCTGAAAGTAGGACTGTTGGGACAAGGGTGGGGGGCATTGCTGCCACTACCAGGGCTCTTGTGCTCACTTGCCTTCTGGTGGCATTTGGTTATCAGTTCAGCAGTTGGTGGTGGTGGTGATAAGGAATGTTGACCCCTTTTCTGCAATGATTTATTTCTCCCCTCAGTGGTATGGTAGCTGGACTGGAGGCAGGTCTGGTGATTTGAGATTCTCATGCCTCTTGGGTTTTCAGGGTTCTGGGCAATTTCCTACAAGGTCTGAGGTAATGATGAGTATTGGTCGAGGTAATGGTGGTAATTTGAGTTGCCACCTTTGAGTTTCCCTCAGAGATTAATTAGAATACTTTTAGAAAAATTGCTTTAACAACAGTGTATATGATGGATTAGAATAGGTCCGAGATTAGAGGCTTTTGGACCAGTTAGAAAACGGTTTCATTAATCTTTTCAGAAAGTTGAGAGGAGGTGATAAATACAAGAATGTCCTTGTACTTAACTGATTGGATTCCAAAGAGACAGGAAGAACCCAAGGAAGACTAAGATATGTTGCTTGTGTGACTAAGAGGATGATAGCAACATTGACAGAACAAAAGAGGAAGAAAAGGTTTTAGAGGGATAATGACTTGAGTTTGGGATATATTTAGGTTGAAGTATCAGAAAGTCATTAAAGTAGAGGTGCAGATCTGCAACTAGGTGAGAAGTGTTAACCAGATATATAAATTTGAAAGAGATCCACGTAGAGAAAGAAAAGAAAAAGGTCAGCAACTGGACACTGGAGAATGCAAAATCAGGGAGTAGGAAGAGGTAAGGAGCCAAGAAGTAACTCAAAAATAGACTAGAAGAGAGCCAAGCCAGATTAAAATGTAATTGCAATGTTTAACAAACTAAATGAAAATACAGTACAACATAGATAATGCTAATTTGTGGTTTTCCACGTTACTTTGCAGCTCTCAAGGATCCTCTTCTACTTGAGCTTAATATCATTGGACAAGAGCTCACAATAGCGCCAAATAAGAAAGATTTTTAAGAAGAAAGTACTATTTTACAGCAGTTGCAGCAGAAAGGGGGAAACAGAAGGGGGAAAAAAACATTTTATTTGACTAGGAGGAGATTATTGGTGACCTTCAAAAGGATAGGTTTGGTGGAATAGAGACAAAAGTGATTCTAGAGAGTTGAGGGACTGAGGTGTACTAAAAAAAAAACGTGGAAGCTATACTATAGATGCTTTTTCAAGAAGCTTTCTAGTGAATTAGAGAAAAGTTGATTGCAGAATTAGGAGGATGATGGGTTTTTAGAAGTTTTGTTTTTGGGATGAGAAGACTGGAGCATACTTTTAGGTAGAGTTGCAAGAAGCCAATGGAATAAGAACAGCTGAAGATTTAAGGGGATATAAGGTAGATAATTGAAAGAGCAAGACCCTGTACAGTGTAGAATGTGACGATAACAAAGAGATATGGATAAGTTGTCTCTGGAATGGCTACTTCCTCCTGAGACAGGAGAAAAGGAGAAGACAGATGAAGTTATAGGGGGAAAAAATTAGGGTTTCTGAGCAGGAAATAACATTTCATGGGAAAGAGTGTTGTTGGATTTGGAGTCAGGAGAACATGGTTTGATATCATAACTCTGCTCCTTATTATATGTGAAATTTGTAAATTTCCCAGCCCCCATGTACAAGTGTCGAGCCTCTTCCATAGGCTTGTTTCTTGGCATATAAAATGAGGGACTTCAGCTAGATGACTTTGGCCCCTTCCAACTCTAAATTTATGATATGTGAGCATGGTAGCAGCTGAAGATAACAAACGTGTATGCTAAGATCAGTACAGCTGGTGGGTTCTTTGTTTATTTTTTACTTTCTTCAGTGATGTTTAGGAGCCTGGAACAGGCATCTAGAAAATTAAACACTGGTAGTTATCCAGTGGGGTGAGAATGGGCAAGGACAGGCAAAATGGAAGAACTAGATTTGTTGGATGTTTACAAGTACATTTGTGTAATGATTAGACATAGACTCCTTGTGGGCCAGGTCGTAGGGAAAGGAAAGCCATAAGTAGACTGATTGAAGGAGAAAATAAGAATGAGTCAGAGGAAGAGGAAGTTTCATCTAGGGCAAAGACAAGATTGAGTGGACATGTAAAAGTTAAGGAAAAGATAGGAAATTGTCATCAGGGAAATTTTCATTTCAGACCTTAGAAATAGAGTATTGAGTATTATTTACAGGGTTTGGGTTAGGAAAGAGTACTGAGTTGGGTGCTAAAATCCTCAAAAAAAAATCATAAACAAATTCCAGTCAATCACTAGATGAAAAGGAAAATATAAGTGAATTATGTGGACTTTAAAAAATAGAAGGCAGGTCTGGAACAGCAGAGGGAAGTAAGAAGTATGCTGACTCTTTATCTTTACCTCCTTAATTGCAAAAGTAGGAAAAGGAGCATCTGTATTGAAGAGGGTTACAGGGGAAGTTGCATCATCCAGTAACACCAGGTTTCACTTAAGACAAGGACCTGGAAGAATTGCTGATGGGGAAAAAATGGGGAATGAAAGGAGAGTTTGCTCACTAAAGAAGATCTATTACAGTGGACATGATGGAAGGAGTTAGCAGCAATAGTATACAGGGCTGGAGTGAGCCTGAGAATCTGTAAGGATGAGTTTTTGAGAGATGTCAGGGGAGTGGGGTTTTGTACCTACGGCAAATGTGAAGAACAGAAATGAAATAGCCAAGATAATGGAAGTTTTGTGCTAGCACAGAGTGTGGAGAAAGGTGAAGGTGTGGTAGGGACAGCTGAGTAGTTATATTGAACGGGTATGTTGAGCAAACCAGTTCAAAATGGAATTCCAAGATCTTATTATGTTAATATGACTCCTACAAACTTGCCTCCCTAAATACTGTGCTGAATCTTAAGGGAAAATCAATAGCAATTTCTTAAAATGGTAATTGAGGCTAGCTGATAAAAGAGTAACCCAATGCTGAACTGAATCTCTGAATTGGAAAATACCATTAATTCACCATTTTGATCTTTTTTAGGTTCCAGTCTCATTACTGAAGTATGCACCAAACAGCGGTGGCCTGAGTCCACTCTTTGGCCCTCAACAGGTAGCCATGTTGAGCCAGCTATCCCAGTTAAACCAGCTTTCTCAGATTTCCCAGTTACAAGTAAGTAAAATAATAACCATTGCAGATTTGCAGAATTTGTTCATTTTAAAAGCATGCAAAAATATTTTTTAAACATATTATGAAATGTTTTTTCTTACCTGAAGCGATTGTTGACCCAGCAGCAAAAGGTGCAGAATCAGAGAAGCATGCCTTCTGGTGGTCGACAGCAGCAAGAGCAGCAGGTATTTATTTTCCTGGATAGTTTTTCCTGATAATAAAACATCCTCATTCTAAGTAAACAGTATGTTGTATCCCAGTATAACAAGGTGGTCTAAATGTTTTAATGGTAGTGGAATTTTATGATCCTACAGCCAAGTATTAAATTAAATAACAAAAAGTATTAAAAATAGCAAGGAAACACTAATAAGTAGTTCTTCCTAGAGACTTTTCCCCCCTGAAGATGACTCATCTTCTTTATTTGTTTGTTTTAAGGGTCGATCTCTTAGTGTGCAGCAGCAGATGATGCAACAATCTCGTCAGCTTGATCCAAACCTGTTGATGAAGCAGCAAACTCCACCATCTCAGCCACAGTCGCTCCATCAGCCTGCCATGAAATCTTTCCTTGAGAATGTCATGCCCCACACTACACCTGAACTGCAGAAAGGGCCATCACCAATAAATGCTTTCAGCAACTTCCCAATAGGTGAGTTTTTCCTTCTTAGTCCAGTATAGTTGGTTGATATACAAACTCCTCACTTCCCACTACTTCGATTTTCCCTTTCTTGGGAACAATATTAGCTAAAATCTTTTTAGTCTTTCCTTTATTAAGAACATCCCTAATGCTTTACTAGCTTCGCCTCATTACTATTCAGGAAAGAAATTCCCCAACCATATAATTTCAATAGGTAAAATTCATTTCTTCTTGAAATACTTTAAAAAAAACAATTATAAATTCTAAGTTGAACTATTTCCTAATACTTCTCTCTTGGTAGGATGCAGATTATATGATTATATTATAAGTGTATAATATTAACTGAGTGAAGCTGAAATTATAATCTTGGAAACAGTGTGGCAAAGATAGTAGTACCTCACTAAAGTAGTAGGAAAAGATGATTTTTATTGTTTTGAAATCTTACCATTAAATTACTTAAGAAATTTTCATATATACTGATGACTTTTACCTAGTAAGTTAAGATGATGTTTTAAGCAGTACTATAAATGAGAAAATTGGGATGGGTGGAAGGGAATGCCATTATCAAATGCAATAGCCTTTCTGTCTTTTTTCTCCCCCTTTTTCCTGTGTCTCTAGGCTTTTATCCAATTTCCCCAGTGGAAAGTCCAGGCTTGTATATTTTCTCCTTTCTTAGGTCCCTTTTAATATTGCTCCTTTTATATCCCCTTTGTGCTCCTCATTTTGCTTTTTCCCTGTATCTCTTGACGTGTAACTTCTGGGGTGGGTTTGTTGCTATTCCTACTTTGTTAGTGAGAGCACATTCCATGGTGTAGCTGGGCGGGAGGAGAGGTTGACAGACCCTTCTGCAGTTGGGTTTCTGACAGTCCTCAGTTTGAACTGTATTGAAATAGAGTTACCATCTACTTGGGATTATTAAAGACATCATAGCATTTTTCTTATCAGTTATCAGCATGTCTGTCTGCAACAGCAAATAATTCATTTGCTTAAAGGACTTCAGGAAATAATACTGTTCCGGTGGCAGATGAGCATCCACTGAAAGGACAGTAGTTTACAATATGGTAGCATAGCTTGTACAACAGATATTTCCCACCCACTATTACTATGAGGGCTTAACATTTATCTCCAATTATGTAATTCAGTGGAGTAATAAGGCTTTATTTGAAGTTTTACTTTGTAACCATTTTTTCTAGAAAGATCTTTTCTCTGTCTGTGTGGAAGAGTTCTACCTGGTCAAAGGAGCCTTCCCAACATTCATAAAAACACTAAAATTCTCATATAAACATCAAATCTAATTATGTTTGTACACATATATTATTGCTAGATTTTTAAAATGAGTGTATTTTTAAGTACAACAGGAATAAGATATTAATTTTTAAATGATTTCAATAATTTAACCAAGTAGGCAACATGGAAGGGTTAACCCTGGGTGCAAATATATATATATATATATATATATATATATATATATATATATATATAATACAGATAAAAAGTACTTGAAAAATTATATCTTAGGTTAGGAGTTACATTAAAATCTTGGTATTTTAGCCTCGTAAAACAAGCAAACTGAAAAAAGGTTTTGGTTTACCATAAATCAGAAAGGTTCATAGGAAGAAATAAAGATTTCTTAGGTGTTAATAAGTATAGTTAAAGTTTTGAAAATGTTGATGAATACATAGCTAAGTGAGATGGTTAGAAACTTTTTGCAATGGACTGGGAATCAATTTAGCTATATACATTCATTTGGGCTTTTTTTTTTTATTTCTTCTCTTTCCCTCTCTGTTGGGTAACTTGGTCTTCCTCATGACTCTTTTCTGGCATCTTTGCATGACTTTAGCTGAGAGCCCAGTCTGTTTGCATTGACTGCTTTGCTTATGTCTAGTTATGTTGGCTGTGCCATAACATTTGAAAAGCAACATATTTATGAAAAATTAAGGATAATTGAAAGCATGAAATTAATGAAAAAAATAAGATTTTTTTTTAAAAGCATGTTTTTCTTCTGTCATCTTAACTTTTTTAAGTTAAATCTTTTTTAAAATTATCTTAGGCTTGAACTCAAACTTGAATGTAAACATGGATATGAACAGTATTAAAGAGCCACAGTCAAGACTGAGGAAATGGACTACAGTGGACAGCATTTCTGTGAACACATCATTGGATCAAAATTCCAGCAAACATGGTATAAAATATGTTGTTGCATTTTGATTTGGTGATGTTACTCTGATGTTACTTCAAGCGAAATTCTTCTAAGTTTATCCCATAAACTCTTTTAAATTGTTGGTTTTCTATATCACCACCACCACTAGGCATCCCTCATAACAAGGAAAATCGCAAAACTAAGCTGACCTATCACTGTCTCTGATGAACACCATGTAGCATTTGACTCCATCCTTCCTCACCTCTCCTATGAAAAGCAGGTGTTCTTTTTTGTCACTTCATCAAAGATGAGAGGCATCACAATTGCATTGCTCAGCTGCATTTTAGTATTTATATTGGCATCACCTCAGTCATATGCATCATTTTCCTTTTTCTTCTTACTTTAGTCTGCATCATTCATTCAAGTTTTTCCACTGATTATGATATGAATTCTTTATATTATTTGTTACATCACAGTAACACTTTTTACATTCTTATTCCACAGTTCTTCCAGTCTTTCCCTAGTTAATGGGCTCTCACTTTTTTCCAGGTTTTTGCTGCCACCCAGTGTATTGCTATGAATATTTTTTAAAAATTGAGCACAGTATTCTCTTTCTTTGGCTTTCTTGACCTCTGTCAGTCAGACATTAAGCATTTATCAAGCATCTACTAATGTGCCAGCCATTGTTCTAAGCACTAGACATACTTCCTTTCCCCTTGCCCCCCAAATTTCTGTTCTCAAAGAGCTCACAGTCTAATAGGGGAGACCACGTGCAAACAACTATGTACAAACAAGCTATATATAGGATAAATAGAAAGTAACTATTAGAGGAAAGACATTAGAATTTAGAGGAACTGAGAAAATCTTCATGTAGAGGGTGGAATTTTAGTTGGGACTTGAAGGAAGCCAGAAAATGAAATTGAAATATAAAAGAATTCCATTTATGAGGGACAACCATTGAAAATGTCCACAGTCTGCTCAGAGAACAAGTAGAAGACCAGTGTTCCTAGATCATAGGGCATACTAGGGAGTTGAGTATATTAGACAAGAGTGCTATCTAATGAGCAGATGAAGAGGCAAGACTGGAGGTCAGAGAGGTTAGGGCTGGATAAGGAGATTTAAGAGTCTGTCAGTATAGAGGTAATACTTGAATACATGGGAGCTGATCAGGCCAAGTGAAATAATTGAGAGAAAGAAGAAAGGAGGGCCCAAGACAGAGTTCTTTAGGCTGCCCACATTTAGTGGATATGATCTAGATAAAGACCCGTGAGAGGAGATTGAGGAGGGGTCAGATAGGTAGGAGGATAACCAGGAGGAAGCAGTGTCATGAAAACCTAGAGAAAGGAAAATATCAGGACATGAGTCAAAGGCAGCACAAAGGCAAAGAAGGATAAAGATTGAGAAAAGGCCACTGGCTTTGGCCAGTTAAGTAAGCGTTGGTGAGGTTGGAAGCCAGACTGAAGAGAGTTTTTAAAAGTGCAAGGAGAGAGGAAGTAGAGGCACTTGTTGTAGATTGGCTTCTCAAGAAATTTAGCCACTAAAGGCATAAGACATATGGGACAGTAATTGGCAGTAATGAAAGGATGGATGCAGTGGGAGTTCTTTGAGGATAAAGGAGCCACGGGCCTGTTTGTAGGCAACAGAGAAGTGACCAGTAGACAGGGAGAGATTGAGGAAGGGGACAGACAGTCTGCTGGAGAAGAGAGGATAGGATGGAATCACTTGTGAACGTAGAGAGGTTGGCCTTGGGAAGGAGAAGGATCCCTTTGTCATGTGAGATAAGGGTAAAACAGAAAGTGTAGCCGAAGGAATCTGAGTGATGGGATGAGGAAGAGAGAAGAGGGAGCTCAGTGAATGACCTCAGGTTTTGGTTGGAGTTTGTTTTTGTTTTTGTTTTTTCAGTAAAATGTGAGACAAGGTTCTCATCTGCGAGAGTGGAGGAAAAGGGAAAGCTGGTAGGTTTGAGGTTGGATAAAGAGGTTTAGAAGAACTGCTGTGAAGAAGGGTACTGGTTAAGAGAATTTCCTAGCAGCAGTAAAGGCCTAGGGGAGGTTATGCAATGAATTAGTAGTGGTCCCAGTCAGCAAGGTTGTGTGATTTTTCTCCACCTGCATTCAGCAGTACATGCACAGGAATATAGTGTTTGCATATCAGTATGGGTGCTGAAGTCCCTTAGTTTCAAGACATGAGTTGAGGCAGAAAGATTGTGAGCCAAGAACTGAATTCATAGAGAAAGGAAATGAACCGGGATTTTGATTTACAGAGGCTAAGATATAAAAAATCACAACACTTAGAAGTATAATAAGCTAAAGGGTAATTCTTAACATCATATAAATTGAGGCCATGATGCTGGGGTCAACAAATGGACATTTCTATATAATTCATGCTACTTAAAGAGCAGTCTGGATAAATTTGGCATATAGGCAAGCTTGCTTGTTAAAACATAAGACTAAATCCAGTTATTAAAAGTATGTAAGCGATTGTGGAACTGAATCTTGTAAACTAAAAGTAAATAAACAAATCAGTTTTTTTTTAAAATTGACCAGATTTGTATCACTTCCCCACATGGATTTTTTTTGCATCATTATGGTCATGTCCATCATTCTTTGACTTTGTATTCTTCACACTCTGACCACAGGCAAGTCACTTAACCATTCCAGGACTCGGGTGTTTTTTTCCTATCAGATGAAATATTCAGACTAGAGGGTCTCTAAAGTTCCTTCAGCTCCAGATCTGTGATCTTACAATTCACTATATGTCATATATATGTCATATGTCATATGACAACCTTATGTCGTAAAATAATAATGATAAAGTAAAAGTATGTAAGCAACTAAACTAATTTAATAATCATTTTGTCAGCATAATTCCCCAAACCCCAGGTTGGTGGCTCTCAGATAATTGCTTTATTGTGAGAGGGTGAATTTTTTCCTCTTATCAAAGGACTGTTCATAAGGTTTATGTTTTAAAGTTTATTTACAAAAAATTGCTTTGGGTGCCATACCAATCAATCTACCAAAAATTACTTCATAGAACTAGAAAAAATAGTGACAAAATTCATTTGGAAGAACAAAAGGTCCAGAATATCAAGGCAGTTAATGAAAAGAAATGCTAGGGAAGGTGGCCTAGCCATACCAGATTTTAATCTCTATTATAAAGCAGCAGTCATCAAAACTGCTTGGTACTGGCTAAGGAATAGAGTAGTGGATCAATGGAATAGAGTGAGTACAAAAGATTCGGTAGTCGACAATTATAGTAATATGCTATTTGATAAGCCCAGAGACCCC
Source organism: Pseudocheirus occidentalis (assembly GCA_028646575.1). Classification (NCBI taxonomy): domain Eukaryota; kingdom Metazoa; phylum Chordata; class Mammalia; order Diprotodontia; family Pseudocheiridae; genus Pseudocheirus; species Pseudocheirus occidentalis. Next base: position 110,259,042 of record CM053599.1, on the reverse strand, counting down.
TGTTTTTGGGATAAGAACTCATTATTTGACAAACTGCTGGGAAAATTAGAATATAGTATGGCAGAAACTGGACATAGACCATCATCTAACGCCGTATTACCAAAGTCAAGTCTAAATAGGTGCATGATCGAGGTATAAAAGCTGATACTGTAAGTACTGGGGAGGCAAGGAATAGTTTACCTGTCAGATTTATGGAGTAGAGAAGACTTTATGACTAAAGAAGAGTTGGAGAGCAGCATAAAATGCAAAATGGATCATTTTGATTACATTAAATTGAAAAGTTTCTGTACAAACAAAGCCAATGTAACCAAGATTAAGAGGGAAATGGGAAATTGGGTGAGAATTTTTATAACTAGTGTCTCTGATAAAGGCCTCATTTCTAAAATATACAGGGAATTAAGTAAAATCTATAAGAATACAAGTAATTCCCCAATTGATAAATGGGCAAAGGATATAAACAGGCAGTTTTCAGAATTAGAAATTAAAGATATTTGTAAGCATATGAAAAAATGCTCTAAATCACTGTTGATTCGAGAAATGCAAATCAAAACAACTTTGAGGTACCACATCTCACCAGTCAGATTGGCTAAGATGACAAAACAGGAAAATGACAAATCCTGGAGAGGATGTGGAAAAATTGGAACACTAATGCATTGTTGGTGGAGCTGTGAACTGATACAACCATTCTGGAGAGCAATCTGGAACTGTGCCCAAAGGGCTTTAAATAATTGCATACCCTTTGACCCAGTAATACCACTTCTGGGGTTGTACCCCAAAGAGATGATAGAAGTAGGAGGAAGACCCATAGGCACAAAAATATTTATTGCAGCTCTCTTTGTGGTAGCAAAAAACCAGAAATTAAGGGGATACCCATCAATTGGGGAATGGCTAAACAAGTTGTGGTATATGAATATAATGGAATACTATTGTGCCAAAAGAAATGAGGAGGAGATGGACTTCATGTTTACCTAGAGAGGCATATACAAATTGATGCTAAATGAGAAGAGCAGAACCAGGAGAAATTTGTACACAATCACAGACACATCCTATGTGTGACAACCAACTTTGACAAACTGGACTCTTCTCAGCAGTGCATAGTTATAAGACAACTCTACAAGTCTCAGGATGGAAGGAGATATCTACATGCAGAAAAAAATGTAGAAAGAACAGAGTTTAAATGGAGACTGAAGCAATCTACATGCTATTGTTCTTTTTCATTTTTGGTTCTCTTTCTTTTTTCCCGTTGTTCACTCCATTGGTTACAACCCTTCTATACAACCAGACTAATGTCCAATTTGAAAATATTTGCAGATCCTATACTTGATTGCATGCCACCATTGGGGAGGGGAGGAGAGGGAGAGGAGAAAATTTGAAACTCAAGAGATTATGGAACTGAATCTTGTAAACTAAAAGCAAATAAATCAAATTTAAAAAAAACTTTTAAAAAATTGCTTTGGAACAACTTGAATGAAATGTTAACTCTCTTGTTCATTACAAAATCCCCCAATTCAGTGACACAGGATGGTGCCTTCCAGCATCTATTATTGGCAACCAAAATGGGCTTTTAGGGACAAATTAGCTGAAGTTACTCATCTATACCACAGTCTGAATTCAGAGAGTTTTCATGGAAAAAGTACTCATAATGTTCTTGAGGTAGAGCAGAAGAATAGGATAGAGTAGGGCCACTCCTTCAGTCTTGTTGCTTCTACCCGGGAGGCAAGGGGAATTCAGAATCTGATTTCTGTGCTCAGAATAACCTCGACAGAGAAGCTCTACATTGTTCCTCCTGATGTTTTCTCATATGTGTAATTATGGTATGGTAGTAATTCTAAAATTCCGTCAGCTGTCCCTTAGTTACAAAATCCCCCTTTTTCTTTGCAACAAATAGAAGTTTTGAATTGCTTTATTGTCAGAATTTTCTTTATCCTAAAAAAATAATAGAAAACATATACGTATATATGTATAAAGTCCCAGAATTTTAGGTGTGAGTATATATTTCTCTCAAATTGGCACATACGCAGTTTCTTTTAAAACATCCATTATTCCAAGTATTTTGGGTTCCTTGTATCACATAGCCTACTCTAAAGGAAAGTGAGTTCTCACCAGGGTAGATTGAAGCCATAACCAGGGATACTTAGGCCTCGGTTTTCTGCTGTGCTGTTCCTGACCATGTCCCTAGATTTCCAGTTCAACCAGTAATTTGAAGTCAGGATTAAGCTCTAAGAATTTCCTGTTGCTGAAAAAAAGGGCCTCTTTTTACTTCACAGGGGAGCTAAGACATCAAAAGTCAGATGTCACAAAATGTTGTTAAAAGAACAATTTCTAGTTCAGCAAGCCTTAAAGTACCTACTGTGTGTAAGGGCACAGTGCTTAGTACATTGGGAATAGAAAATAGTCAAATGTAAAGCAGTTTCTGCCCCTTGGGGATCTTGCCTTGAACTGCAAGATGTACAAGATGTGCAAATCTGTCAGTTATTTGTTTTTACGCGTTGTTATGGTATAAAACGTTCTCCTGGTTCTGCTCACTTCATTCGGTATTTTCTGAACTTAACCCTTTCATCATTTCTTCTAACATATAATACCTTCATAACTCAGCAACCTCAAGAGGCAGTACATTCCATTTTTGGTTAAATAATAGTTATGATTAAGTTCTTCCTTATATGCCTTTCTAACATTCACAGTATCCCAAGAGTTTTAGTGCAGTTTTAAGCTTTAATAACTTTTTAAACCTTAGGAGCTTAAAATTGCAAAAGACTTTTGGGATCCTCCATATAGTCCAGGTGAAACTTTTGTGTGTGTGTGTGTGTGTGTGTGTGTGTGTGTGTGTGTGTGTGTGCGTGTGCGCGTGTGTGCGTGTGTGCGCGCGCGCGTGCGCACATGCAGTTATTTTGTCACTTCATTTCAAGAAGTACATTTGTAGAAAGTTTTCTTGGGTATTTTGTAAATTATATGTGATGTAAATTGAGTAATAGTTCACTTAGGAAAAAACAAACTTTGTTTTCTCTTTCAGGTGCTATTTCAAGTGGTTTTAGGCTGGAAGAGTCTCCGTTTGTTCCATATGAATTTATGAACAGCAGTAATTCACCAGCCAGTCCTCCTGGTTCAATTGGGGATGGCTGGCCACGTGCCAAATCGCCTAATGGCTCTAGCAGTGTTAACTGGCCACCAGGTAAACACTGAACTGTTTGGGGTTTGTTTGTGTGTTTTCATTATGAAGAGTATACCCTCGTCATTATTGAAATACACTTAGAAATGGTCACTACATCAGTACTCTTCAGGTTTGTAATCTTGAAAGTATTTATTCCTTGTAGCAAATAATTCTTCCTGTCCTAAGCCCAGTGATGCAGAATAACCTTCTCAATGAAGACCACTCCCAGTCCCCTGCTGCTTGTCTCCTCTCTCGTGTCTCCTTCCAAAGGCCCTACCCAACTCTGCCTGCCCCTTCTGTTTTTTCCCTTTTGAGTCATTCCAGATGAAATTTTCCTTCTTAAATGTTTTCCTCTTGTGTACTTTCTGTCTTCTGACACTCACAGAAATTTGAATTCTATGCCTCTCCAGTCATCTTCTTCAATACCTATTGTACCTTTTCTCATACACCCTAAAACACTGGATTAAGAGGGGGCCTGGCTATCTGCACGCCCCACTTTCAAACCCTCCCTTTCCTGCCATCACCCAGGAACTTCTCCTTTGGAGTTTGTCTCCTCTCAGCCTGTCACCCTGTCATCCAGTTTTGTTTTTTTTTTACCAACCCTCAGATCATTCTTCTTGCTTTCTCCAGGAGTTTAGTAGCTGTCTGACAGTCTTATCTCCACCCTTACCTTCCTCCACCTTATACATGGAGACTTGAAGTGTGTGTGTGTGTGTGTCTGTGTATCTGTGTCTGTATTGTGTGTTGATGTTCTCTCAAGCACCTCCACCTCTCATGACCTCTACTTTCACTCCACCTCTGCCATAGTTATGAAGTCATAGTTACACCCTTGAGAGAAAGGAGACAGTCATTTCTTCAGTGCCTACTATGTGCCAGGCACTATGCTAAGCTCTTTTATAAATATTATCTCATTATGCTCTAATTATCTCACAACAACCCTAGAAGAAAGGTGCTCTTATACCTATTTTTTCAGATGAAACTGATAAGTGTCCAAGGACAAATTTGAATGGAGGTCTTCTTGACTCCAGGCCAAACTCTCTACTCACTATGCCACCCAATTGCCTTGATCTTGCCATCACCCAGAAGAATTGCACATCCTTTATCATGAACTTTAACATCCTCTCATAACCATAATTTCTTATCCTTCCATCTCTCCCTATTCCTCATTCTTCCTAAACCTATTCTTTGTCCATATGGTGACTTCTAGCCGCTCTGTCCTCCACTGTTCTTCCAGGCTGTCATCCCTGTACTGGCTTCATTCTTCTTAGTCTTCACCAGTTCAACTCATATACTGTCTTCTACTCTCAAAGCTCTTGCCTCTTTATCTTATCAGTGGTTATTCATACCTTTACTAGAACCCAACCCTGAAAAACTCCAGTTGCCCACTTCCTCCGATCCTGTTAAATGGCATTGGAAGAAGCCAGACAACCACACCACTTCAGATTTATAGTGGCTGATATCAGCTGGGCCCTCCCTGCCATAAAATAATCATTTTACCCTTCCTTTACTGATTCCTATCCTCCACTTCCAATAGCAGCTATTTTAGATTCTTTCTTCAAGCTTTCCAATCCCGCTTTTCTCCCTTCCCTCCTCCTTTACCTCTGTTCTACATTTCAAACCCCTCACACCCTTCATTATCTCCTCCATTGCCCAGTTCTCTGATGGAGTTCCTGCCCCTCCCCAGACATCCCTTCTTTCTAATCTTCAGTCTCTTGCATGTCCACTTTTCCTCATTCATCTCCTTGACCTCTCTTTAACCTTTGATGCATTGGAACAAGCCCTCCTCATGGATTTTTTTTTATTCCCTTAGCTTTCATAACATTACTTTTAGCTTAACTCCTATTTGTCCATCTGACCATTCTTTTGCAAGATCATTATAAGGTTGGATGAATCACGGGGCCCTCTCTTACACATTCTTATTTCTCTCCTCTTTCTCATTTTTAGGGCCTCATCAGCTCTCATAAATCATCATCTCTATATGGATTACTCCAATATCTACATATCTCTAGTTCTTACCTCTCATCTCACATCATTGGCTGCCCTTTTAACACCTCAGACTCAGCATATCTGCTGCCAAGCTTGTGATTTTTCTCCCTAGATCTGACCGTCCTCCTAATTTCCCTGCTTATCCTGAGAGTATCGCTGTTGTTCCAGTCACTTGGGTTCTCAGCACTGGAGTCATTCTTGACTGTTTTCTCTGTCTTCCATGTCTAATCACATGCTGAGTCTTGTCATTTCTCCTTTCACTACATCTCTTGTCTGTTTGCTTCTCTCTGCTCAGTCACCAACCTTGTTCTGGTTCTTGCCTCCCACTTGGACCGATTGACTTCCCTGTCTCAAATCTCTTCCCTCTCTAGTCTATCCTCTACACAGCTGCCAAATTCATATCCCTAAAGCCCCGGTCTGAAGGGCAGGCCTTGCCCAGGAACCTCTGTCAGTTTCCTTTTGCCTCTTAAGAGAAAATACTAACTCCTCTGTTGGCATCTAAATCCCTTCACAGTTTAACTATAGCTTACTTCTCCAGGTTTATTACATATTCCTCCTCTTCATGCACTCCTTATGTTTCAACCAAACTAAGCCACTTGCTATTTCTGTTGCACAGTGTCCCATCTCAGTGCCTTTGTCCAAATTGTCTTCATGTGTAACATGCTTTTTCTTTCCCTGGTTAAGCCTTTTTTGATTCTCCTAGTTGCTAGTTCCCTCTCCTCTAACAGCCCTCAAAATTACTTGTATAAATCTTGTATTTCCCTCCAGGTACACATTTAGTTTTTCTCCAATACAATAGAAATTACTTGAGGGCAGGAACTCCCGTGTCCTTACATTTCCAGTGCCTAGCACCTAGCAGAATCTTTCTTTTTTTCAGTCTATTCATTTATTTTTAGTTTTCAACAGTCATTTCCACAAGATTTTGAGTTACAAATTTTTTCCCTGTCTTTCCCCTACCCCCCACCCCAAGATAGAGAGCATACTAAATACCCTCTCCCCCATTCTGTTCTCTTTTATATCCTCCCCCTTAACCCCCTTAATTTTCTAGAAGGACAGGATGGATCTCCATATCCCAGTGCCTATATGTCTTATTGCCCAGTTGCATGCAAAAAACCCAATTATTTATTTATTTATTTTTTAGCATTTGTTTTTTAAAACTTTAATTTCCAGATACTTTCCCTTCTTCCCTTCTCACCCATCCCCACTAGGAGGACATGCAATTCAATATAGGTTATATGTGTGTAGTTACACAAAAAGTTGCTATAGTAGTTGTATTGTGAAAGACTATATTTCCCTCCATCCTGTCCCACTCCCCACTTATTCTGTTTTCTACTTTGACCCTGTCCCTTTTCAAAAGTGTTTGCTTCTAACTACCCTCTCCCCCAAGATGCCCTCCCTTCTGTCATGCTCCCTCTTATCCCCTTCCCCCCCTACTTTCCTTTAGGGAAAGATAATCAATTGAGTGTGTATGTTATTCCCTCCACAGGCCAAATTCAATGAGAGTAAGGTTGTCCCATTCCCTTTCACCTTCCTGCTCTTCCCCTCCATTGTAACAATTTTTTCTTGCCTCTTTCATATGAGATAATTTACCCTATTCTATCTGTACCTTTATATTTCTCCCGATATATTCCTCTCACCTCTTAATTTTATTTTTTAGATATCATCCCTTCATCTTCAACTCATTCTGTGCCCTCTATGTATACATGTGCAGACATATACACATACTCACATATATTTATGCACACATATACCCCCCTATACATAGCATATATATGTATGGATGTGTGTGTGTGTGTATGTGTGTGTACACACATATATATTCCCTTCAACTATCCTTATACTGAGAAAAGTCTCATGAGTTACAGTTATCGTTTTTCCATGTAGGAATGTAAATAGTCCAACTTTAATAAGTTCCTTATGATTTCTTTTTCCTGTTTACTTTCTCTTGCTTCTCTTGATTCTTGTATTTGAAAGTCACATTTTCGGTTCAGCTCTGGTTTTTTCACACCTAGTAGAATCTTAATAAATACCTGGTGAATAAATGAACATCATTGTACTAATTTGATGTTTGCAGTGGTTCTAGATAATTTGTAGTATGTGTTTCTAATATGGGTATGACCTCTTAGGGTTTCTTTTTTAACATGCTTTCAGATCTTGCTTTTTCAAAATATAAAGAAAGAAATGTGATTTTTTTGTTCTTTCTTTTTTTTTTTTTTCAGCACCAAAGGGTTTAGAGCGAAACTTTGGGGGCTTAGTATCCATTTATACTATTAAAAATTGCTAAGGATACCTCCCCAAAGAGTTTGGCTTCCTATGGGTTATATCTGTCCATATTTATTGTATTAGAAATTAAAACATCTTAGTATTATTTTGAAAATACTGTTGACCTTGCAGGTTCCCTAGTAAGGAGTCTTAGCAACCTCTGGGGATCCTCATGCCGTATTCACTGAGAAAAACTACAGATTTAGAGCATTAAAGAGACCTTACAAATTTCCTGCCCAACACCCTAATTTTATTAATGAGGAAACAAAGTAGATAAGTAACTTGGCCCAGGACACAGGTACTGTGGCTTCAAATCCAGTGTTCTTTCTGTTATAGTGGAGACCACTGCAATATTTCCAAATTAATCCATTTTAAAGTATTTGATCAAAGTATTTGATCACTCACTGTCTACCTTAAGTTTAGTATAATCTCAAACTCTAGTATGTATTCTATTTAATATATAAATCAGAAGGGAGCAAATATTAATAAAATATCTAATGCATTTAAAGATCATCTTCAGTTTTTCAGTGAAACAGAAAGAGAGAAATAGAAGCTTGTCCTATTCTGCCCTGGTTCCAGATAGAATGTTTGGGGAAAGCACTATCAGTTCATTCTAAATCAAATAATTCAGTATTATCTGTGTTAATTCACTGGTTATTTTAAGATATTAATTAGAATCTAGAAATACATCTTGATAAATGTTTGCAATTTTCACAACTGCATGAGTAGAAATTCTTATTTTCATTATGGAATATGATGTAATGATTAAGTTTTGAAATTTTTTCTGATTTTTCATTTATAGAATTTCGCCCTGGTGAACCATGGAAAGGTTATCCAAACATTGACCCTGAAACTGACCCTTACGTCACTCCTGGCAGTGTCATAAACAATCTTTCAATTAATACTGTGCGGGAAGTTGACCACCTCAGGGACAGGAATAGTGGTAAGTAGGTCATACAAAAGTTAGAATTCGTGGTGATATGTGGGGTACCTAACTTAGGGATGAATCAGAGTTGATACAGGTTGGTGGCAGCAAAAATCCACACCTCATTACCATACTGCACTTGAAAAAGAAACAAAAAAAGCAAAAATTCTCCTTTTCTGACAGAATGCCCTGTTTCATCTAGTTGTAACTAATAACTGGTTTTTAATTAGTGTCATCTTCACTAATTAAAAGGCACATTTTGTTACTGTATATTAACAACTCATTAATACAAAGAACTGAAAAATTAACTTTAACAACTTTTGTGCAGTCAGCAACAATATAGTAATTTTAAGTTAGGCATTATTATACAGATTACACCACATTTACTGTTGAATGTTTTTACAAATTTTATTGTACTATTTCAAATAGCAAACCTTATATATTAAGTTTCTCTTTATGAAAGCCATAGATGTTACTGTAAATTTTGTAAAATCTATTAATTGGGCCCTCTTCTTACTTGCTCTTTGTTACCTTCATCTATAAAGTTTCATTGATGACGTTTTATTTTGTTTTCCTTCCTTCTCCCCAAGTTTTTTTGTGGGGACAAGTCTAACGATTACTTTCCAATGGGATAATTGTTTCTTCGACCTGTTTGGGTCCAAGAATGAATACTATATAGAACTACTCCTGATATGCTACATTCAACAAGATTTCTTAAATCTTGAAAATTAACTTTTTTAATGCATAAAAACACTTTGTTTTTTTGGCTTTTTGGAGGGGAAGGCAGGACAATTGGGGTTAAGTGACTTGCCCAAAGTCACACAGATAGTAAGTGTTAAGTATCTGAGGCTGAATTTGAACTCAGGTCCTCCTGACTCCAGGGCTGGTGCTCTATTCACTGCACCACCTAGGTGCCCCTTTAAATTAAATTTTTTTTTAATGTTACCATTTGAAATCCACCATAACTTACTGTGCTGCCTGAGCAAAGCAGTGTAGAAGGGCATCAGAATACAAGGATGCTCTTCCTACTCTGCTGCTCACTCAGCTTTGACTTGGTGGCAAGTCACGTCATTGCTTTGTGCCTCAGTTTCCTCATTTGTAAAATATGATATGCAGCCCACCTTTTGAGGTTGTCAGGTTGAGAAAAGCATTTTGCAAACTAAAAATTGCAATTAAAATGAGAGCTGTTATCATCATCTTAATTATTATTGTATTGGCTTGTGTTTACTGATCACAATCAACCATGTAAATAATATAGTCAGGTGTGCAGTGTTGTAGCATAGTGAGGCTTACAGGATCACAGATTTAGAAATGGAAAAGACTTCAGAATGGTGAAGCTCCCCTGAGGGCTGCATGCAGCTGTCTTAAACAGTGTCTGTGGGCTGAAGGCAGAAACTTAGTAAGACCATAGGCTTAAAGCCATCTTGTTATAGCCAGGGTACAGTAGAAAGGGTTTTAATGTCAAACACATGCTTAATTGCTGTGTTACTTTGAAAATAGTAATTATAAGTGCAGTAACCCATTTAATGGGTTGTCAACTAAGAATACATTATTACTTTGCAAATATAGCTTTACTATATCCTTGTGGTACAGTAATAATGGCTCACATTTCCATAATACTTTACAGTTTGCAAAGTATTTTCCTTAAAACAACCCTGTTAGGTGGGCAATTTGTTTTTTCCCCCCATTTTATAGGTGAGGAGAAAGTCATGACTAACAGTTCTCAGGACCAGGGTTTGAGCACAGATCTTATTTCAAGTCAGACAGTTTTTTTGCTATCTGTACCATTCTTCACTAAATGGCAGTTAGTGCTTATAAAGTATATTAAGAATCATTCCCAATCTAACTTTAAAATTCCACATTAATGCAAAACCTTTTATAGGAATTCTTAACCTGGGGTCCATGAATTTGTTTTTATTTTGATAAATGTTCTTCAGTATAATTGGTTTACCTTATCCTGCACGTTTTATTTAATGCATTTAAAAATGATTATTCTGAGAAGGACTTCTCCACATATTTCACCAGACTGGCAGAAGGGGTGCTCCATGACACAAAACACGTTAAGGACCCTTTTGTGGAGACTTCAACAAAGCAGATAAACCAGAGCATTTTCCTTGTCTTGGGTACTTCATTTAGTCCTGAAGATTTAAAGATCTTCACACTGTCATAAAACAGTGGTTAAAAGGGATATTGTGTACTGCATTTCCTGGGTGCCAGGTACTGTGCCCAGCACTAAAGAATAGTTCTCCTGTTTGATCCACACAACCACCTGGGGTGCTGAGGACTGTTATTACCCCCATTTTACAGATGAGGAAGCTGAGGCAAACCAGTGAAGTGACTTGCCCAGGGTCATAGGATGAAAGAAGTATAAGTTGCCTTCAAAATTATGTAAAAAATGAAGTATTACCAAGTGAAATCATAGCATTTTAAAGCTAAGAATGGACATTATTAATAATAAGAATAACATTTCTGTTGCACTTTACATTTTACAAAACACTCCGTATTTCACAGATGAGGAAAAGAAGTAAAGTGGTTTGCCTTTAGTCACATAAATAATAAGTGGTAGAACCAAGACTTGAACGAAGACCTTCTAACTCCCAAATTGAGTACTTTCCTTGTGTCACAGAGCCTTTCTTAGAACAGACGATCCTAAGGCTTCCTGGCCAAAATTACATACCGGATTTTTGTTTATTTTAGGTTTACATCATTCATTTCCATGAGATTTTGATTTACAAATTTTCTCCCCGTCTGTCCCCTACCCACCACCCCAAAACAGCGATCCTACTGTATGCCTCCTCCTCCAATCAGCTCTCTCCAAATCCTCCCCCATCACCCCTCTGGCTTTCTAGTAGGGCAAAGTGGATCTCCCTACCCCAGTACCTGTGTATTTCCCTCCTTCCTATCCCACCTACCTCTCCACCCCAGCCTGTTCTGTTCTCTACTTTGTCCCTGTCCCTTAACAGAAGTGTGTGCTTCTAACAACCCTCCCCCCAAAACCTGCCCTCCACCCCATCATCCCCCCTCTTATCCCCTTCCCCCCTACTCTCCTGTAGGCCAAGATATCCAATTTAGAGTATGTCATTCCTTCCCTAAGCCAACTTCAGTGAGAGTAAAGATGACCCATTCCCTTTTGCCTTCCTGTTCCCCTCCACTGTAACAGTTATCCCTTGCCTCTTCTATGTGAGATGATTGACCCCATTCTGTCTCTTCCTGTTTCCTCTCATACTATTCCTCTCCCACCTCTCAATTTCACCTTTTAAAATATTATCCCTTTTTATTCAGCTGATCCTGTGCCCTCTGTCTATGTACACACACACACACACACACACACACACACACACACACACATACACATACACATACACACACTCACATATGCATTCATATGCATATATACCCTCCTATATAGACATATGTATATGTCTATTTTTATATTCCCCTCACCTATCCTCATACTGAGAAAAGTTTGATTAAGTTACAATTATTGTTTTTCCATGTTGGCATGTAAATAGTTCAACTTTGATAAGTTCCTTATGATTTCTTTTCCATGTTTACCTTCTCATGCTTCTTGTATTTGAGTGTCAAATTTTCTTTTCAGTTCTGGTTTTTTCCTCCAGAATGCTTGGAAGTCTTCCACCTCACTGAATGTATATACCAGATTTAAGGAAGAGCTGTTATCCATATCTTGTTGAAATGTGTTTGTGTTGATGCCCCCTCCCCCCCCACCAGTCAAAGAGGAGACTCAAACTGAGGGAATGCCAGCTCAGAACCAGGTCTCCTAATAATCAAAAGTCCATTGCTTTTCCTATAACATGATGCTGCATGACAGGATAGTAGCAAAGTATTGTCGGAGAAGCCAAGGGGAGAAACTTCCTAGGAGAAGGAACAAGATCATGAGTAATCTTAAAGATTAAGTTCTAGTAGGCAGATTACGAAGAATTAAAGAGGTTTTTTTGGTTGGTTTGTTTTGTTTTTCAACAAAGAATGGAAAGAAGTAAATTAGCTCAGTAGTGATGCAGCTCTGTTCATTGGGAGGAAGGTCTGATGGTGAGAGGTGGGGCAGGGCATTTTGTGGTGTTCTAGGAAAGGAAATTTTTCTTCCCTTTTTAATTGTGTAAGTTTTAACTATAAAACCATTACTACTAGACTGACTTCTGAGAAAACAGCATTGACAGGAGAGGGAGAGCACGTGTTCTCACCAATATAAGACTGATTTGCAAGATAGCTTTCCAAGAATATCAGTTGGGCTCGTGGTCAGAATGTTAATGCTACATGGGGTCCTGAGAGATCATTCTTCCATCCCCTTCATTGGACATGTGGAACAGTCCTGCAGGGGGGAGTGAAGCACAGTATGGTAGTAACGTGTGTCACATTCTGCATGTACATCTTGTCTCTCTCTCTCTTTTTTTGGAGGGCAGTTGGGGTTAAGTGACTATATCTTGTCTCTTGTTCTGTCATGTTTGTCTATTTCAATTTCATGGAATTCCTCACTTCTAGTAAAGTGCCATACAGTGTGTTACTGTGTCCTGAACTAACTTAGATGTTCCCTTCAATACAGGGTCATCCTCATCTCTGAACACCACGCTGCCTTCAACTAGTGCCTGGTCATCCATTCGTGCCTCCAACTACAATGTTTCCCTCAGCAGTACAGCACAAAGCACTTCAGGTAGCCCCTCTAACCCACGGTTTGCCAAGAGAAGGAAGAGTTTGAACAAAGTCAGTTGTTTGCAATACTTGCATTGGCCTCCCCTTTATTCATTCCCTTGTGTCTAAAGTGTTATATGGTGTCTTTTCGAAAAGTCTTTTTGTTCCATTCAAAAATGGGTAAGTGGATTCTTTTCTTCCATGTACAGTTGTGGGAAATAGCTGTCATCCTGAAAATTGACATGCACTACCTATACTTTCTTCCCATATGTTAGCCATGTTATTTCAGCACTGTTGAGTGCTCAGTCCCCATTTCCAAAGTAAATTATTCCTTTTAAAGTCTACTGAATGTAGTATTAGGCTGTTTTTACTAAATTGTGCTATTGTGGCATCTACTATACAAAAGTCTTAAATCTACGTCCAAATAAAACCAACAAATGTTTGTATGCAGTGATCAAATGTCTTTAGGTTTCCTGTTTTGTGGTATCATTTTTTCTTTATCTTTTTTTTCCTCTGAGTAGCCAGAAACAGTGATTCCAAATCAACATGGTCTCCTGGTTCAGTCACTAACACCTCTCTGGCTCATGAGCTGTGGAAGGTCCCTTTGCCACCTAAAAACATCACTGCTCCATCCCGCCCACCACCGGGATTAACTGGTCAGAAGGCCCCCTTGTCTACATGGGATAATTCCCCTCTTCGTATAGGTGGAGGATGGGGAAATTCTGATGCCAGATACACCCCAGGTAAGATTAAGGAATTTTGTGTGGTCTCCAAGGTGAAAAATTTAATTAGTAATAGAATGGGAGAAAGAGCATTGAGTTAATTAGAAGATCTGGGTTCAAGCTACAGCACAGAGACTTAACTAACTATGTAATCTTGACAGTATTACCCATTCTGAACCTGTTTTCACATTGGTAAAATGGAGATTATACTACCTGCCTAAAAGTGTTGTAAGGAAAGTGCTTTATAAATGATGAAATGCTATGTAAATAAAAGGTGTTATCTACTATCATCTAATTGATTCCATGGGTCTACTAACTGTGGTTACTGTGATACTTTGAAAAATCTCTCATCTCATCTTCTCACCACACCTTTCATCCTGTGCAGTTTTTCTCTAGGATGCCACAGTAACACTTAGACTGTCTGTCTGTTGTGTTTTTATGCCAACTACGTCAAAGACAGATCTTCTTTTGTGGCAATGCATATCGTTGATGTTTTCTATCACATCTTGAGCTCATCCTCATTTGTAACATGGTATATAACTTATGAATCTTTGCATCACCCTTTGAATCATCTGCAGTTTTGATTTTTATGAGGTTGTGGTATTCCATGATTCATGCCATATAATGTCATCTGTAGAATATTGGTGTTAAAGTGGGCTTTTGCACTATCACAGTTTGGGATCATTGAAAGCAATGCCCAATTTCCCAAAAGCAATCCAGCCCCATTTCTTCCTGTTCAATTCCAGACCCAGCTCATTATCCATCTGCAACGCCTGCCCAAGATACACATATTGATGGACTAATTCGATGGGCTGCCGGTCCAGGTGCATGTCATAATCTTCCAGGAAATACGGGTTATTGGTTTTTGTTGTTTTTTTTTTCCATTGACTTTGACATCTTTCCCTCGTTCGTAATGTCCCGTTGTAGTAGATGACATGCAGTAGTGCAGCACATCAGATCTCCTACTGTTGTTTTTCTCTCTGCAATGGGATGAATGAGTTAAGTACCCACTTCTTAGCCTGCCCTGTCCTCAGCATATTGGAGATTCTTGCCTAGAGAGGCAGAGCTGCCAGTGGCCAGGATTCTAGATCTCTTGACACTTTTATCCTTTGAAAGTTTCTTTTAAAAATGCCACTATTGAGCCAGAGTATTTTTCCTTGAAGAAGGAATTAGACATTATAAAATGGTGGCAGAGGTTTTCACTCTAAAAATGATAAGGTGCCCATCCAGTAGTGTGGAAACAAACAGGCAGATGCCATGGGGTTCACCTGCCTTTGAGTGTCCCTCAACCACGTGGAGCAGACGCTGCCCTTTGCAGGATTGATTCCATGTGAAACTTGTAGTATTGGTCTATGCATCATTTGTTCTCTGCCACCACCTTCCTCCTCATGTGTCGGCCCCAGCTAAATGGCCAGAAAATGACTCAGTATCTTAGCCATCTCTGCATCTCTGGAAATGCGCGAGTGCCTACTATACTCTAAGGGAGTTCACAGTCTTCATAAATGTTGACTGAGTGTCTCACTAGTTTCCTTTAGATAATCCACACCCTGGGCTGTCACTACCTGAATAATATGGCCTGTTTTGGTGTCACTTTATGCAGCTAAAGAACTAGTCATTTCTTTGTTCTTATTCCTGTTTAGGTTCAAGCTGGGGTGAGAGCAGCTCAGGGAGAATAACAAATTGGCTTGTTCTAAAAAATCTTACGCCTCAGGTAAGAACACAATGCATCACAGAGGAGCCACCAACCGGCAGCCCCCATGATGAGAAAGCTTGCCATTCTGGCTTAACCCGGCCAGACACTGGTCTCTTGAGCATAGCATTTGCAGCATGTTGCTCCTGAATTGGCCACAAGTGCAGAACAGGGGCTCAGAGTTAGTTACTTGTGTTGTACTGTATGTCCCTAGTACTGACGACTGTGAGCTAAATGACAACAGAGACCGTAGTTTACGTGAACATTCTTCTCTCTCTCTCCCTCTCTCTCCCTCTCCCTCCCTCTCTTTCTCTCCCTCTCCCCCCCCCCCACATAGAGAGAGGTGCTTCCTACAAAGTAGATGGATCCCCCCATCCCTGGAGGGCATCTGACCATAACTAAGGCTCTGCTTCAGATGCATAGGTCTTTGGGAGACACATACACATGCACACGTGTATACATTTTCCCCTGGGGACAGGAGCCAGGATGATAATTAGTAGGGAACTACAGAGCATTCAAGACCACTGAAATTTTGCCCAGAGATTATAGAGTTGAGGAGGAGCTAGTACCCACTGAGTAACTGAAGCAGGATACGGGTAAGCCTGGGAGCCAGCGTTCCTTAAGGTGGTGAATGGTATCAGAGGGAACTTCCTGCACATGCACACACCCCACACCTGGCTGGTAATGATGGCTTGTTTGCTTTTCCCAGATTGATGGCTCCACCCTGCGTACTCTGTGCATGCAGCATGGTCCACTCATAACATTCCATCTGAACCTCCCACATGGTAATGCATTGGTCCGTTACAGTTCAAAAGAAGAGGTAGTGAAGGCACAAAAATCTCTGCACATGTAAGTTGGAGCATTTCTGTCCTTGAATGATTTCCTAGTGATGGGTAGAGGGTAGGAGGAGTGTGGGGTGGGTAGTTTTGTATTATATACAGAACTCGGAATCATTGATTATTATGGTGACTCCCTGTTCTGGAGGGTCGTGTGTGACAAACAGTCCAGAACATAATCGCACCTTGTATTCTTCTTCCTCAGGTGTGTATTGGGGAACACTACTATTCTTGCTGAGTTTGCCAGTGAAGAGGAGATTAGTCGTTTCTTTGCACAAGGCCAGTCTCTGACTCCCTCTCCTGGCTGGCAGCCTTTGGGGTCCAGCCAGAGCCGACTGGGATCCATTGACAGTTCCCATTCATTCTCCAACCGCAATGATCTAAATCACTGGAATGGTGCTGGGCTGTCGGGAACTAGCAGTGGAGACCTTCATGGCACTTCACTCTGGGGGACCCCAAATTATTCCACAAGCCTGTGGGGTACCCCAAACAGCAGTGACACCAGGGGAATTAGCAGCCCATCCCCCATCAACGCTTTCCTTTCTGTTGACCACCTAGGTGGAGGTGGAGAGTCCATGTAACTTTGGCAGTTTCAGCTAATGAACTGTGACCTCAAGATATAACAAAGCAGCACTAATTTGGACTTTCCCACCTATAGCCAGGGGTCACCTGTGGAAACAGTTACTTTCTGCACATTTTCCACTTTGTTTTTAGCCCAAAACATATCAGTTTGAATACTTGAATCATGCAGGCCAACATTATAATGTGAAAAAGTATATATTTACACTTCCAGATAGTGCTATACATATTAAACTGCTTCAGATGAGCTCATTTGTGTATATTCATCATGTGTATTCTTTGAATTTCTTTCTTTCTTTTTTTTTTTTGCATTTTTTGCTGAATATAATGTTGGGAGTATGAGCTTTTTTAACGTTGCACTGAATGATGTTCTCTCCGTCTAATCGGCAATATGGGGGTGCAGCCGTTCAAGTGTAAATGTTTACTCAAGGAACATGAACAAACAGTGTGCTCTGCCAGGCCTTGCTGTTTGCCTACCTTATTGTGGTATTGTGGAGTTTAAAGACCCAGATATGATGCTGACTTAGAATTATTAATTAAAGTATTGCACCAGTTTTTTTGTTTTTGTTTTTTTCGCGTGTAAACTAAAGAATTTTCGCTACACAGTTTGAAAAACTGTGGCCACAGCTGTGACTTGCAACCCAACCTGCGAGCCAGGAGGGTCCTGCACTTTCAATAGGCTTTCCATTTTGTTTTGAGGTCCCCTGCGTCGGGTCCTCTTGTTTACAGAATTTTGTTTTTTTTTATTGAGAAAAATGTTTACTCTTCCATCACTTAAAAAAATTTTTAAAAAACAAAAAAAGAATGGAGGATGATAAGATGCTTTCTATCTCTGGGAATAAGGAGCAGCGTTCGGCCGTGTTCTTTTGTTTTCTATCCTTATCTCCTAAATCAAAGAGCATGGTTCTCAGGAAAACCAGTTCCCTAGTAAAAACTCCTTGTAGTTTCTTATAGGAAAAAAAAAACCCAACTTTTAGCACTGATACTACTTATTGCTCTGTAAGACTTTTCTCTGCCAAAAAATAATGCTTCAAGCTGGAGTTTGACATACGCTTTCCGATGCTGTCTTTTTATTAGTGAGTGAGGATGGTTTGCTAATATTCAGTAGTTATTACAGTTTTTGTAACCCCATCAAGTGGCTCTGTTTCTGCTCTCCTGTGACTGTGTTAACATTTGACTGTTGTATGTACCTTAAAGCCGAGTTCAGTAACTATGCACCTGTAACCAAGCTTTTGGGCTTACAGAATCGTTTGTTGTATAAAGGAAAAAATTTTAAATGTTCAAAGCGTTGTTGCAAAAGTTACGAGTTACATCTTATTTCTATTTTTTTTTTTTTGCCACAAACGGTGTTATAATGAATGCTTGCTTAGTCAGTGCAAAGAGACTAAACAAGGATAAAAATAATTTTTAATAGTGCAGAATTCACCATCATGTCATTGCCTTGATTCTAAATGTCTGTGTCCCAAGATGCAAAAGAAGTCAGTGGCTTTTAACTGTTTACAAATAGAATGTGATTGTAAAATGTACAGGTTGGTTGTGTTTGAATTATGAAATTTCTTCAGATATTAATAAATCATGACATTCTGGCTGCTCAGCACTTATCTGTCTCTCTTTTGTGTTACTGGGATGGCGTTTTCTACAAGGAGAATCTTATTTGCTCTGGCTGTGATTAGAGCTTTGGGTTCTTCAAGAGGGACCAAATGACAAAAACAGAATACTCACCCACACCTGAATGTCCGATCTCAACTTTAAAATAGCCACAATCTCTCAGAAATAGTGGACAATTATCAAAAACGTCCATTCACTCTTTTCTTCCCCTTTGAACACCTTCCCATCCAGAATCCTCCCAACCATTTGAGCCCTCCTGACACCTCAGCAAGATATTTGCAAATAAGGAGAGCATTTTGAAAAACAGGTTCATTATATGGAAATACAGTAGTGCTAAATTGTTTTACCTTAAGTTACACAAAGTTATCACATTTAACTGGTCCTTTTCACAGTGGCCTAACTATGGGGAGCATGTCCTGTGTGTAGGCATACCCCACCTAATGTCAGTATTTGTTCTGTGAAAAAAATGTTACCTGAAACAGTTACAGGTTAGACCAATCCCATTACCAGTCTTGAAGAACCAGCCAAATGGATGTTCATCCCAACTGTACAGTAGGGTTTGGTTATAGTGTATTAATAATGTTGTCGAGCAACCTTATGAATGACATTTGCCTGTATGCCACTGGCTGCCTTTTCAAGCTGTTTTGCATTACTTTCAGCTTTTCAAGTGTTAATTAACATTGGTTGGACAATGCAAGCTTTGCTTCTCAACACACTTAATCTGTAATTACTTCCGTACTGACTAGTTTTCCAAAACCAAAACTGACTTTGGAAAATCTGGGTTCAGAAACCTTTGGGGGGTTATATTAGTTGATATTTGGGGTTTTGAATTGACTCTTAATTGTGAATTAATCATTGCATTAATTGTATCGTTCCAAGTGTTTAGGAAGTTTGAGCCTGTTGTGTGAAAATAAAATGTAGTTGATTTTAAGAATGGCAACGCTGGTGTTTGCTTTTAGTATTCAGTATCCTCTTACAAGATAGAGATTTCTCCAGACTTATGGTGTTAAGGGTGCAACAAAAACCAAATCAAAACATTAGGGAATGGGAGAATACGGGGGTGGGGGTTGTGTGTGTAGAGAATGGAAAGTTCTGATTGACAACTGTGTATACAGGGTCTTAGTGCAATTTTAAGCTTTAATAGCTTAATGGATTTAACAGCTTAAAACTCCATTCATAGTCTTGGGACACCCTGTATATAATTTGAATAACCAACATAACCAACTCATTGAAACTGGGGGAAGGGAGTCATGCTGCTTTGGGAGGTAGAAGGATGAGCTGGAGTCTGACATTGCTGTTGAGTGAAGTGCTGGAGCAGGCCAGGTCCAAACTTCAGATGAACTAAAGTTTGGGGAAGAAACACTCAATGGAAAACTTGGAGCAGGGGCTAAAGGGAAGGCTTAATTAGTTGGGTGAATTGAGTAGGTAACAAGAAGTATCTGAGAAAGTTGAATTGGAAATGACTAAGATCCCAACACTTCTGCTTCTCCCCTAAGGTTCAGAAGGTCTGTCTTCCAGCAAATCTGGCCCTGCAGAGGGTGTGGGGAAAAGGGTGTCCCCGGAGGCATGATCTAGCACCCAGAAGAGAATAGTCGATGCAACTTCCTTTGCTTCATAACCAACACATTTATGTTATCCTTTAAGATTTATACTGTTTCCCTCACAGTAACACTTGGAGATAGGTAATATTACCTGCATTTCACAAGAGAGGTGACCAAGGCTCAGCTGGGTAAAGCTCAGCCTTGCCAGGGGTCACACTGCCAGTGTCAGAATTAAGAAGGTATTATGAAGGCTTTCTTCTAGATCCATTTTGTACTTAATATGGTATATTTTGTGAGATGTGCTAAACCAGGGATGAGGAACCTGTGGTCTCTGGGCCCTCAGGTGCAGCCCTTTGACTGAATCCAAACTTCACAGAACAATCCCCTTAATAAAAGGATTTGTTCTGTGAAACTTGGACCCAAGGACCTAGAAGGCCACATGTGGTCTCGAGGCTACAGGTTCCCCACCCCTGGATCCCAGTTTTTCCCAGACAGCTTTCCAGTTTTCTCAGTGTTTGTCACAGACATCCTTACCCAGAACTTGAGTGTTCTTGGATTCATTCTCTATTTGTATATTCTCAACTGCCCTTGTACTGAGAAGAGAGAAATAACATCATCAGTCTTCTGAAGTCAAGATTTGTCACTTATCTCTGAGTTCTTGTGTCTTTCCTTCTCTGGTTGAACTAGATTACCTCAGAAAAAAGAATTGAGGGAGAAGTCACTTTTTAACTGGGATGATAGCAAAAGGCCTCATGAAGGAGGAGGTTTTCAGCAGGCAAAAGTATGAAGTAATTTTAATCATTAAGGAACAGACTAAGTTGGGAAAACATGAGAAATGGATAAAACAAAACTGTCAAACAGCTAGTAATCCAGTTTGGCTGTAATGTAGAATACTTGTCTTATGAAGTACGGCTGACAGGTAGGTTGGAGGAAGAATGTGAAAAGCCATAACTACCAGGATAAGTTTGTATTTTACCCAGTAGGCAAGAGGATGCAAATCTGTTAGCTTTTGAGTTTCAGGAAGGCAGTGATCATTCCTTCAAATCAGGAGATTGATTTGGCACCTATGTGAAAGGTCAGGCTGAAAGGCCCTCTTAGACCGTGACAGTATTCAAAGGTAAGGAGGAGGAGATGAGAACCAAAGTGATCAGCCATGGAAAGCACAAATGGGAGACTGCCAAAGTATAATTTACAGAATTTAACTAGTTAAATGTACAAAATGAGGAGGGGAAATTTCAAAGTTGATGGTTTTTTGAGCAACTAGGAAATTAATAGTATCATCAACAGAAACAGAGAAGGAAAGGCAGGTTTGGGTGCAAAGATGAATAGCTGTGGACACGTTGAGTTCACAACATCAGAACAAACATTGGAACAAAGGGGTAAAAATCAGGATTATAGAGATTTGGGAGTCCTTTCTCAGTTCAGCATTAAAAGTAGTTATGTAAAACACAGAGCTGTAAGACAACTACAAGTCTCAGGATGGAAGGAGATGTCTACATTCAGAGAAAGATCTAGAAAGAACAGAGTTTAAATGGAGACTGAAGCAGTCTACATGCTATCGTTCTTTTCCACGTTTGGTTTTCTTTCTTTTTTCCCATTGTTCTCAGGGAATTTATATTCTAAGGGGATTTATATGTGACATACACGGAAAAAGAGTATTGCCTCTGGATTCTGATGTACCTGGGTTCAAATCCCACCTCTGACATTCTCTGAGGTTTAAGCCTTAGCCCACTTCTCTTAGTAGTCGTTCTTCCTCAACATTACTTATCTCATTCCTGACCCTGAGCAAGTCAGCCTGCCTTGGGTCTCAAGATTGCTCAGTTTTACAGTAGGAGTGTAGGACTACAGGACCTCTGAAAGCCCTTTCAGATCTCGGTCTGTGTTTCTATGATTCCCAAGTAAAAATTGGTGATAGCAGTAGTAATAACAGTCATGGAAATGGATGAGATCACAAATGGAGAGGAATAGTAGAACGAGGAGAGAGCTAAGGCTAAAACCTTGGAGAACATTCATGTTTAGAACAAAAAATGGGGAAGACAGGTAGGAGGACATCAACCAGGAAATGGGATTTAGAAGTGCAAACACGGTAGAAAGGTCAAGGAGAGTAAAGACATAAAACTATGGGATTTGACATTTGAGGTTAGTATATAGGGTGGTTTCAGTAGCATCAAGGATCAGAAGCTAGATCACACAGGCCCGAGAAGTAAGTGGGTAATGATGAAGCCACTACACAATTTTTTCCTTGAAGTTTAGGAGTGAAAGGAAAGAGAACTATTTATTGTAGTCTCTAAGGCAATGCCATAGTCAAGAGAAGCGTTTTATTTTAAGACAGAGACCCTCTGAGCATATCTGTGGAGGGTTACAGGGAGAGATGGGAGGGCAAAGGATCAAAATGGGCACAAGTGGAAAAATGGGTCTTATAGGACCACTGTCCTCTGAGAATAGAAGAGGAAGTGAATGACAATTTGGGAAAGCTGTTAAGTGTATCAGAGGATGGGGAAGTTAATGAGAGATAAGCCTCAGTCTCCCCATTACAGCAGGAAGTCAGGTCTTCTGCTAGGAGAAAGGAGCTGGAGGTGGGTGCTGAGTTGAAGGCTTTAAGGAGAGAGCAGTCACTTCCAGAAGTGCGACAGGCATCCATCTCCGAACATTATATGTTGATTTCACATGTATGACCGATACTACATTTCTTCTCAATGGGGAGGGGAGGGTCAAGAGTGAGGAAGAAAATTCAGAATTCAATTTTTTTAATGAATGTTAAAAATATATATATATATTTTTTTAAAAAATAATAGTCTGTTCTAAGTTCTATGCTCAGAAGTTACTTCCAGCTGTGACACTGTATAATTTTGAATGTTCCCTTCTTGTTCACAAGTCCCTTGGGTTTGGTTTTTAGTTAAAAATTCAAACTTCCAGGGCAGCTAAGTGGCACAGTGAATAGAGCAATGGCCCTCAAGTCACCAGGACCTGAGTTTAAATCCAGCCTCAGACACTTGACACTTAACTAGCTATATGACCTTGGACAAGTCAAAAAAAATTTTTTTTAATAAATAAAAACTCAAACTTCCAAAGTTTTCAAGCCTTGAAACAACCTGAACCCTTCCTCTTTTTGCTTCTATCTCTAGAACACTGGCATAAGATGTGAGGATCCCCTTTCCCACAGGACAGAACCAGACCACCTCTTTTCAAGGTCAGGTGCACCCTTTTCAAGAACCATCATTTATGAATTTTTTTGCTCTATAACTTGACCCCCATCATGGCTACATTGCTCTCTCAGCTTCCATCCACTCTGCTCTGAACTAGCCCTATTTGCTGGCCAAGAGGAAGTCCTACACACTTGCTCATCAACTGTCACACACACACACACACACACACACACACACACACTTCTACTAACCACACTCACAAGTTCCTTAGGCCTCAGGTGCCACAGAATTCCATCCCAAATAAGATCTGTTGGCCTCTTCAAAAGCCTCCTCTAAGTTAACTCACAAACCCAGGATTGGTCTTGTGCTAACCTGCTAATATTCCAACAAAGATTTAGAATCAAAACCGACTTTAAAAATCATATCCTAAATTTTAGAGATGAGGAAACTTAGGTCACAAAATGTTCAGTGACTTGCCAAATAACCTCTCAAAAGCAAAGCTTTTCAACGATATAATGGCTTCAATGCAGGGGTTTGGCTAGGATGACCTCAGGTGTGACCCTATGAAAAGCTGAGCAATTAGGATCCAAATCAAACTGAACACTGCAGAAGCAGAAGGAAGAAAGAGGTTGGCTCATGACAGGAAGTGATGACTGCACTTCAAGCAGACATTCAATGGATCTGATGAAATGGCTTTTTTCATAGACTCCGACCAGACCAGCTCCACCTCTAAGATGAGAAGAACCATTTTATTTTATTTTTTTTTTTTCTTTTTGGAGGGCAGTTGGGGTTAAGTGACTTGCCCAAGGTCACACGGCTAGTTTTTTGTGTTAAGTGTCTGAGGCCGGATTTGAACTCAGGTACTCCTGACTCCAGGGCCGGTGCTCTATTCACTGCGCCACCTAGCCACCCTGAGAAGAACCATTTTAACGAGAACCTCTCCATCCTCCAGATTCCAAGAAGTCCTGCTGTTATGCCACCTCCCCAACCATGAGTCTAGTCTGCCTGCTACGAAAGGGGCTAAGAGAATAAATAGAACAGGTCTTAGTTTACCTGGAATTTCACCCTTTTCTCCCCAAAATGGAGAGAGGAAATACATTTTTATTGCTCAAACTGGAGAACATATTTGATCTCTTACAGGGGCCAACAATCTCCTTCAGAATTAGAATACAGCATCTCAAGAGAAAAGAACCAATGGGTGCTCTAGTCTAACCCATATGTCAATATGGAATCCTAGCTTGTTCCCAGCAAGTATTCAGCCTCTAACAAAAGACCTTGAGTGATGGGAAGCATGTAGCAGCTCACTTCAATTCTGAAAAGTTATCATTGTTATCTACTTGCCTGTAATTTCCACCCCCTGCTTCTGCCTTGTCTAATCCCTTCTTCCAAATAACTGACTTGCAAATTCTTAAAAGTAAAGTCTCACTTCCCCCAAAATCTCATCTTCTTTAAGATAAATATCTCAGGTTCCTTCAGCTTATCACTGTATACAGTGGCTTTGCATCTTCTTACCATCCTAGCTGCCCCCACTCTAGACACACTAATGTTAGTTAATTGTTAGTTAATCTTAATCTCTAATAATGCTAATAGTTAGTTAATGTTAGTCTCTAATGTTAGAGACCTTAGAAATCTAGTCTAGCCACTGGTAAACAAACTGGCTGGCCCAAAGAGGGTATATAGCCGGTCAATGACAACCTGATCTCCAAACAAGTTCTTCTGACTTGAAGGGCAGTACTCTCTCCATCACACTGCCTTCAGATGTGATCTAACCAGGGCCTAAAATTTTATATATATATATATATATATATTTTTTTTTTGGCAGCCACTTCACAGTCCACTGAAACCCCCAGGTTCTTTTTGCATGAACTGTTACCTAAACAAATCTTATCCCCTCTAGTACTTGAGAAGTTTATTTTAACCCAAGTATAGGGCTGCATAGTTATTATTTAATGGACTTAACTGGATTCAGTCTACCTTTCCAACCTGTTAATAATTTTTGGATACTGATTCTATCATACATTAGTTATGCATTTGAGATGTATCATCTGAAAATGTGGTAAGTATGCTTTCCATAATTTGCTCCAAGTCACTGATAAAAAGTGAATAGTTTGCACCCAAAATCATAGCCTTATGGTCTTTCACTAGAGAGCTCTCTTAAAAAGGTGATTTTAAAAATCACCACTCTTTAAAAAGTCTAGTCATTCAAACAGTTCCAAATGAACTCCCACCGTCTCTCCATCTCCGTTGTTTACAGTGAGAGCCGTATTTGCCTTATCAAAATCCAGGTGTGTTAATTACATGACATTCTCTCCATCTCTCACTCCAGTAACTATCAATAAAGGAAATTAGGTTTATTTAACTCTTATTTGTTTAAATATTTATTATGTGTCTGGCATGACTTGTTCTTCATGAATCCATTCTGGCTAGTTATAAACTCTGTTTCCCATTCAAAATGTTCACAAACCATCTTTTTAATGAAGTATTCTAGAATTCTGCCTGGAACTTAAGTCATCTGCTCTAAAAAATACATTATTTCTAGCACTGCAAACCAGAATTTCAAAGGACACACACACAGATAATCACATAAATATAACAGAAAACTGCTCCAAAAACACAGGGTACTTATCAAATGAAATCCAAGGGCTATCTCATTAACTAATCCAAACTCATAAGAGAAAATTAGGACTTTTAGATATTAGTTATCTGCTTTCATATGGAAAAGGAGAAAACTCACTTTCCTTCTAAACAACACCAAGATCCTAAAGAACCACTTTCCACACTATCCTAGGTCAAATTGGTTTCAACAGATGCCAAGAAAGAAACCACTTCACATGTGACAGTCACAAATTTAAACTGCTATAGTGGCCCTCTCTGCCAAATGTTTCTGTATTGTTTGCAGAAATCCCCACTAAAAGCCCTGAGCTCAAAAAGACCAGGTCCAATCTATTTGGTCAGTTGCTCCTAGCCAGAACTAATCCCAAAAAAGTCACTAAAGCAGAGTCTAGGTACAGCTCATCTCTAGGTTTCTCCGAGAGTGGCTAGCAGGGCACCCAACTTCTCTGCAGAGGGCATTTGGCGTGTTACAACACATGTATAGGATACAGTACAAGCTTTATTTCACCCACCAAAGAAAATGAGTAGGGTGCTAAGGAACCATGAACAAATACAAAAACACAAACCACTCAAACAGCCCATCAGCTCTCCCTAGAAGGGAAATGAACGCAGATCTGGTGTCAAGGCAGACGGGTTTGTCAGACGGGTGAATCCTACTTTCCCACAGAATGTTACTTCCTGAGTCCCCTCATAGTGCCGAGGTATGGTTTAGACTCCCCTCAGAAGGGTAAATATACTTTGAGGTTGAACAAGCAATGGCTTTTCCTTCGAACCTTTGCTGTCTCAGTTTGTCACTGTTTTTGCTCTCTAAGTAGGACACTGTGAGGATTATTGTGTGAATTATTGTATTATCCCCTTGCTCTAAGGAACATGCTGTAACAGAAAATCTTTCTCTAGGAGGTCCGGTGCCTGAACAGTTAAACAAAACAGAAACATTTAAAACAAAACAACTTCAAAAACTGATGCTGCCCAGGAAATCTCCTTTCTCTGGCTAGGTTAGATTTGAGGGGTTATGCTGCCAGGAATTAAAAATCTCCTTTGCTGCATCGGACGTTAGGGTTCAGGAATAGCAAGGAAAAGCCCTTGTCCACAACTGCCATATACCTCCAGTGTACACTGCTGTGGAGGGATCTAGCGGCAACCACATTGGCACACACAGGACAATTGCTAGCACAAGTTCTGCTTTATTAGGAAAGAGAGCTGTTTAAAGGGTCAACAATCTTTTTTAATTACATTCACTAGCTCAGAGGAAAAGTAAGCACCTTGAACTTCAGAGAAAATACAAGCAGAGAAATAAAAACCAAAAGACAGGGCACTAACAGCCTGAATCAACTAAACACTTTTCATACATCCCTAGCTCAAGAGAGCCTTTACATCTGAGCAGTCAGGGAGCTCTGAACATCCAGTCATTCAGAATCTTGACCAGAGAATCAACCAACTAAGATTATATATACACTTCTCTGAGGCAGAAGGCATCCATCACAGCCCTCAGTGACTCAGTGCTTAATTAAAAATTAGCAAAAGGTATTAAAACCTTCCTACAAGCAAGCCTCCCCTAAGCAAGCTTCCCTTAATGGACTCCACAGTGAGGCCTATTAATGGGCAGGGAAGATCTTAAATACATTAACATTATAGGGGAGCAGAGGGGGTGGGGAATAATTCCCTCACTTCATTCCAAAAGAATGGGGCACAAGGGAAGAGGTGAAGAATATGATTAGCTAGTTTTTACAGGTCACAAGGAGGCAACACCAGTCTGCCAGTCCCTCATTAGGCATTCCCTTAGGTTCCTTACTAAAATGTCTGTGGGTACACCCACATCCCTATTGGGGGAAATGCCCTTTTGGCTACCTCTAAATCCCAGGTTTCTTAAACTTGTGTCATGGACCCTTTTGGCAGTCTGGTGAAACCTATGAGCTCATCATGATAATCTTTTAAATACATAAAGTACACAATACAAAGTCAGTCAACAAGCATTTATTAAGTACCTACCTGCCACGTGCCAGGTACTGTAATGAGGATACAAAAGCAAAAGGCAGAGGGAGGCACTAGCAGGAGGGGTGTTAGGAAAGGCTTCCTAAATAAGCTGAAATTTTATTTGGGACTTAGAGAGAGGCAAGAGATGAAGAGGGAGAGACTTCCAGATAGGAGGGACAGAAAGAGAAAATACCCAGCCAAGAGATGGCGTGTTGTTTGTGGACTAGCAAGAAGTCGCCACACTGGAGAATATGGGGAGCAAAGGGATCTCAACTGAAAGGTTAGATCTGAGGATCATCTACATAGAGAGGATAATTAAATCCATGGGATCTGATGAGATCAAGTAAAGTTGAAGATAGGAAGAAGAGGGCTCAGGACAGAATTCATGGGACACCCATGGTTAGCGAGTGTGACCTGGATGAGGATCCAGCAAAGGAGATTGAAAAAGGCTCAGATAAGAAGGAAGAGAGCCAGGAAATAGTGGGGAAAAGGAAACCAAGTACACTCAAGTTATTAAAGTTCATGGACTCCTGATTAATAACTCTTGTAAATAATGGCCTATATACTATAGTTATCAGGTTGTTTGGGGAATTTCTCAATTGATCAGGTAATTCCCTGATCCACCACCCTCATATATTTGCAAAAACAGTGAGGTAAAAATCTAACCTTTTTCTTTTTCCCTCACAAAAAACAGTAACTTTTTAAAAACAATAAAATTGGTTAACTAGTGCTAGAATCAGTACCATAAAATACTAGTCTTCTTGGTTTACAGGCTCATAGAGAGCTAGAAGGGATCAAGTCCCTCCCTGAGATCACCTCGTCTAACCTTTCACTAGAGAGAAAAGGAAACTGTGGTCCAGAGAGATCTAATCATTTGCCCAAGGAAACAGATAGCTCAGTGGTAGAACAAAGGTCCGGGACAGTCTTTGACTGACGTCTGTATGACTCGTTATAATTTGGAAGCAATATATATCCCCTCTCTCATTTGACACTTATGACAACTGTGACAACCCCAGGCAAAGGTTATTGACTTTTTTTGGTCTAGAACTGTTACTTCATCTTTGCAGGGAGCTCTAGGTGATGAACCTACCTCACCTACCTCTACCAATACAATTCTGTCGTTGCCCCATGCAAATATCCAAGGGCAGGAATTACTGTCCCTTCTTTTCAAAAAGGAAACAGGCTCACAGATGAAGGAACTTATCCAAGGTCAAAAGGCTAGCAGGGGACAAAACCTAGATTGAAATCTAGATCCTTCCTCTGCACCACACACTCAATTGTGCAAAACAAGGAAGTCTATCTAGTATTTCTACCTCCAAGGAAAGAAACATAGGAAAGAGCAAAATACCCAGATACGTTCAAAGCTGTATTGGAGTCACTTTCCTTTAAATATTCTTTAAATATAAATATTCCAAATATCCAGTATTTCTGGCCTACACCTTTCAGATTGTCTAACTTTACAAACACCCACAAAAGCACTTATCCAAGCACAAGAAGCTAGAATTAAGGACAATTCTTGCCCAAAGGAGTCTTCATTGAAGAGCTAATCAGATCCTGGGACAGGCTTTTCTGAAAAACCAGGACACCATCGTGTCAGATCAAGTTTCCTTTGGGAACATTTTTATAAAATCAATATTTAGATGTAAGCTGTTACAGGGGAGTACTATTACTTTGGAATCTTCCTCTTAACGTCTGTGCTCCAAGCTGACAAAAGTTAATCCAAATAATCACAATGGCTAACATTCAAGGCTCTCTCCACTGACTACATCTCCAGCCAGGTGTTTTTCTTTACAATTCCCCAAAACTCACCCATTGATTCTCAGCTCAAAACCTTTGCTCCTGCTGTAACTCGTCCTGGAATGCCGCCCTGTATCCTTAACATCAGAGGGCCTCAGAGTGGAAAGAGATCTCAGAAATCATCTGTCCAACCTATAGTTGAAAAGGAATTTCTTCTTCAAATCCCCAAGTAGTTATGTCAGCTCCACCTGAAAACTCCCAATAAGGAGGAACTCTTATGTCCTAAGACAG
This sequence comes from Pseudocheirus occidentalis, assembly GCA_028646575.1. Classification (NCBI taxonomy): domain Eukaryota; kingdom Metazoa; phylum Chordata; class Mammalia; order Diprotodontia; family Pseudocheiridae; genus Pseudocheirus; species Pseudocheirus occidentalis. The sequence continues at coordinate 110,229,340 of CM053599.1, read as the reverse complement.
CACTTAACACTTTCAGCAGTAAGTTTTTCAAGTTAAAAATCAAGTCAAAATCTGCCTCTAACTTTTCATGCACTGTTCATAGTTCTGCTTTCTATGGCAAAGGAGAACAAGTCTAATCATCACTTCCACATAACTGTCTTCCAAATATTACAAGACAGGGATCACATTTCACTTAAGTCTTCCCAAGGTCAAATAACTCTAGTTTCTTTGACCAGTCAATGCATGGTATGATCTGGAGTTCTCTCACCCTCCTGATTGTCCTCCCCTTCAAGTTACAGTCCCCCCAAAATAACCAACTATCAAGATTCATTCAAAATTCTAGGTACAAAGTGGCATGTGCAAAAATTATGTCTAACAGTATCCTTTGGATGGGGATGAGAGATCAGTCTTTCATATTAGTCTTAACTCCAGGAGAAAATGAAACTGTACAACTAAAAGTGATTTGGAAGTAAAACCTGTATGTTTATTCAGAGGGACAGTCATGAACTAAAGAGAAAGCACGAGTTTGGGAACCAATGATGTAAATACTCAATTCCAAAACACCATTTGCTTCTGACATAAATGTTCTTTTAACAATGAGATCTCTTTTAAAACATTAAACAGAATCAATATAAAAGCAGTACTCCATGTGCAAAAGCATCAAAGAATCAAGGCCTGAGAACATTGATTTTATATATTTATTTTTTTAAAGGCCAACATATATTTAGACAACTTAAATATAGTTCCAACAGAAGTACTCTGACAAAAGCAGCAACGGTCTCGTAATGTGTTCTCACATTCAGACACTCGCTGGGATCATCTGAGTTTTCTGTGTAAAAAAGAAATGTCAGTCAAAAATGAAAAAATTTTCAGCAAATTTATAATAATATAACATTAGATCTGGCAGAACCTGAGTTAAGCATTAGTAATAAACCATAAGCTTATATTCTGCTTGGTAATAAGAAGCTGACTTTTATATAGTCCTTTGATGTTTACAAAGTGCTTTATATGTATTCTGATTGTGATCCTCACAACACTGTGAAGTAGGTACTTCCTATATCATCACCAATTTATAATTCAGGAAAAGCTGAGATTAAAAATGATTTACCCATAGCGAAAGTGCTAGTGTCAGAGGTGATATTTGAAACCTTCTCTCTCCTGACTCCAATGTAGAATTCTTACCTTCCTAATCTAGGTTAACCAAGAGAACAGAGACTTTTTTGGTTTTTTATTCCCTGCATCTAGTACATTCCCTTGTATAAAGCAAATGCTCAACCATGCTCATTTTCATTGTTCATTCAATGCTCATTCAATCAATATTCATTGTTTATTGAATTTAATTACTACCTCCAAAGCTAGGATCTTACACTTCTCTGAATTTAACAGAATACTGACGTTGGGAGAGGCCTTATAGATCACCTAGTCCAACTCCCGAATTTTACAAATATGATAGCTGAGATCTGAGAAGGGATAATGATTTGCCCAAGATCCTATCTCTAGCTAAGGACAAAGTCAAGACCAGAACCCAGGGCTCCCAATTCCCAGTAAAGGGCTCTTCCTGTAATATTATGCTGGCAAAAATGCCCAACAAACATTTACATTTGTTCCAGTCAGACTCTGGTTTTACGTGAAAAGGTGCATTTAGAATGATTATATGGAAAACCATTTTTTATAGAAGATAAATTACTTACTTGATTAAAAAAAAAGACTTTAACGGTACACATCTTTCTTATCTGCAATGTAATCTACAATCTCTTGTGGACACATTAACTTTTCAGCATCTATGTCAGGAATTTCAAACCCTGAAAACAAAAGAAAATGGAATTTCACTATGCTATAACAAATTACTGCATGAGATGAATACTGAGAAGCATGGAAAGCTCTACATGAACTGATGCAGACTGGAGTAATAAGCAAGTGAAGAAAAAAATACGCGCAATAACTACAACATGCAAATGGGAAAGAACAATCACACAGCAAAAAATGAAAAGTAAATGTCACAAAATCATAAAGAACAAGTATAAACTCAAAGGAAGAGATGAGAAAACACTGTCGACAGGTGTCACATCACGCATGTTTTTGGTCTTTTCAATACACAGGTTAGTTTTGCTGATTTTTTTCCTCCTTAAGAAAGATTCATTATAAGGGACAGTTTCTGGATGTGGGAGGAGGAAGAATCCTGGGAATCACTATAACGATGTAAGGAATCGAAGGCATCAATACTTATTTTAAAAAGAACGCTCCTAACTGATGAACTCGAGTGCAAACTGAAGCATACTTTTTTCGTTTTATGTTTCTTGCTTTTTATTATTTTTTATTTTTTTGCAGCATGGCTAAGATAGAAATATGTTTTACGTGACCTTGCATGCATGCTTGCCTTCTCAATGGGTAGTGGAGCAAGAGGAAGAATTTAGGACTTCAAATTTTAAGATGCTGGGCATTGTGAATTTATCTGCCTCTCTATAATTATTGAACCTCCCCTCCCCCCTTTAGTGCAACATCTTTAGTTCTCAAGGGTACAAATTCTACATTTAAACAAGCCATATCCACCCAATCATTAAAGTCCCTTAATTGGTGTTATGTAAACTTCGGGTACTCTTGGGGTTCAATTAATACTTAAGTGACTCATTATTGATACTTCCAAAGAAGAGCAGCATGGTATATTCAATTTCCTAAAACAAAAACCTCAGTTCATAATTTTGTCACTTTCTGGGTTTACCTGACAATACAAATCATAACTCAAAACATGTAGATACATTACAGTATATGAATTTATTACCAAATTCATCTTCCATGGCCATTATAATTTCTACTTGGTCCAAACTATCCAAGCCCAGGTCCTTCATAAAGTGGGAAGATACTGAAAGCTGAAAAAAATGAAAACCAAAATGGAATTAGTACAAGAAAGCAGCTTGTAAAGATGTTTGTTTCCTAAGGCAACCAACCAAAGGTACAGTTTTTCTGCATCAAAAACATGGGGTACTATGTGTCAATCACTATGTAAAATACAACCCAGACCAGCACTGTGGCTCCAATACAGCATCGTTGATACTTTATAACTAAATCCTACTATAATATCATGAAACTCAAGGGTAACATTGTTCACCTGATCCCCAAGGTCCTGCCCTGGGCACCAGGAGCCAGCAGGTGAGTCCCAATGGTGTTAACCCCTCACCACCATTCTGTTTATAACTTTGTTCCTAACTACTCCTGGTAAGACTGTTTTGCATAAAGTTGTGATTTTGCAAGTAATTCTGAATATGCTGTTATTTAAAGGTACAAAGGGTAAATCTGGTTTCTAATAGTCTAACACCAGCCTCACTGGCAATAAAATGATATCCTAAGTCACAATCATTTTCCTCAGTTACAGTGGCTGGGCTACAGATTAAAAAACTTTCAAATCCAAAATGTTTCTAATAATTATGACCTTTGGTTTAGTCATTAAAAAAGTCAACACCAAGAAACAATTTCCCCAAATATATGAATTACCTTTTCTGGATCAATCTTATCATATAGTTTCAAGACATAGAGGACACGTTCCGTAATGCTCTCCAGTGTCAGAGGGGGCAAGTCACTATATTGGCGGCTCAACTGTAGGAATATCCCTGAAATCTAGAACAAGATAAAAAATACAGCAAACTCATTTAATACTTCTGAAATTGAACAACTGGTAACTCACAAACACATGCCTCTCTTTCACAAATGTGTTACGGTTTGGGTTTTTTTTAGAATCCCATGTGGTCTAACTATGAAGAGATTTGCAAATACTATCAAGTAGACACAGTAATAACAATTCCCATGTCTAGTGATGTAAGTCTGTAATACACTCCTCACAACCACCCTATAAGGCAGAGGAGTGCAAGCATTATTAAGCCCCAACTCACAGAGAAGGAACCCATCACAACCACAAATATCACATTGGATATTTGAATCCTTAAAACAATACTAAAATCAGGCAGCTAAGTGGCACAACAGATAGAGCATAGGCCCTGAAGTCAGGAGGACCCGAGTTCAAATTTGACTTCAGACACTTACTAAACTCTGTATGACCCTGGGCAAATTACCCAACTGCCTCCCAAAAACAAACAAAAATATTAAAATTAAAGACCATTAGAGCTGAATGGGGATCTAATAATTCATCCAAATATCTTTATTTTAAAGAAAAGGAAAACTGAAGTGCAGGGATGGAAAGATTTGCTCTCAGGTCCCACACCAAGTTAGTGGCAGAACCAAAATTAGATCCAAAGCTCCTTGACTCTAGTCCAATGAGTGTTCTGCTACAATTGCTTGCTTCTCATAATAAAGGGATACATCATCATGAGGCCATCCCATAGACAACAGCTACTATGCAGAAATAAGAGGCTGTTCATGCTATTCATTCATATTATGAGGATTATTTATCAAAGTGTTTACTGACAATGAAAAGGTTCTAACCAGGGGTGGCTAGGTGGCACAGTGAATACAGCACCAGCCCTGGAGTCAGGAGAACCTGAGTTCAAATCTGGCCTCAGACACTTCACACACACACACACACACACACAACTAGCTGTGCGACCTTGGGCAAGTCACTTAACTCCAATTTGCCCCCCCCCCCAAAAAGGGCAAAAATAAAATAAAATTTTAAAAAAGGTTCTAACCAGGTATCAAAGAGAACTGTATACATTTCATCCATGGTATAGCTATCCTCTGTACCTAACAATAAGACACTCTTTTCTAGCTCGCATTCATAATAGATTTTTAGAAGTCCACTAAAATTTTACTGGGGTGGTTAGGTGGTACAGTGGATAAATGCCAGACCTGGAGTCAAGAAGATCCGAGTTCAAATTTATTCACTAGCTGCTATGTGACTCTGGGCAAGTCACTTAACCCATTTGCCTTAATCCACAGAAGGAAACAGTAGTATGTTTGCAGAAAAACCCATACAGGGTCACAACAGTGAGTCGGACATGACTAAACAACACCATTTTCACTACCTAAGGTTCCAATCTTATTTCCCATCAACTTTTTTTTTAAAAGTAACAGTCCATTGTCTCCACATCTTACTCCCTTTCCTGGTTTTCCCTGATTCTTTGAAGTGACTAATCATTCCACCACCCTCATACTCTGAACTACAAAAGCAGGCAGAACAGTGAGCAGTAAAGAATTCAGATATCTTTTTAATATCAATATTCTACCAGAGAAGGACAGCCAAGGCCAAATAAATCACTACCAAAGGGCCAGGCTGCTGATGACAAGTCTCTCTGAATTGAACTAGGCTGGTCTTCTAAAAGCTGACTTAGTCTGTTACAATCTGCACAAGACAAAAAAAACAAAAGCGTTCACTGTCTACAATTTGACAGGCAGTAAGAGGGACAATGCATAGTGCCCATCCTTCAGTATATTTAAACTGCTTTAGACAGTCTAAATAGACAAGTTAGGCCCAAAACAGAACAATTTCATGGGAAGACTGCTCTTCAGAACAGTTCTGACTTAGGAAACAGTCACTACCCTCATTAAAAATCAAATTCTGCCTCCCTTTTAGTTTAAAAAAAAGTTACTGCCACCAGTCATAATGGTATTTGCCTTAGTACAATGACACATCATTGTTGTCCCAGATCTTATAACCTAACTAGATCTTAGGGACTTTATATAACATTCATACAAATGTTTATTAAGCACCTGCTACAAAAATAATAGCTCATATTTATATAGCACTCTACAAAGTACATTCCTTCCAAGAACCTGTGAAGCAGATAGAACAAGTATTATGATTTTCTTTTTACAAATGAGGAAAATGAAGTGACTTGCCCTTGATCCTACAATCAAGTGGCAGAGCCAGTACCTGAACCCAAGTCTTTTGACTCACTGCTATAAATTATACCATAGCTTGAGTGAGACGAAAAGTTGTACATGTTCCATCAACTCTCTAGCCCATTCTCCAATGTTCACACAAAGGAGCCCCACCACAAGCAGACTGTGGTGTAAAAGTTCATTTGTTTGCAGTTTAGAACACACTTTTCCACAGAAATGCTACAAGTGGTGGCTGGCCTAGACTAACTCAATAAGAACTACTTAGCCCATAACCTAGCTGAAGTACAAATCATCTATGATGAAAAATTATAAAACAAGATGACACAAATTCTCAAGATAGGCTGCATCCCCTTGGTTTCTAACTGTGCCTGATATCTGAAATCTTAATTCTTAATGACTTAATGAATTCTTAATTCTATATCCTGGCAACAAAAAACTTGGTATATGGACATCTGATGGCTAAAGCAGAGTCCAGATGTTTAATGATGACACTGTAGCTCCATATACAACAGACAGTAAGTTCTAGGGTCCTTACCCTAGGTCTCCAAATCTAGTCTGAAAAGCTAAAGCTACAGCCCTAATTCTCTAGTAATGGTAAAGAAGGGCACTGGGACAGAAGCTTTGGTCTCAGCAGCAGTTCTCATCTACTAGTCGCTGGTGATGATGGTTTTCTATTATGGTAAGGTGACACAGCAAAAGGCATGGTCCATCTTCTTTGACTCTTTTCTCTCATCAAAGCTTCACAGTATCTGGAGCCTACATGATGAAGGAACCTATGGGCTTCGCTCTCCCTGCTTGGTTTGTTATTTCAGTATCTTTCCAGCACTAATTCTTCAGTGCACATGGTTCCTTTTTGCTGTCTCACTATATATATGTAATCCATATTGTAGCTCCAAAATACTTGTTTTCTTTTCTTGCTGCTTCCAGTATTTTCTCCTTAACCTGGGAGCTCTGGAACTTGGCTATCATATTCCTGTAAGTTTTCCTCCTGGAATCTTTTCAGCTGGAGATCAGGAAATTTTTTCCATTTCTGCTTTGCCTTCTTGTACTAGAACTTCAGGGCAAATCCTTGCTAATTTCTTGTAATACTGTATCAAGATTTCTTTTTTTAATAGTAATTTTCAAGCAGTCAAACTATTCTTATATTATTTCTCCTTGATTTGTTTTCCAGACAAGTTTTCTGATGGGATATTTCATTCTCTATTTTTTCATCCTTTTGATTTTGTTTTATTGTTTCTTGGTGTCTTAGCCCATCATTAGCTTCCCTTTACCCAATTCTAGTTTTCAAGGAATTATTTTCTTCCTTAAGTTTTTAATTCTCTATTTCAACTTGGTTGACTTTCTTTTCATAATTTTTTTGGATTGCTTAGGTTTTTTTCCCCTAATTTTTCCTTGATCTCACTTATTTGATTTTTAAAGTCCCTTTTAAGTTCTTCTAAGAACTCTTTTTTGTGCTTGGGACCATTTGACCTTTCTCATTGAAAAAGGAGGGGCTTGCACAGGCCCTGGAGTCAGGGGGACCGGAGTTCAAATTTGACCTCGGACACTTAGCACAAAAAAAACTAGCTGTGTGACCTTGGACAAGACACTTAACCCCAACTGCCCTACCTTCCCCCTCAAAAAAAAAAAATATCCCCCCAACCCCCAAAGAAAAAGGAGTAGTTTTTTACCTCCATTATCTTCCTATGAATATGAAAGTAGATCTTCTCTATTCTCATAGTAGCTTACTATGGTTGAGTTCTCTTTTGCTTACTCATTTTTATTTGTTTTATTGTTTTTAGCAACTATTAGTGTAATCAAGTTCTATTCCCAAAGGAAGGGGGGGATGATGCCCCAAGCCTCAGGTCCTTCTTCCTGTTATTTTCTGTCCTGGGGCTCAACCTTGAGCCCTCCTCTCCACTCCTAAGCCATGGCTAGAGCCTAAGTCTCCTCTGGTAAACTACACCTGTCTTCCCTGCCTTGGAACTAAAACCAGGGCTTCTGCTCTCCTCCAAGTGTCCACAGCCAATAGGGATCCTGCTGCTACTGCACTCACCAGGTGTGTGCTTGTTCCTCTCTACAGTCACAGCCCAGGACAAGTCTGGTCAGCACAACCATGCCTGGCATCATTCAATAATGGAAGATCCTTCAATGGTCTCCTCCTCAGCCATCAGAACCCCCCCCCCCACACTGTCTTTGAGAATAAAGTTTCTAAGGCTGAGACTCCCTCCAAACCCGAGCTGCCCCCCTCCTCTCTCCTCCCCTCCCCCCCCTTGCTGTTTGTTAATTCCACAAAGTGGCCTGAAAATATCTGCACTTCACTCAGGCAAGACCCCAAAAGGGCAGGTCTTTCCTAGGGTCTTCTTAGGTTGTCCTGGGAGAACAACTGCTTTACCCTGACTTTTGTTTGTTTTCACTGGTCTACATTCCCTCTAAGGCAAAGCTGTCTTTTTCTTTGAAGGAAATTTGGAGAGCCGACCTACCCCACCATCTTCCCAGAATCCTCCTAATTTCAATTTTAAATGTACCGTTAACCTTTTTCTGAAAAAGGCAAATCACTAGCACAACTCTGACACTTAGCTATCATACTGAGAGTTGTTGCTTAGCTCATAAATTAAAAAGGAAAAAGATGAGACAATGTTAAGAGAATTTCAAAGAATGTCAGGATCAAAGAAAGGAGAAAAAGAACAAGACAGGGGAGGAAATTTTGGTGCAGTGAAGAGAGTGCTGGACCTAGAAGACCCAGTTCAAATCCAGGGTAATGACACTAGCTGTATGACTTGGGCAAGTCACTTAACCTCTGTTTGTCTCAGTCTCCTCAATCTGTAAAATGGCGAGAATAGCACCTACCTTGCAAGGTTGTTAGGAGGATCAAATTGTACCTGTAAAATGTTTGGTACAGTGCCGGCTACACAAGTAGGCACAATATAAATGTTTATTCTCTTCCTTTCCCTTCCCTTGAACTGTCAGCTTCTTTTAAAATTGTAACTATTTTGATGGAAATCTTTTATAAATGCATTATATTCTTCCCTGTATTTTTAAATAGAATGCAACGAACACAATTCAATCTTTTGTCCATCACTTAGGATCATTACAGTAAAAGAATATCATGCTATAATACAATGATGCTATAAGGAAGTCAATTAAGAATCCAATGGTCTGCTCTATGGCTCTTACTTTTCTTATCGGCTTTTTATAGTTTCTGGTGGGTTTGCCTTCAGTTACTTCAGGTGCCACTTCTTGCTATTATCAGTGTTCCTGCATTCCATTAGTAATTCCTCTAAACTGCTGCCCACTAAGAAGTCAGATTATCAGGATTATTATAGTTGTGCCCAAAATAAGAGTTAAATCATATCTGAGTATGGAGTGAGAAGCTCTGTCCTGAGTAAAATGGGCTTGGTGAAGTCTACTGTGTTTGATCAAATAACTCATTTGTCTCCATCATTTTTGGCCCTGTTCTGAAGAGTCAAGAATGATGAATCTTCAATCAAATTCAAAAAGTATGTTTTTGGCTAAAGTACTGTTTGTCAAAGAAAATACATATCCACAATATGCAAACTCCTCCTTAAAGGTAAATCAAACAATTCTGAAGCATCACTGATATTGTCATTTTTAGAACTTAGCTTGGCAAAAATATTCCCCAGGTTCACAGAAAGCCTTGGAATTGATCTGCAATACTTTCAAAAGTAGTTTAAATTAGCATTGAAATAAATAATTTGCTGAAAATGAAAAATTATTCAGGCTAATCACTGTCATAAAATATAGGTGTATATTTTTTTTTTTTTAAGATATGTCTTTTTAGAAAAGAAACTAGAATTTAGCTTTGGCTCTATTATTACTTACTTTGGCTATTTACATAGACTAACTCCATGTCATGCTAAACAGCTTAACTAAATGACTTTACAGGTCATTTAATTTAGCTCTAACAGCTTAAATTGATATAGGTATGTATTCATCATATACTAAATGAAAACATACGCTTTTTGGAAGAAAAAAATTGTGACTAGTAATTTAAATTTAGTCAGTTTAACTTGAATAAAATCCAGCTTATGACCAATCCAACCTAAATGGAGAGTTCTCTAAATAAAGAACTTTCAATATTAATTTAGGTGGAACTGCCCTCAGACATCTCCAAAATCTATTTGGAAATGTGCTCTAAGAACACACAGTCATATTACTGTTTTTGAATAAATTATATTGTTATTTAGATGTTCACCAACCACTGCTACTGATAACCCAAAGTTCCTTTGGAAAACACTGCTAGATACAGCAACATATCGATTATTAGAATAGGGAACAGGGACAACTCATAATTTCAGATTATCTAGATTCAAGCATTAAAAGCCCCAGTAACACAATTACTCAACAACTCCACTGAATGTCATTTTTCCTATATCATCCAATGGTTATTTTAACATTTTGATCTTCAACCGACAGCAGTACAGTTCAATAGAAAAACACTAGTCAGGGCTGGTGAGTTCTGGTCTGCTGCTGACTAGTGTGATCTTGACTAAATTATTTCCCTTCTCTGTGCCTCAGTTTCTGCATCTATAAAATGAGCTTAAATTATGATTTCTAAAGCTTCCTTTCTCTCTAACATTATAATCCACTTAGTATTTTCAAAACAATTCTCCCTAAACTGTGTTCCTTGAGTCTAGCTAACCTGCTTTAACCACAAAGAAGATATTCATCAAGGAAATATGCTTAAAAATCTGTCAGAAGAAATCCCTTTTCATGAACCAACTTTCTCCAGCAGTCTATCCAAAACTTCATCCCTAGAGCACATCCAAGTCCTCACTTTCCTGAAAGTCAGAAACTAGGAAAACATTAACCCTTCCCTTTCGATCCCCTCCCCCAATTTTAATCCTTTTACAACTGGCTAAGATATCCCCTTTGCCTTCCAGGTTAAGAGAAAAAGAGAAAAGTCCTGTATTGTAAAGCTCCCAAAGAACTGCAAAGCTAGAAATGGCCTAGGAGCTGCCTTTGTTTTACAAGTAGGAAAACTGAGCTCCAGAGAAGGCAAATGATTCGAATAAGGTCACCCCAGAGCACAGAGGACAAAATTCCCTTGACTCCCAAGAGCTGGTTCTCAGTGCCCTAGAGGAGAGTTATCCTCGGCTCAAACATGTTCGACACTTATATGTGACCATGGACAAACCACTTCAATGAAACCCTTCAAAAATTCCTAAGAATCGAGGGGAGAATTCCCTCCTAGGAAACGGATCTCGGTCCATCCATGCCTGCCACTGGGGAAGTGAGGGCTGTCCATGTCCTCCTTATCAGTTCGCCACCCAAAGGTTTGGGGGCCCTCCTCTGACTCTCTCGACACTGAAAAGGCAGATGGTCAAAACGGAAACCTTGCCCTACTCAGCTTGCACCGGGCTGTTGAAAGGAAAGCACTTTGTAAATCCTAAGTGAGAATTCTCGTCATCACCGGGGTCAGGGACGTCCACACATTCCACCCTCCCTGCCCTCCCACGGGCTCCGGTTCCCAGAGTTCTGCCCTCCGAGCCCTCAGGGGTCGAGACAGGTCTAGCGCCCCAGGGTAGGGGTTCTGGGCTACGGTTCGGTCAGTGCAAGGAACCTGGGGGTACTTTGACCTTCGCAGGCCTCTGTAACCTGAGCCAGCTCGTGCTGGGCGGCAAAGTCCCGGTCCGGCTGCGGCCCGGCCAGCCCCACCTGCCGCGCACTCCCCCACGGGCCCCGGGCCCCGGCCACGCCGTGACCCCTGCAGGCCGGGCAAAGTCACCGCCAGCCCGCGGGCCCGCCAGCCCCGCCAGCCCCGCCCGCCCCGCTCCGCCTCCCTCACCGGCATGTGTGCAGGGGCAGGGACGGCCGCTACCGTCCTCCGCCGCCCCGCTGCCGCGCACGGGACCGAGCCGAGCGGACGGACCAGGGCTAGCGCGGGGACCCGGGGCCGGGACGGCGGCGCCAAGGCCGCGGGCAGGCGGCGGACACAGGCTGAGAGGACACGGGCCGAGAGGACACGGGCCGCCATGGCTACGCCGACCCAGAGTGCAAAGCGCCCTTCGCCGTAAGCCCCACCTCCCTCCTTCAGGAAGGAGCAACGAGAGGAAGAGCCCAGAGCTACCATACCGGCGGCCCTTCTGACCGCCAAGCCGCCCGTTAGAATCAGCGTCCCCTGGCGGCCAGAGAAAGGTAGACTGTGCTCTGGATGACTGTGCTCTGGATGACCGGAATGGAAAGAGGCCATAGGGTTCTCTTCCTAGGTTTATGTATGGTCAGCGTCCCGAGCCAGCCTTGAAGAACAAGATCAGGAGGACACACAAACACCCTGCACTCCAACGTGCAGCTTAAAAAAGGATGTCTTCAATTTAATGAAATTCTATAATGCAGGTATGAAGGCTACAAAAAAATCTGAAAAGTCTTAATGAAAATAGCACAAAACTAAAAAGCAAATCTAGAAAAATGGGAATGGAGTAAACAACACACTACTAGCTTACCCATCCATCATATGAAGAAAAGCGAACGAGAATGGAAGAACAAAGAATTTCTTATCAGAGCTTGGGATCAGTCAGTCAACAAACCTTAATTAAGTGCCTGGTGTGCCAGGCCAGGACAGCTAGGTGGTGCAGTGGATAGGGGGCAGGGCATGGAGTCAGGAAGACCTGAGTTCAGATGTGGCTTCAGACACTTAACTAACTGTGTGACCCTGGGCAAATCACTTAACCCTATTTGCCTCACTTTCTTCATTTGTAAAATGAACTGAAGAAGGGAATAGCAAATCACTCCAGTAGCCTTGCCAAGAAAATTCCAAGTCACAATGAGTTAGGCACTACTGAAAAACAACAAATATGCCAGGCACTGTGCTATGGAGATAGAAAAAGAAACAAAAGAGAGTACCTGCCCTCAAGGAGCTTACAATCTAACAGGGAGACAACATGCAGAAAAAGGAGTAGAATACTTTATGTCATGTAATCAATTAAACACAATTAGGCCCTAAAGGAATTTAGATATTTGTATAAATGTCTAAGGTGAAATTTGTAATGAAACTTTTTTAAAGGAAAGCAAATGACTGTATTTTTAAGATCTTTACCAACACCATTAGTCAATTTCCAAATCAAATAGGACCTTAGGATTCTGAGGCAGCTAGGTGGCACAGGGAAGCCAGAGCACTGGACCTGGAGTCAGGAAGACCTGAATTTAAACCCAGCCTAGCTCTGTGACCCTGGGTAAGTCACGTAACCCTGTTTACCTCAATTTCCCCATTTGCAAATACATCCCAGGGGTTTTTGTGAGAATAAAGAGATATCATATTTGTAAAATGCTTTGCTATCCTAACTGTTGTTATTATTATCCTGGCTGGGTCCTCAGAAATCATCTAATCCAATCTCCTCAATTTTACCGTGATCCACTGATTCTAAAACCAATGCAAATACTCCAAAAGCAAAAAGTGAAATGCCAATTTAACACCATAACAATCACAATACAATTACAAAGATTTCCTTACTAAATCAATTTGAAGGTAAAAAAATAGAATCTCTCCTATAGCATTCGTGGAAAAAAAAAAAAAAGGTCATTTAGCCTTTTTTTCCTAGCTTTTTCTTAATGATCTCTAATGAGAAAAACCTGACTCCTTCCCCAGGCCCACCATGCCACTTTTTTACATGGCTCTCATTATTAGGAAATTTCAAAATTTCCTTTCTTGACATATCTAGTTACTAATGCTTTTCTCATTCCTCTCCCCCATCGCTCACCAAAATGAATAAATAAACAAAAACAATTACTCTGCATGTATATTATGTATTTACTTTCTCTATATGAGTTGTTTCACCCCCAGTAGAATGTTCTGGGTAGGGACTGTTGCATTTTCTTTTGTCTTTGCTTCCCAGTACTTGTCACATAATAAGTATTTATTAAATTAAATTGAAGGTCTAAATTTTTCTAATAATAATAATAGCAGAATTTTATACTGCTTTAGGATCAGTAAAATGATGTACATATATTATTTCATTGAACCTAGAGTAGTTTTCATGGGGCCCATGACTAATTGGAGCCTGAGCTACATGACTATCAAATTGTCCACAAATAGAGATAATTTAGCCTCTTCTTTGTCAATGCTTGTTCCTTTCATTTCTTTTCCTTTTCTTTCTGCTAATAGTGACTTATCATGGGAATCAGGCTGGGCTGCATGACACCGGGAAACAGGGAAATTTCCACCATACACTGCGGCCACTTCTGTCTGACATGACTTCCCTCATGGACTGAAATTTCTGAAACTGAACCACAGAAGAGAGAAAGGGAAGGTTGAGCAAGATCTATAAAGGAATAACAGAGAAACTGGTAAGAAGAGGCAAGTTAAACATTATATTACAGAAACTTTCACCCCCTTGAGGGACACAGAGAGAATAAATAAAAAACAAAGGTATAGCTCACAAATCAGAAAATAAATTTCAGAATAGACTAGAAGGGAAGAGAAATAATGAAGAGGACAAAATAAAGAAATTCTATTTTAGAAAAAGGAACAGCAAAAGAAAATTAATAAAAAATAAGAAGTTGGAGGAAAGGAGGGAAGGGAAGATTTTGAACTAAACATTGCACTGGAAAAATCCAAACCAATACCTAAAATTTGCCTTATCCTGTTTTCCCATTGTATTTGCTGCTTGCTTTTATAAATGTTTATCATAGTCTAACTTAAGCTACAAACTATTCTCCTATTAAAAATGAGAATAGAACTGACTTACCTTTTTTTAAGCTGAAGAAAAAGAAATCTATTTTATACACAAATTTACAAACCTTGAAACACTAGTTTTTCTCTCATATCCAAATAATTCTCTGTTTCCTTGAGTTTCCATAGATGAGTTAGACTTCTTTGTTTCAGACATGAATATCTTCACGCATTTCTTCCCATGCATGTAGGTCCCCTTATCTCCTATGAACAGCTAAGTAGCATAATTTTGCCCCAAACCCCTCTCCCATTCCTAGTTCCCAAGACAGTGGGCACCATGTGACCATCAAATTTGTCCTTGAAACTCTATCTCTTCTCTCCAATCAAGACCACACTAAAACTGACTCACTTCCCATCATTGATGGAGCTCCTATGTATCTACAACTGCACAAATATGGCATTATATTTACTAACACTTTGGGATCCATTGCCCTAAAAAGAGAGTGAATCCTCCAACTGCAATTGTTCACAATCAGCTTTGAACATTTATAGAATTTTGTATTACTGCAACACTATTTAACTGAGTGGGAAAAGGGAAAAGAGAAGAGGAAGAGAAATAGATAGCTAGATAGGTAAAGGGGAAAATCAATAATCATTCCCTATTACTCATATCAATGTTAAGTGGGAAAGCTTCCAGTGTTTCTCTATTACATGTAATTAACAGCTCTTGGTTTTAAATAAATGCTTTGGATCACATCAAGAGAAGATGTTTTTGTTCCTAAGCTTTTTAATGTCTGTAACATTAATAAATGTCCAAAGCATGTCATTGTATGATAAGGAACAAATCCTGTGAGACAGGTGTTTCTGGAATTAGTGTTTGCTTTTTACAGCAGAGTTGTAAACAGAAGCTCAGAGAGATTGTTACATGCTCCACCATAGGACTTCCAGATTGATGGTTCTTTCTACTGAGACATATGAGGAAGACTTGTATGAAGTCCAAAGACTGAAGAATTGTTTTTTTTTTAATTGAACAGTAATTACAGTTACCTAAATGAAGACAACTTTAAAGGGCAACAGATTCTCTAAATGGACAGTTGGTAAAAATTTGTTAAAGAGAAATCATATATCTTTCTTTTATTTTAACAAACTATGAAAAGTGTAAGGTTTCAAGTACCCTATCATCCCCAATCACGCTCTTATGTTTTTTGCATAACTTGTCCCAGAATTGTACTGAGATTGGATATAAATATGAATTTGTTGGAAAGTCCAAACAAAATTTATCGTTAAAAAACTGAGGTGGAGGTGGGGTGGAGATGAGGCGGTTGCACAGTTCTAACGTTATGTATTCAGTGACTGCCTGTAAAATATAATCTGACAGGCGAAACTCACAAGACCCCAAATATTTCTCGGTAAGAAGCCATGCTTCTATGAAAAGGATACCCGAAGTTGACCCAGGGTGGAATATACCATTTGTGTTGGGAGGGGGGAGTGCGATCTTATCCTGATCCATTTTGGATGCAAAAAACACCTTAATTTTATTCCCCTAAATGCGATGTAGATATTGGCAAGTATATTTGACCACGTGAGTCTCAAGGAGTGAGTGCAGGGGTGGCGTGGGACAAGTCAGAACTTGACACAGACCTCCTCGTACCCCCCACCCCCAGCTACAATGATTTATAGTCCTCATTCTTCTGCCTCTTTCCTACCTTCTGGCTGTTTTTATCCTTGTCGCGGGGACGCTGGGAGAAGAGGTAATTAATTCCTACTCTCGCGTGGAAGGCTCCTAAGGTGTCGTGGCGGCAGAAAGTGGGGATATCCCCGAGCAACCAGAGAGGATGCACGGCCAGGAGTAGAGAGACACCTCTTTAGCCTGGGGTTGCAGAGACCCCCGTCCCCTTGCCCAGGGCTATCTAGAGCCAGGCCCGTGGCCGTGGTGGGAGCGGCGCCAGAGTTTGGGAAATTCTCGGAGACTTAGCTCAGACTAGGGAAAAGCTGTGACTCCGTGGTGGGACTGGAAGGGTCATTCTCATGTAGAATGTTAGAGCTGCAAAGTTCGGGAATGCGTAATCAGCCCACCACCTTCCATTAACAGATGGACCCCAGAGAGGGGCAGCCTTGGGGGAGGACCAGTTCCAGAAGCTCACAGGTTGTTGTGTCCTGGAATGATGGAAATTAGACGATGTAGACCATAAGATCAAAGAACTGGAGGGCACTAACTTAGACTATAAAAGCTGGAAAGTTCATTAGAATTAATATGTTAGGACTGGTAGGGGCTTCTTTAGAACACGGAAAGGTCATTAGAACATAGAATGATGGAGCTGGAAGGTACAATAGAATGTTGGTGCTGGAAGGATGGTTAGAATATAAGAATATAGAGTATTAGCGATAGGAGGATCATTAGAACATAGGATGTTAGAGCTAGGAGGATCATTAGGACATGGGATGTTGGAGCCAGAAGCTATACTAGAACACAGTGTAGTAAGGTAGAAGGGTCAATAGCGCATGGAATGTTAGCGGTGGAAGGTACAATCGAATTTTTAGTTAAATTCCCAGGGATGGAGAGGGTCATACTGTGAGAGTGGCAGGGTGGAGGCTCAAACCCAGTCCAGGTAACTCTCTAGCATTATTACTAATAATGCTGCCTCTACAAGATTCAAAAAAAGGAGTCTGAAAGTGAATGTGCTTAACAGGGGTTACAGAGGTGGGGAAAGGGACTGAAGATATCCTTAGTGTTCATGATTAATAAGTTCCTTGGACAATTCATTCTCTGCATTCAGAAGGGCCTGATGATCTCTTGGTGTGGAGATTTAAACGTGGCCCAAGGGTGAATTTTCTCCCAAGAAAGAACTGAGGACCTTCTTCTTTTAG
Source organism: Pseudocheirus occidentalis (assembly GCA_028646575.1). Classification (NCBI taxonomy): domain Eukaryota; kingdom Metazoa; phylum Chordata; class Mammalia; order Diprotodontia; family Pseudocheiridae; genus Pseudocheirus; species Pseudocheirus occidentalis. The sequence goes on along the minus strand of CM053599.1, from coordinate 110,212,095 downwards.
CCTTTTCTTTGCTGCAGGGCATAGAATTGGTTTTACTACTGGAAGGGATCATAAAGATAATTTAGTTCATTCAACCTCTTCATTTTATTGAGAAGGAAACAAGCACAGAGACAGGAAGTGACTTCCTCCAGATCGCTAATACTGCTACTAAGTACAGAGTCAAAACTCAAACTCAGATTTCCTGATTCTGGGGTTATTTTTCTTTCCTCTCTACCAAAGATTCTTAACCTGGGTTCCAGACCCCAGACCAGGACACCTGTGGATATCTTTCAGGGTATCCATGAACTTGGATGGAGGAAGAAAAAAAAATATTTTGTTAACCTTTAATTGAAATCTGTTATTTCATTTCAAAATATCAATATGCTAATATTTATCATCCAATTATTTAAAAACAATTTTCTGAGAAGGGAGCCTTAGGTTTCACCAGATCACCAAAGCGGTGTCACATAAATGGTTAAGAACTCCTGCTCTTTATCTATAGCAAGGTGATTTTCCTATGACTTTAGCATTTACTTATTGCCTCTTTTCTCTCCTTGTAGGGCCCTCTGTGAATCCCAGCCTCAATTTTTAACCTACCCTTAGGTGGGCAGCTTAGGGGGAACTCTTCTTTCTTCTCAAACTCTTTGTGCTGCCTCACCTTCCCTAAGAGTCTTCCCTCCTAAAGGCTGGTGCTAGAGGAATGAAAGACCCCCTCTTCCCTTCCTGGGATATATGTTAGAGATCATTTGCTGGTTAGAGTAAATATTAGGTCACCTAATTCCACTTCCCTCCCACTCCGCCTTAACAGGAATGTATCCCCTTTTTGATATACTTCTCAACTCTTTGCTGTCTGGCGTCTAACACCCTCCCCACTTTCTCCCTCCCCAAACTGAAGCTACTCTCTCCAAAGTTGCCAGTGATTTCTTAGTTCCCTTTACTAGCTCATTACTCCCTAATTGTGTAACCTAAGGCTCTATCTTCCTTTCTTTCTTCTACACATTCTCTTGGTAACCTCATTAGCTCATAAAAATTATCATTTCTATGCAAATGACTTCCCAATCTGTATATCAATCTTTTTTTTTCTTTTTTTTTTTTTTGAGGGGGGAAAGCAGGGCAGTTGGGGTTAAGTGATTTGCCCAAAGTCACACCTTGTTAAGGGTAAGTGTCTGAGTCTGAATTTGAACTCAGGTCCTCCTGACTCCAGGGCTGGTGCTCTATTCACTGGGCCACCTAGCCACTCCTAGCTGCTCCTGTATATGAGTCTTAGTAAGCATTCATTAAGCATCTATTTTATGCCTGGCATTGTGCTAAGTACTTGAGATACAAAGAAAGGCAAAAAGCAATCCCTACTCCCAAGGAGCTCACAGTCTAATGGAGGAGGCAATATGCAAACCAAGATATAAACAGGACAAATTGAAGGTAATCTCAGAGGAAAGGGACTAGCGTTAGGGGAGATCTGATGTTTAATTTGGGGGGGGGGGAAGTTTTATTTTTTTCCAATTACACGTAAAGATAGTTTTTATATTCATTTTTATAAAATTTTGAGTTCCAAATTTTTTCTCCCTTCCCATAACAGCAATCTGATATAGGCCATATCACTCAGTGCTGTTGCTGCTGTTGAGTAACCCTCAGACCCCACAACTGGTGCTGCTTCCTCCATGCATGCTCCTGGCCAGCCCCCACCCCAATATCTACAAGCCAGCCTCTTTCAGTCCTTCATCCTGGGCTGTCCTGTGTTGGAAAAATGAGATGCTGTAAATTTTGGGGGAAGGGAGAGGAGGTTATCCTGCTCAGAATTTAATTTGAATTTTTTTTTTAAGTTCTTCAGAAGGTTGAGTTGGGAGAGCTCAGCAGAAATACTCAATTCCCTCTGCCATCTTGGCTCTGCCTCCAATCTCAGAGGAAAGGAACTGGTATTAAGGGGATCAAGAAAGACTTCTTGTAAAGGGTGAGATTTTAGCTGGGACATGAGAGAAACCAGGAGGTAGGGCATTGAGAGTGGCTTGCCCAAGATCACATAGCCAGTTTGTGTCAGAAACAAGACTTGATGCTTTGGGATCTTACTAGATCCCAAATGTTAATTGAATTAAATACCTCATGCAATATATTCCTTTTCAGACCTTCCTAACTTGCGCTCCTGTTCATTCCTGCTCTGTGACTATTCATGGCTGATAAGAAACTGGTAGTGGTTTTTGGTGCAACAGGTATGTAGAACCATAGAATGAATGTAAGGGCTGAAAGAACATAAACTTTCAGAACACAGAATGTTCCAACTGGAAGAGACCTTAAAGTCATAGAGTCAAATTCCTTTGGTGTTATAGCAGAGGAAAAGCAACCCCAGAGAGATGTGACTAACATAAGACTAATACAGTAAGTGAGGGATAAAGCTAAGTCTAGAAATTTCCTGAGCCTTGGGATAGAACTCATAACTCAAGGTAGGCTAGGGGTTTACTAATGCCCCAGACAAGCTAGTAGGGAAACACTAGGAAGGAAAGACTCTGACTACAGTTATTCCTTCCACATCATGACTTTCCCCATGGTGGTTTCAATATATTGTGAGTAGGCATAAACAAAAATTAAATGGTAATTTTTGGGGAAGTTTTGTTGAAGTTGCAGACAACACATGAAGGCCAACAGACAACACAAAACCTACAGCCAAGTACTTAACCCAAATTTTACAATAAGGTACCGTAAACATCCCATAAAGGAAAAAATTCAGATTTCCCTGGTACAAAGGGAAAACCAAAAAATTTTACGAGAATTTTCTAGATCACAGGGGGCCACTGCTCCCGTATACCCTTCAGTGTGGAAGGAGTTAACTGTATTTTGTGGAGTATCTAGGTCTCCAGGTCCTAAGACTTTTTGGAAGTTGAGAGAAAGGAGTGAACAGACAGAATCCCTCTTCTGCCAAGAATTAAATTCAATAAGTCTCTACTATGTGTCTTTCCCTCTACCAGACACTGTGGGAGATATAAAGAAACATAAGGAATAGGATGGTTAAAATTAGTGTTTGGTCTTTACAAATTATTTTGCTACAAACTTAAGTGAGCAAAAATAACTAAAGCAATAAACATAGAAAATAAGGAATAAAATCTTACATAAAAATTTTGACATTTAGCTAAGTGGAACCAAGTAAATTAATAAACAAGTGAAATTCCACTATTCTTTCTCTATGGTATCATAGATAGAAACCTGGCTTCCATATAAAGGACACATATTGACTGTGAGACCGAGGCTAGTTACTTAAACTCTCAGTGTCCCTGTTGTAAAATTTGTTAATAAGGTGCTAATCTTGCTGGTTGGGGAAGTTCCTCTTTGAAAGGTACACAGCTGAAATCACTGATCTGGTCAAAAACAATATTACTAAAGTCAATTAATTCATGTGACCTCACAGAAATCTTTGTATTTCCTTGTATGTTTCATATTTTTTCATTTTTATTATACTATAGTATAATATAAATACATATCATAAATATATTTTTTAAATTCTATTACATTAATTTCTTTTAACTCTTTTTTGATTGCTACAAATGCTGGGCAAAGATTGATTAAATGATTTTTTCCACTAACAAGATTGACCTAAGTATATCCAAGACCATGTTAAAACATACCAGGAAGGGGGGCGGAGCCAAGATGGCGGCTTAGAAGCAGCAAAGCACCGCAGCTCCCACACAAACACGCTAAAAAACTCATAAAATGGGACGCTAAACAGATTTTCAAGCTCCAAAACTCTCCACAA
>CM053599.1:110192607-110207877 GCA_028646575.1 Pseudocheirus occidentalis | reverse complement strand
TTTATTTGAATATTATGACTTCTAAGTATTAAAAGAAATACTTATGCTAAAAGTCAGACAGGTTAATGAAGAATGTTTTCTGAATGGTTCCACTATTTCATTTTTAATTTGCTTAAAATAAAGCCACTATTAATGTCTAATTTAAAACATGTAAAGTGATTCTGTATCAATGTAAATAATATTATCTGCTGCAAAAAGATACTTGAAAACCTAATGTGTGGTCCATATTTTTTTAACACATTTCAACTGCAGGAAACCCATTATCTCATTTGTGTGTCCTGAGAAAATAGAAGGTCCCCGGGAGATAATAATGATAGCTCACATCTACATAGTTTTTTAGCTTAATCCATTTATTCTTTTTCAAAATATTTCAATTCATCATTTGTTTGATTTGGTATTGATTTTTTTTTGGCATTGATTTTTTAAAAAAAAAATTTGAATTCCAGATTCTCTCCTTCCCTCTAGTCCCTCCCCGACCCATTGAAAAGATAAGCAATATGATATCAATTATACATTTACATTGAGTTTTAATGTTTGCGGAGTGCTTTGCATTCTCCCTTGATCCTCGTGGTTTTCTGAGGGTGGCTATTACAATCTTACTTCTATTTTAGTGATAAGTGATTTTTCTTTAATCATAGTTAGCAAGTAACAGATAGGATTCCAATCCAGCTCTCTCTTGTCTTCAGATCTAGCCCTCTTGTTCTGATTTTGTAGGAAGATGTTGAGAATATGATGTAGCTCAGATAAGTCTCTGCACATTTGCTAATGAAAATAACTGACCTCAGATTTGTCTGTTTAAAAACACTATTTGAGGAAATAGTAATAAGAGGAGGACATGAACTATTCTGCAGAATTACTGCCATATATAATCAATATTTTATCATAATTTGTCCCTTAATTTTTTCATTTGTGGACGACTAAGCCAAATTCTTTTTGAGTGGTCTTGGAGTTCTTAGAGCTTTTGCAATGTTACAGCATTTGATGGAACTGACATACAGTATTATATATAAACAGGAGCATTTGGTAGACCCTGCCATCAGATGTTCGCAAATTTACTTGGCCTACCACCCACTTAAAAAAAAAAATTACTTAGTGCCCCCCCTCAAAACCTACTTTTTTTTAAAGCTCTTTAACGTGTTTTTTTTTTAAATTTGTGTCATTCCAAAAAATATTTTTTTAAAAAAGTGACACATCTTAAATTTAATAATTTATTGTAAATTTGTGGGGGGTTTCCTGCATTGAAATTTTGATGACACAATATTGCATCATGTAATCGTAATATAAACAGGTCATTACATACTTGAACATATGTGCTCCTTCTGAACTCATCCTTGTTCTTATTCACAAATGCTAGTCAGAAGCAATTGACGTGACACTGCCTACCTAAAGATGAATATCTCTCATATCCCTTCTCCAGCACATATGTGATAGCCTCCTAATTTGTCTCCTTGCTTTGAATGTCTCTTCTCTCCAGTCTTTAAAGATAACAGATTAACATTCCTGAAACAAAGGTCTGATCATGTCGCTTCTCTATGTAGAATATTCACTGGCTTACTAATACTTCTACAATAAGATATTAGTTGTTTGGCATTTAAAATCTTTCATAGCCACTTCCACTTTTATCTTTCTCAGCTGAATCCACATGGCAGACTTATCCTGTCCCCAGTATTCTGTCCCTCATCTTCATTCCTTGTGCAGGCTAACCTTCCTTGCCTCTGCCTCTTGGAACCCCTGGTTGCCATCAAGGCTCATCTCAAGGTACACCTCAAACAAGAAGCTTTCTGTATTTCCCCAACAGCCAGTGTCTCTCCCTTCCCAAAATCAGACACTCAAATGTACAGATACTCAAATGAGTCTGATCTAAATGATGTGGATTTGAACCTTCTATGCTTGCCCATCTTGTGTGACTATTCCCTTAAAATTGCCACGTTTCAAAATAGGAAGTGAACATCATCTGCTATGTTATTTTTTTTCAAAAGTTTTAAAAATTCAAATTCAACTCTTCCCCTACACATAGAAGGAGAGGTATCTTCCTTACCTTCTCTAATTTATTATAATTAATTACCTTTTATAGTTGGTCTGTTTTGAACTTTGGTATATGGTGTTAGGTGTTGATCTAGGCCTAATTTCTCCCACATTAACTTATTAAAATTTAACTTTAAATTTCCAAAAGGCTTTGTCAAATAGTCCTTGCCCTAGTAGTTTGTGTCTCTGTCAAACACTCTGCTACTCTGTTCAAATTTTCCTACGTCTTATGTACCTAATCTGTTCCAGATAGGCCTCTTAACTAGTATCAAATAGTTTTGATGATTATTGTTTAACAGTATATTTTGAGATGTGGTACATCTAGGCCCCCTTCCTCCTCTCCCCTCCCATTATTTTGTAGAGATTTTCATCCTCTAATTCCTCTAGATGAATTTTGTAATAGTTTTGCCTAGTTCTACAAAATAATCTTTTCATAGTTTGATTGCCATGACACTAAATCTAACTATAAGTTGCTAATTTAGTTAATAATATTAATATATGAGCATGGCCAACCATGAGCATTCCTTTCCCATCATTTGTCTTAATCTCTAAAGAGTAGTTTGAAGTTATAATTCTTATATGTCTTTATTAAGTGAACTACCAGAAATTTGAATTGTTTTAGGAAGATTTTGAAGATCACCTGGCAAGGTAAAGTACCAGACACTGAGGTCCTTACCTGAGGCCAAGCATTTAGACTCTGCTTCAGAGAGTGCAACTCCAATGGACTGGCCACATTGTTTGAGTGCACAGCATATGTTTGCGAAAAAGACTCTTTTATGGAGAACTCACACAGGGCAAGCATTCACGTGGTGGTCAGAAGAAGCAGTACAAGGACAGTCTCTCTCAAGAACTTTGGAACTGTGTGACGTGGGAGACATTGGCACAGGACTGCTCAGCATGGCAAGCCCACATTAGAGATTGATTAAAGGATTCAAGACTAAAGGAAATGCAGGATGTGCAAATTTGGAGATTCCACCCCAAATGTTCACATGGACTATTTGTGCCTGACCTGTGGTAGAGCATTTTGAGCTTGTATTTTTCTGATCAGCCAGTCAGACATGTTGAAATTTAACTTTAGCATAGCAATGTTGTTTTGGTTCTCTTTGAGAATGAAGGACAGCAACCAACCAACCAGCCAACCAGAAATTTTATATAGTTTCTAGTTGTTTTGAATAGAAGTCTTTTTTCTGTCTCTTTCTGCTAAGTGTTGTTAATAATGTAAAGAAAAGCTAATGGTTATGTTGATCGTATAACCAGTCTAATTTGCGCATTTCTTTATTAGAATTTTTTTTTTCACAATTTCATTCATGAGAACTTCCCATCCTTCTGGGCAGACTCCCCCTGTAGACTCTTAGGCCATAGGATCCTATCTGTATCTTCTCTAAACCACTTGAAATCTTCTCTCCTTAAATATAGAGTGTTGTATATTATACTATACCCAGCTTTATTCTCATTTACTCTAACAAAAACTAAGGTGGAAGGGTCCCTACCCACAAAGTTCTCATTATTTTCACTTCAACAAGCAGTTCTCCCTCTTGGTGAGAATATAATGAGGCATAGATTAGAAGTTCTTCTCATTGCTTCTCTAAACTTTTGAAGAGTAAAATTATTATTAAAACAATTCGATAACATATTAGCCACTCTGCTTGGGACAGAGAATGAGCACCAACAAATACTGAATAATTCAAGTTCCCCATCACAATTATATCCTGTCTCCATGTCAGACTTGTGATCTGTTTTCCAAACTCTGTTTCCAAGTGATGTATACCATATTCATGACATCACTCTTATTTCTACCCTCAGATGACCACCACCTAAATGTTCTCTGTTATGTATTCTCTGTCAGATTCCTGGAATTCCTGTTCCATCTTTTTTATTTTATTTTATTTTAGTTATTTTTTTTTATTTTTTTTTTTAAATATTTTTTCTTTTTACTGTATCACTACAAATTTTATTCAGAAGCCCATCTTTTTTTGTTTGTTTGTTTTGTGGTTTTTTAGAAAAAAATTCTCATTACGAACTTTGATCAATCAGCTACAAGACTTTCTAGCAGACATACAGTAAAAATGGCATGGCTCAGAATTGACCAGATCTTTCACGATCTCTTGATGGCCTCCTATCACGTTCCCTTCCTCTGCCACCGCTGCCACTGCTGCCACCACCACCACAGCCACAATCTCTTGATCCAGAACAACGTTCTCGAGATCTTGATCTGGACCTATGCTTCTTATGCCGCCACCCATACAACTCACGTCATAGTTCTCTAGAGATGGCTTCAGATGCATAAAATTACAGAAGCCTCCTCGGGTACATTCTCCTATTTCATACTGGCGACAGCAAGCTTCTCTGAAGTTAGTCACAGGCAAAAGCTCTGTGTGGATTGGCAGTCCATTAAACCAGCTATTGTTTAAGTCGATGACAGCCTTTTTGGCATCTTCTTCATGGCGAAACTTCACATACACATTTCCGACAAGATGATCCCCAAGGTTGTCACAGATATTCATCTCCACTTCACCATACTTTTTCTAACATTTCTGTAAAAACCTCCTCAAAGAATTCGTCATAGTGTTCTTGCATTTCGACATCACTCACTGCACAGTGTGAGCTGTCAACCGTCTACACTGTTTTGGGGGTTATGATAGATGTTTTGAAATCAAGATGGTCTAGCTAAAGGTTGGTTTATTATGCAACCGAGAACATCTGTCTCCATGATGACAAGCTCCGATTTTGAAATAAAATGAATAGTTGACTCTTGTATTCATTCATGTCTTCACAGATCTCCCTCTAGTTGGTAGAACATAAGCTACTTGAGGGCAGAGGCTGCTTAATTTTTCTCGTTCTCTGCCGTGCCTGGCGCACAGTAGGCGCTCATTAAATGCTTTAAGTGAATGGAAAGGTCTCTTCTCTGAGGTGACACTAGAGCTGGGGTTCCTAGCGAGGCAGATAGGAGAGAATTCTGGGGGAGGCGGAGACAGAAATGGAACAAGTCGCAAGGAAGGGAGCGGAGCCTGCCTCTTTATTATTTTTCCCAAATTCTGAACTTTAACAAACACCAAATAATATAGCCATTTCCATATACACAGCAGGTGGTGCAATGGATAGACTATTGGGCTTGGAATCAGGAAGAGTCATCTTCTTGAGTTCAAATCTGACCACAGACACTTACTAGCTATGTGACCCTGGGCAAGTCACTTAATTCTGCCTCAGTTTCTCATTGGTAAAGTGAGCTGGAGAAGGAAATGGCAAAACACTCTAGTATCTTTGCCAAGAAAACTCCAAATAGCGTCATGGAGACTTGGACATGACTGAAGTAACTAAACAACACAAAATTATAGATCTCCACTAAGTTTAGCTTACTATTTCTTTTAAAAATATATATCATTTTATCTGTTGGCTTCTAAGAGTTGTCACATTTGTGCTTTCTGGTCTTCCTTTTCATTTAAAAAAAAAGATTTCTCTAGAGCCTTTTTTTCTTGCTACCCCATCCCTATTTTCTGTCACCCTCCTAGGTCCTCACCATCTTTGGTGGGGGGTAAGGAGGGAGAGGACCAATTTTGCAAGAGAGAAAAAAAGGTGCTTTGTGCTTAACCTCTTAGTACCTAAGAGAACTCTCTGATTGTAAAACAGTTGCAAATATGTATTATTAGAGGGAGTTTCCCCACTAAGAGTTCTCCACACCAGAGAAATCACAGTCCTGCCCCCATAAAACACATACACACCTCATGCAATCTTCCCCAATCTAAATTTCTTCCTCTATTCAGTTGAGTTCTGCTAATTGTCTATCTAACTCATTACACATGTCTTGGACATATCAACAGGCTAGCCATAGCAATTGCATGTTATAATCTGGGAAATGTGTATTTTTCAGCTGCTTTGTTCTTCCAGCAGGGTTTTTTTTTTTTTAAAGATGTGGTTCTCCCTGATATAGATAACCCAGTGGGTTTTGGGTTCAATTGGCACAATGAAATCTTCAGACACATCCAGCTATCATGATATATCCTTCTTCTCTCTAGACTTTGGATAATTTTGATTATATTAAATTGAAAAGCTGTACAAACAAAGCCAGCATTACCAAGATTAAAAGGGAAGTAGAAAACTGGGAAAGACTTTACAACTGGTATCTCTGATAAAGGCCTTATTTCTAAAATATACAAAGAATTGAGCCAAATTTATAAGACTACAAGCCACTCCCCAAATGATAGTCAAAAGTTATGAACAGGCAGTTCTCTGAAGATGAAATTAAAGACATCTATAAGCATATGAAAAAATGTTCCAGATCACTAGTGATTAGAGAAATGCAAATCAAAACAACTCTGAGGTACCACATCTCACCGGCCAGACTCGCTAAGATGACAAAACAGCAAAATGATAAATGCTGAAGAGGATGTGGAAGTATCGGAACACTAATGCATTGTTGGTGGAGCTGCAAACTGATTGAGCCATTCTGAAGAGCAATCTGGAACTATGCCCAAAGGGCTATAAATAAATGCATGCCCTTTGACCCAGCAATACCACTTTTAGGGTTATATCCCAAAGAGATCAGAGGAGTGAGAAGAGGACTCACATGTACAAAAATACTTATAGCAGCTCTTTTTGTGGTGGCAAAAAATTGGAAAACAAAGGGATGCCCATGAATTGGGGAACGGCTGAACAAGTTATGGTATATGAATGTAATAGAATGCTACTGTGCTGTAAGAAATAAGGAGCAGATGGACTTCATAATAACCTGGAGAGACATATATAAACTGATGCTGAGCGAGAAGAGCAGAACCAGACACAGCGTGTGATGACTAACTTCAGTAGACTGGGCTCCTGTCAGCAATTCAAGGTTATACGACAACTCCAAAAGACTCAAGATTAAAGGAGACATACACATCCAGAGAAGGAGATGCGGAGTCTGAGTGCAGATTGAAACAAACTACTTGCTGTGTTTCTTTTTCTTGCTTTATTTTGTTTCCTCTTTCCCAATAATCACTCCATCAGTTACAATCCTTCTTTACAATCTGACTAATAATTAATGGGAAGATATTTGTAGATCCTGTATCTGAGTACAAGCTGCCATGATGGGGGGAGGGGAGAGGATGGGGGAGAAAATCTGAAACTCAAGGGACTGTGGAACTGAATGTTGTAAACTAAAAGTAAATAAACCAAAATTTAAAAAAATAAAATTAAAAAAAAAAAAAGAAAAAGAACATCAACATCCTTTTAGGTACTCAGGATTGCAGCCTGAGCCATTCTTGACTCACTCTCACTCTATTTGTATCCAACCATTTGTTCCTATCTTGAATTTTAACCATGTCTGCTCCAAGTTTGGTGGGAGCTCCAGAATAGAAACAAAGCATTTTATTTTAGAAACTAGGGTTACAGCAGTTTAAAAACAATTAACAAAAGAAGACAAGCTAGCAGGAGCTAACTGCTAAGATACTGGATTATGGCGGCAGTAGTAGGAAGGTAGCAGTAGAAGTTGTCACAGGTCTGCAAAAGCCTCTTTGTGCTGGTCCAACCACTGTTCCAGAGTTTTGGCTTTGGGGTTGAGTTTCAAGGTCAGCTCCACATCTCGGTCTGGATTCATGGTGTAGAAGCGGAACATGTTGGCCAGGTCCTGTGCCCCAGGGAAGCCAAGGTTCTCATAATCCTCAGGGGATATCTACAGATAAAGTAAGAACATGAATGTCAGCACCTTGTGCAGGATGCAGCTAGAGCCACCAGGTAAATTCAGAGGCTTTTCTTTCTCTCTCTCTATTTAATAAGTATGACAAAAGCTTATTCAGATCCACTCTTTAAGAAGAATAGTACTCTTCTGTAATTTACAACTTGAGAATCTCAGAAACAAGGAGCTTATCATTCATATGATCAGGATCAGATCTATATCTCATTAATCCACTTTTACAGTCTATAGCTTCTACCTGTCTTCATTTGCCTAGCTTTTTAGAAGCTGTCAATGAAAGTGAATTATAATTAAGTTTGTCCCTAATGATTTTACAGCAAAAGGCCAGGCATGGTGGTACATGATTCTAATCTCCTGCTACTGAGGGAGGCTTAAGCTGGTGGACTGCTTGAATTCAGGAGGGCTAAAGCCATTCAAGTTGTCCACTAGAAGGGGCATCTACAAAATGGTCAAACATCCCTCCCCAAGATGGGGTGTGGGGGTGGAGGGCAGAAGAATGGATTTCTGCAGTTTCTGCACTGATCAGCACTGGGACTGGGCCGATGAGTGAGTGCTGCACTTCTAAGCCTGAATGAGATAAGGAGAACCAGGCTCAAAATTAAAAACAAAACCAAAAATGAATGAACAACAAGCAAACAACAAGAATTAAATCTATAAAATATAAGACACTAGATTACAAAGGAAACCAATTATATTCAAATAAAACTATCAAATTTTTTTAAAAATCAAGTTCATGGACTCTGGGGTTAAGATGTCTTGGAGATACAGTTGTAGATACCCAAAGGTACCAGAAATACAGGGCTGGGGATGACTTGTGCTCATACCCTGGCTCTGCCTTGATTAGCCATGACTATGAGAGGAAATTCACATCTCTGAATCTCAGTGTTCCCATTTGTAAAATGGGGACAATCACACTTGTACTACCTACCTTAAAGGTGCTTTGTAAACTATAAAACATTACATAAATGTAAGCCCTGTCATTTTTAACATCAGCATCAAAGACTGATATCAGACTGTCCCCACTCCCCACCTCAGCTTTGAGAAAATGCAGCATGATGTAGCAGGAGTGCTGAATTTGTAGTCAGAGGTCTTGGGTTTAAATCCTGATTTTGCCATTAATTTACCTGCATGACCTTACAGAAACAACTTCACTTCAGTGGCCTCATCTATAATATAAAAGGGTTATACTTGATAGCTCTCAATTCTCCTCTCAGCTCTAAATCTACGATCCTATATCGTCAGGCCTCGGGGAGATTCCTACCTTGGCATCATGTACAATCTTCCCAGTGTATTTAGAGAGAAGGGAGGCATACTCTGTGGCAGTGTGCTTGCACGTGCTAAGCCCAATGTTTTGACCCACATATTTTTCTGGAGACTTCAGCAGGCTGAGCACCACAGGGCCCAGGTCAGCCACTGACATTCCATCCATTGGGACGTCACCCATAGGCAAACCTTCAAAGGAGAAGAGAAAAAAAAGATCCAAGGATGGTGTGTTGGGGAAATAAAATTCTGTTCTACCAGACTGTTTTGAGCAACTCTTAATGTGAACTTGTAAGTCTAATGCTGTCCTTTGCCAAGGAAGAGCTGGTTTATATAACATCTGCCAGACAGAAGGCTCTAATGTCTGGCACATCCACAGAACAAAGGATTCCTGATCCTCCTGGTTATCAAACATCCTTTAGCCCAAGGCAACACTTATGCCACTTATAATCTTAAGAGAATGAATTGTCCAGGCACTGAGTCACAAAACCAGTATGTGTTGGAGTTGGACCCAGATGTTCCTGACTGAGCTTGGTTCCCCACCCAGTGCCACACTGCCTCTTGGGATCTATATAAGTCTCTTTCCACCACACAGTGGTTAACAAGAAAAAAAACAAACTAGTGGGTGGGAAGAAAGCCTTGCTGGGACAGGTCATTGAAAGAGATAGCACATGAAAATAAACTCACTCAGCAAGTAACCATTTCCATCAGGAGCCTTCTGTGGTAGGAAGTAGGTGAGAAGGTTTTCAAAGTAGCAGGGTAGCCGTACACTAGTCATTGGTACACCCAAAGCCCGGAAGTATTCCTCAACCTCCCCTTTGCCATCAAAGTGCCTGACTATCAGCTGGCCTCCTGTCAGCTTCTTCACATTCTCCAGTCCACTGTAGACGACATAACTCAAGCCCAAGCGACTGGATAGATCAGCCAGGAGTTTACCCTGTAGAAGAGACGATATCCTCAACAAATTAGGAATCACAGAAAAGGCATCTTTCCTATCATTCAACAAACACTACAACTGAACATTATTTGTCTACTCATTTATCAAATGCCCTGTTCTGGGCAAAGTAATGACAGATGAAACAGTGCCTGTCTTCAAGAAGCTTACCCATAATTAGGCAGATATAGAACACACACAGACAAGCATAATACACAAGTCCCCAACTCCCTAAAAATGGTATGCCTGCAGAATCACAAATGCCTCTGATGGAAAGCTCACTCCTTTGAGAGGGAGCTTTTCCATTGGACTGTTATTGAATGAACATTCTTACTCATCATGGGCAGAAATCGGCCCCTTGTAACTCCTACCAACTGCCCTACTTCTGGCTTCTAGAACAAAAGAGAGCTCGAATTCCTTTCAAATGCAAACTGAAGCAAAGCAAAAACAATGTACTATTTCTGGTTTGTATAACTGTTCTAGTAAAGCATAGGTCCTTAACCTTTTGAGTGTGTTATGGACCCTCCCTTTAGTAGTCTAGTGAAGCTTAGGGACTCTTCTCAGAATAATGTTTTTAAATGCATAAAATAAAATGTAGTATTTTTCCCCATTGTAGCTCATGGAACCCCTGAAATCTATCCACAGACCTATTGACTATTGGTGGACCCCAGATTAAAAACCTCTGTATTTATTAAAGGTGAACAAAAGGATCACTGGATGACAATCATCATTTTTCTCTACTCTGTCTAGGAGGGTTTTGGGGAGAGTAGGGAATTTTAGTAAATCTTTAAAGGAGGGGAATTAATAAACTAAAGTGAACAAAGAAAAGGTCTTTGAGACCTAGAGAAGAATATGCTTTCTAGAGTTTCTACTCTGGCCTCAGCTCTTTTGACTCAGCTACTCTCTTATCTATAAGAATTGTGTTTTTTGTACCAACTCTGGCCTAATCAAAGATTCTTGTGTAGGCCATTTCTAACATGTTCTAGGACTCTCCTGTCCTCCTATCCTTGGCTTGTTCCTTGTCAAAGTTAGGGGTGACCAGGTCTCCAAGGGGAAGGCTAACCTGGGGGATCCTCATCACGGTGGTTTTATGTTTTAGTAAAGATTACTAGAGGCAGTTGACCAACTCACCCAGCAATTATCAATCCTTAAATTGCCAGACACGGGAATGATCATCTACACCTGAAGGCCAACCCACCTAAAAATCGGGAGGTCCAAATGATGTAATGTTAGGTGAATCAGAAGAGACAAACCTAGGTTCAAAAGACCCTGTTGGCCATCACTTGGGGTCTTTGGTCATAGAGTGAGAGGCCATACATCCAATTTCTTGGTTACTGATAGCCTAACCAACAAATTGATCTTGCTAAGGTCCTCAGATTTTGCTGAGGTACCAGCATGACCCATTTTACTAACAGTTTACAGTTTGTTGTTATTAAAATTATATCTTGCCCTGGAGAAAATGATGCCTTTGTCGCAATTTTATTCACCACAAAGGAGAAGAGAAGGTGGAGGGCAAGGAATATACTGGGAAATGTAGGTGATATAAAAACAAAAGATGTCAATAAAAACATTTTAAGAAGAATGCAAAAAAAAATAGGAAGCTTATAAAGTGTAAAGCATTACACAGCTGTGATAGATTATCATTCTTGTTCAGCTCTGGACCACTCCATTAAGCTGCATCTTTGCACAGGCTGTCCCCTCATGCCTGGAATGCATGAAATCCTCACTTTTGCCTTTATAAAGCCTTAGCTTCTTTCAAGGCTCAGCACAAATGCTAGTCTGTCAACAAGCATTTATTAAGTACTTATGATTATTATTTTATTATGTGCCAGGCACTGTGCAAAACACTAGGGATACAAAGAAAGGTAAAAAGACGACCCTGGCCATAGTCAAACAAAATATATACAGGATAAACTGAGGATAATCAACAGAGAGAAACACACCAGCATTAAAGGAAACTGGAAAAGATTTCTTGTAGAATGTGGGATTTTAGTTGGGACTTGAAGAAAGGAAAAGGAGGTAAAAAGGGGGAGAATTCCCAGCATGTGAAAATGAAAATGCCTGGAATTGGGAGATGGAGTGTCTTATGTGAAAAGCAGAAGAAAGGGCATTGTCACTCAATCACAGTGTATGTGGGGGAAGGGAGAGTAGGGAATAAGAACACCAGAGGGGCAAGCTAAGTGGTAGAGCACTGACCCTGGAGTCAGGAAGACCTGAGTTCAAATCTGGATTCAGACACTCAAGTCTCTTAACCCCGATTCCCCTCCAAGAAAAAAAAGAAGAAAGAAGACTGGAAAGGAAGGAGAGAGCCTTTGAAAGGCATTTTGAAATGCCAAATAAGATTTTAAAAATGTGATTCTGGAAGTGACAGCTAGCCACTAAAGTTTAATGAATAAGTGGGTGATATGGTCAGACCTTACACTTAAGGAAGATCAATTTGACAGCTGAGTGAAGTATGGACTGGAACAGAGAGATCTGAGGCAGGCAGACCCACCAGCAGGATACTGCAGTAGTCTAGGTTTGAGGTGATGGGATAGTGGCAGTGTCAGAGGAAAGAAGAGGGCAGATGGGAGAGAGGCTATAAAGGTAGATGTAACAGGAATCAGCAACAGATTATATATAGGGGAATGACAGAGAGTCGGGACTCAAGGATGATACCTAGAACTTGAAAGAATGGTGCCCTGGACAGTAATAAGGAAGCTAGGGAGAGGGGAGGGTTTTGGAGAAAAGATAATGAGTTTAGTTTTTGGATATGTTCCCTCTTAAGAGGAGCCTTTTCTGACAGCTTAGTTATTAAGATTCTCTCCCTTCTCATGATTTTGTACACACATATTTGTACAGCTGTATTGCTGCTCCCCTCGCCTCTAACAGAGCATAACTGCATTGAGGGCAGGGACCACATTTTTGTTTTTATCTTTGTTTTCCTACATATAGTAAGTACTCAATAAATGTGTGTTGAATTCTAGAACTTAGAGCTGGATGGATAAGGAAACTGAGGTCCATTTTATTTCCACCTGTGTAATCTCCTGCTCCTGGTTGAGATTCTCCCAGTAGTTGGTCACAATGAAAGCTGCATAGGCCCCTCTCAGGGCTGGCTCCAGGCTCTTCTCATCATCTTGATCACCTTGTACTACCTCTGCACCTTGATTTTTCAGATGTTCTGCAGCTTTCTGCTGGGGATTCCGAGTTACCACACGAACTTTGAAGGTCCCATCTTCCAGGAGAGTCTTGGCAACAGAACCACCTTGGGCACCTGGCAGAAAAAAAAATCAGCCCTTCTCTGAGGTTCCTATCCCAAGCCAACCCATTACCTTGAAATCCCATCTCCTTGGGAGCAGCTAGGTGGCACAGGTGAATAGAGCATGAGCCCTGGAATTGGGAAGTTCTGACTTCAAATCCGGCCTCAGACACTTAACACTTACTAGTTGTATGACCTTGAGCAAGTCACTTACCCACAACTGCCCTGCCTTCCCCCCTTCAAAAAAAAGAAAGACCCACCAAAACCCCCTCCATCTCCTAAAACAAGCCCTTTCAAAACGCAAAGGCTAATGTTTTCTTTCACAACATGACCAATATGGAAATATGTTTTGCATAACTGCACATTATATAATCTATATCAAATTATCTTCTCAATCTAGGGGAGGGAGGGGAAGAATTTGGAACTTAAAATTTTAAAAAACGAATAGAAAAAAATGTTTTTATATGTAAGTGAAAAAATATTTAAAGAAAAAAGAGGAAAAAAGGGCAAAGACTGATTTTTTTTTTGTTTCCCTCTGAAACCATAAGATTAATCAATCAATAAATAAACATTTAAGAAGTGCCTACTATTTTCCAGGCACCATACTAAGCACTAAGGATACAAAAGTTCCTGCCCTGAAGGAGCTTACAATGTAACAGGGAGATGACACTCAAGCAAATACATGCAAAGAACATTATATATGAGATAAATAGATATTTAACAGAAAGAAGGCACTAGAATTTTTTTATTAAATTAATTATTTTCTTGTTTACATCACTCATTTCCACCAGATTTTGAGTTACAAATTTTCTCCCCATATTTCCCCTACCTACCACCCCAAAACAGTGATCCTGCTATATATACCCTCCCCCAATCTGCTCTCTCCTATGTCCTTCCCCATCACCCTTCTGACTTTCCAGTAGGGCAGGATGGGTCTCCCTACCCCAGAAGGCACTAGAATTAAGAGAGGTCAGAGAAGGCTTCCAGTAAAAGATGGAATTTTAGTCAGGACTTAAAGGAAGCCAGGAAGGTCATTAGGCAGATTGGAGAAGGAAGGAGATCATTTGAAGTCTGAGGGACAGTCAGAATAACAAGGGCAGAGAGATGGAGGAGTGTCTTCTTCATGGAACAGCCAAGCGACCAGTGTCACTACAGCAAAGAATACATGTAACGTGTGAGAAACCTGGAAAGGTTGGAGAGGGTTAGGTTAGAAAGGGCTCTGAACACCAACCAAAGCACTCTGTATTTGATTCTGGAGGCAACAGGAAGCCACTGGAGTTTCACTTAAGTAGGTGAGATGATCAGACTTGGGCTTTAGGAAAATCACTTTAGTGTCTGAATGGAGTGAGGAGAGACTTGAGGCAGGCTGACCCACCTTCAGGCTATTACAATAGCCCAGGTGTGAGAGAATATGATTTGCCAGAGACTCTACAAGTCATAAAGAACAGAGCTAAGGTTTGAACTCAAACCTTCTGATTCCGAATCTAGTGTTCTCCTCGCTATACCACACTGCTTAAATAAGTTCAAAGATACCCTCTAGCTCAGGGGTTCTTAAATTGGGCTACATGAGCTTTATTTATTTATTTTTTTTAAAGCCAAGCAAATGCTAGATATATTTATTCATGCAAAAATAGCAAGTGAAACAAAGATGACATCCCTTTATTATCTCTGCCATGTAGGGAACGTGAGAATAATTGTCATACTCAATTGTCATAAGTGATAATCTCAAATACAACTGATGATGAAGCGTTCTAACACAGATCTGATCCAAGCAGCATTTTTAAGAAAAATGTTTCGTGTACATGTAGCTTCAATAATGTGCTATGTGAACTTAAAAAAAAAAAAATCTATAGGGGCAGCTAGGTGGTGCAGTGAATAGAGGACTGGCCTTGGAGTCTGGAGGACCGGAGTTCAAATCTGGCCTCAGACACTTAACACTAAACTAGCTGTGTGACTTTGGGCAAGTCACTTAACCCCAATTGCCCTGCCTTCCCCCCTCAAAAAAAAAGCCAAAAAAAATTGATAACTATATTTCAATACAGTTGGTTTCCTTTGTACTTTATTTGGGTGGAAAGGGCAGGTACAGTCAACTTTTGATCTGTGCATGAAGTCAATGTGCCAGTCTAAAGACAGAAAAAAAAATCA
>CM053599.1:110175855-110192107 GCA_028646575.1 Pseudocheirus occidentalis | reverse complement strand
TCATCCCATATAGAAGAGGCAAGGGATAACTGTTACAACCTTACTTTCATTTACTCTCAATGAATTTGGCTTAGGGAAGGAATGACATAAACTCTAAACTGGGTATCATGCCACACAGGAGAGCAGGGGGCATGGGGATGAGAGGGAGGATGACGGAGGGGCGGGCAGGGTCTGGGGGAGGGATGCTGGAAGCACACACTTCAGTAAAGGGACAGGGACAGGGTAGAGAATAGAACAAGGGGGCACCGGATAGGAAGGAGGGACATATAATCAGCCTCTCACAATATGTCCACTGTGGAGATGTCCTGTGTAATTACACACATATAGCCTGTATCGAATTGCCTGTCCTTCTAGTGGGGGTGGGTGACAAGGGAAGAACCGAGGGAATCTAGAATTTAAGGTAAAGTTCTTTTGTCAATCAAATGTCAAGAAAAAAATGTATATATGTATATATCGATATATAGATATAATAATTATTATTATCATTAACTACATGTAACTGGGAATTAAGATATACAGGTACGGGGGTAGGGAGACCCTCCCTGCCCTACCAGGAAGTAACAGGGGTGTTGGGAGAGGACATAGAAGAGAGCAGATTGGGGGAGGGGCTTTACAGAGGGATTGCTGTTTTGGGGATGGGGGAGGAGGAAAGACGGGGAGAAAATTCTGTAACTCAAAATCTGGTGGAAATGAATGATGTAAACAAGAAAATAAATAAAATAATTAAATTTTTAAAAAATAGTCTACCATGAGACTCAGATCATTAAACATTGTCTCCATATTAGAAACATGTATCAAAAAATGTGCATGACCTTGGCCTAAAAAAGCACACCACAAGACTCCAATGAAGTTGTGACTTTTTGATGTTTAGCTTGTAACACTGCAAATCGCCACCCATCTGCTTTCAACTCTTGTGCAACTTCTGTCCATTAATCCTCCACAAGGGATCCACTCAATTCATTGGAACCTATTCTCTACATCTTAATTCAACAAAGGTATCAGGGCAACACTTAAGACATCCATTCACTATCTTTTTCTACATGACCAGATTACTTTCTTTTCTCAGACATCTCCTGGATAGCGTTTATGCCACTTCTTAGATAAAGTAATGGTTGTTCTATCACAGTCAACTAACAGGCACTCTTCATCTACTTGCTTTTTCTGGAATGTGGTTATAGGTTTCATCATAGAGGCTTTACAGTATTTTGAGACTTGATATAATCAGTACTATGTCAAAGCCAACTAGGCTAAGGGTTAACCTAGTGTCCATATATACTCCTTGGGGAGTTGTGAACAGAATTCAGTGGAGGGGGTTGTCTTTAACTTATATGGAGAAAAAGTTGCATTTGCATTTTCACTAACCTTTAACTGAAATTTACTATTTCCGTCAATTATGAATGTAGGCAAGAAAACATTATTCTAGGAAAAGGTCCATAGGCTTCACAGGAGAGCTGAAGGAGTCCATGACACAGAAAAGGTTAAGAACCCCTGACCCATGCACATCTAGAGAACTTCACTATCTAGGGAGGAACACGGCTTCCATTTGGACTCTGCATGGGATGAACAGAAGCAAAAATCTTTGTCAAACAAACTTCATAACCCAATTTATGCCTCACTTGATCATCAGAGGATAGAAGTAATCTCTGTAATATTAATTAGGAATCTCATTAAAGGAAAGTCTTTAACATGCATTTTGCTTTCTAAATCACTTTTTACAATTTTGAAAGTCAGGGCAGCTAGATGGCACAGTGAATAGATCACTGGCCCCGGAGTCAGGAGGACCCGAGTTCAAATCCAGCCTCAGACACTTAACACAAAAACTAGCCGTGTAACCTTGGGCAAGTTACTTAACCTCAATTGCCCTCCAAAAAAAAAAAAGTGCAAAAAAAAAATTAATTAAAATTATTTGGGGCGGCTAAGTGGCACAGTGAATAAAGCACCGGCCCTGGAGTCAGGAGTACCTGAGTTCAAATCCGGCTTCAGACACTTAACACAAAAAACTAGCTGTGTGACCTTGGGCAAGTCACTTAACCCCAACTGCCTTCCAAAAAAAAAAGTACAATTTTGAAAGTCACATTTTGCATTTATATTAAATGTTAAATAAAGCCTGAAAATGACCATTTTTCTTTTTAGTGGTAAGCACACAACCTTCCTAATGCTCTCTTAAGAATAAAAATCTGGATAACATTTTCTATAGCTAAGTGAAAATAGAAGAAATTGTTAGCCCTAAGAAAGAATTTAATCTGATGGAAACCAGGAGTAGAAGCTAAGAAAGGTCAGCCTTGGTGCTACATATATCATCACTGAATAACTGTGTTAGAGGTCTAGTAAGAAGATCAGGAAAACAAAATAGAGAAGAGGAACCCTCAGAAAAACTGGCTAAGTTCTGTACAGTACTTTTAATAAATGGTATACATTTGAAACATCACATCATGAAACTAGCTCTCGTGTAACTCATTCTCTGTTATTCAATTTCATATATGGTACTTTAGTGGGTCTGTCCCCAAATACAAGCTGCATAAGAATAAGAGGGACAGGTGAAAGCATGGACTTGATATTTCACTGGTATAGGAAACTCTCAATTCCTCTACCAATGCAGGTTGGCATCTCCTTTGCAATTTATTGCCCCAAAAAGTTATCAAAGGCACTAAGAGATCAAGTACCTTGCCCCAGATCACCACAGCCAGCATGTGTCAGAGGGGGTCTTTCTGTCTTTGAGGCCAATTCTACCCACTATAACATGTTACCTCTAAGTAACTCAATGTCTTTTAATAAAATTAGGATCGTAAGGGAGACAGAATGATGACAGATTAGTAGTCAGAAGACCTGAGTTCAAATCCCTCCCAAGGTCACTCCTGTATGACTTTGAAAAAGTTATTTACACTCTCTGAGCCTGTTTCCTTATCTCAAAAATGACAACACTGAACTAGAAGGCCTCTGAGGTCCTTTCCAACTCTAAAGATATGATTCTATGATCCTAAGGCACCTAACCTCTCTATATCTCAGATTTCTCATCTATAAAATAAGGCACCAAACCTCTAATGTCCCTTCCAACTCCACTGATGATATTGTGAGTATGATCTTGCCATAAGATAACTTCCATGTCCAAGAGCCCACTATTAGGGCATGAACATAGTGAATACTAAAAAAATGATCATTTGTCAACTCTTCTGGACCCATATCCAAAGGATACGACTTTAACTCTGGAAAAAAGGAATACGGATCTCAAAAAGTTATTAAGCATATATCACACTATAAACATAATGGGATACAATGGGGTATCAGTTTATGATTATTTTATGAGGACATGCATTGCCTAGGCCTGGTCTTTAAAGTTATCTTTACCCCATGAAGAACATTATGCTAGAGGTTAGAAGTCGAAACAAGTATAGGAAAAATCAGATTCGTCATGGATCATGGGATCATAGTGGAAGAGACCGAATTAATACTATTAGATTGTGAGCTCCCTGGACTCAGGATCTTTTCTTTTCCTTCCCCTTCCCCTTTCTTTACATTCCCAGCTCTTGGCACAGTGCTTGGCACAAATTAAGCACTTAAATGTTTACTAACTTATTGGAGTTAAAGGAGTGTGAGTTCAAATGATGACTCTCCCACTCACTACATCTTCGTGTCCTTGGGCACAGTACTTAACTTCTCTGGGAATCAATTATCTGTAAAATAGGGGGTTAGACTAGAATCCCTTTCAGCTCTAAACAGATGATCCAAACCCTGCCGACACAAAATACTAAGTGCACAAGATAGGTGCAGACACTGCTAGGGCTAACGTCATAATAACAGTTCACATTTATATAGAGTTTGAAGGTCTGTAATGAGATTCACACACATTATCTCATTTGATCTAATCATTATCTCCTAATCTAGGGAAGTCACCAGGGCCTGCTTCCTAAAGGAAGTGGTGTCTGGGTCGGCCGTTTTTGACCAAAGACTCCAGTTTGCCTCTTTCTGTTCCACGATGCTACTCCCTGGTGAAGACGCCGGCGCGATCCCAGAAGGGAAGGTCAAGAGCTCCAGAGGAGGGCCGAGAGGGCCTGCGGCGCACCCCAGCTGCTCTGAGGAGCAACCCTAGCTCGCTCTGACTGCTCCGGGCTCCCTGTCACATGCTGACAGCCGGTGCCGCTTCCCGGGCTCATTCATGGCGGGCCCGGGCCGCATTTCCCCTCCCCCAACCTCCCCCCGGGCATGGCCCCGGCCCCACAGTGGCCACGTCCCCCCTCCCCGACCAAGTGAGGGTGACTTCGCCCTCGGCCGCTCCTTCGCCCTCCAGACCCCGCGCCGAAGCCTCCCCTCACCTGAGAGGCAGACGCTGGGTCTCAATGTCAGGAGTCTCCCTGGGGCGCAGACTCCCAAACGAGGCGAGATGGCTGCATGGCTTAGCCTACGGCCCAGAGAGACCACTAAAATGCCCTCCCAGGGTACCCGAGCCCCTTTCCCCGCAGCAGCCGGCAGCCGGGGGGTCCCCACTGCCAGCGACAACCAGCGTGAGGAGCACCTCGCCGCCATGTTAGCTTGGGGACACAGCGCCTGCGCGAGCCGGCTTCAGAACTACTCGTCGGGAAAAGGGGGGGGGAGGGTGTGCCCATGCGCACGCGCAATTCCAGGAATGAAACTTCTTCCCGCGAGAAATACTAGAGCTCGCGCCAAGGAAAAGTTTCTGTTGCGCAGCAACAACTCATTCCTTTACGGAGTAGCCAGGACTGAGACTTGGAGTTGTGTGGAAAGCTACTGGATAAACTATAAGATGATCAGGAATTTTATAGGAGAAAGGTCAGGGCTACACGTAACCTATGTCAAAATGAATTTGACTGCGCCGCTACTAGCGGTGGAACTACACCTCCCAGTGTGCCTTACGGTGAACTCGCAGAACGGATCCCAGGGTGCAAAGCGCCCTACCCGTCAGTGTGACCCTGAGAGGCGATTGTGATCTTCGACCTTACACGCGGATCTCATGTTCCTGAGTTTTCTGGAACTGCCCTCCAGACTCGCAAGCCCATGTACCCCCTTTACAGCGCGCAGTTCATAAGCAAACCTGAGTCACTAGCCTGGCCTAGCAGATCTGACTGATCTGGGCCTCCTGCAGTGCCATGTGGTAGTGGGCAAGTCGCTTCCGCTCTTGAGCTTCTTTCCCCATCTATAAAACTACCGACATCACACAGCTCTGGCAATAGAAACGGTTTGTAAATCGCAAAAGCGATGTGAGGGGTTATTCTGGGGAGGGGGTGGAACCTGCAACCTGGAGGCCACACCTGGCCTTCTAGGTCCTTGTCCCAGAGCCTATACCCATCAACACTGCCTACATCCTCCCATAAAGTATATTAAGTACCGTTTTTAGATTGTCTTTGAATTAATATACATTAATTATCTAATTAATAACAATTATGTAATTAATAACATTAATATAATAGCATAATAATATAACAGGAATTAATGTGAAGATGGGTCACCTTGAAAAATGTCTGAGCTTCCTGTGGGATAAACAACTCCCCTTACTGATCTTTAAGTGTGATAGAACTGCTCTGATCCCAAAAGACCTGCATTCTGAGAGGGGAAACCTGACAGGTCAAAAGCTTATCTCCGTATATGTCTGTGTTTATAAGGATCTCTCCTGATTCAACTTTCCTGTGCCTGTCCAAACTTCATCTCTAAGGACCTTCAGACACTACTGTTCCAAGCTTGACAAATTTATACAACCCATGAGCATGTGTATGAATGTGTATGCACATATGTGTAAGTGGGAGGTGGGAAGTACCATCTGACCTTGTAGAAAGACGGAGAGTGAACCAGACTCTGCTCTTCATTTGAATCTATTTTGGTTTCTTCTCTTGGCTCTCTGACCTGCTTTCTGCTTTGCAGTGAATCTCTGCACAGGCTCCTATCTCCAAGATCCTGCCTGCCTAAACTCCCTCCTGCCTAACTCCATCCTAAACCCAATGGAGTCCAGAGACATTGGTCTGTCTCAATGCCAGCTTCTCATTCTCTGCCATTGGCACAAGGTCCAGTCTAAAACTACTAGAGGGATGGGTTTTGACGGGAGACTTCTGTGTGCTTCTAGGACAATGTAAGTAGATTAGACACCTGGAACTTTGGTTCCTTTGTCCTCATAACCTCCTCTCTAGATCTTTAAGTGGGCATGGTACACTGTATTAAATTCTGCAGAATTCTAGCAGAATTGGCAAAGATGAGAAATGATGGAAATAGCTACCATTGAGCAGGATATAAGGTACATATAAAATACATCTAGGTCTCTATTAGTATGAATGAATGAATGAATGAATATTGTGAAGTAGTTGGATTATTCAAATTCTAATTTCATATTTAAATTGGGCTGGAACAAGTGAATATATTTTATATTATTTTAACTCTGAGTAGTGTAAATTTAAATATTTTCAACCACTTTATAGGATTCATCATTTGCACTTATCAAGACTTAGCCATATATTAGTGGAGTTGGTTCAACCATTTTGGAATTACATTTAAAAATCAACAAAGGGGCAGCTAGGTGGCGCAGTGAATAGAGCACTGGCCCTGGAGTCAGGTGGACCTGAGTTCAAATTTGCCCTCAGACACTTGACATACTAGCCGTGCAACTTTGGGCAAGTCACTTAACCCCAGTTGCCCTACAAAAAGCAATAAATAAATAAATAAGTAAAACTTGAATTACCATTGATTACAACCCCTCTATACAACCAGACTAATGTCCAATATGAAAGTATTTGCAGATCCTATACTTCATTGCGTGCCACTATGGCAGGAGAGGGGAGAAGGTGGGGAGAAAATTTGAAACTCAAGGGATTGTGGGACTGAATCTTGTAAACTAAAAGTAAATAAACAAATCAATTCAAAAAAGCAACAAAGGTGCAGCTAGGTGATGCATTGACTAGAGAGAGCACTGGCCCTTGAGTCAGAAGGACCTGAGTTCAAATTTCAGACACTTGACACTCTAGCTGTATGACCTTGGGCAAGTTACTTAACCCCAATTGCCTTGCCTTTCCCCCTCCAAAAAAAAAAAAATTTTTTTTTTAAAGCAACAAAGATGTCGCTACCGCTCAATCCAGAAATATCATTGTTAAGCATATACCTCAAGGAGGTTAAAGATAGAAAGGCACAATAGATGACATAATAGTCATTGCTAAACTTTTTGTGGTAGTAAAGAAATGAAGTAAATGGGAATTGACTGAAAAGCTTTGGGCACATGAATATTTTTTCAGCATAAGAAAAAATAAGCACGAAAAACTCATGGAAACATTAAAGTTATATATGAAAAAATATCTACAAAAATGTAAAGGAAAAAACAAAATAAGGAAACTCAATGTTGTATAATTAATGATGATGCTTGGCTCTAGAGAAGAGCTGAGAAAATATACTTCCCTCCTTTTATTGACTATGGATGTAAAATATTGCATATATTGTCAGGTAGTATTGATGTGTTGGATAGTTTTGCTGAACTTTTTTTTTCATTTTCTTATTTTTTGTTACAAGAAATAGCTTGTTGGGTGGGAGAAGAGGAGGGTGTAATTGGAAATTAATGTCATTTATAAAGGGATTAATAAAAATAAATTTTTTTTAAATTCAGACTGGCTTGTGGAAGAAAAGTAGCCTTACTCCCAAATAAAGAATGTCCAAGAATGTCCTAGGTGGCACAGTAAGTAGTAGAGCACCGGCCCTGGAGTCAGGATGACCTGAGTTCAAAACCGGCCTCAGACACTTAACACACTTACTAGCCATGCAACTTTGGGCAGGTCACTTAACCCCAAGTGCCCTCCAAAAAGTAAACAAACAAACAAACAAACAAAAATTCCAGCAAAATAAACCACATTATCTCAGAGTTTCAAGGGACGTTAGAGGCCATGAAGTCCAGCTTACATCTAAATAAGAACCCTCTCTACAACATACCTGACAAATGGTCATCCAGCATTTACTTCAAAGGGAAACTCACTGTCTTCCATGGCAGCCTATCCACTTTTGGGCAGCTAATTGTAATAACTAACAAAGCACTTCACATATATTATCACAATTTTAAAAAAATAATTTGAATTAATATATTTTGATTTTCTGTGTCATCAGAATTTCTCCCAGTTCCCACACTTCTACCCCTTTCCAGACAACCTTCCCATATGACAAACATTTTTTAGAAAAAAACAGGAAATAAGCAAAATTGATCTATTGAAAAAAATGAAAATGAATGCAATTAACTACACTTGTGGACCTCCAACTTCTACAAAAGAATGCAATGGGGATGTCTTGTAATTTCTTTTCCTTGGGGCCATGCTCTTTATGCGTAATTTGCAATATTCACTTAGGAGTTTTTTGTTGCTATTCTTTCCATTTATATAGTTGTAGTAATAGTGTTATGTTGTTTTCTTGGTCCATTCTGCATCAGAACATGTAAATCTTTCCATGCTTCTCTGTATTCATCATATTTGTCACTTCTTAAACACAATAAGAGCCTATTTATATTATGAAATCTGATCTTTACAACCCTGACACAAAAACTAGCCCTGTGACTTTGGGCAAGTCACTTAACCCCAACTGCCCTCCAAAAAGAAAAAAAAAAGTATTTATTACGCTGGGAAAACAAAGACAAAAATGAAATGATCCTTGCTCTCCAGGATCTTCCATTTTAGCAGGGAAAGATAAGACATTTGTATATAAAAATATACAAAATAAATACAAGGCAATATTGGCAATTTGGATGAACTTGGCAAGAACAGTAATAAAAGCTGGTAGATTGGGGAGTGAATTAAGAAAGGATTCATGCATAACTTGAGCTGAATTTTGAAGGAAATTCAAAAAGGCACTGGTGAAGAGGGACTGGATTCTAATCATGGGGGACAAGTACCTAGGTATAAAGAGAGGAAATGGAGTGCTGTGTATAAGCAATTGCAAAGGACAGTCTTACTTGACTACAAGAATACAGAAGGGGAAGTAATGTATAAAAAGATTAGAAAGGTAGACTGGGACTAGATTATAAAGGGTATGTAGCATCAATGCAATATTTATAGCACTCATGTTCACAATAAAGACGTGACTGTACATATCACATGATGTTCAAAACTCTCCAGATAGAGGATAAAGCTGAAGGATTTAGACACCAGAAATCTGAATCCCCAAACCAGTAAGCTTCAGACATCATTGTAACACCGAGAGCTATGCCATCCTTTAGCCTTCCCACAAAACTTTCTATCTCCTTGCCTAAGCTCTTCTGTCCCCAGCTGTCTCCAACTGTCAGGTTAGCTCTCTACCAGCTTCTCTGAGCTCTGCTTGTCTTCAGCAAACTCTTCCCACCACATGCTCCACATGACCACTGTCAAGGGGGCAGACATTATCTTTACAGAAGGGAAGCTTCCTGTGGGCTCTAGAGGACAGAGTTTATCTACACAGCAGGTGGGGGGGGGTCTTCAAACTCCCCCCTAGCTCTTTTAAGGGATAGGGAAGATCTTCAAATTCCCATTCCCATTACAGGATGTTAAAAACCAGTCTATATTGGATCCTAAAGGCAATAGGGAGCCATTAGAGTCAGGATTCTTAACTCTTTTTTTTATCATGGACACCTTTGATAATCTGATGAGACCTACACAATCCTTATCAAAGTGTTTTTCAATAACTGAAGGAAATGCTAAATTTCCATTAGAGATAGAGCAAATAAAGATGTAATCTATACATACACCATTGGATCATGGGCCCCAAGTTAAGAATTCCTGAATCTATCAAGTAGTTGTGTTCAGATCTACACTTTAGGCAAATCACTTTAGTAGCTATAACAGAGATAGTTTGGTCAGGAAAGAGTCTTAAGGTAGAGAGACTGGTAAGTAATCCATTGCATTGGTTCAGATGAAAAGTAATGAGGGCCTGATTCAGGAGTAGCAGCTATCTAGAGCTAAGGGGACAGATGGCAAGACATATTGTGGAAGTAAAAACAAGATTTGGCAACTGGTTGAATAAGTGAGGTAAGGGAAAGTGAACAGTTGAGGTTGCAGACCTGGGTGACCAAAGAAATGGTGCTATTCTCAACATAAGAAGGAAAGTTCAGAAGAGGTGTGGAGTGAGGGGAAAGATAATGAACTGTTTCGGACACACTGAATTTGAGATGACAGAAATGACTGAACAACAAGAGTACATCCATTTTGAAATGTCCAGCTAGAAATTTAGGCACCTAAAACCCCACAACTTCTTAAGCTCATGGGAGAGCTTAAAATCACTGGTACAGAGGCAACAACTGAACCCATAGGATTTGATGAGGTTACTGAGAAAAGAGGTAGAGTCTGGGGTACACTGAATTTAAGGGGCATTATATGATGATAAACTAGTGTTAGGTCTCTGATACCTCACGTGGGGAGGAGACTCCTAAAGAGGGTCGTTGATACGTGAGATTCAGGGTTGAACTGGTCCTCAGCTAACAGGAGTGCATGTGATCACCTGGAGGCAGAATGAAAAGGCTGCACCTGCTTACAATAAGCAGGATAATCTCTCCCCCTTCGGGGTGAGACACATTGGCTTGCTGTGGTGAGGACATGGCCAGGGGAGGGGCCCTAAGGGGCCCTGGAGAAAGAACTTAAATACAGGCTACTTGAAGGCAGGGGCAGTCCAGCCAGTTCTGTGGAGCCAGGCCGGTGGAGTCCAACCAGGCCAGTCCAGTCCAGCCACACTAAGATAGAGGATGAACTCTCAATAAAAGCTAGAAGCAAGTCCTATGTCTGGAGTTTCTCTGTGCAGCTCTTTCTCCCGGAGTGGACCCAGAGCCGGGGACGCCCGAGGCCTGTTGAGGTGGGTATAGGTAAGCCCTATACATCCTGACCCAAAAAGATACCCTCACCTGAATAAAATACCACTAACAACTAGAAAAAGGAGTATTTATAACTAAGGAACATGGAAAGGAATATATTACAGAAGGAAAGGATGGTCAATAGTGACAAATTACAGGGAAACCAGAAAGTATGAGGATTAAGAAAACACCATCAGATCTTACAGTTAAAGATATTGCTATCTTTAGAGAGAGTAGTCAGCTGAGGTTGGAAACCCAATTTCAAATGGCTAAGAAGCAATGAGCAGAGGAAGTGGAGGTGATAACTATCAAAGTTCAGCTGAGAAAGTGAGGAAAGATATAGGATAGTAACTTGAGGGGATTTTTTTTGATTGGGCAAGTGTATGCCAGTAGCAAGAAGGAACTAGTAGGGAAAAGATTAAGATGGACAGGATGATTTTTGGGGATGTGTAGCAGGGCAGGCCTTGGCTGAAGAGAATGAAGGAGTTCACAGATTCTCTATTTTCTCAGTAGAGTATAAATTAAGGGCCTCAAGTGGAAGAGTTGGAAACAGTTGAGGCAGGAGAGAGAGGACTGATCAACCTGGGTTGAACAGACTCATCTGGGATGGAAATAGGGAATCATTTAGGAAGGATTAAAAGGATTGCCTTGTCCAAATAACGTGATCTCTTTGCCTCAGTTTTCTTCTCTGTAAAAATGAAGATGTTTGTACATCCTACTTTTCAGAACTGTTGTGAATGAATTAGTGATTTGTAAATTGCTGGGGAAATGTGATATCATTACTAAACTAAGCTCCACAAGATTGTGGAACCCTAGTTTTATTTATCTCCCCTACAAGATATAGCACAGTGAATGTTGGGTAACCTATTTGGGGTCCTCAATGACAATAAGTAGTGGAGAACATGAGCCATAGCACGCTCCTTCACTCGCTGAAATGTTTAGGGGTGGAGGGTTATTTGGGCTCCTCTCACTGTTCATCCGTAGCTTTCTCTAAGGCCCTGCTCATCTGTGCCCTTTACTGACTGTGAGATTATAGAGTTAAAGGAGTAAAGTGGCTTAGGGTCCAGATGAGCTAACTTTGCACAGCGAGATTAAGTGACCTTCCAGGCTCACACAGCTTATACCAGATCTTGCAGACTGCTTTCGACTGCAGACTGCTTTCGACTACATCCTGCTTGCTGCCCGTCTTATTCCTCCGCCCTGGTGCTCCCCCAATTAAGTTAAGTAGTATAAACCTAGCTATCTAAAGTTGTATTATCCTGTAGAGTGTAAGCCCGTTGAGGGCCGGGAATGGGTTTAAAATTTTTTAAATTTGTTTTCTGTTTTGTCTTTGAGCTAAATTAGTGCTCGTCTAACTGAATGGACGTCGTAAATCACTAGACCCAACGAGGGATCCACTAGTGAAGTGGCCGCGGCCGCGGCTTCCGGGAGAAGAACCGCCCCCCCTCAACTGCAGCCAAGCGGCCCCCCTCCTCAGCCTCAGATGTGAGGGCGGAGGCCCAGAGCAGCATCCGCACGTGACCCTCTTCCCTTCCTTCCCCCTTCCCCCAACTCCTTGCAGCCGCCGGGGGGCCCCGCCACTCAGTGTGGACTCGGGGCGGAGCCTAACGGGGCGGATGGATAACTATTGGTAGGAAGGTAGGCCCCGAGGCCGGTACGGAAGAAGAGCCTTAGGGGGCGTGGTGCAGCGAAGCGAAGGAGGCGGGGATTGGCTGACAGAATTGTGAGGGCGTGGCCGCGGGCGGCGTGCGGCGGGGTCTGAGTGGGGGTGGAGGTAGGTTCTTTGGCTTTCGAGTTGCTGTTGCCGCTCCGTCTTCTGCCGCTCCCTCTTCTGCCGCTCGAGGTGCACCTGAGAGCCGGCTTCCGACGCAGCCTCCGCCCGCGCTATGAACCGCTTCAAGGTGTCCAAATTCCGGCACACCGAGGTTCGGCCGCCTCGGAAGGAGGTAAGTCTCATCCCTCCGGAAGAAGCAGCGCGGGAGGGAGGGCGGGCGGGCGCGGGTGCGGAGCCCAGCCCGGAGCGTCCAGGGCAGAGGGAGCCGAGATGCGGAGTCGCCTCGTTTTATGCAGAGGATCCAGTCAGCTCCCAGGTGTCTCCCCTTCACCCCGACCCTGTTATGGCAGTTACCCTGCATCCCCTCGTACGCTGGGGACGAGGGCTCCCCGCCCCGAAGGAGAAGATTCGCGGGGCTCCCTGGAGAAGAACCAGCATCCTCGCCTGGGGGCAGGGCACCCCTGCATCCTTGGAAGGCTGCAGCTCACCTGAAGTCCCCCTCCTGCACTCGACCCATCCTGTTATCTTTCCCTCCCTCCTCGTTCATTGTTCGGTCTTCTCGGCTCCTTCCTCTCCGACCCTCTCTCATCTCTGCCGTCGGGACAGAGTCCGGCTGTCCGGTCACAAGCTCAAGCGCCTGTATTTCCCGGGGTGTCTTATTTTCCTATTTCCAAAGTTCGGATAATATTGTGCTTTTACCGTCCCCATCACAGGAGTGGTTTTTGTTTTTTGGTGGTGAGAAAGGGAAGGAGTGGTTTGTAAGTGCTCTGTGAATATAGGCAATTTTTATCCACCACCCCTCTCCCCCAGACTGTCTTCAGGATGCTGGACTAACCTTAGTTTATCAGCCACTGACACCGTAAGAAACAGCTCTGTCGCTTGAGGTAGAAAGAAAGAGTGTTGCTTTGACTTTTGCCCTGCTGACCTGTCATTCCTATTAGGTCTTTTGTCATAGAAAACTTTGGTAACCAAGAGTGTAAAACCAAAAATAGATCATGCTGCATTATGTTCAAGAGGTGACAGAAGGATTTAGGATCTCCATCTGCCACCTTTCTCTCTCCCCTTCCCCCTACCTTGTTGGATGAAGATTGCAAGCTTCCCTTACAAGCCAGTACTATCTTCCGGTTTTGCTTCCTCAATTTAGACCTTGGTATATTTTTAATTTAACTTCATATTCTCCTGTCCTCTTATTCAGCTTTGCTCCAGTGCAGTGAGAATCAGAGTTGCAGAGATTTTGTGGCATTTGTTATCTTGAAGTGTGGTCCTCTTCTGGCAAAGCACTTAGATCTATCTGGTTCATTTGAATTAAAAGTCAAGTCGTCTGCCAGAGGTTGTGCTCCCTATGTTTCCGCTGCCTCTTTCTCTTAGTGTTTGCATAACCTCTCCCCTGGCTTAGAGCTTTCTCTTGACAGTAGTTTGCCGCTTCACCTGCCCTGGAAAGGTTCCAGTACCTCTCTTTCTTCCTCCATAGCTAAAGCTTTTCTTCCTAACGCTAGGAAGAGAATGGGTAGGAAATTTTTAATGCAGTCTGTAAAGTCTTGACCAGTTTGAACAGAGAAATTGCTGATCTCAGGTGTTCTAAGCTGCCGTCTCAGCAACATTAAATAGATTTTGTATTGGAGACCTGGTTATTCTTGGGAAGTACTTTTTTTTTTTTTCATTTCTGCTATGACCAGTACACAAAGTTATTTTGGTTTCATTGTCCTTACTAAAGAACTAGTACTTACAGTGCTTGTGCCATGGATGGAAACATATAGGCAGATCCCAGTGGGTACAAATAAAGAATGTCTCTGGTGTTGTCACATTATTTTAATTTGCACTGTATGTTTCCACTGGACTGAAACTATACTTAATTATTACTTTGAATAGTGTGAATTCAAATGATGAAATCTCTTTAAGGGATTCATTGTTTGTCCTAATCGGGACCAGGCTGTATATGATCATAGAGGAAGGTGTGCCAGTCACTTCATGAACTTGAGCAATACCCAGTTCCCTTTGAGGCAGACAGACAGCCTATATGCACTGTTTTTTTTTGGTTTTTTTTGTTTTGTTTTGTTTTTTTTGCTTTTTGGAGGGCAGTTGGGGTTAAGTGACTTGCCCAAGGTCACACGGCTAGGTTTTTTTTTTTTTTTTTTTTTTTTTTTTTGTATTAAGTGTCTGAGGCCGGATTTGAACTCAGGTACTCCTGACTCCAGGGCCGGTGCTCTATTCACTGCGCCACCTAGCCGCCCCTATATGCACTGTTTATGAAAATATATAAGTTATGTAGGGTGAAGAGGTGTGGGTATGAGCTACACCATAGGAGGGATCATGGAACCACAGATTTAGAGCTGAGAGGTATATTAAAAGTCAGTCTAGTCCAGCATCCTTAGAGGTTAAGTGATTTGTCCAAGGTCACACAGTGTGGTGTTTCATTTTTTAATCCATATCCTCTAACTACAGATCCAGGGCTTTTTCCCATTTTACCATGCTGCCTCTAAGAGAATACTCACATCAGCTTGATAAATACATTAACATATTTTCAAAACACAATATTAATAACATAGGAGGTACTTGGGATGGGGAAAATGATCATCTCTGCCCTTAAGGAGCTTATAATCCAATAAAGGATGACACATTTACACATAGATATAATAGAAATTACGAGATCATCTCCATTCCCAGACAACAGCAGTAGTATAGGTCAGAAATAATTTGAACATTAATTAGATTGATGAGAATGAAAATGAAAGGATGTAAAATTTGCATTGAATATGGGTGACTGGGTGGTTTGTGGTGTTGTCAGAAGAAATAAGAAAGTTATAGAGTCGAAGATTTAGGGTGGAAATTTGAATTCAGTTTTGGATAGTTTTGGCATGGCAGGAAGTGGAGAGAGCTGTCCAGTGGCAGTTGGGGATGCCTGGACTGGAGCTGTGTGGTAGAAATCTGCTGAGAAAACAGGAGCCATTCATCCCAGCACCCTCATCTTCCCTCACTTTCACCTCAGACTTTCTTCATCTCTAGCTTTAAACTCTCTTCTTTCCCTCGACTCTCGGGGGATGTTTTCTTGTCAAGATTACACCTTTTCCTTGTGTCTAAATCTGCTCTGAGACCTTGCTCCTCAACACTTGTTTTCAAACTTTCTCTTTCTATTAGTTCCTTACCCTCTGCCTGTAAACTTGCTCAGGTCTCCTATATCCTAAAACAAAACAAAACAAAACAATATTCAGTCTTCATACCCTGTTTCCCCCTCCCCCCCACCCCCAATCCTTACCTTTCTCTTCCCTGTCACTGTTGAGTCTGGAGAAAAACAGGCTACATTAGTTACCTCTGCCTCCTTACCACACATCCATACTTTATTTTAACAGAAAACTGCTTTGTCTAAGATCTTGGAAATTTCTTATATGTTAAATCCAGTGGCCTTTTCTCAGCCTTCTTGTTCTAGCTGTGGCATTTGTTACTGCTGACCACCCCCTCCTTCTTGATACTTTCTCCTCTGTGATTTTGATGACACTGCTCTTTCCTGGGTTTCCTCATTCCTTTTCTGTTTCTATGACCACCTAAGTGCAGGCCCTGCCCTCAGTCTTCTCTTCTCTTCTCTTCTCTTCTCTTCTCTTCTCTTCTCTTCTCTTCTCTTCTCTTCTCTTCTCTTCTCTTCTCTTCTCTTCTCTTCTCTTCTCTTCTCTTCTCTTCTCTTCTCTTCTCTTCTCTTCTCTTCC
>CM053599.1:110117007-110175355 GCA_028646575.1 Pseudocheirus occidentalis | reverse complement strand
CTGTAATATTTTCTCCTTGGTGTGGGGATTCTGGAACCTGGCAATAACATTTCTAGGAGTTTTCTTCTGGGGATCTTTTTGAAGAGGTGATCGATGAATTCTTTCAAGTTCTATTTTGCCCTCTGATTCTAAAACATCAGGGCAACTCTCCAGTCTTAAAATATATTTTTCAGCACAGCCTGATGCATATTATCACATTCATTCTCCTCTAATTTTGTGCACAACTTGGTTTGTATTACTCTCCTCAGCACGTGGTTATACACTGTCTTGTAATTACCATGGAGGGAGCCCAGGACATGGAGTTGGAAGATGTGGCTTTGAGTCTGTCTTCTGCCATCTGGCAGCTGTGTGCCCATGGGGTTGGTAGCTGCGTGCCCATGGGGTTGGTAGCTGCGTGTCCATGGGGGTGGTAGCTGCGTGTCCATGGGGCAGGTTACTTCACCTCTGAACTTTATTTTTCTCTTCTAAAAAGAGGGACAATGCTTATATCACCTAGCTCACAGGGCTGTTGTGAGGGAAATGATTTGTAAACTGAAAAACACTATAGAGGTGTGTTATTATTCATTATTTCATTTGTTTGAGTCTTGTCTCCCCCAATCAGTGGCATTCCCCATGAGGGCAGGGCCCTCTTTTCTTCTCATTTCTTCTCCTATGACCTCTTTAGCACAGGGCTAGGCACAAAGGAAGAATCAAAGACCAGATATTAGACTCATTCTGTGTCTCTCTGAAGCCTTAGCAAAGCCCTGCTTCAGGTATTTTCCATCACTTTCATAGTTCCAATGCTCCAATGGCCTCTCCCTAAGCCTTGGTGCCCTTTGGCAAGGTGCCAGTTGGGTCATAGGGGTAGTGAAAGGGACAGGTAGAAATAAGAGGAAGAATGTTTGCAAACTCCTGGGAACCTTCTCCTCTCTGCTTCCCCAGGAAAGGCTCAGGGGATACCTTGTGGGAGCCCTCCTCCCTACCTCTGAGCTTGGCACAGGGCCATCTTGACAGCCCCTAAAATTTACAACTTCCCTTTCTGGGCTCTGTGATGGCTCTTTATAGCCATTTAGCCCTGGGAACAATACTCTTGCCCACAGCCTTCTGGGGCTGCTTCCCACCAGGTACAACCTGGCATTAAGAACTAGGGACCGTGGGACACCATCTCCTCAGAGAAACTTAACAGGAAGCCTCTTGACCTTGGTCTTACAAAAAAAAGGCCAAAATATATTCTGCTGTTTGTGTGCCTGTCTCCTCCTCTGTCTTAGAATTGCCCCCTCATCCCCAACACACATGAGCATAGCACATAAGAGATATACAATATAAACATACATATATAATAATACACTTATACTTTGAACAGATAGATATAATGAAAATAAATGAACGTGGACACATAGATTCCTCAGAATAACTGGAATCAAGGCATCTGGGTTTAAGTCTTGCCTGTGCTAATTTATTAGTTATGGGACCATGGGCAAGTTTATTTAACTTCTCTGAATCTCAGTTTCCCAATTTGCAAAATGGGAAGAATACTATGTCTATTGGTAAATCACAAAAGACGAGAGAACCATGATATTTAGAGTATGAAGGGATGTCAGGGGTCATTTAATCTAACTCCTTTGTTTTAGTGATGAGGAACCTGGGGCTCAAAGAGGTTAGGTGATCTGCCCAGAGGGGCAGAGCAGAAATTCTTTGGATATCCAGTACTCTTTCCACATTTCCTTTCTGCCACCGTCAAGAACATGTAGGGCCGAGAAAGGAGAGCAAACAACACAGCAAGTGTAAAGTCACGTAAGTAGGCCAGAGGCCTCTATCATCATCCACAAAATATTAAGAGATCCAGAAGAAGGCATGACTCCACACAGGGTATATCCTTTTTGCAGAATCTTTTTTTACATAAAGACACAAACCAGGCTCACCCAGGGTAAGGAGATGTGGAAGGATTACAGTCTGTATCAGTATTAGCCAGAGCCAAAACCAGGGCTAGGTAAGGAGGGCTTTGCCAGTGGAGGCCAATGTTGAACATATATACTCTTTTTTTTTTTTTTTGGTTAAATGCTTTTTTGTTGTTGTTGTTACATAACCCTCATAACCTCCACAATACCTACCTTTGGAATGTTTTTTAAAGCTAGGTAAAACTATGATTATTCCAATACCTCTCAAGGGAAAGGAAGAGTAATAACCAACACATGTACTGTTTCAAAAGGTTGAAACAAATGAGTTAGAAAGAATAAATTAGTTAAACTAGAGAGCTACCAGGTGGCCCACTGCTGCTAAAGCTCTTATTTCTATAAACTATTATAGTAATGGATTTCCTACTCAACTGATTTTTAAAAATGGGAACTTGTTATAAAAAAAGATGAGAAAGTGATGGAGAATGTCACAAGGTGTCAATAAGACAGACATCTGGCTAATCTGACTCAAAGAGATAACTTTACAAACAGATCACCTTAAAAGTTTTTCAGCAGAAAATGAAAACCCAATATAATCTTTAAGTTTCAGTGAATCCAGTTTAGTAATGCTTCAGACTGAATTACAAAATGCAAATCTTGTACTGCTTAGATTTATGACCAAATCTTACTGGAGAGGTCAATATAAATCAGAAGAATCTGACCCATGTGCAGATCACAGAAATTACGATCTTAACCTCAAAGATGAAGTGTTTGATGAAGTAAAACAACTCAGTGCTGAAAACCATCATGATCCTTCCTCACTGCCTAAAATTACAGACAAAATATTAGGTTGATCACTCATAAACTAGAAGGAGAGATGAGTACAAACTTTTTGTTCCTTGTTTTTTAAAAATTAATAACCCAATGGTGAAACTGTGTATCCTTCAAGTTAAATACACGTAGTTCCTTCAATTGATCTTTACCTGATTTGGACTCAAGGCCCTTCACTATCCTGGCTGTGGCTACCCTCCTATGGACATTCTCTAGCATATTAATCAATCAATCACTCAACATTTATTAAGTAGTCTGCTATGTGACTGGCACTGTGCTAATGCTGGGGATACAAAAAGAGGCAAAAGACAAGACAAAATTGCCTTTAAGGAACTTAGATCTAATGGTGGAGGTAACATGCAAACAAATACACCAAGCAAGAAATATCCTTCTTAAAGGTACCTGGAACTAAAAAGAGTACTTCAGGTGAGTGTGCAGAGGACAGAAGACAGTAGGACTATCATGTCCCTATTCCTAGAAGCCATCCCCCTCCTGATGCAGCTTTCTTGGCTGCTCCATCACATTGCTGATTCAGCTTACTATCCACTAAGCCTCTCTGATCTTTTTCAAAACAACCACTATCTATGTCACTCCCAGCTTCTCCTTGTGAAGTAGGGCTGTTTTGGTATCCAACTCAAGACTCAACATTTATTCCTATTGATTTTCAACTTATTAGACTTCAGCCCAGTGCTCTAGTATTGTAAGATTTTTTTTGGATTCTGACTCTGTCATTCACTATTTTAGCTACCCCCACCCCAGCTTTGTATATTCTGTGAATTTGGTGAATATATCATATAAGTCTTTATCCAAATCACTGATAAAAAAGCTAAATAGCAAAGGGCCGCCTGAAGTCCCTGTGGTTTTCCACTGGAGATGTTCTTCCAAGGTGACCCTGAACCATGAATTCCTCTTTTAAGCCTGACCATCTGACCAGTTTTGGAATCCATCTGACTATATTAATATCTAACCCATGTCTCTCTACCTGCTCCAGAAAAAGAGTATCAAAAACTTTGCTAAAATTTATGTAAACTGCTATTTAGAGCATTCCCCTCATGCATAATATTTTAAGTAACCCTATCCCAAAAAGGAAATGAGGTTTGTACAATGCAACTTATCCTTGATGAGGTGGTGCCGGCTGCTTTGGAATCACTGATTTCCGTTTTGGACATTTGCCAACTATCTCTTTAATTATCCATTCTAAAATTGTCCCAGGGACTGACGTTAAGCCCACATGTTCTATACTCTTCTCTTTCCTGAGAAGTGGGGCATTTAGGACCATTGCCCATCTTAGGGCAGCTCCCCCATCCCCATGACCTCTCTGCTATAACTGACAGTGGCTCAGCCATCACACTGGTGGGTTATTCAGGGACCAAGCAATGATGTGGATCCACCCAGAGCAGTGAGTGCTCTGGCCCCCTCTCTCTGCTGGTCATTTTTACTCTGTCATTTTCAGTGGATGGATCCCTCTCCTTTGCAAATGAAATGGAAACAAAATAATAATTGAGCAGCCCTGCCCAGTCTCTGCCTGTGCCCTCCACCCCAAGTAAAGGTTCCATTCCTTTGGTTCTTTTTTTCTCTAGTATAACTTAAAAAAAAAGTCTGAACATAAAATAAAGTAGATAACTGAAATAAATTTTTGAAATAGAAACGTTTAGAAAAGAAGATAGGATGTTAATTGGTGATGCCCACAAAAGAAATTTTCTGTATGAGAAAAATGGCGACATTTTGAGAGTTATTTTAGATGATGTCTTCTGTTAAAAAAAAACACCTAAAACCCAAACATTTTTATTTTTATGTAACTAA
Source organism: Pseudocheirus occidentalis (assembly GCA_028646575.1). Taxonomy (NCBI): domain Eukaryota; kingdom Metazoa; phylum Chordata; class Mammalia; order Diprotodontia; family Pseudocheiridae; genus Pseudocheirus; species Pseudocheirus occidentalis. The sequence goes on along the minus strand of CM053599.1, from coordinate 110,170,847 downwards.
AGAAATCATAAGTAGTTCTAAGACATAAAATGTTATTAATCTGCTTAATCATTATGAAGATGTTATATATGTTATGTGCATTTATACATACATGCATGTACATATGTTCCGTGTATTTGTATATGTACATGTGTGCTTATATGTGCACACATGTGCTGTGTGGATGTATTGCATACATGTGCGTTGTGTGTTTATATGTGTACGCATGTGCTGTGTGGATTTATGTATGTACATATTTGTTGTGTGTGTGTATATATATATGTACGTATGTATGCATATATAAGAAAGACAGAGATAAAGCACAAACATGCTGAAGATGGGGAAACTGTGTCTGGAGCAGGATGTTGTTAGACCCAGTTGATGGACAGATGGAGCATTTATAAAGTGCTCACTATGTGTCAGGCACTGTGTGAAGCACTGGAGATATAGATCCAAGTAAGGAAGGCGATCCCTGCCCTCGAGGAGGTTCTATTCTAATGGAAGAAGATGACAGCGGGATGTGAAGATGTCAGTGGGGTGTGGACGAGGTGTGGAAGCCTGGTTCTGGGCAAGATCCTGGAGCAGAGTTTAAGGGTATGGTGCCAGGGGAGATGAGGAGATGACCAGGAAGCTGAATGGTTAGTTTATACTGAAGAACTTGTTTCTTTTTCTTTTTGTTACAAAGGATGGCTCACTGGGAAGGGGTAGGAAGGAATAGTTGGAAAATGAAGAGGATGTAAAAACAACATGTCAAGAACAAATTTTCAAAAGAAAAAAAGTGCCAAACCACTGAAAAGGAATTGTAAAAGGACTTGTTATCAAAAACATGAGGGGCAGCCAGGGGGCACAGTAAACACAGCACTGGCCCTGGAGTCAGGAGGACCTGAGTTCAAATATGGCCTCAGGCACTTAACAACAACAACAACAAAAACTAGCCATGTGACCTTGGGCAAGTCACTTAACCCTAAATGCCCTCCAAAAAGCAAAAAAAATTTAAAAATTAAAAAAAAAACACAAAGTAAATTTCTCCATTTATTGGGGGAAAATATTACAATAATCCATAGAATTAAGACATTCAAGTATTTTTCTTGATTACTTAACTGTACTCCAAACATTTTACGCAATCAACAAATGAGCCAAATTATTATATTTGTCCATACTGATGCTAGAAAAATGATGACTAAGGAAAGTTCTACTGACTTCATAGAAACACATGAGGAGATACGGAAGAAGGAAGGAAATAAATATTTATTAATCACTTACCATGTGCCGATCGGCACTGTGTTAAATGCTTTACAAATATGATCTAAGTCGATCCTCATAACAACCCTGGGAAGGAGGAGCTGTTATTAGGCGTGGGTGTAACAAACAAAATAATGTATAAACGAAAACTTGCTGGAATTGCCATTTAAAAATTCCCAAGATGAGAGTTATAATAATGCTTCAATTATGTCTGGCATTTGTAATGTCATCCAGACAGTTTATGCTGAAAGGAAATAACCAGCTCATGTCATCCCCTTTTTCCTAAACTATACATTGAGAGTACATGAGTCTATCCTGATATTCTTTGGGGGGCTAGTTTAAAATGTCTGTACATTTCTTTTTGGCTTGGCCTGGTTGAGCTAGTAGGTTGACCACACTATGTTTTGAAAACAGAGCTGAAAGGGCATACTTGTGCCTTCTGATGACTGCTAATGCTGTTCATGCCTTACACAGACACAGTAAATAAGCCCAGGGAGCCTTGAATGGTATAATAGCAGATGCCTCAATATCGAGTTCAGTGTCTATTGTGCCAAATAGTCTTGTGCAAATTAATGACAAGGCTTATTATCTCTACAGAATGATATTTTTAGTCAAGTTGGGGAAAACCAAAACCAAAACCATCCAAAGGTCTGCAGGGTAAAAATGTATCCAGGGAGTAGGCTGATGCATGGGTTAAAATTGTTTTCCCAAAACATATGAGAAAATCCATTATACTCAAAAAGGCTAAAAGAATAGCTGGACTTGGAATCAAGAAGACCTGAGTTCCATTCTGGCCTCAGACACTTAATGACAGTGTGGCCTTGGGCAAGTCACTTAACCTCTGCTAGCCTTAGTCTCCTCAACTATAAAACAGGAATAATAACAGACTACCTTGCAATGTTGTTGTGAGGATCAGAGGAGAAAGTATTTGTAAAAGGCTTAGCAAAGTGCTCAGCACATAGTAGGCGTATACAAATGCTAGCTATCATTATTTGTGGAGGGCTGTTTAGAATTCCCTGATAATCAGAAACAGAAAGTCAAATGACCAAATTTCTGTGAGTCACAAGATCAAAGATGTAATCTTTCAGCTGAATAGTTGTAGAAGGCTAACATGAAAATACATTGGTTTCAACTAGATTGGAGGTATAATGAAATTAAATAAAGATTCTACTGATTCTAAGTTTCTTTTTGGAAGCAAAAATTCATTTTTCCAATAAATTTGACAAATTTATAGCCCAGAGCAATGCAACTGGACAAAAAAAAAAAGTATAGCAGTGACTTAAATACCACAGAAGCACAAAGTTTTAAATATCAAGCTCGATCAAACCTCCTAGTACAGAGAGAATCAGGAGCAACATCAGACCTACTTAAAAATGATACCTAGATGTGGCCTTAAGGAATCTGATCCAGACCTAAAAACAACAATGAGGCTATTTTTAACCTCAGCCATAACAGCAGCATCATGTGAGAGATCTTTCAGTAACCTGAAATTAATAAAAAACATACTTAAGATCTCCTGCTCAAGAAAAATGAATCTAATGCAGCCATACTCTCCATCCAAAAACAAATTACAATTAAAATCCATTTTGACCAACTCATAGCTAGTTAGTTGTGTTACAAGTACAGCTCCAAGAGTTCACTTGGGAGAAAAGTGGGATGTATTTTCAGTCAAGATCAAGAAGCATTTATTAAGCACCTCTTCCTATGTACTAGACACTGTACTAGGGTGCTGGGGATACAGAGGCAACAAGCCTGTATCCTACCAGGAGGATATAGTATGTTTTCAGATAAGTAAGTGCATGCAGCAGATCTATGAAATTAAGTTAAGTGGCTGTGGAGGGTTGGGGAATGAGGCAATGAGGGTACTGGTACTTTGAGCTGAGGCTTGAAGGGAGCTGAAGGCTCCCAGAGGTCAAAATGAGAAGAAAGAATATATGGGTAAAGCAATGGCAGAGGTGGCAAACAGAATGTCCTATAGGCAGCAGTGAATGGGTCAGCCTGGCTAGAATCTAGAGGAGAAGTGTGTAAACGAGCTTGGGAGAGGATGGAACCAGGCTGGGAAGAGTTGACTGCATTTATTAAGGGCAATGGGAAGTCACTGAGATTCCTTGAGCAGGAAGCGTATGGTTAGACATGTACTTTACAAATACCAATCTGTTAGCTGTCTAGAGAATGGACTGGAGAGGGAAAAGATGAGATTCAGGGAGACCAGTTAGGAGGCTGCCTCAGTAGTCCAACTGAGAGGTGATAAAGGCCAGGACAGTTTTGGTATGACTAGAGAGAAAGGGATAGATACAAGAAATGTTGAGGAGGCAGAATCTATAAGACTTGGTAAATAACTGGCTAAGGCAATGAGGGAAACTGAAAACTCAAAGGAGAGTCACCCCTGGGTTGTGAATGTGGTGAGATGGAAATGATGCTATCTTCTACAGAAATATCCAAGTTAGGATGGGTAGGTTTAGGGGGACAAATAATGAGTTCTGTCTTGGACCTGTTGAGTTTGAGACACTGTGGAGATATAGGACTGGAGCTCTAGAGAGAAAGAGGAGGGGTGGATTGCAGATGTGGGAATCATCTCCATATTTGAACATAAATGGGATAATGAAATTGCCAAAAGATAAAGTATAGAGGAAACAAAGAGAGAGCCCAGGCTACAGCCCTGGGGTATACCCATCCATAGGGCACATGGGATAATGTTCCTGCAAAGGAAACTAAGAAGAAATGTTCTGACAGGCAGAAAGAGAACCATCAAAGAGAAGTGTCACAAAAGTGCAGAGAAGACAAAGTATTCAGAAGAAGGCAGTACTTAGTGTCAAACACTATAGAGAGGTCAAAGGTATGAGGACTGAGAGAAGACCCCTGGATCTAGCAATAAAGTGATCACTAGTGATCTTGGGGAGAGCTGTTTCAGTGGAACAGGGGAATGAGGGAGGAAGTCGGATTTCAAAGGACTGAGAGTGGGAAGTGAGAGAGTAGAGGCAAGGAGTACAGAGAGGCCCCAGAACCACATCTGTGAACACCACTAACGCAGAAATATGTTTAATATGATTGTGCATGTATAGCCTATATCAGACTGCATGCTGTCTTGGGGAAGAGAGAGAGGGGGAAAAAAATCTGGAACTCGAAATCTTATAAAAGTGAATGCTGAAAATTTAAAAAAATGTAATTAAGAAATGTTTAATAAAAATAAAATACAAAAAAAGGAACTATGCAAGGCAAGGAGACAGAACTATAACTTGAGTGGTTGGTAGAGTCAAATAAAGGTATTTTTTAATAATGAGAGAGACCAGGGCATGGTTTTACACAGCAGAAAAGGAACCAGTGGATAAAGAAAAACAAAAATAGAAAGGGAAAGGGATGATCCCATGGACAGTTTCTTCTCTCCCCCCAACCTTAAAAAAAACCTACTGATTTATTTGAAGGGCAATTTCCTGGAGATGGCAGGGTACAGGATCAACGGCTTAAGTAGAAAGGGTCGGTATTGGCAAGAAGGGTCACTTTATCCTCTGAGACTTGAACAAATGAAGAAAGGTTTGGGGGGAGGGGGGAAGTTCGGCGGTGGTTAATTGGTGCAATGAATAGAGCACCAGCCCTGGAGTCAGGAAGACCTGAGTTCAAATACAGCCTTAGACACTTAACACAAAAAACTAGCTGTGTGACCTTGGGCAAATCACTTAATCCCAACTGCCTTACCTTCCCCCCCTCGAAAAAGCAAAAAAAAAAAAAAAAAGGATGGGGAATGATGCTGGGGTGATTTGTGAGTATGGAATCAGAGTGGGGAGGAAGCTCTTGACAGATGGGTTTATCTTTTTTTTCAGTGAAGTATGAGACTGAGAGGGAGGGGGTAGTGGTAGTGGTGGTTTGAGAGAAGAGAAGAGGATCTGTAACAGCCACTGTGTGTAGGGAGATACAGAATTGATCAGGGAAGTATAAAAGGAATGGCATGTAGCAGGGATGAACAGCTGAGAACATATATATGAGTGGAACTAGTGAGCATTTTTTTCTTTTGAGTTTTCATAATTTTTTAATTGCTTGTAATGTTTTATACAAGCAGCTAAATGGCTCAATGGATAGAGCTCTGAGCTTGGAGTCAGGAAGACATAAATTCAAATTACCTCTGTCATTTACTAGCTGTGTGACCCTGGGCAAGTCAACCTTTTTTGCCTTAATCCAATGGAGAAGAAAATGTCAAATCACTCCATATCTTTGCCAAGAAAACCCCATGGACCATACTGACCATGGGATCACAAAGAATCCAACAGGACTGAGCAACATTTTATATATGTATGTAATTTTATATGTGTATGTAATTTGGGGGGAAACTGAAGAAATACAGAAGAAGAAATATGGACAAAAAATGAAAAACAAAACTTGAATGCTTGGAGATAGAGACTTGGGAAAAGAAATTTTAGAAATCTTTTATTACTTTTTTTCCTTAAATAACATACCAGTTTCTGTTTAGCAATACTAAAGTATAATTTGGTACCAATAGTTATGACTCTTCTGTTGGCATACAAGTTATCTTTTTCTTTCTTAATACCGTACATGTGTAAAGGAAAATTAAACATGTAACTTAGGTTACATTTAATTGTAATTACTTTTTGTATTATTCTCACATGGCGAATGGCAAAGTTGATTTGAGGGCATGGTTTGTATGGTTTGCCCCTGATGTGGAAATTCTTGAGCTAAGGCTTTGGGAGAATCCACACCGATGAGATCACAGATTCTTCAAAGTATAAAATATTTTTACTGCTTACCTTACAAGGGATTTTTGTGAAGATCCAATGGGATGTATCAGAAGCAGTATGTAAACCTTAAGTGCTCTATAAATGTGAACTATTGCCACTGTCACAGCTCCCTGAACCCTCACAGCATCTGCCTGGCGTTTCTGTTACTGCCCACATGCCTCACTAGTGCCCCACCAGCATTAGACTAAGCTTCTTGAGAGTGAGTGCCCTCAGCACCCTTTGCATGGGCCTTTGTGCCCCCTTTAATATCTTACATATATTAGGTGCTTGACAAACATTTTTCAGACTGAATATGAAACACACACATGCACAGAGGATATGTGTTCACATACCACACTCATGTACATGTTCACATGTGTACAATCTGAACACAAGAGCTCATCACTTCAGCCCCAAAGATGCACAAGTCAGGATGATGATGAAGAAGATAACTAGCATCTGTATAGTGCCCACTATGTGCCAGGCTCTGTGCTAAGTACTTTGTAAATATTGTCTCATTTGATACGGAAGCAACAGGAGAATTCCTAGACAAGGCAGAGAAGGGCAGGAGCACTGGGCTTTGCCGCTGACCTGTGCTCCAGTGCTGAGCTCTCCTTACCAGCCGTGTGACTGTGGACAAGCCACTTTACCTCTGAGTCTTGCTGGAAAACAGGCAGAGTGATATCAGTAAGAGTCACATCATGGGATTGTTGTGAAGAAAGGACATGAGACACCTTATGGTGTTGCAGAAATGTGAGCTGTGGATGTTTCTGCTACCAGCTGCAGAGTAAGTCACCCAGTGACTGAAGGCTACAAAATATTAAACCTGGGCATCTGGATACCTGGCCGGTGGTTAGGGGAGCTCCTCTGCTGTCCCTTCCTTTGCCCTGTGCCACAGGAGGTTCCATCTGTTTCTTGCCTGCAGGCTGCTGCTGCTGACCGGTCTTCCCTGTCCTATTCCCCAGCTGGCTGCAGCCTCCGGCCTGACTCGTCCCCCCCACCAGGAACACCCACGCTCCCTGGCAAACCAAGCTCAGCCAGCCTGTGGGAGGGTGGGGTGAAGCAAAGCTGGAGAGTGGGCCAAGGATCTGGGTGTGGCCTGGCCTCAATCTCTCTGGAAGCCTCCCTGAGTTCATCTGGCATGTTCACTGTGAGTAAGCCGGCCCCATAATTACAATCTACCCTGTCAGTGTTTGTGCTGAAGCTAGCTCCTCTTCATTTCCTGTCCTAAATTACTGACCATGGAGGCTAGGAAGGAGTTAAGTAGCAGCTATGGGGCCAGTGGGGGTGGTGCTGGGGCGGAGGGGAGTCTTTCTGTGAATAGTGAGTGATCAAAGATCAAAGATACATGGGCACAGGATCACACACAGTGAGCTGTACGTTACGAATGTGGAGCCAATCACACTATGCAGTAACATTAGACACATGCAAGTGCCAAGTTATAACACAAAGTCTCAATCATTCATGCACCTACACAGTTATACATATGCAGGCACATACACACAAATATAGTTATGAACACATCTACAGAATCACACAAAGTCACACACACATATGACCACATGTGACTTATACACAGAGGCACTTACACGGTCACAGGAAGAAAAGCATATGTATATTCAGTTAAATATAAATGCAATTACAAAAACGTATACAACCTCAAGACACATCCTGGCCACCCACATTCAGAAGCTGCTGGTGTTACTGATTCCTCTCATAAGAAGGTGAAGTCCTATAGCTTTTCCTGCACACCCTACCCCCCAGCCCCACCCCAAACAGCTTGAGCTTCACAGACCTTCACCACAGGGAGCTTTGGGCCTGATCTTGGCTAGCAGTAGCCAAGTAGGAGTTGAGACATGGATTATCGGTAGTATGATGATCAGAGCAGTAAGCAGGCTAATGTTACTAGGCCTTTGCCCAAGGGTGGCAAGTTCAGGGGGCACAGATCGTGCCAATCCTGGCATGTGCTTCGTCCTTCTTCAGTAGCCTTAAAGCCTTATAGTCCCAAGTGCAAAAATCTAAAAGTGATGACTGTGGTGGTAATATCATGATTGTGGTCCCTATTAGGCTAGGACTCGGTCCATCAATCCCTTACCCCTTGGTGCTACACCCAATGTCATCCAAGAATCAAATACACAGTATCACACTTACATGTAGGACATATATACTCACTATACCTCCCCCACATTCAGTGAGCTGGAAAGAGCTGTATCTACCTCTTCCTATTTTCCTGTTGAAGAAGAAACAATTGATCTGGGAGCAGAGCTCTAGCCAGGGACCCCAGAAGACCTGAGGGTCTCCTGTTCCCCATTTTCCTGGAAAAACCCTTGGGCAGGCTTGTGGTTGCTACCCTCCCCAACTCATTCCAGTAGCTGGACACTGACTAGTCTTTGAGCTGGCAGCAGATGCATGTTTGGACTTCAGGAGCTTTGGAAGGTTTATCCCAGAATACTGGTTTACCTCTACTTCTTTTTCCCCCAACATGGAGCCTACACTTGGAAGTGCTAGTTAGGTGATATCCAGTTTCTCCCTTTTCTAGCCAATCCTCCCCACAGCTGCTCAAGTGATATTCCTGAAACACAGGTCTAATCCTCAGTGACTCCCTATTCCCTCTAGAATTAAATGCAGACTTCTGTTTGGCATGTAAAACTCTTCTGAAAATCTGACCCCAACCCAACCTTTCCAGGCTTATTATACAGGGTGTCCCCAAAATTTTAGTGCCATTTTAAGCTCATATAACTTAAACCTTTTCCCACTAGAGACCCCTTCAGGGCTTTACAAACTGTGGGCAGAGTTTCTAGCCATGCTGGCCTTCTGAAGGTTCCTCACTAATGACACTCCATCTTCTACACTTTTGATATGCTGTCCTCCATGCCTGGAACGCACTCCTTCATTTCTGCCATGTCATCCCCTAGGAGAAGCCTTTCTTGTTGCCCCTAGCTGCTAGTAGGTGTTTAATAAATGTCCACTGATGAGTACTCTCCACACTAGAACTAGCTGCATCTTAAACTGGGTCAGGATAGTGAGCAGGAGGAGAAATCTCATGCCTCATTTCAGCAGGGAATGAAATGGGGGTAGAGGCTATCTCTACCAGGTTCCAGGGAGGCAGAGAGCAAGGTTCAGTAAATCTATTTTGACTGAGCTGGGCAGGGGGGTAGGGGTGGGGGTAGAGGGGTGGGAAGCAAGCAGTGGAGAGAGCTAACACTTACCTAAAGCTTGGAAATGTGTACCTGTGGGACATTTTGACAGACTGGGGGAGGATCAAAAGAGGCAGTGTAGAGTCTTTGGACCACTGATGGAGCTCATTCCTTTGGCCTATCTGAACCCCTCCTACACCAGAACTCTTCTAAATCAGTTGGGCATTGACAATGTTGAGTCTTTTCATCTCCTAAGCCTAGTCCTGGGCACACATTCCAGCAACCAACAAAAGGAGGGCCACATCTCTCATCGGGTCAGCTGCCCAACCAGTCTGGCACCTGTTCCAGCACACTGACTCAGGCACTGAGGGGCAAGAGGGCAGGAAGTTGTGAAGGGCAAGGCCTTCTCCTCAAACTTGTCAAGCCAGTCCTATTTCCCCCCCTTCCCGCCCCCCCCCCACATAGACATGAGTGCCCAGGCAGTTACACCAAAAGACAGTGTCTCCACCCAGGTCCTAACACGGGCCTGGAAATGAGGCCATGGAATCTGGCCTCAAGGGTTGAGTCAACAGGTTGTAGCATCAGGCCTTGGCCCTCCAGGCCTGGCAGAGGAAGGCAAGTGCCAACTTTTACGAATTCTAGACTCTGCATCTTAGAGCCCAGACTTCTGATCCCAGTATCTAGAGCTCAGAGCCCCACCTGTAAGGCAGAACAACTGTGAATTTCTAGGCCTCACCTATCTATACCTGCTCTGCTTAAATCAAGGTGAGGGTTGGTAGGAGTAAAAGCAGGCAATTTAGTTTCACCCTCCCTAGTGACAGCGTGTGGTGGCATTCAAGTCTCATCAAACCTATCTTATCAGGGTTCAAATCCCAGCTCTGTTAGTGTAGCCTTGCTTCCAATGCCACCTGACCCTCTGTTTCCACAGTGGTCCCCCAGAATGTTAAAGACAGAAGGACCCTAATCCAACCCCTTCATTTGAAAGGAAGAAAGTGAAGAGCAGAAAGAGACAGCTTCCTAATCTGTAAAATGAGGTGACTGAGTTAGATTAACTTTAAGGTTTTTAGTTCTAAATACCATTATCTTCTTTCCATTGTTTCACAAGCCTCTCCTGCCCACCGTTCTGGCTCCCATAGTTAAGGCCAACACTTTTAAGATGCCACTTGAGGGCTCAGGCTATGTCCAATGCAGCACTGCCCTGTCAGAAGACTTTGCCAGATAATCACACCTCACATTTATGAAGTGCTTTATGGTTTAAAAAGTTCTCTCTTCCTAACAGCTTTGTGAGATAGCTGGGCAACTCCAGCCAGAAAAGTAAAGTGATTTACCTAAGGTCATGCAGTTAATGAATGTAAGAGCCAGAAATCAAAGCCACATCTTCCAAATCCAAGTCCAGGGCTCTTAATACCACACATCATGCTGATTCTTACTCTATGACTGGGCTAAGCAATTTATTCCATTCCAGAGATACCTACATCTGATAGAGGCAGCAATCCCACTAAATCATACTTGTGAAAGCAAGAGGCTGAAAGAGAAGTGATGCTGGGCTAGTGGAGGTGGAGGTGAGACTGGAGGGACCATGGAGACAGTGGCCCTGGATCAGGTAACTGACCTCTGGAACAAAGCACTAAGGGCCCTGAGGTGGAAAATGGAGGAATAAGTAAGGTCTATGAAGAGGCATGGGGGCAGGTTAAGGGGAGAAGAGCCTACATTAAGTAGGTCTGATAGGTTATGCTAAATGACTCTGCCCCAGGATTATTGTTATTATTACTACTAACTTATGTAATGCTTTACCATTTACAAAGCATCTTTCTCACAATAACACGGTGAGGTAGGTAGTGTTATTGCCTTCCTTCATCTTCAGATTACGGAACTGAAGCCCTCCAAATGCAGCAGCTTGCCCAATGTCACATAGCTGTCAGAAATGGAACTGGAACCCAGTTTGACTCTTAATCCAGGGCTCCTTTGACTACACCATACTGTCTCTATTATGTCCAGACTGCCTATCTGGGATCAATTTAAGAAAAGCATTTTAAATCTCCCAAGTGTTTGCTGACCTGCATTCCAGTCCCTCTGGAAGAAGTGAGGGGGAAGGTGGAGAAAAGCACTGGTCCAAGCAAAACCCCTTAGACATGTCTGCAGAGAAAGGTGAAAGGTAAGATTCCTTGGAAGAAGTCTTACCAGTGATGTCTCTTTTCAAGGTGTGTATGTAAGGAGGAATGGGGAAATTCTGGTTCTTAAGACCCCAGCTCTGTTTTGCTTCCAGGTTTCCTTGGTGGTTTCCAAACTAATTCTACTTCCCAGGACTAGGAGTGATTCAAAGCCCCAGGGAGGAGACAGAAAGTAAGACTGCAGAAATGATACATTTTTCTGGAATCCTTGGGGCTGGGAATTTCTGGACTGATCTGGGCCCCTTGGGGGCTCTGATAGATGGAGAGCCTGGCTCCATTTTATAATGGGGCATCCAGTAGTATCCCCAACACCCTCCTGAATATGGTAGACTGAACTCTTTCTCTGCATCTCATCAGCTTCTAATTCCAAATTTACCACTAAATCCTGTGCAAATCACTTTGCCACTTGGCAGAGTTTCCCCATCTGTAAAACAGGGAAAAACAATCATAAGTCCATTGAACCACTGAGCTCCACAGGATTGTGAGGATAACCTAGTTCATCTTTCATTTGAAAGATGAGTAAACTGAGGCCCAGAGAGACTGCCTTGCTAAATCAGAATCATGGGGAATGAGTGGCAGGACAAGGGGCGGAATGCTCTACTCTGATTTACCTCACCGGGCCCATGTAAAGAGAAAACCACAAAACATGTGGAAGCATTTTAGGGGAAAAAAGTTGAATGCTTTCCTGAATGCAGGCGACCACTACCATTAGCATCGTGCCTCCCCTCCCCTGAGCCAAGCAGAGCAAAGAAAGATGCCTGTTTCCCTCTGGCCCAAAGAGCCCCGGACAGGCAGGCCTGCACTGCAGAAACCCTGGAGGAAGAAGGAGAGGCAGTCGGGTCTGCCTGCGCCCTCCCTCTACCCCCAGGTACCGCGATCGGTCGTCAGTCCACACCGAAGAAAAGGACACTTCTTCCCTCCCCACTTCTCTCCTTTCCCTCCGCCAATGGGGAGCCTGTCCAGAGCCGCGGCTCCACCCTCTCCATTCTTAAGGCCTCAATCAGCCCCTTCCAGCGCCCACAGAGCCCGAGTCAGGGGGCGGGGAGACGGAAGAGACGGCTCCGGAGCCCCACTTCTCTGCTCCGGAGCCCCGCTCCCTGGCCCGTGGCGGGGATGGACTGAGGCTCAGCCCGCCCGCGATCCTCGACTTCTCCTCCGGCCTGAGCTCCGAAGCGGCGGCAGCCAGAAGAGCCCCCCGATCCTGCCTTCTGCTGCCTGCGCCGGTGAGTGCGAGCCCCGTAAAGGGGCCGGGAGCTGCCCGGGGTGCTCCACGTCGGGCTCCTCTCCTGCCCGGCTTCGGAGTCAGCCTGGGGCGGCCCGGGAGGGGAGGGGAGCGGAAAATCTTGCTGACACAGCCCGCGTACTGGGCAGGCTCCAAGAAACTGGAGATTTATCCAGAAACAGGAAAAATTACGCAGGCGCGCGCGAACCCCCCCTCGCCCTCCCTCCCCCACCACACATACACACACACCAACACCACACACACCTGGACACCCCAAGACCTCTTGCAACAAACTTAGAGGCGTAATGCAGAACTTCATTTTTACACACACCTGGACCTAACCTTAGAGAACTCTCTCTCTCTCTCCCCAGACTCAATCATCATAAAAGCCCTTCCTTCTAGACTTCCTCACTGCTTTAGAAACTTAATAGCTCCTTACAGGTCACTGACCGACGCACCACTCCTGAGCTCCTGCCTGTCCCAAGGCTGTGCATGTGTGTACTGCGTCTATACTGCACACACGTAGGCAGACAAAATAAACACCACCACCCCGCTCCCTCCCACCAACTGTTCCTGTAGGTGTCCACCAGTTTTATGAATTAAAACCTACTGAGATGGCCAGGAAGTGTCTGTCTCCCTTTCCTCCCCCTGTCTAGGTTCCCTATGGATGTGGTGGGGGTGGAGGGTACTCCTCTTGGGGGTTTGGGCCAGACCAACTGCTGTAAATGTAGATGATCTGAGGGCAGTGCCTGTTAGAATTCAGCTCTCCAGGTCTGACTGATGTCCAGACAGATGTCTCATCTTCAGCCCCCAGGCCCAGTCCCCATCTCAGCAGTGTGAGCCTTGGTCTGGCTATGGCCTCGGCCTTAGCTAAGGCACTCCTTTTGGCAGCTCTGTCTCCTCCCATGGGGCCCTGCTGACCGACCTTAGAGCTTGTAAATCTGTATTGGTACTGGAGAGTGGTCACAAAATAGGGACACTGAGGAATTGTGTTTCACCCCAACCCTTCCACTTCTGCAAAGGAAGAGCCCCAGGGTTCTCTGGGAAGTGTAGTAATTCCAGGTTTCAAACTTAACGATCTAGTGCACAACCTCCTTATCACTAGTCCCCATCAGAGCCACCCCCAAACCCTGATTAGCTCCAACTCCCTGGGCCACTGCTGAATGGCCCCAACAGCTCCAACGGGGAAGCGGCAGCATTCACAAACCAGGAACTATATACCTTACTCCCTAATTATTAATGGTTACAATTCTGGGAGTCACTCAACTCTCTACAGCACTCGGGTTTCTGGGTTCTGTGCTTTCTCTCTGTCCAGCAGTTCCAATGGGATGAGGCATTAACATTCCTGTTGCCTTTCTTGGGGTCCAGAGCTGAGGCAATGAAGAACAAAGCTCTCTACCTGCCCTAATGCTGGGAGATTGTATGGTGTCTTGGAGGCAGCACTGTACTAAAATTTGTGATTCCAGGGTTCTAGTGTTCAGTTTGGCTTGGTGACTTTAGGTGAGTCACTCCACCCTTAGGAAACTCAATTTTCTCTTCTGTAAAAATGGGTGAGCGGAGGTGGGGTGGGGTGGGTGTGGGTAAGGCTCTGTGATCTCTTAGGTATTTTCCTCACTTTTACATTTTCTGTTCTCTGAGGTACTGGCTCCTTCAGGGGTGGGTGGCCAAACAGAACAGCTTATACAAGTGTGCTGGGGATGAGGGTGAGGAGGAAGTCCTTGCGAGAATACAGACACAAGAAAAGCTCTTCCTTGAGCACTCAGTGCCTGTTGGAGGAGCACCATTACAAAAGGCAAGAGGTAATAAGAAGTGGCCTGTATCGGTTCCCTAGGGCTCAGGAGTTGTTTAAAGGAGGTGGGGTGGGGGCTGAATGCTACGTTAAGAGATGAGATGTTTGCAGGGTCCAGTAGCGTTGGGTGGGGGAGGGGAGAATCAGGGATAGTAGCAGTGGTACTGGTCGGCCACGGACAGGGAAGCAGCCCCCATTCTCCTGCCTTGTTTATTTTCTTCTCCCTTTGTCGAGTTAGACCCTGGAGATTCTGTAAACAGAGTGTCAGAGGCAGGAAGAGGGTTCTGTTAATAAGCAGCCCGGCTGGACTCCCTCCAGAGTATTATCTGGCTTGGAGGGCCTGGGAGGAAGGGAGGGAAAGAGGGATGTGGGTGCGTGTACGTGCCAGGCTGTGAGCATGGGGGCCTGGAATGTGAGGGGCTAGGGAAGCTGAAGCACTGGCCAGACAGGGTAATTTGGAGGTGCCTGCTGCCCTTGGTCCATCACCTGAATACACCCTAGCATAAAAGCTTGTGGGGCTTGGAGTGGAAGCAGCAGTGGCAGAGAGGAAACCCTTACCTGGAGAGTGAGCCAGAGCTAGAAGTGCGCAGGCAAAGAAGAAAGGTTCTAGACTTTTTGCCATGTGGCCCCTGAAGGAAGAGGTACAGAATGGATAAGAGAATTTATTACTGGAAGAAACCTCAGAGGTCATCTAATTTAACTCCGTCATTTTACAGATGAAGAAACTGAGGTGCAAAGGGCCATTTCAGTAAAGTGTGAAGGTGGCAGGAGATAGCAAACCCTGTGGATCTGTAAAGCAAAATCCCTAACCTGGGGAACAAGCACAGAGAAGGCCCGGGGCTGCAGGGTTCAGAAGGACAAGTCTGGTATCAGAGTACCAGGCAGAAGCAGCGAGCCACCTGGGAGCACTGTCCAGGCTCCATCCTCACCAAGAGAGCCTGGCTCTGGAGCTCCATCAAAGGGAGCCAGTGTGCAGCAGTGGCAAGAGCTCTGAATCTAGAATCAAATGATATGGGTCTGAATCCTAGCTCTGCCACTGTATGGCAATGGACAAATCCCTTAACTTCCCTGTACCGCAGTGTTCTTATTTGTAAAAGGCAGGGGGAGGAGTTGGAGTAAAGGGCCTTTCAGATGTCTCTGGACTCTCAGAATCCAATGCTGAGAGCAAGAGAAGCACCCCCAGAATCTCAGAGTTAGAGGGTCTTCGAGAGGCCATCCAGTCCAACCCATATCTTAGGAAGAAACCCTTCTACAATATCCTTGACAAGTGGTCATCTAGCCTTTGCTTGAAGACCTCTAGTGATTGGGAACTCACTACTTTACAAGAGCCCATTCTATTTTTTTTAATAGCCTTAAACACTGGTTTTCTTTATGATAAATCAAGCCCAATCTTGTTATTATTGGTAACATGCAGCTGCCCAATTATGACCACCATCTCTAGGTTTGTGGCTGTGTCCAGTTAGGCTCCTTAAAGAAATTTACCTGACCCCAGGAATGGCCAGGAGCAGGGATCTAAAGTGCCTTAAGACCATTTTACTCTAGGGAGAGCTTTTTGCTTTTTAAGAAGAATGGGTGAGAAAGTAGCGATAAGGAAAAGTGTGAGGCCCTGGGGGATGTCGTGCCCCTTTCCTTGCGCCCAACAGCTAAGGAGAGACAAGCTTCCAGGAACCAGGAAGGAAATAGCACCCCCATGCTGTGAAGAGAAGAGAGTAATGAGGGTGCCGAGGGGAGAGAGGTTCTCTATCACATCTTTCCTGGGCACTGAGACTTGACTGGAGAATGGGAAGGAAAGGTAATTTTATTCCCTTAGTCATTCTCTGACCAGTCAGTTCTTGGACTAGTCTCAACCTGGGGTTCCCCTTGTAAGTGTGCCATGCATGCACCCCCTTAAGCTTTGCTGGGCTGCCCTCAGGAAGCCTTCACCCTGTACCCTGGGAGCATAGCTCCTGCCTCTAAGGGTTGGGGAGTCAGAGGGGTGGTGCTGCCAAGAAAACCCGCTCCCCTCATCACGTAGGAATTCAAATGAGTTTCTGCAGAAAGGGGGCGGCTGTGTTTGTGTGCGTGTGTCTGGAGGAGGGAGCGTGGCCTGGTGGGTGTGTTTCGGCGCGTGGGCCTGTGTCTGGGGTGCACGTGACTGTTCAAGAGTGCATCTGTGGGGGGAAGTGTATGTTGGGGGAGGCTTAAGGAAAAGGCTGAGGGAGGAGCTCCAAAGCTCAGCCCTCCTTTTTTATCAGCTTCCACATTCCTGAGACAGCCGGATTGCTTTTCCTCTAAGCAGGCCTGGCCAGGGAGTTTTCCTCATTCCAGGCACCTGGGGTGGGCAAGAGGGCCTGCGGCAGCTCCTCTGGCTGCAGGAACCCCAGTCTGAAAGGGGGAACTCTGGAGAGGGGGATGGAGAGAATCAAGAGTCAACATTGGGTGCTGGCCCAGGTGGTGGTGGGGACCTCCTGGCAGACCTTTCCCAAGGGAATGCAATAAGCCAGAAGCATTCCTTTGAGGCTGCCCTAGAGATTTAATTAAATAGAAGGGCCTAGTTCCTGAGGAGAGAGAGGATAGATGGACAGTGGGGCAGCTACTGACCTCCTCCTCCTCTGTAAATAAATTCTGCTCTCATATCAGAGCAGAATGGGACATGTTTGCTGCTTGAAAAAAAGGAGGGGCTGGGGAATGGCTAGAGCTGGGGGTCAGAAAGGAGAGATTCAATTCAGAGGAAGGGCTGGTTCTACGGAAGTGATCTGGTGCTGTTTCCCTTTGTGGCCTTGGTGGCTTCCTTTATGTCTCCCTGCTCTTCCTTATGTCTCTTATAAAGACAGGAGATCAGCTGTAGGACCAGGAAGACTACAGTGTATATATGTGGTGGTTAGGAGGAAGGGAAGCAATATGACAACCACCTGAAGGACCAAAAGAATCCCAAATCCCAGACAGACTCTCTGATGGATAATTGTGAGACTAGAGACCTGACCACGGGAGAGTAGCAGTTGTCTGGGGCCCTGGCATACCCACAATTTATGCCCCTCCACCCACCAAATCCCAGAGCTGCTTTTGACCTAAGATTTAGAGAGAGATGTCTTTTTTCAACCACCTTCTGGCTGGGGAGCATGTCCACCCTTCATGAGTCAGGTCTGTTGTGGTGCCAACTCAGGGTTAATTGCAGGTCTTAGACTGGCTAGGCAGAAGGGGGAGCAGACACACCCCCAGCCTTGCCTTCCCAAAAGGTGCTTAACCACTAGGTTGGGGCTGGGGAATGTCAGTGACTCCCTGCCACCTCTCACTCTAGTTGATTAAGGGGGAGGGCACACAGGAAAAGCTGGGGACAAAAAGGAATGTCATTCTTCTGCCAAGAACAAGGTCAACCTTGGACAGGGCATTCCAAAACCCATTAAAAAGGTCATCTGAATTATCTGTTGCTTTGTAGCCTCTTCACTTCAGCCTTCTCCCATCTCCCAGCCCATCTGTGTGGATAACAGAGCTTGCTTAGACCCTGTAGAATCTATAAGGGATACCTGCAGTCACCTCCCCAAACAGAGGGATCGAGATGCCAGGATTCAGGCCATCAGCCAGCCTAGGGCATCCTGCCCTCAGGTGTCCTCCTGGGGATAGTGATTAGCCTTAGTCACCCAGGCCAACAGGTTTGGTGGCTGTCAAGTCACTAAACTCCTTGGTATGCACTTCTGGGCAAGGCTGGTGCCTCTGCCCTATGTGGCAGGGCAAACTGAAGGTGGGGTGGCAGTGACGATATAGGCCATTGGTATTTCTCCCCTGACTAGTTAGCCTGCTCCTTAGGAGAGGTCAGAGTCCCCTCTGAGACTGAGGGGCATGGTGTCTGGCAGCAGGATGACTGCATGACTAGTTCAGTCTGCCTATGGACCTCCACAGAAGCTACAGTTCCAGCCTTCAGACAGTTCTGGAAATCCCAAGAGATGGTACTCACAATTGTGGACATCAGTCTTGGTGGGGTATAAGCAGCTGCTTTGGAGAGAGTCAAAGCCCTCTGTGTTTTCCCTTGGCCTTGAGGTCAAAGAGAGAAAGCCCAGCAACTCTTAAGTTTAATTGTAAGCCAGGCTCTTGGAGACCTGGGGACATTGTAGCTCTTGGGGCCAGCCCTACCTCTTCAGAAACAGCAGTCAGGACCCCAGTCCTTTCTGTCTTCTCATTCCTACCCACACTGGATAGAGGTGACCCATCATGGGGCTGGAAATAGGTGTGGTGCTGCCTCAGCCCAGGATGGAGACACATCAGCAAAACTTGAGTCCTGGTGTCCTGGATCCCTGTCTGGGCCCTGAGGTGGAGAGGGAGGGGTCTAGAGGTTGAATGGGGACAAAGTCGCCTACCAACCTTGGCCTAGAGTATTTGGACCAGCCAAGCTGAACAAGGCAAGTAATCTCTGCTATGAGCCAGTCCACAGAAATAGGGGATGGAGTGGAAAGTGAAGGTCTCGGGAGAGGAGAGGCCATGAGATACTTTATCAGATAGCCTTGCCTAGCCTCTCAAATAAGCTTATTTCTCTAGAAGAAATCAGGTTTTCTTGGAGCAGAATTCTGAGGGTCAACACAACTGGCCATCCTAATTCCTACATCCCTGGTCCCAGCTTTCTCTTTCCTTGAGCCATGTCCTCTATCTTCCTTGACCCCCTGTAAAGGAGAAGAGGCAGGGGAAGAAGGGGTTACAGCAGAGGGGTGCTCTGTGTATGTAGTACAAAAGGGGTGTGTGTGTGTGTGTGTGTGTGTGTGTGTGTGTGTGTGTGTGTGTAAACTGAGGAAGGACGGGGTGTATGCAAAACGGGAAGAGTGTGAATTACAGGGATTGATGTCACTAGTACTAGGGTGTGTGGTTAAGGGAGGAGGTGTGTGAGGCAAAGGGTGGATCTATTATGTGTGTGTGGGGTGAGCGAGAGGACAGGGATGTGGGTGCCAGAGTCTTTGGGTCTGTGTCTAGCACAGGGGTCAGTGTGTACACAGTGGGGTTGGGGTGTACTGAAGGTTCCCAAGAAAAGAGATGAGGCATTTCCTTGGTGTTATTCATTCCCTCCCAAGGGCCCTGAGGTCATGGGTTGGAATGGCCTTTCCAAAGGACAGCTCAGCCCCCATTCCACCCCCACATCAGTCCCCCCATCTTGAATCATCTCCTGGAGGGCCTCCTCTCTCATCCGAACTCCACCTCATGCTGGAGAGGGGATCCACCCAGCATGAGGGTCCACTCAGAGCCAACGGATGCCTTGGGCCATATCCCCTGACCCAGCTAGCTCCAGACAGCCCTGTAAGAAGTGAGCAGAATGAAGCTCTTGACACCCTCTGAGTTATGTGTCTTGGGGTTTGGAGGCCCAGGTATGTGTGGAGATTCTGGAGTGGGGAAGGGTGCAACACCACCCCCAATTCTGAGCCTAGGACCATGGTGCTGTGAGTATTTAACCTACTCTACTGCTCTCTGGTCCCCTCAGAACTCAGTACCCTGGCTCCTTCTGGATTCCAAATCTAGGCTGGGTTTGTGGGAGCTTGATTTTCACTGGAAGACAAACCCAGCTCTTTGAAGCAGGGCTGGGGGTATGGGGAGGAGAGGATAGGTAAAAATCAGGCTAAATCAGGACTTGCTTGGGTCCCCACAGCAACCATCTCTGAAGCTTCTGCCTTCCCCATCCCCTCCCCCTCTTTCTAGGAGAAAGCCAGAGTCTGTCATTCCCCCCAACTCCCCCTAAACTGGCCCCAGGTTAGAGTATCCGATATCAAAGCGCCAGACTCCTAGGTTCTGTCTGAGCAGTTATGAACCCAGCCAGAGGCAAACGGACTGCTTATAGCCCAAGTGTGCACACACAAAAGACCATACATCAGACCCACACAAAGATCAGCAACACCACATAGCTATACAACACTTTTAAAAGTCCACGTCAAAACTGCAAGATCACCACCCAACTGACCTGTGCGATACTCCCATATGGAAACCAAGGCAGGGATTATTATTGCCATGTGAGAGAAAAGACTGGTCTGGTGAGTCCTGAATTGCTCTGACCAGGTAAACATGGTGTCAGAGTCAGGATTCGAACCCAGGCCTCCCAAGGCCTTCGTATTTTTTTCTGTTCCCCTCTCTATTATCTGCCTGCCATCAGTGAGAAGAAGCTCTCACAAATGTCAGGAGGACCAAGGAAAGAGCCTGGTAGACTTGGCAGTGATGCATTTGTTTGTTTTTCAGTGTGAGGTATAGAAGAGTTAATGTCTTAGTGAGGTATTTTGGTATCTTGCAAAGATGCCGGAGACTCAAGTGCAAGCCCTAATTCTATCAATTCCTGGCTGTGTCAATTTTAACCAATGCAGCTGGAATCTTAGTTCCTTTATCCATAAAGTGGGAAAAAGAACATCCCTGTTTCAAGTATCAAATGATTTTTGCATGCAAAGAACCCTTTATTCTATAAAGACCTATGTAACTGTCAATTCTAATTAGTTAGCAGCAGGTAGGCAATAACCGGAGTCTCTGGGTGGGGATTGCAGAGGCAGGGAATTAACCCCAGCTGCTCCTCCTAAGGTGGGCCCTGGGAGACCCAGCAGGGGAATTGAGCTGATTGCCGACTATGCCGCTCCTCCTGTGCAGCTAGGGCCAGGCAGGGCTGCACACGGCTTTCAACTACAATCCTGCACACTCCAACCTTGTAATCATTTTTCAAAACCCCAGGGCTAGCTAGCTTCCTCCTTTCATCCCATTCTAGGGCTCTGGTAGAGTGGCTTTGGAGTTAAGACTAGGGTTCGAATTTCCAATTCTGATGCTCAGCAGCTGTGTAACCTTGATGATGTTACCAAAAACTTTCTGAGTCTGATTCTTCATCTAGAAAATGGGGAGGATAATATTTGCCTCATCTATTTTAGAGGTTTATGAAGACAAAATGAGATAATGTATGGAAAACACATTGTACGCTATAAAGCAGTTAATAAGTATCAGTTATTAATAATGCCCTTTGGGGCTGATGGGGGAGTTCCCAACCAAAGAAGAGAAAAGCAGCCTCTTGGGAAAGGACTGACTTCAGTTTCTTGTTTCTGCTCAGGATGTTCCTTGGCTCAGTCCTCTGCCCTCCTCTCACCTCCCCTCCCCACCACCTCCAGCCACACATTCCAAAGCTTATTACCTGTCAGCCAGATGCCCACTCTGGACAAATCCCCAGCTCTCCCTTTAATTATTTTGCTTATTAAAGGGGCTAAAAGACAGATGAACTGAACTAAATCATCACCTCCTGGGTTTTCCTGTTGAGAGGCCCTAACTCAGTCCAGACACAGGCACTTCCTACCCCACCCTTTACCTCTACAGACCAGGAGTGGGCCACTAAGAGCAGATGGAGGGTTGAGACCTGGGCACTAAAGAAGACAGTGTTTGTCAAGTTCCACAGAATGGGTGTTTCCTTCCTAAGCTCTGGCTGTGAAGCTGTTAAGATACATGGAGCTCCGACCCAGGGATAAGAGAGGGGCAAGAGACAGGCAGTCAAGGGTGGGGGGCCTGGATGGCTGACATCTGGGCCCAGGCCACACCCAGTCATCTTCTGACTCAGTGGAGGGAATTGGGGGCAAGGGGAGGAGTAAGTGACTAGAGACAAGTCCAGGAAGGGGGAGACAAAGAAGAGATGGGGGTGTGTGTGTGAGCTGGGTAGATCATCAGACCCAACTAGCTGCCAGGAGACAGGAATGGGGCAAGAAGCCAGAACTGAGTATAGCCCAGCCCTTGAGGCACATGGCATCCAGTCACAGAATATCAGATTTAGAAATGGCTTTAAAATTATGTAATCCTGTTTATATATGAGCAATCTTTGATCCAAAGGGAAGTGACTTTTCTGAGGTGCACCACAGCTGAACCTAGACTACAGCTCAGGTCTTCTGATTTTCAGGCTAGTGAATTGCTTCTTTGCAACACTGCACATACCCCAGGGCATTTGCTTTAGGTGAGTCAAGTCTTGCAGGCAAGGTTGAGGGGATAGGGGGGGAAGCAGCAAAAGGTCCCCAGTGGGTGAATAACCTGTTGCATCCCTGGGCTACAATGGTGCCAAAAGCAAGGGCCTGAAGCGGGAGGAGAGCCAGGAGAGAAAGCTGTGCCAGGGTTCCCGAGTGGTAGGTTCCTCCAGGCCTGAGAAGAAGGCCGCTGTTCAGCTCTCGATTAAGGATGGCTCACATGCCTTTGCCCCAAGCCTGGGTCTGAGCATTGGAGGCAGATAGGTTAGTTCCAGCGACTAGCCCTTGCTGTTACAAACAGGAAGACCAAACTACTTCACAAGTTACTCAAAGGGCAGAATAGAGGCTATGGAGTGGGGGCCAGTCTCCCTGACATCTGTTGACACAGGATAGAAATGAGGGAAAAGATGGTGAAGTCCTATCTGAGTTTTCTCTTTCTCCCCTATAGTAGATCAAACCTGTTAATTATTCCAAGTCCATTCTGCTTTCTCCTCAAAGCCCCTATCAACCTGGAAAGAGACTGTGACGGTAAGGGAAGATTGGACGGCACCTTGGCAGATCTAGCCTTGTGATAGAGCTCACAGGGTGAAGCTCTGTGGGGAATACTTTACAGACAAGACTTAGAAGTTATGGGACTTAAGGCCATGTCCTGGGTCACAGAATCACAGCTGAAGGCTGGACCATACAGTCCTAGTCACCTAGTTAGTCTTCTCTTAAAGTAACACATTTTAGGAGCAGAGAAGCATGTGGAGCAAGACCCAGAGAGGAGTCAAGATAGCACAGAGATGGGCAATGGCGGAGAGGGGCTAATGGACGACAAAAGCATCCATGCAATTGTCCCTTCGGTTTGGGGTGACCTGGGACAAAGGAGGAGATCTGACAAGTTATTTTCTTTCCACAGACTCAGGAAATCTGACCTGTCCAAGCACAGGTATGGGTAAACTGCCCACATTTCAGAGAGGCCAAGACAAGCTATATGTCCAAAAGAAGCTAAGATCAAGATGCTGCCTGGTTCCTAAACCTCGTAGTCACAACTCTACCATTGTGCCCCAGCTCCCCACTTACCATCTGTCCCCCCACTCCATGCAGTCTCCTGTGTTATTCTGAACATCTGTTCAGGGCCCAGAACAGACAGTCAGAATCTGGGTCTGTTTCACCTAATATGGACCTTCTAGACCCTCTGGTCAGGGAAGCCTTTGGGACAAAGAGCTCTTGTCTGTGATCTAAGAAGAAAGGAGAGTGTTCAGAGCTCAGAATAGGAGTGAACTACCCAGCCAGTGGAGGCAAGGACTTCCCGTTAGCAAAATGCTCAATCTATTCTCTCGTACGTCCCCAAGGTCCTTGGCATACACAACACCAGCCTCAGCCCTCACATTTATGTAACGATTTTGGAAGGAGGAGGGCAAAAAAGTGTGGCTGTTGACCTTGGGCCTCTCATAAAGATACATTCTCTGTTCGGGCTGCTTAGATGGCTACAACTAAGGTGTTCTTAAGAGTCCCTGGTTCCCAAGATGGTCAGAGAAAAGGGCCTCTCGTTTGGCTCTGTGAATCCCATAGCACTGGAGCTATAGGAGAAGGGCACATAAGACGGACCACCTACTTCTGGCATTTCTCAGTGAGATATGCTTTGGGCTGCAGAGGAGATGTGACCTGTGCTGGGTCAGGAAGGGAGAGCTAGAACTCAGGGTAGGATCCCGAAGTGCTGGCCCTTGGCTGAACAGGCGTTAATGCTTACTGTGTACAAGGGTGAAAATGGAACAGTTCCTGCCTTCAAGAACCTTATGGTCTACACCTTATGGTCTACTGTGGGGTTACTACAGATATGCAGATAAATAAAATGCAGTGTAATCTGAGGGATAAAATTCTAACCACAGGGGAGCTCTTATATAAAGCACCCTATTCTGAATGTGAGAAAACAGAGGGAGACAGCCAGGAGTTTGTGAGGGATACACAGGAGGGGCCAAAGGGTATTCAGATGGTCCCATGATATTGGTGTCTCCTAGAGCCAGAGACCCAGAGCCAGCAAGAAGGATGGGGTCTTTCCCAGGAGATTCTACATCACGTCTGCTTCTAATTCTACATTCAGAACCTCAGAAATGAAATGGAAGACATGGTGGGGTGGAGGAAAGGCGGGAACAGAAAGGACATTTGGAAAGTTAGTCTCCTTTGGCTAGGGCTTTCTTCCTGTCATCATTCCTTGAATAGCAATATGGTCACCCCCAAGTATGGAAAAATTTGGATATAAAGTGTAGGAAGGGGAAAAAGAAATCATCTCTCCATCTCCCAACCCCACCCCCCTATAAACTAGCCTGGCTTCTAGGTGAAAGGCCTGGCAGTCACATACTGGTGGCTTCAATAGCTTCCATCCCAGGCAGGTTGCTGACTTAACAAGTGGAAAAACACCAATCCCAATAGTTTCCATGTGAAGTCTTCCCAGCTGCGGTCTTTCCTCGTGCTCTGGGTAAGGAGGAGAGCAGAGGAAAGAAGTAAATTGGATAGGCAGCTGCTGGTCTTCAGACTTTTTCCTGACTAGCACTTCGGGCTTCCCCTCATCTCCCAAGTTCAGTCGGCTACTCACAGGGCTAACTGTGCATCAGTTCAGACGAGATAACCCTAATGTTGTGAGGGGCTCTCCTCAAAGAAAGAGGTCTTCTCTCTTGGCTGGAATTTTGCAATGAAAGTGAATAAGGAAGTCTGTGGAATGTCTCTTTTTGGACTGAGAATTTAAACTTGCAGAGTGTGAGTATGAGTGTGTGTGATGTGTATGTATTTTGGAAGCAAAGAGGGGTCAAAACTAGGTGTTCTGAAAGGTATGCTGGGAGCCATCTGCCTTCTTAGCTACTTCCACAGGACTTTAGCCCCAGGTAACCAGCCTAAGTTAAGGAGAGATTTAGATTAGAGAACAGGAAAAAGTGAGGACTGGCCAGAACAGATGACCAATGGTGGCTGCAGGGTGTCTGTTATTGGTAATTTCCGAGGGGAGGCTCGATCCCCACTTGTCTAGGATGGAGTAGGAGAGGTGAAGCTTGCTCTAAAAGAGGGGGATAATCTGACTATCTCTTGTTCTCTCTGTCTCCCTCCCTAGGGCCAAATCATGACCGCCAGGTTAAGGAAGATCCTGCTGCCACTGCTGCTGCTACTGCTTTGTGAAGGACCACAGGCGCAAGCATGCCCAGCAGGCTGCCAGTGCAACCAGCCACAGACTGTCTTTTGTATTGCCCGGAAGGGTACTACGGTCCCTCGTGATGTGCCCCCAGACACAGCTGACCTGTATGTCTTTGAGAATGGTATCACCACACTGGACTCGGGAAGCTTTGTTGGCCTCCCTGCCCTGCAGCTCCTTGACTTGTCACAGAATCAGATCACTACCCTCCATGGGGGAGTCTTTCAGCCACTGGCCAACCTCAGCAACTTGGACCTCTCTTCTAATCAGCTGCAGGAGATCACCAATGAGACCTTCCGAGGCCTTCGGCTGCTTGAGCGCCTCTACTTGTCCCACAATCGCATCCATCACATCCAGGTGGATGCCTTCGACACTCTTGAGAGCCTTCTAGAGCTGAAGCTAGAAGACAATCAGCTTCAGGTGCTGCCCCCATTGCACCTTCCTAGACTGCTACTGCTGGACCTCAGCCACAACCGTATCCCAGCCCTAGAAGCAGGCACCTTTGGAATGAGCAACATAGAATCGTTAAAGTTGGCTGGGCTGGGGCTGAGTCGGCTGGACGAGGAGCTGTTCTTGGGTCTGCGGAACTTGCATGAGCTCGATATCTCTGAGAACCAGCTGGAAGGGGCCCCTGCTGTGCTGCGGGGGCTCCGAGGCCTTACCCGCCTCAATCTTGCAGGGAATGCTCGCATCACCCAACTGCTACCCGACGACCTAGAAGGTTTGGCAAACCTGCAGGTGTTGGACCTCAGCAACTTGAGCCTGCAGAGCCTCCCTCGGGACTTCTTCAGTCGATTTCCCCGGCTCCGAGAGGTCACAGCTGCCCGAAATCCCTTCAACTGTGTATGCCAGCTGAGCTGGTTTGGGCAGTGGGCCAGAGAAAGTCGGGTGGTGATATGGAGCTCTGATGAGACGAGGTGCCACTTCCCCCCCAAGAATGCAGGGAAGCTTCTCCAGCACCTTGACTATGCAGACTTTGGCTGCCCTGCTACCACGACCACTGCCACTACTGCCTGGCCCTCCACCCCCTGGCCAACCCTCCCCCTTACCAGCCTACCCCCAGCAGAGCCCAGCACCCAGGCTCCCACCATGGCCCCGTCCAGTGGAGATGGCTCCAGTCTGCTCTCTGTCACAGCCCCAACTGGCAGCACTGGCCCCCAACTGAAGGACTGCCCTGCACACACCTGTCTCAATGGTGGTACCTGCTGGCTCAATGCCTGGCATCACCTTGAGTGCTTATGCCCTGAGGGTTTCTCAGGTCTGTACTGTGAGGTAAAGACCAAGCGGCCCACCTTGCCACCGCCACCCCCCACTAGACTACCAACTCGGGCGTCCCAGCTTAGTATTGAACAAGTGAGCGCGACCTCCCTGAGGGTAAAACTCAAGAATTACACCCAGAACAAGGCCCAGCTCAAGGGTATCCGCCTGACCTACCGAAACCTCTCAGGCCCTGACAAGAGGCCAGTGACCCTCAGCCTTCCTGCCACACTCTCTGATTACACAGTCACACAACTTCGGCCCAATGCTACGTATTCCATCTGTATTGGGCCCCTGGGTGGGGCTCGGGGACCTGACAGTGCGGAGGCCTGCGGAGAAGCCCACACTTCCCCATCTGTTCGATACAACCATGCTCCTGTCACACAGACCAAGGAAGGCAACCTGCCACTCATGATTGTGCCTGCACTGGCAGCCCTGCTCCTTGGGGTGCTGGCAGCAGCAGGAGCAATGTACTGCTTACGTCGAAGGAATGCCCAGGACAAAGGGCGAGGCCAGCTGGGTGCAGAGACAGGGCCTATGGAACTGGGGGGGGTAAAGGCCCCACTGGAGGACACAAGTCCCAAGCTGCCAGAGTGCGTTGGAGTGCCATCAGGGGGCTCTGAGTGCGAAGTACCACTCATGCACTATGCTGCTGGCAATAACAACAGAGCCCCTGTTTCCAAGCCCTCTTACTTCTGAATCCTGACCAGGTCAAGGGAGCTACCAAGGTCCAACAACCTTCTTTGGCAGCCTTGCTGAACCGCCCAGAGTTTTGTTTCATTATCCCCAAACATGAAGGTTTTAAGGTCAGTGTGGCAGACAGCCGTAGCTAGTGAAAAGGGCCCAGGGCTGGGAGTTAGTAGCTCCTGGGTGTTAGTCCTGGCTCTGTCACTAACTGTGTGACTCTAGGAAAGTCACTCTCTCTGGGCCTCAGTTTCCTCATCTGTAAAATGAGGGGGTTGGCCTTGATGATCTCCAAGATCACTTCCAACCCTTCAGATTCTCTGATCCCAGCTCCCCCACCTACCCCCTGCAAGGTGCAATCTCCTGGAGCCACACAGCCTTGCCCTCCTCTGTGCTCCCTCCTTCCCTCCCTCCCATGTCTAGAAGCCTCCTGGAGTGGGGAGAGCCCATGGGTGGCCCCTGTGTGCTGGTAACACAGGCACGAGCTTCTCAGGGGTAGCTCCTGCCAATTCCCTTCCCCCTGAGAGGTCTTAGTGGGAGGGGAGGGTACAAAAAATGAAGGAAACCTTTCGGGATGTGAGTAGGGTCCAGGGAGGGAAGATACCCCTCAAGGGTGCTGAGTCTCCAGCCTCAGCCTCGAGGAAGGAAAGGAACAAAAGAAACTGGAAAGAAGACTAAGAACTTTTTTTTTTTTGGAGAAATATTTATATCATATTCTTTCCCATTTCTTCTGGGAAAGCACTTTTCAAACCCAGAGGCAAGGACTTTGGTTTTTGTAAGACAGACGATGACATGAAGGCCTTTTGTAATAAAAATAAATGAAATAAAATCAGACATCAGTCCATGTAGTTGGCTCCATGTTGTATGGGAGGAGATTGGGTTGGGGACTTTTTGCTGCCTGGGTGACCAGTGCTAATTCCTGGCTTCTCAGGAGGATGGGTGGGATTGTGGAGTCAGGGGTCATGAGTCCAGATTCCAGTTCTGCTTAGTGAGTACTGCATGGGTACTTTAGGAAATGAATAACTTTAGGAAAATCACTTTCCCTCTCTGGGCCTCAGTATACTCATCAGTAAAATAGGGAGATTGGATATGATGATTAAAGCCTCTTTTAGCTTCGTGTGCCATGGTTCAAAGGATCAAGGTACACGGGACTCCTGGACTTCTCATCCCATCTCTGGCTTCTTTCACCGAGACCCCTCTTCAGAGAGAGGGAGTTAGGATTGGGCTATACACAAGAAGCTGTTCTCTAGGTCAGGGGCTGAGAGACTGATGGGAAAGTAGGCTGGGGCAGATTCTAAAGCTCAAGCAGGATCAAAGGAGGAGATGGATGATTATGCTGAATAGGGCTAGCAGCCACTGGTGGCTTCTCTTTCCAATCTAAAGAGGTGGACAAGAAAGGCTCTGCTCACATTCCCAAGAAGGGAAGGGGACAAGCATTTATAAGCACCTGCTTGTTCCATGTACTTCACAGATATTGTCTCATCTGATCCTCACAATACCCCTGTGAGGTGGGTGCCATCATGATCCCCATTTTTACAGCTGAGGAAGCTGAGAGCCGACCTGCATTGCTCCTTAGATCACAAAGCTCGTAAGTGAGGCCATATGTGAACTCAGGCTTTCCTGAGTCCAGGCCCAGGGCTCTATCCAAAGTACCAGCTGGCTGTGGACAGGGCAGAGGCCCACCTCATCAGACCACAAAGCCAGCCTAGGGCTTCCTGATATGTCTGGGACGACCTTTCTTTCAAGCTAGGAATGGACTAGTGTTTACTCTGACCGCCTGTGGCCAAAGGTGCTCTGCGAGGGTCTAACTTGCCCTCTTCTTTCCAGCCTGCAGAGTCGAGGGAACCTTTGACCTAGGTTCTGACCCAGGCACAGCAAAGGAAATCCTAGCTCAAGCTTCAGTGCCAATGGATCTATGTATCATAAATCTCTTTTCTATAACATCACTGTGAGCTCTGTGGGGCTAAAGGACTATGCCTCCTCATACCCTAAGATAAGCAGCTCCTATCTCTGTCTCAGAGGCTGGGACTTGATTAGTGCTTAATTTTCTATTGTCTTTGGAGTGACAGGTCACAGTTCTGTCAACTTTTTTCACTTTGGACAAAAGCACTAGGACCTTTTCTCTAGTGTCCTCAGGGTGCTCCTGGCCCCAAGCTTCATTTTCCCCTGATCTTTATGAAGGAAAATACAACCCCAGATAAGAGAGGAGACTCAAATCCCACTAGGAGCACTTTGGGATACTTCTTTTTTTCTACTTTCAGGTACTACTACACATTCAACCTCTATTGAGAGGCACCCCCCACCAAACCTGTTGTAATACAGCTCCTTCTGGGTCTATTATCCTACCATTGTAACCAGGTGGTATAGTCTGGTATTCTCAAATTTATTGGCCCAAGGGTAACCCCCTCCTTTCCTCCCTTCACCCATCTTCTTAACTAGAGAGAGGCTGGATTTTAAAAAGCTCTTTAGCACAGTGACTGGCACATCATAAATACCTAATATAAGCTTTTTAATTCATCGCTAACACTTAAAGAGAAATAAGAAAATAAAAACAGCTTTTATAGAGAATACAGAATTGTCATTTCAAGAGAACTGAGCTAGAGAGAGAGTTCTCCATGGTCTTAACCTGAATTTGAATCCCCATTAGTGTGACCTTGGATGAATCAATTTCCCTCTAGAGGCATCAGATTTCCTCCTTTGTAAAGTAGGACAGGCAATAGAACTGGGGAATAGGGTGATTAGATGTTCTGTAAAGTCACTTCAGGTTCCAAATCCTATGAACAGGAAACTTTTTCTTTGAATCTCTTCATCTGGTCACTAATGGCCAATACCATTCTAGGCTAAAAAGTCCCACTTCTGTTATTATTATAATAATCTAACCTAGCATTTGCCACATACTCCAGATCTTGACTCAGGAGTAAGCCGAGTATATGGGCACTCCAACCAAATCTCTAGCCCCACTCTTCCTTTTCCAGACTAGGGCCATCTTGGCCCCTTTTCATCAATGCTAGAGCCAGTATCTCCCAGCCATCATCCTTCCACTCAAACCCAACTTTTCCAAAACAGAACTCAATACCCTTCCCCTAAAACCCACTGTATTCTGAACTTTGCTATTTCTGTTGAGAACATCCTTCCAGTCATTGAGAACTGAAACCCTGATGTGACGGACGCCTTATTCTCCGGGACACTACCTATGGAATCAATGGCTAAGTCTGACTGTTTCTATCTCCACATCATCTCTCCCACATACCCTTTCCCTCTGCCACTTAACATGCCCCACAACTCCAGTCCAGACCCTCATCATCTCTCACCTGCACCCACTGCAGGAGTTTCCTAATCAATTTACCTGCCTTCGGTCTAACCCACTTCTCACACAGCTTGGATCTGACTTTGCTACTCACTGGCTAAATGGGAGCCAACAGTTCTCAATTGCTTCTAGGATCAAACAGAAATTCCTCTGTTTCCCCTTCAAAAACTTGGCCCCAGCCTACCTTTCCAGTCTTCATCACATGAAGCCTTTTCACAAAGACCCGTCCCCCTATTACCTTGGGTTTATTTTGAATAGTCTTATACATATGTTGTCTCCTCCAAAAGAATGTAAGCCCTTTAATGGCAGGGGCATTTAATTTTTGTCTTTTTGTCCCCAGTGAGTGGTCATATAGTAGGTACTTAATAAAGGCCTATTAAGTAAATGATTTAATAGAGAAGTTGCTAAATCCTATAGGGAGACCCTAGCCCAGCGTCAACAGTAAGAACTACCTTAGTATCTATCTCCTATTGCTTACGCACCCACCTTATCCCTCTAAGAATATGATACACATCTTAGTTTTAGACTTCCTGAAAATGTGCTTCTTGGCATAATTCACTGACTGTTTAAAAGTAGAAATGGATGCCCCAGCCCTGGAGGTCTTTAGGTGAAGCTAGGTGACCCTGCATCAGGAATGCTAGAGAGGGGACTCTAGTTAAACTATCTGAGCCCTGAGGTCCTTCCAACTCTAAGTTTCATACCCTTAAACCAGCTTCTTCCCTGATTTTTCTCCTTTTCTCTCCTCTTTCTACACACCTCCCCAACAAAGAACACCCAACTCTGGGTCCCATAAATCAACCTGAATCAGGCTGCCCTTTGCCCACTCCTCAGTTCCTGGGCTTTATCTGAGAATTCTGACTTAATTTTGTCTCCTAGAATTCCCAGCCCCCTGACCCTCTTATTGAAAGTGACACTCTAAGGTTCTCTCCTAATGGAGAGATTTTTTAGACTCATTTAGACATAGAAAATGGCCAACAACTCAAGAAAAGGAGGCATCAAGAAAAAAAACGTAAACAAAGCGAGCGTCCGTGGACTGGGACTGACTGAACAAATTCTGGTATTTGAATGTAATGCAAAACTATTGTACTGTAAGAAACAACAAATATAAGGAATTCAGAGAAACACAGGAAGACTTGCATTAAAATGACACCCGGAGAAAAAAACAGAGAAAAACACATAAAATGATGTCGATGAAAACATCATTAAAACATAGATGAACTTGAATTAATTGCAATGACTAATCCTGGTTGCACAGAAAATAGATGATAGTAGTGAGGTGAGGTCTTCTAAGTATGGAACAGAACATGTGCCATTAATACAGACCACTTCATGGTGTGGGTTTTGTTTAGATGTCTTCTGGTGGCAAGGGAAGATTCAAATCGGGGTGAAAAAAGATTTTTATTTTTTTTTTAAAGAAAAGGAGGTTTGATAGCAGAAACCTGGTCTAAAAGGCACCCTTGGGTACTAGACCCAGGAAAATCAAGAAAGGTAGAACAGGGGTTTAGACACAGACATAAGGCAAATAAGTCCTTTCTATAAGTGGGTTGTTAGGCCCTTATCTCTATTACCCTCAACAACTCAAGGGCTCGGTGTTCATAGTGGTCCAGCAATTCCTAGTGGGATTATGCCCAGGATTTTGTAAGAGCCCAGGAAATGGGAGTGTCTTCCAGGAAACTTTCTGCTTGGAGAGGGACTGAGCCAGAAAGCATGAGTTCAGTTTGGAATAGTAAGGGTGGAAAGAGCATCAAGTATTCTGGGTAGTTCAAATCACTCAAGGATTTTTGAGCAGACTAGCATGGTATCTTTTTGTTTGTTTTTGAGGTGAGAAATGGAATGAATCTCAAACTTCAAAAAATTTCCCCTCCTCACCAACATGGTCTTCCTCACCAAAGACATTCAGAGAAGTCATTCAGAAGTGTCTAAGGTGATAGTGAGCTAAAGGGAGGGTCTGAAGTCAGAGGCAGTACATAGTTTACTACAAAGAACTTTACTGGGCTTAGAATCAGAAGATCTGGATTCAAATCTTACCTCTAACACTTAAGGACCATGGGTTTGTGAACAACCACGTGCCTGAGCCTGTCTCCTCACCTTCGGATTAAGAATAATCGTACCTGATGCTACTCACTGCACACGGTTGTTGTGAGGCAAGGGTTTTTAAAGAGCAAAACACCTGAAAAATGTGACTTTTTCCATACTTAATTTCACATGATCCTCCCAACAACTCTGTGAGGGAGGCACCATTATTACTGGCATTTTCAAAATGGGGAAACAAGTTGAGAGACATTGTTACTTTCCCACACAGAGGGATGGGACTCACTGGACCCTGAGATCATAGATGCTGTGGATTCAGATCTCATGCTTCTTCTAGGGGCCCACAGACTCTCTGAGGCCCTCAGAGACATTAAATAGTCATCAAGAGGCAGGCTAATGGGTGTGCTGGAGACAGGTCCCATTGGCTGCCGATTGTGACATTCTCAATGTGGGCATTTATATCTTGGAAATGAGAAAGGCTACGAAATCAGGGCTTGATTTATTGCTTTGTCAAAGACTTAAGAAAATGATTGAGGAAATTTAACAGGGCAGTTTGAACTTAAGAATGTCTTGTTCGTATGGTTGTTTTTTGTTTCTTTTCTCCAGAGAATTAACTGCTAAACATTTATCGGCACTTCCGGGGGGGAGGGAGGTCCCAGTGTTATTACTCCCATTTAACAAAGAAGGAAACTGATGTTCCAAGAAGGGAGATGATCTGTGCCAGGTCACAGAAATAGTAACTGGCAGAATGTGGACGCGAACATGGATCTTCTTACTCCAAACCTGGAGTTCTTTTACTCCATTGGGCTGGTTCTTCTGCTCACAGGATCCACGTCTGAGCCATCCAGGTGGCTCATCCATTGGCTGTGTAACAGAGGGTAAGGTGCTGGGTGGGTGAGACCAAGCCCCTCCCCAGCCCTAGCTTGGGGGTAAATTTCCTGAAGGGCTGGGTCCCATTAGGGAAAGAGGAGTGAGAAGGGCCTCCCTTCCCCCCACAGAGGGGAAGGAGCCTGCTGGGACTAGCTGTCAAAGGGGCCATTGTGGTCCTGCCGGCAGCTTTGTTAAATCACCAGCCCAGATTCCTCTGAAAATTGCTGCTGAGTAAATATTTTCCATGCCAGCCCAAGTCTGTTCCACAGCCCCAGTGGGGAGAGCTTCACTCTGAAGGGGGCTATCGAAGCGGACAGGGGTGGAGAAGCTGTAAACTGGGGCACTAGGAAACCACAACTGTGTCCTAAGCTAGCCTTCTAGCAGGGGACCAGGCCACTGTGGGGTGGAGTGGGGAAAGGGAAGGCAT
Organism: Pseudocheirus occidentalis; assembly: GCA_028646575.1. Taxonomy (NCBI): domain Eukaryota; kingdom Metazoa; phylum Chordata; class Mammalia; order Diprotodontia; family Pseudocheiridae; genus Pseudocheirus; species Pseudocheirus occidentalis. Next base: position 110,136,922 of record CM053599.1, on the reverse strand, counting down.
TCTCTTCTCAGCTACCTCTTAGCCTCTCCCAGCCCTGCTCAGGGCCCCAATTTCCCATTCCAGGAAATGGAATTGGGGAAGAAGGGTATTCTCATTTCTGAGGCCTGGGACTTTAGGGAAGATCTGGGGGCTAGGGGTAGTTAATACCAGAACCTAGTGGCTCTATGGGGGCTCAATGCAGCTGTATTCCCCCACTGAAATATGAGGAAACTGTTTCCATAGCAACACCTCTGTGAAGCAGGCTGTGCGTGGATTACAGGCCCATTGTACAAAAGAGGGAGAATGACTTGCTCGAGGCTGAAGAAGCAGCAAGTGGCAGAGCTGGGGGAAGCTCCACAGCAGTGCTCAGGCTTCCTTCTCCAGACAAGGCTGCCTCTCCCTGGCCATCGACATTCTCAGCAGGACCTCTAAAGGTGGAGAACTGCGACACACAGTGACAGGTTGGAAGGGTCTTCTGTTTCATCCTTCAGCAGGCCCGCTTCAGCTCTGTGGCCCCAACAGTGGCCAAAGCCCCAGATTTCAGCCTGAGGCTCTCCTCAGACAAGTGCCAGCCCAAGAGTGGAGTCTGGTATTCTGATCCTGCTTTTATCAATGACTTAGATATTACTTTGCTGCAGGTGGTGGGGTTCCCCAGAAGAAATGTCGGCTGGGTTGAAAAGAAGGATGACTGACCCCTTCCCTAGCCCTGAGTCAATGGCTGGATCTCCTAGTCCCTAGTCTATAAAACAGAGGACTTAGAGCTGAAGGAGCCAGAATCACTCTAGCCACTCTGATTTTGGGCAAGTCATTTAACCATCATGAACAACTTCTGCCTGTGATGAGTATTTGATCCCCAACATCTTTCCCTTCTAGATCTAACATTCTATGAAATTCCCTAAGCCTAGAATTCAGGGCCCACCTCTCATTCCTGCTACTCAGATGATCCTATCTCTAAGCCCTGTATAGGAGGAACTAGTTCTAGTCTAGAAGAAAGAGTTTGACGTTAGAAGGAAGGAGACTTGGGTTTTAGTCCTGGCCCCGCTACTAAATCACTATATAGCTTTAGAAAAATTAACTTCTTCCATAGAAAAGTTGTAGACCTCTGTACAAGAGGCTTCACAATCTTTTGCCTACCTTGCAGGGCTGCTGTGACAAGAATATGGTAGACAGTGGATGGAAAGCGCCTTGGAAAGTAAAAGCACTATATGAATGTACAGAGTTGTGGGGGCAGAAAGCCATACCCAAGCAGTGTTCTCTAGGCATGAAGCTAAAGCAGTAGGAAATGGGGAGCTGCCTAGGTGCAATGGAAGCACTGTCTACTCCCCAGGACAGAGCTGAGGGAAAGCTCAGGACCCCAAAGTTAACCCAGCTCCTGGTCCTTTCCCCATGAGTGCTTCTAAAAGCACATACTGATTTATCAAAATAAAGTAGGATATTCTGAAAAACAGGGAAGGGAAGGAAATGGGAGAGAAAAGGAGGGAAGGAATGCCAAGTTGCCCAACCACCGGCGCCCCACTGTTGATGCCATACAAACCATCCATTAGAGGCCGGAAATGCTTGGCTAATTCCAAGACTAAGCTGGGCCAGGAAAGAGGAAAGGCATTTTGGACCTCAAAGACACCCTTAGATACCTGGGGCAGAAGACATGTTATCTCTCAGATACGGAGCTAGAGCCCTGTTGGGGGTTGCTTGCTATCTGCAATAAGTCTCTCGATTTCCAAAGGACTGCTTTTGTTAAGGGTGAAAAGTCTAGTGGTAAGGAGGGAGAGGTGGGGGCGGTGTGTGATGACTGGCGGCCCATCTGGGAGTGATTTGAGAGATTCCAGAGCTCACTGGCCTCGGGCAGCCTGCTGGGCTATTCTTAAACCCTATAATTATGGGATCAGCACCGTCCAGTGGTACTGTAGGTCCTAGAACCATTAACCCCTCAAGAGGCCCAGGGGATCAGGCCATGTTGTTGCTGGGGCAGGGGTGACTCAGTGGGGGAAGGGAAACAGAACTGAGGTAGAAGGGGGACAAGAACAGCCCAGAAGGCAGGAAATGGTGGGTGGAGGGCAGGGCACCACAGACTTAAACATTGATGTTTCAATCCCTAGGTGGAGCCTAATGGTTTTTTTTCTAGGCCTGGTCAGCCCAACCTGAAAAAGTGAGAGCTGTCAAGGGGAGGAGAAGGGACAGTGTACTATAGTGGTGAGAACTAGTTTTAAGACTGGAATATCAATCCCAGGCTTGCCCTCTACTAATTCTATGACCTGAAGAAATGACTTCCCTCCCTCACAGCCTCAGTTTCCTCATCTGTAAAATGTTAATCATAGTCCTAATAACATTATGCTTGTTCCATTTATCTCACAGTCACTGGGAGGAAAGGACTTTGTAAAACATAAAGAGATATGAACTAGTAGGCTTAGACTTTGCTATTTTATGATTCTTAGACCTCTGTACATAGTAGGTGATTAAAAACTGTTGACTGACTTGAATCGACCTGCTTCAGGACCCTGAGGGAAGCAAGTGGGGTGCCTGAGAAGAGGCAGGCCCAGGCAGTGGGGAGGGAATGGACAGATCTGGCCACCTCAGGACTCTTACCAAATTGGATCCATTTTATCAATTTGTTAGTTGCTGTCCTGTGCAGACACCTAACTGCACAGTCAGTGACTCCCTCATACTCAAAAGTGTGTCACTCAGGAATTGAAATTTGGTTCAATTCCTGTATTACACTCATTTGTTTGTACCACGTATCTTAGTTTATCATCATTTGTGTGACCTTTCTCTCTATTAGACCATAAGCTTCATGAGAACAGAGATCAGGTTGTCTTTAAACTTTGTGGCTCATCTAGGCCCTGGCCAAGTACACAGCAGGTACTTAGCAAAAGTGTGTTGGATGAATCGTGAGTTTGGTACAAGCAGCTCAGATTTCCTTGGCAGAGCAACTCTTGAAGAGTATGGTCTTCTGCCCTGTGCCCAGGCCTCACCCTTCAGCCATTCCAGCATACATGGCTTGCCTGCCTTCACCCTTCCTTATCCCCAGAAACAGGGGGTAATGGTGCCTCTGAGTGGCTGGGTGATCCCAAGGACTCCCCCCTGGGCCTCAGTTTCCAGCTCTGACAATCTCTGCTCTACATTCAAGAGTCCTTTCTAGTGCTCCCATTCCACGATCATAGAATCCCGAATCTAGACCTGGAAGGGGCCTCTGAGTCCAGCTGGTCTAGCCATCTCATTTTACAGATTTGTAAACTGTGGGCCAGGGCGGGGTCTGTTACTTGGCTGTGTCATACAAGCTGGATTTTAGCCTCATGCTATTTCTATTCTACCATACCAACTCCTCAGGGCTCCTTCTCAACAGCGAGAGTCTGTGATTTTTAGTCCTTAGGTCCTGCCCAGAAGGACCAGGACTAGTATCAGGAAACCTGATGAGAAAATCCATGGACTCTAGTGTTTTGTCAGAAGTGGCTGAAGTGGAAAAGGGAAATGTCTGTTCCCAGAGTTCAGAAGGAAACAGGCCAATAGGCCAGGATTCCTGGATCCCAATGAAAGCTTTGATGGCAACCTACCTTTCTCCTATGGGGCTGAGATGACCCCAGAAGGGTGGACAGTGCTGTATAAAAGCAACCTCTCTCCAACCATACAGACACTTAACTGGACTCTATAAATGTTGAAGTAGGAAGGGCTGCAGATGAGTAGGGTTCTGCCCCTCAGGGATGGTTTAACTTTGGCCTCCATACCCAGATGTGCCAGGTTCTTATATATGGTGCCACCCCTACCCCTGACCAGCTGTACTTGAAGCCACTTCTGGCTTCCCTGGACATTAACCCTCTAGATCAGGGGTTCTTAACCTTTTTGGTTTCATGGTCCCTGCCCCTCCCCTTGGCAGTCTGCTAAAGCTTAAAGATCCCTCTTCTGAGTAATACTTTTAAACACATAAAATAAAATATATAGGACTACAAAGGAAACCAACTATATTAAAATACAGTTATTAAAATATTAAAAACAAGTCCACACACCTCAAGTCCACATACTCTTTACTCTAAAATGAATCCAGCCTGCCTCTCTAACTTAATTTTTCCTGCTACTTCCCTAGCCGCACACTTCACTCCAGGGAGGCTTATCTCTTCATTAGTCCCAACCTCTCACCACAAACATGGTGCTCATTTCTAGCTCCTTTGTCTTTGCTTACACTGCCCCCCCACTACTCTCCCTCCCTCTGTCCCCACCTCCTCTCCAAATGCTACTCATTGCATCAAAGCTTGTCTCAAGCTCCACCTCCTCCAGGCCATCTTTTTTTTAGCTCTTCCAGCCTGTATTCATTGTTCTGTCTAATGAATTCCTACCCCTTCTTCAATGCCTACTTCAAATCTCCCTTTTCTATGAAGCCTCCCCTGATCCTGCCAGTTGGTAATGATCCTTGCTAAGTTTAAAAAGATAAGACCGGGCGGCTAGGTAGCACAGTGAATAGAGCACCGGCCCTGGAGTCAGGAGTACCTGAGTTCAAATCCGGCCTCAGACACTTAACACAAAAAAACTAGCTGTGTGACCTTGGGCAAGTCACTTAATCCCAACTGCCCTCCAAAAAAGCAAAAACAACAACAAAAAAAGAAGATAAGACCACATGACTTAGCTCTTAATTGTTCTCCAGTTCCTGCTAGGAGATTATACTTGCATGTACTCCTAGAAGGCAAAGGCCATGCATGGCCCTCACAAGGCTGCCGGAATTTACACACTGCAGATAAAGATCTCATTGATCAATGTTGACCCAGATGAAGAAACTGAGGAGAGCCAGTTTCTAACCATCCCAGGATGTTTGATTTAGAGTTGGAAGGGGCTGTAAAGTTCATCTAGTCCAATCCCTTTATTGGAAAATGAGGACCAAAAAAATGAAAAGACTTGCTCAAGGTCTTCAAAATCTCATAGGTAGGACAAGGAACAGAGCCAGCACCTGAGCCCATGCTACCCAACACCACAGCCTAGAGTGGAAGCAGATCAAACTCACCACCACCATCAGCTAAACCAGGTCCTGAGCCACCCTCTCTTGATTCCCCAGTGAAAACCTTCAAAAGCCATACCCCTTCATGAGACTCCCTCCTCAGCCGAGATGTTCCCTAGAGTCCCGAAACCACTGGTATTTCTGTCAAATACTTGGGAAGGAGCCCCCAGCTTTCTTTCTCACTCTCCTCCCCCAAGCATTACCATCCTGAACACAGTTATACACATATTCCAGGGAACATGGAAGCTCCTACCCGGGGGATGTGTTGAGGGTGAAGGAGGTGAGGGCATTGGAGAAGCAGCGAGTGTCCCACAGCTTTACTTCGTGCTCTCGCATCTACAACAAGAGATCAAGGGGTTCAGAGAGTCAGCTGTTTTGACCTAGGGCCCTGAGGGGTTCCTTCCAAATCCCTTACACTCAGGTCAGCAAAGTCAAGGAACTTCTCTTTACCCAGGAACAGAAGTTTGTGCTCAGAGTTACTCAGTTCAGTTCCTCACCAAAGGGATTAAAGGAAGGTCCTTCAACGAAGCAGGGTGTGAGGTGGGGTGGGGTGAGAGCATGAAATGGACAGGGAGTGTTTTCTTCCCTACTAATCCCTCACAGCAGCATCCCCTCCTCTTTGACATGAACTATCACCCCAGACTCCTTGTCCTCAGCAGTGGCTAGCCATGGTTCTTAGGGTCAGGGTTAGCTATTCCAAATGGAATTTGTTGATTTCAGCAGCTGGGTCCCCTAGGGGCTCTGAGACCTGGCTATGTGACTGTGGCCGTATATGGGCACATTTGGGGCAAGGCACGCCTGGCTCCACCCATTCCCTGGGCAAATGGGTGACCCCTCTCATTTCATGCTGGCCCTGCCCATCTCTGACTCCCCCTCAGGCTACTGAGAGAGGGTTTTTTTCCTTCCTCTTTCCCCCAAAACACACATACACACACACACACACAATTGTGGTAATTAGGGTGCCTCCTCAAATAAGGTTATCACATATATCAAGAAAGGCTAATTGTTCAGGCTTAGATGATTGTGCATATGCACCACTCTGACTTGGACTGTAGACTCCCCTCCCCAAACAAGGGGCTCTGGGCTCCTCAGGGTTGATCTCCCTCCAAGGAGACCATACCTGATTTAATCCAGCAGACAACAGATGCTCCCGGGAGTTGGTCCAGACTAGTCGACTGTCCTTGTGGTTCTCGTGGCCCTGGGTGCTCTGAAAGAGAAAGTCCAATTGGGGGAGAAATGAGAAACCTGCCCGTTTTCTCAAAACACAGGACTGGGCAGCCCTTCCTGGAGACCTGGGGATGGGGAAAGCAGAGCAGAGAACCTTTCCCAATGAAGGGCAGCCATTAGGCTAACAATAACAACATCACATACTTCTATGGTACTTTAAGATTTACAAAGTGCATTCCTTAAAACATCCCTTTCTGTATGTTATGAAAATATCACAGCCCCATTCTGCAGGTGAAGAAACTAAGAGTCAGTGAGGTGACTTAATATGTCCAAGGTCAATCCAATCTAATCCACATTTGTTTAGTCCTTAGGGTGACAGTGAGGATCTGAACCCAGGGATTTTTCCTGACTTCAAGTTTAGGGCTGTTTAACCCAGCCCCTGCCTAAAAAAATAAGGGGCCTCAGAGATAAAGCCTGGGGTGGGTGGGTGAGTGGGGGGGCAAGATGCTAGAGTTTCTAGTCAAAATGTAAAGATAAACTTCCAATTCTTCTTGGCGCAGTGCCAAACCACCCTCTCTCCCTATGCCTCCTGACTAGGGATGGGGTGAATGACTCACAGACCAATCTGGCCGTGACCCAGAGGAAAAGAGTGTGGCTCTCCAGATCTTCCCTTTCCCCTGTAAAAGGGAGACTGGGAACTCAGGTGCTATGGCATAAATATGCTATCCTCCTCTTCCTACCTAGCAGAGTCTCGGTTAGATACACAGAGAGACAGGCAAATGTCCTTGAAAAGGACAGAAAACAGGGTAGAGGCCAATGGGACCCTGACCCTAGGGCCTGTGGCCAGGACAAGGACTGCCAGGCAATGAGTAAGGCAAGTAGGAGGTTGGGAAAATGACAGTGTTGTTGAGAGAGGATGGGAGAAAAAATACCATCTGTTATTCCCTTTCTGCTCTTAAATGGAGCAATGTACCCTAAATCCCACTTTCCAGGGAACCTATTGTCCCTTTGTCATCCAGCCTCTTCTGTGAAGAGTAGCTTTGAGCTAAGTGACAGATGTGCTGCCAGTTGTGGGCCTTAAGATGGGAAGAACTCATTAGGGCCCTGAGTTTGAGGGCTGGCACCAACCTGAGTGCATGTAATAAAGCTACAGGCCATGCTACATGCCTAATCCCAATGCTCCTAGTTCCCTCACCCTCCGTGCCTCCTCAAGATAAAAGGCTCTGAGTGCCCTGGAAAGAGATGGAGATTGAGATAAAAGGAAAGAATGAGATAAGGAGAGACTGTCTCAAAGTATCAGCCACTGGGAAGGATCTGTAGGAGGAAATCAGCTTAATGCTAAAGAAAGAACTGAGGACAGGAAAGCATCTGCTTTCTAGAGGCAGGGGTCAGCATATTGATGGTGCTGTGTTTGATGCGAAAACTCTGTAGGATGATGTCACCTGGGCGCCTGGAAACACAGATCATCTCACAGGGTTCAATATCCCCTCCAAAAGGCCAACACAGATTCTCCCCGTATGAAGAAACTACTCTAAAGCTGCAGTGGCATCTGGGACCAGGTGTCTACTGCAACACCACCACCCCACCTCTGCTGAGAGCCAGCTTTCCAACCTGCCTCTAAGCTCAAATTTCAAGGTTCCTTCTCCACTTTCCTGTGCCCCCAAGAAGGGCTGGGTTCTAGTTCGAATTTTGTTACATACTAGCTGTATTAACTTCTCTGAGCCTTGATTTCCTCTATGAAATGTGGGGTACTGGTAACTCAGTTATGATAACAAGGTAGAATCTGAGTCACAGATAGTCGTAATATTTCAGGGCTGCAAGCGACCTCAGAGATCATGTCCAACCTCCTTATTATACAGAGCAAAAAATGGAGGTTCACCAAGGAGAACTGATTTGCTCAAAGTCATAGAGTAAATGTGTGGCAGGTCAAGGATTAGAACTCGGGCATTGTGGCTGGGGTTGGCTGTGGTACTCCTTCCAGGTCAAATGGTTTCAGAATTCGAAGGCCTAGTTCAGGCCCTACCCCACTGGCGGATCCCCTCTACAATTCTGATGACAGCTCTGCATCACACTCTCCAGTGACAAGGAACTCTGTCTTCTGAGGCAGGCCATTCTACTTTGGAACAATAGATTATTAGAAAATCCTTCCTCACACTGGGCCAAATCTCCCTTCTTGTGATTTCCACTCATCAATGTCCTTTCAGATCTAGATTCTGAGATGCTATGAACGTGACGGTTTTGGATGGGGAGGGAATGGATAAGTGCGTGAATGTAGAAAAAGGAGAAGGTGATATGGCCTTCAGGAAGCTCAAGGCATCGGGGTCCACCGGTGATGAGATAATATTAGGACTTGGGGTACCTAGAGCAGACAAAGGAGGAAGGTCAGAAAGAGAAGGCAGAGGGGTCTGAAAAGAGAATAGAATGGACGCCAGGGGCAAATTCTGTCTATTTTACAACTCTGTGCAGGGCCAACCATGGAGACAAGGCGTGATGCCAGGCCGTGTAGTGTCCCTGGAGAAGGCAGAGAAGAAGTGCCCTCCTTCAGTCCTCCATTTAGGGTCAGGGAGCTGCCAGTTGGGAGACTTCAGGAAAACTAGGCTGAGAGAGGAGAGGATTTCACACTATAGCCCTGTCTCCCTCACACAACCCCAGAAAGCAGCTATGCTGAGGCAGGGGAGAACTGGAAGCAGGGGAGCACTGGGGGTTGGGGTGGGGGGGTGACAAGAAGAGAAGAAGGAAATATGAACAGATCCCTCCCAGTCACCCAGGCCCCTGGAGCCTGAGAGCGTGGACTCTGTTACCAAAAATAGCTCACCCCAAACTGTGGCCAGCTTCCTCTGTGCTTCCCACGATCTCCTTGGGAACAAGGAAGGCAGGCAGCCCTGCTTCAAGCATGGAAGTTGATGATCTGCAAGTCCTCTCTCCTTCCCCCGACCCCCACTAAGCCTGACCCCAGCGTGGGAGACACTGCCCCTCTCATCCCCTCCAAGAGGGACAATCTGAAACAGCTCGATGTCATTAAAAGGGTCTTTTCTCACTATTCTCTTCCCTCCTTGACTTAACCCAACACAGGAAGTTAGTGCTGAAGCCTGAGAACTGAGCCCCCAGAGCAGCTCTCCCCAGAGGAGTCCTGCCTGGAGGTCACTATAAGGGGACTAGAGGAAAGCTGACAAAACGTCAGCTTCACCCATAAGCAGAACAGGTGGCCACCTACCAGGGTCACCAAGGAAGGGGCGTTGTCAGAGGTCTAACATCCCAGCACTAGAGTTTACTTCCTTTGTTGTAGGTCATATGTGGTATAGTCAGAGAACCTGAGTTTGAATCTTAACTGGGCCACTTGGGTGACCTAGGACAAGCTACATAATCTCTCTGGGCTTTAGTTTTCTCATCTATAAAATGAGGTGTTTGAACTAAATGGATGTGAAGACCCTTCTGATGTTCTGATCTTTTAGGAGAGCAGCATGGTGTAGCAGAAAGGACACCAGATTTGAACTTCTGTGTTTAAGCCCTGGCCCTGCTATCTTCTTCCAAGCAACTCTGTGACACAGGGAGGGCAGGTATTACTATCCCCTTTTCACAGAGGAGGACCCTGAAGCTCAGAGTATTTAGGTGATTTGGCTAGAGTCACAAACCTAGTAAGTAGCAGAGCTCATGTGCTCTCCCCACATCATGCTCCCTCACTAGGAAGTCAGGCCTGGGCACCAGGAAGAGAGGAAGGCGTCGTCCTCCCCTGCACCCAAAGCCACCCCAGGACCACACTCACACCATCCCCTCTTCTGCTCATTCTTGCATACCCTCCCAAGCTTTCTGACACATACATTCATACTCTCCTCCTTCCTAAATCACTGGAGTGGAGAGAGGCCCACTGCCTCCCCACCAAAAGGAAAAAACCCAAACCCGAGTTTTTTTTTTTTTTAAAGGAAATTACTCCTCCCTGACTTATAAAAAAATCCAAGAGAGGAAGAGCCCATCTATTTAAGCCCTTGTAACACTTTGCCCCACCTCACCCCCAACTCCCTGGAGGAAATAAGGATGGAACTCAGGGCACAGGGTCTGTGGCTCTGAGACTGTAGTTGGCACCCTGGCCAAAAGCCACCAGAGAAGATGGAAACAGCTTGGTCTGCTTACCATACTCCCCCAGGGAATCTCAACCCTAGTGCAAAGTCTCCATTGAAAACTGCCCTTTCCCCTCATTTAGCAAGGCAGCAGCCCCAGATCAAAGCTCCTCCCTCACCACCTCCCCAGGTCATAGAAGTCCAGAAGGATTGCCCTGAAATCAGGCCAGGCATGTCCCAAGAGGCCAGAAAAGCAATATCTGAATTGGTTTCACCCATGCAGTAGCTGTTTCCCCACTTCTAGTGAGTACCAATAGGAAGCTAACCCTGATACCTTCATGGCCCCCCTTCTTTTGTCCCTCTTTCACACACACACCTAAGACCATCATGCAAAGGACAGCCTGGACCCACCTGGGGCTCTCCAACCAGCCCCCTTGGGAATCAGCACGAAGGCCAGGGCTCCCAGCCCCCAGAGCCCAGCTGGAGCTTTCTCGGGTGCATAGCAGGCATTCCATCTATAGATCAGTCAAATCCCCCGCTAGGTCTCCATAGTAACATTTCCTGTGTGTGGCAAACCAGGGCTCAAAGGAAAAGCTGCTCAGTGGGTAAGGTCTGTGGGGCTCCATCCTTGGAATCTGAGGCTTGGGGAACAGGGAGATAGGGAAGTACATATGCCCAGTGCTCCCAAGCCTTAAGGAAGAACTTAAATTAAAACAAGTGCCATGCAAACCCACTACTCGTAACCGGAAGCCATAGGCCAGGAAGGTGGTATGGCGTAATAAAAATAAGATCCCTGGACAAAGGAGTCAGGAGATCTGGGTTTAAGTGCTGACTTGACCACTTACTAGACTAGGGCAAATCACTTTCTCTGTGCCTTGGTTTCCTCATCTGAAAAATGGGGGGAGTAGGTTGGACTTGATGGCTTCTGAGATCCCTTCTAGTTCTAAAAGGCATGGCTGAAATATTCTCTGGTGCCTTCTGATTCTGATAGTGTATGATTCTCAACATTGAAGGCCAATCTCCAGAGGGGGCCAGAAGGGTGAGAAGGGGGAGACAGTGTCTCCTTAGACAGAAACTTTGGAAAAGACGGTGTGGCACAGGACTCTTGGAGATTCTGGTCACCCCCAAGCTCCCAAGAGAATCCAGGAAGCTCCCTCATCCCTAAGGGTAGCAGGCATTCAGCATTATGGAAAACAGCTGAGACATGGCTCCTGGGTCCCAGAGTGTGCCCATCTCTGGAAAGCAGCCAGAGCAGCAATAGACACAGCAGTAGAAGTGGTAGCCAGAGGCCTTGGATCTAAAGTCAGTGACTTTGCCTCTTACAGTGGTGGGGGTCAGGGTAAGTCACTGAACCTCAGTTTGACCAATCATACCTGCACTACCTGTCTGGAAGTGAGGGCAAGGAAAAGAGCAGTGACTACGTTTAAAGTTAAAAGGCTGACTCATGATGAGTCACTGGACCCCTACTTCTGTGTCCCTTTCTGCACGACAGTGACAATGGTCACAGGGTTGCTGTGAGGCTCATGAGGCTTTCATGGCTACGGTACCTTTTACAAACAAGACTGACTTCTGAATCTTTGCAAGTTACTGTTGATTATTATACTAATAAGAGCATGATGCAAGCATGAGGCATCATTCCTCTCATCCTTCTATAAAACAGTGACTGAGCCAGGAGAGAATCAAGCTCGAGGGGAGGGTTTTTTCTGTCTCCAAGCCCTTTCCACCAGGAGTCCTGTAGAGTAACACCACCTTAATAATCCTTGGAGATCAGTAACCAGAGGCCTTCTGACCTTCTCAAAGCCTTTCATCTCTGTTTTCTCAGTTGGGCTTGACAACAATACCTGAGAAGCAGGAAGGCAGGAGCTAGGGAGGCTCAAATGAAGTGAAACAGGGAAGTGCTTGGCAAACTTTAAAGCCGTAAACCTTAAGTGGAAGTCATTATTTTCATTCCCATTTTCATGAGGAAGGAATTGAGGCCCAAAGAATTTAAATGACTTTGCCAAGGTCATAACACTAGTGGTGAGGAAAGAATGTGGTGGGGTGGCCACTGTGCTGGCTTTGTGGTCAGAGGATCTGGATTCAAATCCCAGCTCTGCCACTTAGACTGCCTGTGTCATATTGGGGATATGTGTCTGGGTCTCTTGTTTCCTCAGTTATAAACTGAAGGAGTTGGATTAGGAGGCCTCCTGATCTGTGGTTCTATGCACTCTCAGGCTTTTCCCACGAGGCCCTGAAAATCACCTACTAGATTTCCTAGCCTTATCATGGGGCTCCTCAGTCTGCAGTAGGGAGGGCCTTGGTGCTCTCCATCCCAGCCTCCCTTACTGCCCAGCAAAGAGGGACTAGCCCTCTACAAAAAGGTTTTTCATGTTTCCAGCGTAAATGCCAGAGGTAGACAGGGGATGGTGAGCTCCAACCAGCAGCAACATCGGGATCCTAGACCCTCCTTGCACCAGAGACTATACCAGGACCAATGAGGACTGAGTTCTCAGTCCCAATTTCCTAGGGGAGGACTATTACATGAACACTTTCAGGAACACTGCCTGCAACTGAAGTTCAATGGTCCCAAGGTACAGCCTTCATTCTGATGCCCAACCTCAACCCTGTCGGTCTATCACAGAGATGGATAAAGTGTTTTAATCAGATTTGTGATTTCATCAGTGTAAGGAACTCTCACAACTGGGCCCTAACAATCATCTTAGAGAGCGGCAGGGAGCACCCAGAGGTCAGATAACTTGTCCAGGGACACAAAGCCAGTAGGTGCAGAAGTGGAACTTGACCCCAGTTTTCCCTGACTCTGGTCAGTTCTTGATCCATTACACCAGATTATCTCTTGAGAAGGGCTCTTTTAAAACAAATTTTCCCCTAGAGAGGTCTCAGCTAAGCTCTAAGGTTAGACTACACAGTAGGTACCTGGAAGGCATCCTAATATAGTAAACAGAATGTGGAACTGAGGGTCAAGTCTCAGGTTTTAGTCTCAGGTTTACTCCCATCTCTTCCTAGCATGTGTGACTGGGCAAGTCATTTAAACTCTCTGAGACTTCGTTTATCTTTAAAAAAAAAAAAAAAAGGGACTAAATAAATAACCTTAAGGATTCTTTCCTAGGTTTTAAGGTCCTTCCCAGCTCTATTCATGTTCTATGACCTATGGACCAATCTATTATTCTGACATTCTATTATTCTAACCCAAGGAGGGAAAGAAACAGATGTATAACACAGAATACAATCAGTGGCAGACACCCCAGAAATGGCTGGGGATGGAGACTGATGTCTCTTATCTTCCCCCAAAAAGGCTTATTAGTGGGAGAAGGAGGAGAGAGATTTGTCAGCTTCTAGGCCAAGACAACTTTCTCCTCCAACTCCCTGAATTTCCCTCCAAAGTCATTCCAAGCCCTCACTACGTTAGTGTGCATCGGTAGGTTCTCGTGAGAACACCCTCCCTATGAGGCCCCTCTCCCCCACACCAGGCCCCTGCATCACTCGTACACTGAAGCTGGCCAATGCGCCCTAATGGAAGCCAGGTGTGGGCCAGATGCCACGGCCGGAAGTGGGGGCAGGGCTGGTTGGGAGGGGTAGCATTCCAGTCCTCTAGTATGGTTCAGAGTCTCTCTCCTTTGATTCCTCTCTCCCTCCTTACACACACACACAAAACAGCACTGGGCACAGCCCTTACCTATATTCCCCAATAAGGTGTGAAGCAGGGGTCAGGTAGGAAGAACAGAATCCCTCCAAATCCACATTCCTCAAGCCCTTTCCCTCCCCACTTCAGAGAGGAACTCAAATCACTCTGTCAACACTAATTTCTTCCCCACCATTATATCTTAGAGCTTGGAGGCCCCTACCATTCTCTCCATAGGCTGGAAGAGGAAGAGAAACAAACTCGAGCCCAGAGAGGGTGTGAAGCGCACAACTCAGTCAGGGCAGGGCAGCTTTAGAACCCTAGAACTGAGGCTCTGATTGGCCCCAGGAAATGCCACCTCCGATCCTTATCCTCTCTGTATGCCCTCAGGCAAGACAGAACCTTCCTGGACATTCTGTCCTGCTCTATAAAAGGAAGGGCTGGCCTAGGTGGTTTCCTAGGTCCCCTTCAGTTCCAGCTCCCTACTGATCTCTAATGTGTCCCATCACTTTAAGACACCTGGGGTTGGCCTCTGGAGAGACTCCTTCAGGAGATGAGGAAACCCCTCTGAAAGAAGGGCAGGCAAGCCTGCACTGGAGAGACAAGATGTAAGTCCCTCTGTGGAGAGATCCTGTGCTCAGGAGGGGCTGGGGCTCATGTGCAGATCAGCTTTTTACAGGTTAATTTTTTATGGGGAGCTGGGGAGTAGTACTGGGTATAGGTGGGGTGAGAAGTAGTGGAGGGTAGGAATTTTTACATCTCAACTTCCCTGTATGTGATCTGAGGACATCGGAACTATAGTTCCCCATCTCTGGTGAGCCAGAGGAACTGGTTCTTAATGACAGATTTGTAGGCCACAAGAACTATCAGTAGGAAACTCCCTCCCCTTCCCCCTGCCAGTCTTCAAAAGCCTGGCTTTCTCTCTTTTCTAGATACGGAGCCTGTTTCATTCCTGAAAAGTTTTCCCCCATCAATTAGCCTTGTGCCCCCCTCAACCCCAACCTCTTCTTATGATTCCTAAGGTCAGCATCCCTTCTCTCTCCATTGCCCACCACACTGCCACAAACAGGTTTCTCAGCCTGTGAATGCTATGTCCCATAACTCCCTAAAGTCTCTATCTGCCCCTAGCTCTTGATAGTCAGAAAAACAGAATGGTGAAGTCAGCACCATCTATCTTTGGGAGATCCCTACTCCTGCACATACATATCCCCTGTGCGCCTGAAGAGAGCACATTCAGCTATCCAGCTCTGAAGTCCCTTTATCAGTATCTGCTGATAATGGATGGCTTAAGGCAATGTGGCCCCAACAGTGTTTGCAGAACCTTGGCATTCTGTACAATGTGACTTTTATGAATAGTTGTGAATGCTAGCAATATTTTCCCACTGAAAATATTAAAAGATAATATGTATAAAGATGCTCAATACATGCTAAAATATTTCAGCATGAAAATAGGCTTAATTTTCTCTAGCTTTCTCTCCTTCCAAATAAATTTCCCTCTCGACCCAGGACTCTGTTCCAAGGATATGTCAAAATCCCAGACCTGGAATTACCACTTATGGAAAGCATTCTTGTAAACCTTAAGGTCACTAAATAAATGTAAGCTGTTGTTATTATGACTTATGTCAATATATTTCAAGTCCAAAAGTTTCCATGGTCAAATGAATTTGACAAATGCTGAGTGAAGGCATTACCACTCCCTTAGTATCTGCATTTAACATCAGACTCAAAGATGGGATATAAGGCTTGACAATTTAGATGAAAAAGGTCTGAGGGCTGGAGTTACAAGTAAACTGTGACAGGGTAAACCAAAAAGCTAATGTGATCTTACATAGACTACTGGGCCTTGTTCCAACAAAGAAGGTAACAGTGAGAATCCCACCCTGCATGGTCATAGTCTAACCACATCCAGAGCAGTGTGTTCAGAACGGGACACAACATTTTAGGAAGAACACAGACAAGTTGGAACTCAGGCAGGATGGGAAGGGGGCTGGAAATCATCTCTTATGAGGATATATTAAGAGAAAAGACTGAGAAGCACATTATGGAAGTCTTGGAAAGACAGTCACACACAAGAGAGATTAAAACTGCTCTGCTTGGGCAGGAAGCAGAACTTACTAGGAGCAACAGATAGGAGTTGCAAAAGGACAGATTTAGGTTTGATGTCAGGAAAAATTTCCCAACAATTAGTGCCAGCCAAAAGAGGGATGGGCTGCCTTGGTAGGAAATAGGCTGCCTTCACTGAAGGCCTTAGGTAGGAGGCTGGATAACCACTTGTAAATCTGTGAGTATGGGATTTGTAGTTAGAGAAGCTGAGCTTGAACCCCGTCTGTCATTTCTTGTGTGACTTTGGGCAAATCACTTTTGCTCTCTGGTCTCTGCTTCTTCATCTGTAAGATACGGGGAGTGGACTAGGTCAGGAGTATCAAACTCAAATAGAAATGAAGGCTGCTAAATTATATGTCAGGATCCCTGCAGTCTGTATACTGACTTAGCTTTGAAATGCAACGTTATCTATGTTTTCTTGAATTTTGATGCATTTTGTTAAATATTTCCCAATTACCTTTGAGTATGGTTTGGGCTGGCCTCAGGAGGAGGGCCATGTGCTCACCATCTCTGGACCAGGTGACCTTTCTGACTCTAGCAGAAGCTCCTGTCAGGCATAGTTGTCTTGGATGGCCTGAAGGCTCCTTCCCACTCTGAGATTCTAGGGTACTCAACTTGTGCCAAATTTACTGGAAAGGCCTCTCCTGGGTAAACCAAGGCTTTTATCTGCATCCTTACAGGCTCATCATTTGTCAAGGAGTTGGATATTAGGTTGGAGCTGAGACTGAGTAAGCCTGGGGCAGGATTATTAAGATGCCAAATGCTCTTGGCAGGGAGGTGATGGTGTCAGAATCACTGCTGGAAAACTCAGCTCATGTCTCTGAAGGCTCAGCTGGCCCAGGGTAAGTGGCTACAGACACATCTGTTCACCCACTCAAACAGGCCTGCCAATAGCCTGGTTCACAGCCTGCTCTCTGGGGGCAGTCACCCTGCTCCTACCCCCGGGGCTCCTGGGCTCGACAGCCCGGCTCCAGGGAGTCAGGAAGACTTTAGAAGAAAAACAAAAGGCTGAAATGGGAGGGGGAGGGAGGTAAATTGAGGCTGGTCAAGAAAAGAAAAGCAGCTCTAGCTGGCACTGACCCTATGGGGAAATGAGGCAAAATGAAATTTCAGACTTTTAATGTGTTCCTTCTCCTCCTCACCATCATCACTATTGATATTTTGACAGGACTTTGGTCACTTTCTTTATGCTAACCCTGAGGTAGACAGTGCAAACCTCACTATCTCCATTATACAGAAGAATAAACTGAATCTCAGAGAGGTGATATGTCCAGTCGCAAATCTGGGTTCTTTTGATTCCTACAGTGGTGTTTTTTATCTGACGTTGCAATGAGTCCTCAAATGCACAATGACCACCAAGGGTTGTCCCAGGCCTCACTTTGCTGAATGCTGACAGAACCCAAGAGCTGTGCTATTCTCCCAGCGGACCCCCATTCTCTAGCTGGCCTTCTCTCTCCTGGGCCAGGCCTGCCCTGGATGTTACCCACAATGGGGTTGTCCTTCATGTCTGTGCAGCCCTCAGTGCTGCCCCAGGCAGACGTGGCTAGTTCTCCCTCTGCTGACATGCTCAAGCTCCTGCTATAATATATGCTACAGGATTTTAACACCTTCTATCAGCTGGCTTAGGTATAAGTGACCAGGAGGGCTATGACACCCTGACAGATAAAGGAAGGTTGGCAGACAAACACTTCCAGAACACAGACCATTTTGGGGAGGGGCTATCATGCTACAGGCAGAGTAGAGAGGCAAAAAGAACAGGGCTCTGATTCCCTGGCTGTGGCATTACCACAGTGCCAGGCACATATAAAGCGCTTAGTAAATGTTTCTTGATTGACTGACTTGGGTTCAAATCCAGCCTCTCTCTGCATAACTTCAGGCAAATGATTTAAGCTCTGTGGGCCTTGTTTCCTCATTTAAAATAAAGCAACAGGATGAGATGGCCTCTGACAGCCTGTCTAGCTTTACAGCTATGACCATATAAGAGGCAGAGGTGAAAGTTAAGAATTTAGAAAGGTCTGGGGACAAATGTCATGGATTTGTTTTTGTTTGTTTGTTCCGCTACAAGCTCTCCTCATCCCCAAGACTGTGCTAAGGGGACAAAGGGGAAGAGAAAGAGAGCATTTAAATTAGCTTCTCAAGCCACAGGAAACAGCTAATGATACCGTTTGGACAGCCAAGCTAGAGGTGGTGCCCCACCCCATGGTTAAGGTTTGTACATGGGATAAGGCTTGTTATTACTTGTTTCCCAGAAACGGCTTCTAACCACTGTCACCTAACGGTCTGGGTGACACCATCTCACCTCCTCCACCTGAGCCATTGCCCCTGTGGCAGCCCAGAGTGTCTGGGAAGTGACATCCAAGCCCTTCCCGGCAGCTCCACTCAGCTATAGAGGCCCCTGGGCAATGCCATGGTAGTAGAAAGGGTATCCATTACTCCTAATTCTGTACCCAGACCAGTAAAAGTTGCCGAAAGACAGATTTTAAGTTCAATGTGACAAAAACATCTCCTCATTTGAGCTACCTAAAAGTAGAACTGGTTGCTGGCTTCTCCCCTCTTTACACAGAGCCTGGAAGACCACTTGTTGGGGATGTTTTTTAACAGGTTCTGTTTAGGTATGGTCTCAACTAGATTGCCATTTAAATCCTTTCCACTGAGATTATAGGGTTTTGTGCTTTCTGACATCTGAGGACCCAGGTCTGAATGTCTGCTCTGCTCACTTAATGAGTGTCCTTGATCAAGTCGCAACCTTTCTGGGTCTATTTTTTTTTACCTATATAATTAAAATGTAGTAGGACCCCTTAAGTGCCTTCCAGCTTTCTATCTCTGGCACCACCCTTATACAACATACCTGAGGGGGCAGAGCCAAGATGGCGGCACAGAAGCAGCAAGGTACTGCAGCTCCCACACCGCCACTCTAAACACCCATAAAATATGAGCCCAGACAAAGTCTAGGACTCTAAGACTCACAAAAATTCAGAAAACACATCTCTTGCTGAAGGTAGCTCGGCAGCAGGGGCTCATCGTGGCGGCTGGGAGCGGGGGCTGGCCCAGCCTTGAAGCCGAGACCTTGGCCAGGCTCGAGGCAGTGGGAAGGAACCGAGCTGAGCTGGGCCAAGCTGAGTTGCGCCACAGCCAATTTTCAGGAGAGAAGATCTACAGCTTTCAGTACCTCCACATCTACCAAAGCGTGAGGAACGGCGACTGGAGAGGGGCAGCTTGGCAGGAAGGGCCCGTCCAGCAGGCCTGCAGATGGGGAGCCTAGAGCAGCCTGGTCCAAAACCACAGCCACAGCCAGGCCAGGCCCCAGGGTGATCAGGAGGAGCCCAGCCTCACAGGCCGCAGCCTGAGTCTACTTCAGAGAAGATGTAAAGCACCTGAGGGAATCTTCACATCCACCAAACCAGGATTAGATGGTCAGTGAAAGTGAAAGTGAAACTTTGAAACTTAATTTGGGAGAGGAAAAGCAGTTCACCCAATCTGCCCCTGGGGCAAGGAAGCAGTGGGGGAGTGGAACTGCTGGAACCTGCAGCGGCCCCCACTGGGCTGCTTCAGAGCCCCTGGCCTGCGGACTCTGCAGGAGGGGCTGAATAGATTGATCAGGGCCAAGTGCTCTTGCACTGAGTGGCCTGGATCCAGTTCGTGGTCTTGGGTGGTGGTCCTGGGGTGCACTTTCAGCAAGCCAAAGCTGGGGGGGGGTTGCAACACCCCCCCAATAGCTCCAGAAGCTGGGAAAACCCCAGCGATTTGGAACAGAGCTTTCCCCCCTGGAAGCAGAGTTTCACAGAACTAAAAAAAAAACAACCAATTAACTGACTGGCCAACATGAGGAAAAGGAAGCAAAATAAGAACAGCAATAAAACTCTAGAATCTTTTTTTGTGGACAAAAGGGATCAAAGTATGGAACAGGAAGAAGACAACACAGTCAGAACTCCCACACCAAATGCTTCCAAGACACTTGAAGAATGCCTAGAAGCTATACATCAACTGAAAAAGGACTTTGAAAACCAAATAAGA
>CM053599.1:110071706-110116507 GCA_028646575.1 Pseudocheirus occidentalis | reverse complement strand
CAGTGGGATCATTGTTCTGGGCTGGGGGGTAGGGGCAAAAAGGGGAGAAAATTTGTAACTCAAAACCTTGTAGAAATGAATGATATAACCAAGAAAATAAATTAAAATTTAAAAAAAAAAAGACTGGAGAGGCTTTTTACCCTGGTCATACCACATCTGAAGTATTGTGTTTAGTTCTTGGCACCATATATAAGGAAGGACACTGATAAGCTGGGGAACATTCAGAAAAGGGCAGCTAGGATGGGGAAGGGCCATTGAGTTTATGCCATATGAGGATCAGTTGAAGAAACTGGGTATGTATGTTTAGCCTAGTAAAGAGAAGACTTGCAGGAGAGAGGGGAGGGAGGAGGACATGATAATCATGGTAGATTGTTTAAAGTCTGTCATGAAGAAGAGGGCGCTAAGACTCAGTCTGCTTGGCTCTGAAGGGCTAAGGAGCATTTGGTGGAAGTTGTAGAGGCAAATTTAGACTATCTGCAAGGAACACAAACTATACAGTTAGGTCTGCAGAAGTGGAATGGGCTAATTTAGGAGATAGTGGTTTTCTCTACACTGGACATATCCAGACTAGGTCTAGATCACCACTTGTTGAGTATGATGTGAAGGAGATTCTTGTTCAGTACAGATTGGGCTAGATGACCTCAGAGACCCCCTCCGATTCTGCATTTTAGGCTCCTCTGAGAATCATGATATACAGACTAACTGGAAGGGACCTTTGAGGTCTTCTAGTTTAATCCTTAAGTTACAAACACGGCATGTTCATGGTAGAACGACAAGATCTGGCTGAAGTAGAATTGATATTTGGTGGTAATACTATACATAGAAATGCTTATTTATGTGGATTTATTTTACATCCTGCAGTTTTGCTTAAGTTATTGTTTCAGTTAATTTTTAATTGGCTTTTTAGTTTCTTACATAGGCCATTATACAATTTGGTTCAGGTATCTAAGCCGTATTTGTGTCACAGAAGGAATTTACTATAGATAGTATTTCTAGCACTATAGCAAGTAGTATTGTTGATAATGAATATTCTGACTTTACCCTGGATCTTACTGAAAAGGCTTCAAGCCTTTCTCCATTACATATAATGTTATTGTGTGGTTTTAGATAAAAATTATGTATTCTATTAAAGAAAGGTCCATTTATTCCTCTGCTTTTTAGGATTTTTTAAATATAAATCTGTGTTGAAATTTTGTCAAAAGTTCTTTTTCACCATTTATTGGTATAACCATGTGGTTATTATTATTTTGTGGTTATTATTATTTTGTTGTTAATATCATTATGTTTATATTAAACCAACCCTGCATTCCTTGTATAAATACAATCTGGTCTTGATATTTTAGTCTCTTTACAAATATTATTTTTTTTTTTGCTTTTTTTTTTGGAGGGCAGTTGGGATAAAGTGACTTGCCCAAGGTCACACAGCTAGTTTTTTGTGTGTGTTAAGTGTCTGAGGCTGGATTTGAACTCAGGTCCTCCTGACTCCAGGGCCAGTGCTCTATTCACTGCGTCACCTAGCTGCCCCCCAAATATTATATTTAATATTTTTGTGTCAACATTTGTTAAGGATATTGATCTGTAGTTTTCTTTCTCTGCTTTGTTTCTCCATTTTAGGTGTCTAGACCCTATTATATCATATAAAGAGTTTGACAGGATCCCCTTTTCTCAAATACTTTATTGTTCTCTGAATATTTGATAGAATTCGTCTGTTAGTGTATCTCTCCTGGGTTTGGGATGGTTTGGTTTTTGGTTTGTTTGTTTTTTGGTAGGAAGGAATGTATTTTTAGCTTTTTCAACTTCTCTTTCTCTAGGTTATTTAAATTCTCTTCTTTTTTAAAAAAACCATGGGTATTTTACATATTTTGCAAGTATTTGTTTCATCTAATTTTTTAGTTTTCTTGGTATATAATTTGGCTTAGTTGTTTCTGATAATTCCCTTCATTTGCAGTAAATACTCCTTTTTCATTTCTTGATATTGACAGTTGTTTCCCTCTTTTAAAAAATCAGACTAGCTGTTAATCTATTTTTTTTAAGCTCCTTGTTTTGTTTTTCAATTCAGTGGAGCTTTTTGCTTTCAGTTTTGTTAATTTCTTCATTGATTTTCAGAATTTTTAATTTGGTATTTAGTTAAATTTATAAAATTTGTTGTTTTTCCAGTTTTTTAGTTGCCTTCCCAACTTATCAATTTGTTTTTTCTCTTTTGTTGATGAAAGTGTTAAGAAATATACATTTTCCCCTAAGGATTGCTTTGGCAGCGTCCCACAGTTTTGTATGTTGTTTCATCGTTAACATTTTTTTTGATGTATATCTATTACTTTGTTCTTTGGCCCATTCTAACTAATATAAGATTCATTTATTATGGGTAGGTCAAAAATAAAGCATAAAAATAGTAGATGTAGGTTTAGGATTAAATTATTTAGCATCTAATTGATTTTAATCCTTTCTGCAAAAGGATTTTCTTGTTTATAACTCTTGTTGAATAGTGGTCAGTAAAGGATGTTTAATATTTCTGCTTTCCTGAATTTGTGTTTTTACGCTCATGTAGTATAGTCATTTTTTTGTAAATATGACATGCACTGCTGAGAAATATGTAATACTCTTTTATGTTCCCATTCAGTAATTGTCAGAGATCTATGGAATCTTAACTTTCCTAAAATTTTGTTCAGGTCCTTGGTATCTTGTCACTTGGCTGGGCAGGTTATTTCTCAAAATGTGCTATTAAGGCTTATTTTTTTGTCATCATTTTTAGGTAGTCTGATGATTCTGTCATTATTTCTTCTTGACCTCTTTTTTCCAGGTCAGTTGTTTTTGATAGTATATAGCTTACCTTTTCTTTTGATTTTGTTTTAATATTCAT
This sequence comes from Pseudocheirus occidentalis, assembly GCA_028646575.1. Taxonomy (NCBI): domain Eukaryota; kingdom Metazoa; phylum Chordata; class Mammalia; order Diprotodontia; family Pseudocheiridae; genus Pseudocheirus; species Pseudocheirus occidentalis. The sequence continues at coordinate 110,113,650 of CM053599.1, read as the reverse complement.
TTTTGTCTCAGAATCATTGCTTTCTGTTCCATCCTAAATTTTAGGGAATCTGTTTCTTGGTTAAGGTTTACCACTTTCTGTTTTAAGCTATTCATTCTCCTCATATTTTTCATCATACCTATAATTTCAATCACAATTATATTTTATATCTCTTGCTTCATTTGTTCCAAACTCCTCTCCTAGTCTTTATAGCCAAGCCAATCTCTTCTCTGACTCACTACTTGAATGTATTTGTTTCTTCTGGATTTACTTCCTGGGTATCAGTTCATGGTATTTCTTCATTGTGTTTGCCATTTTATTATTTTTTAAAATTGATTTGTTTATTTACTTTTAGTTTACGAGATTCAATTCCACAATCCCTTGAGTTTCAAATTTTCTCCCCTCCCTCTTCCCCCTGCCATGGGGGTATACAACCAAGTATAGGATCTGCAAATACTTTCACATTGGACATTAGTCTGGTTGTACAGAAGGTCATTTTATTCTTTTTAATCATATCTTCAGCCTTAGTTTCTAAGTTAGGACTTTGTACTTTAAGTCAGACTCTGATGTCTCCCATATTCTTTGTTTTGTTTTTGCTTTTTGGAGGGGAGAATGCAGGGCAGTTGGGGTTAAGTGACTTGCCCAAGGTTACACGGCTAGTAAATGGTAATTGTCTGAAGCCAGATATGAACTCAGGTCCTCCTAACTTCAGGGCCAGTGCTCCATTCACTGCACCACCTAGCCACCCCCTCTCCCATATTCTTACATAGAAGTAGGAAGGCACTACTTGATTTTGGTTGTGGTAGCTAAGATCAGACCGTTCCCTCTGCAGGAATCCCTAGGTTTGAGTATAGTCAGTCTCCTGGTGATTTTGACCTCAGCCCCTTTTCAGTCACCTTCTCCATGTTGGAGAGGCTGCCTGTGTCCTGCTGTGGCTCCAGAGTGCTTGTGTCTATGCCTTCTACCTACCCTGGGCTGTTGTTGCTCAGAACCTTGGCAGGTTTTTGACAGTTTTCTTGTACAGCCCTGGACTGAATGAAGGAGCTTATAACTGCTCCTTTTTTGTTTTATTTCTCACTGTTCTGCCACAGTTTAGAGTTTTATTGGAGGGTTGTTTTTGTTTTGTTTTGTTTTGTAGGGCTAGGAGTGGGAAGATATGGGCTCCCAAGTATATCCATGATGCCAGTTTAGCTGGAATTCTAGAGGATGGTGTCTGGGAGAACAATGGGAGATCAAATTTGATAGAGCAGTTATTCCAACTCACTCAACACTCCAAATCTCAGCAGCTCTGGAAGTCCTCCTGGGATTGGAGAGTATATGTTCTATTTGGCTATTGTCCCCCTGACATGACCAAATCACTTGTGCCTGCTATTCTAAAGATGGGATGGGTCCCTTAACTCCAGCAGGGTTTAGCTACAGGCAGACCAGAACTAGCCTCTTGGGGACAGATTTTGCCCCCTACTGAGCCCATTAATTTGTTCACTAAACATTTTTTTAAAATCCCTACTCCCTGCAAATTAGTTGACCCTCTGATACTTTGTGTCTCAGGGCACTCTCTAGGGCTGATTATAGAGGGATTACAGTTTGCATTTGTGGAAGGAATTCCCACATCCGAAGTTCCCCACAATGATGAAATAGCAAGTTCATCATATTTACGCATGCTCAATTTATCATACTTTGTCCTAGAGAAGATAAAAAGATGAATGAGGTATGATCTCTACCCTCAAATGACCTTATAGTCTAAGAGAGGAACACATGTGAGCACATGGACACGGACACACACACACACGAATGCATGTGCACACACACATATGGTGTGCTGAGTCATGGAAAATAATGCCCCTTGGCTAAGCCCAGGGAGTTCCTCCCTTCCTTGAGAGAGCCCTGTCTCCCAGTGACTCTGCCTTTTTGTTTTTACAGGTCTCTGATCCCACTGCTAGATGCTGACTCTGGGCTCCTAATCCTAGGGGGAAAGGTGAGTAAGAATCATAGACTCTTAAGGTTAAAAGGCACCATAGAATTCATTTTCTGCCAATCCTATGTACAACATAAAGAGCATGTCAAAGAGGCTTGACTCTAGTGAAAGGTTACATGTTGGAGACGATAATACTGGGCATTGGTTTCTCAATCAGTCCACATTTATTAAGCACCTACTATGTGCTAGACACTGTGTTAAGCACTAGGGATACAAAAAGAGGCAAAAGACAGCCCCTGCCTTCACGAGCTTATGATCTAACAGAGACAACATATAAATAAATTTATACAAAGCAAGAATATACAGGATAAAAAGGAATCTACAGAAAGAAGGCACAAGAATTAAGAGGGGTTGAAAAAGTCTTTCAGTAAAAGAAGAGATTTTAAATTGAAGCTAGGGAGGTTAGTGGGTAGAGTGGAGGAGGGAGAGCATTCCAAGCATGGAGACAGCCAGAGAAAATTCCCGGAGCCAAGAGATGGAGCATCTTATTCATGGAGCAGCCAGGAGGCCAGTGTCACTGGATGGAAGAGTATGTGTTGAAGAGTAAAGTGTAAGACTGGAAAGGGAGGAGGGGGCTAGGTTGTAAAGGACTTAAAATGACAGAGCATTTTGTATTTGTTTCTAGAGGTGATAAGAAGCCACTGGAGTTTGTTGAGTAGCAGGGTGACATAGTCAGATGTGATCTTCAGGAAGGTCATTTTAATGGTTGAATGGAGGATGGACTGGAGTGGGCAGAGACTTGAGGCAGGATAGTGAAGAATCCAGGTTGATTCCTAGGTTGTGAGCCTGAGAGCCTGGGAGAATGGTGGTATCCTTTACAGTAAAAGGAAAGAAAGGAAGGAGGGGAAGAAGGTTGAGAGGGAAAGATGGTGAGTGTTATTTTGGATATGTTGGGTTTAAAATGACTACTAGACATCCAGTCCTAATGTCTGAAAGGCAGTTGGAGATGCATGATTGGAGATCAGCAAAGAGTTTCCAGCAGGATAGGAGGACTTGAGAATCATTAGCATAGAGATAGTAATTAAATCCATCCCAGATCAAATGTGTTGGCCCCTAATGTGTCTTCTTCTTACTGGGAATGATCACTTCCTTTTCATGCCTATACACAGCACAGGCTGCCCAAAGGGCTCTCCCTATCACTTAGGATTCTGGGGGCCTCCATCGATATCCCTGGCCCATAAAACCCTTTGGAAGTCATTATGAGCCAGAATGAGTGAGTGGGTAGCGGGGAAGGTGAAAGAATAAGAGGCTAAGGATTTAGGAGTCATGGGACTGCGTTTCAGGGTGAGAATCTGATATACTGCTATGAAGTATCACTGCAACAGGCCACACTGACCCAAGGTAAGTGCCCTTCCCCTTCAGCCTTTCTCCCTTTCCCACTCTGCCCCACATTTCCTTCCCTTCCCTGTACCTCATCTCCCTTCCCATAGCCCTGGTTTAGACCATGATCCATGCCTGGGCACCTTCCAGTGAACCAGTGTGTCCTGGAGCCCAAGTGCCGAGGAATGGCCCTGGTACCTCGTCGGGCACTGGCTGTGCTGGCCTGTGAGGTGCTTCGGGTCCTGCAGCTCAGTGAGAATGCCATCATACCCATCAGCTATGTTGTGCCTCGAAAGGTAAGGAGGTCTAAGGCTGGATTATGCCCTCATACTTCTCCAGTGGGAAGAGATGGGAATAGGGGAGACATCATATTGGGAACTGGGGGAAAGAATTCCCTGGGGTCAGTAGGCAGAAGCAGGCTGGAACATAAGTCTAAATTTTTAATGTCTGAGTGCTTGTTTGTCCTGCCAGTCTATAGAATTCCATGAAGACTTGTTTTCTGATGCTGTAGGCAATGTGCCTGCCACCAGTGCCCAGGACTGGTGGGCTGGAGACAATCAGCAGGTGAGCTCTTAACCCAGGGAGAGGAGCTTTGGCTCTTTCAGACACAATCTTTACCCCTCCTGCCTTGTACAGCTTGAGATTCTATCCCCTTTCAATACTTACCTTTCTAGGGAATTGAGGAAGCACCTAAGTGGGCATTCCTGGGCATGAATGCATGCTTGCTTAAAGGGACTGGGGAGGAGAGCTTTTATTTTTATACAATTAAGCCCATCCTGATCCCATAGCCAGTGCTTTTTTTCTATGTCCCAGCCACTTGGTAAAGCCTTACGATCTATAGCATCCTGGAACTCTGATCTTGATACCCACCTCGAATCCCCTGCTGCCTTCCCTTCATGGGCTCAGCCTATGATTTCATTCTCTGGGACCCTTTACACAGGTCCAGAGGGTTAGTCTGAATCCTGCCCACCGGCCTCATGCTAGCTTCACTTCCTGCCTAGTGCCCACAGAGCTCTCTTCACCTAATGCCACCCAGCTTCAGGAGGTGGCAAGGAGTGACATAGACCCAAGTGTAAGTACTACTAATTTTGCCTGACTATACATCAGAACTTGGAATGGAATGTTGAAAAAGACAGGACCTGGCACTTAACCAGCCCCAAACACAAATAGTCAGGGTCCAAAGGACAAGTGAGGAGGGGCAGGTTGTGTCCTTAATCCTGAGAAGAGTGTCTGGGTAGAGCTGAAATCTTAGGCCAGGAGTGCAGAACTCCAGAGTCATATCTGGTTTGCCTCCATGTTCACTGACACTGTGCCTGGTCATGATTTGAACTGACTTTGATCCATTCTGAACAGGTAGTGAGGCACCCCAGTTTTTTACCTGCAGGGGTGAAGGAGTGTCTGAGAAGCTACAAGACCTCTGACCCTAGCCTGTTTTCCTCTCTTCTCTAGGAGGACAGCTTCTCCTCCCCACCCAGCTCTCTCACCTCACCCTCCACCCCCTCTAGTCTGGGCCGCTCACTCTCTAGCACCAGTGGCATTGGCACCAGCTCTTCCCAGAGGTCACTTCAAAGCCTCCTGGGTAAGTTGGAACTGGGAAACATAGACAGCTCCTTGGGCCTCACACAGAGCAAGAAAGGAGTAGTAGAAGAATATCTGCAAACCGTCTAGAGCTGGGCCATACATCTGTGACAGGGCTGTCACCCCAGGAGAGCACACTGTAGATTGCTCCCCAATGTCCACCCAATAACTCTGTCAGCATCCCTTCCTCGGCCATGTTATTCTTGTGGGATGTGGAAAGTCAGTTTGCCTGGCCATGAGTTCTGGGCAAGCAGCCCATTGTAATGTCTTCCAAGGTGTTTTTAGATCTGTTTTCTCCTTTATTCCTCACAACATCTCTTTTTGAAGGGAGAGAGATACAACAGGTAGTATTCCTTCAACTGACAGAAGAAATTGAAACTCAGAAAGTGAATCACTTCTGTCCACAGTGACACAAGTTAGTAACTCAGACTTCTGGGGTCTTATTTCATTGCTTTTTCCAGACCAGGCTCAGAGGTACCTTGAAGAAAAGATCCCAACCTAGGAGGCCTAGGGTAGGAGAGTTGTTCCAAGGGGATGCATTTTATTTGTTGAAATATTTCTTTTCCCAGAATTTATTTATTTATTTTTAGTTTTCAACATTCATTTTCACAAGATTTTGAGTTTTAAATTTTCTCCCCATCTTTCTCTTGCCCCCCACCCCAATGAAATTATTTCTTAATATGTTTCTTTATATCCCCTTGCTACCCTCCCAATTCTCCCCCTTTCCTTTAGGCCCTAGCTCCAAGTTCCGCCATGCCCAGGGTACTGTGCTCCATCGTGATACCCACATCACTAACCTCAAGGGACTCAACCTTACCACACCTGGGGAGAGCGATGGATTCTGTGCCAATCGCCTCCATGTTGCTGTGCCCTTGCTGAGCACAGGTGGACAGGTGGCTATTCTGGAGGTGAGGACCCATCTGATTTCAGTTTCCCTATTCCTTGATGCTTAGCTTCCCTTCAGCTCTCTCCAGCTGAACCACATAGGGTCCTAGAGCCAGCTGCAGGGCATATCCCTGGGGTGAGAACCAGTTCCAGGCAGGAGTAGGCAGTGGAAAGGGTTCTTCAGTGTCATATCCTCTGCTCCATTCCCTGTCCCTCTTCCCACCACCCCATACACATACATATATCTCCCTCTACTCTCTGTCCCACAGATGCCTAGGGCCTCTCAAACTTGATTTCACCAAACATCACAGTGATTCCCTGCTCTCTGCTGTATGTCAGCAAGAGATGAGGCATTACTCACAGATTCTGATTCTTGCAGATGCTTTGCTCAGCCAAGGTCACTGTCCCTCCCAGAAAACACTGATGCTTTAATGCAGTTACAATGCACAAAGAGTTCTTAGCAGTTAACAATAATTGGCCTGGGTGGGGGGAGGGGGAAAGTCTGTGGGTAGATATTTTGACGTCCCCAGATATTCCATTTGACTGCTAGATCACGGCTCTACCCATTGTGCCTTTGGGGAATAACAAGCAATTGTCCCTGAATATCACAGTTGGGAAAATGGAGAACCGTATGTAGGGCATGGACAGCGGGTCATTGAGGCAGAGAACTTGAGCCATCCTTGTGGTAGGGAGAATCTGGATTCTGGGAGCCCATCCCAGCTGAGGTCCCTTCCTAGCTTAGCTCTAGGCAGGGCCTAAACATGCTTGCTTGCCTGTTGACACTGAGGGCTCAGGGTTGGAAGGATTGCAGGTGCCTTTCTTCTGCCTGGCACTTATGGGCCCTGGGACACGGGGCACCTCATATTCCAGCTGCGGAAACCTGGCCGTCTGCCTGATACTGCACTGCCCACACTACAGAATGGTGTGCCTGTCACTGACCTCACCTGGGATCCATTTGACCTGTACCGCCTTGCTGTGGGTAAGGGAGGGTGGGGGCTCCCTGTTTTGAGCTTGTTGGGTAGACACTACCTCTTGGAGCTGGTTCTCTCGTTTCTCTTGATTGTCTCTAATTACCTCCCTAACCACCCTGTGAGCTTAGCTTCTCTCTCTAGCTATGTCTACACTGGCCTTGATATGCCATAGTTGAATCCCTGGACTCCTCCCTTGCTCCCCTGTGACCAGTTTAGATCAAGAAGCTTTTCTGTGGATAATAGGACAGCATATGGAAGCTCAGGAGCTTCTGGGAAGGGGGACAGGGTTTCTGACTGGATGAGGCAGACGCTAAGTACCCTGGCTGGTTTACCTCCCCTCCTGTCCGCAGCTGGGGAAGATGCCCGGATTCGGCTGTGGCGGGTACCCCCTGAAGGACTGCAGGAAGTTCTGACAACACCTGAGGCCATACTAACAGGTAAGACAAAGAAGATGGAAAAAGGTTTATGGTGTAGAGGGAGCAAAGGAGAGGGAGGTGTAAAATGAGGAGGACAAAGGGCAGAAGGCAGGGTGCCTTAATCACCACATAATCCTGCTTCCCTATCTTCTCCCAGGCCATACAGAGAAGATCTACTCCCTGCGCTTCCATCCACTGGCATCTGATGTTTTGGCCTCATCTTCCTATGATTTGAGTGTGCGGATCTGGGACCTGCAGGCAGGGATGGAGAAGATAAGGCTTCAGGGTCATAGGGACCAGGTGGGAAGAGGTCAAAGGGTGGGAGTCTTAACGGAAGGGGAGATGATAAAGCTTGGAAAAATGAGACACAAGGACCAGATGATCAGGGCCTACTGTTCAGACTGGGATCCCCACATCATCCTTGCGTAGCTGGGTAAAAGCAAGGGACAGCACAGAAGTTCTAGGTAGAGCAGAGTGAGGGGCAGTAGGACTGTCAGAGTCTGGAATGTTGATTTTGGATGCCCAAACGAGTGAGAGCAAGCCTGTACTTCATCCCTGTGCCTCTCTTCCAGATCTTCAGTATGGCCTGGAGCCCTGATGGACAGCTCTTGGCAACAGTGTGTAAAGATGGGAGGGTTCGGATCTTTGATCCCCGGCGTAGCCCAGAACCTGTCCAGGTGAAGAGATAATAGGGATTGGGGAGGAGAGAGGTTATTCGTCCCATCCTCATCTTGTCATGACTGACCAGCTCAAGCCAACTGGGTCATAGCAGTTATATTGTACTTTTGCAGGAAGGTCCTGGCCCTGAGGGAGGTCGAGGAGCTCGTTTGGTCTGGGTGTGTGATGGCCGGTGTCTGTTGGTGTCTGGTTTTGACAGGTGAAGGGCCCTGTAATTTTCTAAAACCTGCAACTCCCCCCAAACCCTTCTTTTGAAAAACTTTGTCCTTGTTACTAATCCAGTCCCTGCTGAGGCTTTCAGCCCCCAAATCCTCCTAGTCCTGATCATATTCATTCAAGAAATCTGATTAAGTACCTACTACACGTTAGACACAATGGTTGGCATTGGGGAAATAATACAGATAAATAACGCAAAGCCCATGGAGTTACAATGCAGTAAAAGAGATAAAGCATGTACCCACCTGCAGTATAAAACAAGTATTTGATAAGTGCTATGGAATTGGCACAGATAAAGTGCTAAGAGAGGACAGGAGAATGTCTGGAAGGAGCTACCATGAGCTGGGCATTGAAGAATAGGCAGAGATGGGGGGCTGGCCAAGAAAAGCATGTGCTTGGAGTCAGGTATACTCAGAAAATGGTGACTAGCCTAGATTGACTGGAAAATACAGGACATAAAGAGGATTCATGGGAGATGAGGCTGGAAAAATAAACATTGAGATCACATTGTAGAAAGAAATGCCAGATGAAGGAATCTGAATATTATTTTTTAGGCAACAGGGAACCACTGGAAGTTTCTGAGCAAAGGGTAGATTAGATAATCTGTAAAATGTCTTCTAAGACTCACATTCTGTAATTGTAAAATCTTTAGGAGTTTTGTTTTTTAAGGATCATGAATATGCTACTGTCATACTGAATGGCTTAGAAGGTGTAAGAAAGACTAGTTTAAAAATTACTGCAAGAATTGAGATCCTGAGACTAATTTGGGGTCAGTGGGAATTTTGAAATGCATGCATTCCAAAGGCACTGGAAAAGAGGAATTATCAATTCTCAAGCCCAAGCGCCCTATACCCATGCTCATCATTCTCCCTCATGCTGCCCCTCTGAACCCCACTTCTTTTCTTTAAGTTCTGAGGCCCTTTTCACGTTTGCCTTTGCAGTCGGAGTGAACGCCAGCTTCTCCTTTATGGGGCAGGATCATTGGCTGGGGGCCCTCTGGCTGTGCTGGGCCTTGATGTGGCACCTTCCACCCTACTGCCCAACTATGATCCAGACACTGGCCTTGTCCTCCTCACTGGCAAGGTCAGTCTGGGGTCTGGCATGTGTGCATGGGCTGGAGTGGTATTGGGTGTGCTCTTTGGACTGAGAAAGGTAGTTCACAGGAGGGTAGTAGGACTGGAATGGAGAGATGTGGGCTAGATGCCCTTGTGGGCCCTTGAGGTGGTTTAACCTAGGTCAAGTTTGGAAGAGATGGCCGCAACATTTTTTCAGTGCTCTCCTACTACCAGGGTGACACACGAGTATTTGTGTATGAACTACTCCCAGAAGTCCCCTTCTTCCTGGAGTGCAACAGCTTCACCTCATCTGACCCCCATAAGGTAAAGGTCTTCTCTTTCCATTCTGCTCTGGGCATCCCCCAGTCCCTTTTCTCATTCCTAGGTGATGCAGCCACTTGGGCTATGCTCTGAGGCCCCTGTTTCCTAGAAGGAAGTGGATCCACTCTACTCCATGACCCAACACTACCCTCACAGTGGGCATTAACCTTGTCAGCTCCTACAAGGCATATGGCCCGGAATCAAAGAACTGATAGCAAGAAGATCCTGCCCTCTAGTGGTCACTCAGGGAAGTGAGTTCTGACCTGGAAGAGCCAGGGAGCAAGTGTTGATCCTGCAGAAGTGGAAACTGGTTGGTGAAGTCAGTTTGATGCCTGACTAGTGGCTGACTTCTTCCCAGAGCCTACTGGAAAGAAGACTGCTACTTCTGATGGGCAGGGAAGCACTGAACAGCCTGGCTTCCTCTGTCCTGAGCTCTACACTCTGCCTTTCCTCCCCACCCTCCCCACTCAGGGCTTTGCTTTCTTGCCCAAGACGGAATGTGACATACAACAGGTGGAGTTTGCCCGGGGCCTTCGACTCCGTCAGACTTCCCTAGAACCAGTTGCCTTTCGACTTCCAAGGGTCAGGGTGAGTTGGGGAGCCAAACCTAACCACAAAAACTCTACTACCTCATCAGGAAAAATCTACTTACCCCCATCACCAGATGCCTTGGGATCATAGGGAATTCCCTCAGCTGCCACTCTCACCAGACTGGAGGAGAAAGAGCCTGGACTCCCAGCAAACAAAGCCTCCCATAGCTGTCTCTGCCCTTGGCTATGCAGACAGTATCTCAATGTCACTACTCCCTACAGAAAGAGTTCTTCCAGGATGACGTGTACCCAGAGACTGCTGTATGCTGGGAACCTGCGCTCAGTGCTGCTGCCTGGCTGGGGGGTGCCAATGGACAGCACCGCCGCCTCAATCTCCAGCCCCCAGGAATGACCCCAGGTGGGATGAAAGACCAAAAGAGCTGGAAGGTTTGGGGGCCAAGAAGGGGGGAAAGAGCCTCAAGAACTGTGGAGGAGGAAGGCAAAGGATGCATCTGACTTAGGGATCCCTGGGGCAGAAGAAATGATCAGAAAGGCTCAGGATGAAATGAGTGGGCAGGGGTTAGTGGTCCAAGAGCCTGCAGAAGGTCAGGCTCATTTCTTGGTTGTTCCGGTTGAGCACAGGAACACTTAGACCTAAATTGAGCTTATGACTGACACTGTTGTTCTTAACATCTTTTTGTGTTTCTCTGCATGTGTTTTGACTCTCTGACTAGTCTATAAGATCATGGAGATGTCTTTTGTTTACTTTCATGCCCCCACAATGTCCAAAACAGTGCTTCACACATACCAGAGCTTAAATGATTCTTACTGTTCCTGTCCCCCATACATGACTGTCCCTGCCATGGGGCAAGTTCATACAGCATAAGGAGTCATGGAGTCACCAGAACTCCTCCAGTGCCAGTTAGTGTCAAGAATGAAATGGACAAGGAGAAACCACCTGGTCCGACAATGGCTGTTTCCCATTCCAATGCGATAAAAGGTCTTATTAAGTACCTACTTTATATAGAATGTTATGCTGGCCATAGAAATATAAAGGTTAGATAAGAAATGGTCCTTTGCTCTAAGCTATAACATAGTTATTACATCCACAGTGAGTGAGGCCCCCCGAGAAGCTTCAGCACGGCGGACCTTGCCCTCATCTGTCTACCTTGAAGAGAAGTCAGATGAGCAGAAGAAAGAAGAGGTGGGACTGGTGGCACAGCTATGGGTCAACAGAATTGGGCATCGATGAGAAACAGAAGACCCCATCAGTTATTCCCATAAAAACAACATGTGAATCAAAGCCAGTGGTTGGCAGCTGTCCCTTCAAAACACCTCCCACCCAACTATCTAGACTGGGTTGAATGTTGATTCACACTGAAGTTTGGAGGAAAGGCAGTAGATTCTATACCCTTCTCAGCCACCAATTCCTTACTGTTTCTGGTCCTGCCCCAAACTATTTCTGACTTTTTAACCTTTGATTTACAGAAATGGTCTCTGTTACCCACTGTCTAGTCCTGTTTCTCTGAGCTGGAGTAGGAGTTGGGGAGACCCTGTTGGGGCTGAATTTTTCCCTGTTCTTCCCTCCCTCCTCTTATTTTTCCCTTAGCTGCTAAGCGCTATGGTGGCAAAGTTGGGTAACCGGGAGGACCCCCTCCCCCAAGACTCCTTTGAGGGAGTGGACGAAGATGAATGGGTAAGAAGTTGGGCAAGGGATGGGGGTGGAGGGGCCTCCATGACACAGGCACAGCTCACCTGGCTCTCAGCCCTAATGACTCCTGGTTTGCTAGCTGTTCTTTTGTACCCCCCTTATCCCTCCTCCACATTATTTCCTTTCCTCCCCCTGATTCCCTTACATCATCTTTTATCTCTCACACCTGGGTTCCTCTCTTTCTAGGACTAGTCCACTCTTATCAGCTACACCCACAGCTGCCTGCTCTGGAGCTACCTGGCCACTGACCCCTTGCCTGCTCTGAGCCCCATTCTTGAGCTGGAAGACGTCTCTCCAAGCCTTGGTGCTGCTGCTGACCTGTGGAGTGGCTCCATAGCTGACATGCCCCCATCTCTTCATCCCAGGAGCCCCCAGATTAAGATCTTTGGGATCTTAAGTGTTTTCAGCTAGCACCCTTCCCAAGCCTAAACATCTCTGGAGCATCCTGGCTCCCAAGCTTTCTCTGAGGTCTCAAAGCCCTCTCGGGTACACTGCAGTGGGAACACCCCAAGTGGGGTCTTAGTTGGCCCTTTTCTTTTTCTCCTGGGACCAGTTTTTCTTTTCTGCTACATATGGTGGTCAGAAGCTAAGGAAGTGACATTGGTTAGCACTTCCCTGGGCTTGCTATCAAGCTGTGCCTATATACTTGGTACCACTTGCCCTGTAACTATTTAGGTTACTGCCTTGTTCTTGAGAGCTTTGCCTACTCCTTCAAAAAAAAAAAAAAAAAACCAGTTCCTCCTCCAGCTGCTCTCCTGTTCTCTGTACCTTATTGGTTAAGCCTTACCTCCCACTTTTTTCTTTCCATATTGCCTTTTCTCCCTGTTGTCTTCCTCTGTTATGGTTAGGATCCTCAAAGGGGCTGGATCCCCCTGTACTCATCAATCCTGCTAGACCTCCTATTTGCTTTTTCCCTTCAAACCTGAGACAGTGAGAAAAGGGTGAAAACAGGGCCCAAAAGACCTAAAAAAAAAAAGTGAGCCCCACTAGTGAGGGTCTTATGAATTTATCAATGCCTCAGCCATTAAATTTTTCTAAGCAAGACCCCCACCTGTCTCCTGTGCTGATTATACCTGCTGCTCTGGGGAAACTTTGCTCCCTCTACTACAGGCTTCACCTTATCAAGATTAGCCTTACTTATAGATAGAGTAACAGCCTAATTGATGATTTAAAGTGGTCCTAAAATAGGGTATGGGCTTTCCTATATAGCTGAATCCTCTGCCAGGGCTCTCAATCTCCAGGAAGGGGAAAGGAGCATACAACAAGAGTAGAGCCAGCTGAAGCCAGAAAGACAGAGGAATACATTTTTTAAGTTGATAACTTTTAAGAAAGAACCATTCGAAATAAGTTTTATGTAGTGATAAAATATCTGTTGCAGACTGGCAGTTGGGAAACACTGATGAAGTGATAAGTGACACAAGATGTACAGGAACCTTTGCTCACATAAGACCTCTTTCAACCAAATATTTATGAAACACCTATTACTTATGAAGTCATGAGCAACGCTCCAGGAGATGCTGCTTTTCCTCTGAAAACAAGAGAAAAAAGAACAGTGGGGCCAGCCAGCAGCTCCTTGGCACGTGGAAAATATGGGTAATGCTGGGAACCTGTTATTCTCAGAACTAAAACACTGCAGATATGAAGCCACAGAAGTACTTAGTACAGCCAGTATAAACAAAACCCTATAACAAATGTTCACCTAGACTCTACTTCAAGACCTCTGATGAGAGACAATAGTGCACATTACTTTCCAAGACAGCCCAGGTAACTTCTGCACAGCTCTAATTCTTAAGGAATTTTCCTTACTTCAAGCTGAAACATACATGTCTGCCCTTTTTGGCCATGCAGAACAAGTCTAATCAGTTTTCCATGTGACAAACCTCTAAATTCTGAAAGATAGCTATCATGTTCTTCCTTTATACCCTCTCCATCTTCCCCGAGTCTTCAGTATTTCTAACCAACTTCAGGATGCCTTCCCTCTGATCAGTACTCAAACTGCATATGTGATCTCATCAATTTGGAAGTTCCCTTCAACAATGTAGTTTAAACACATTCATGCCTGCCCATTCCCTTTGATTTATCCACGTTCTCTAAGTTTTCCAAGGGGAATTCACCCAACTTGCTGAAGTTCCTCAATTTCTCCTTATAACACAAAGGTCCCAACAGAGCATTCTGACTGTCCTTCGGGCATCCCACGTGACCAGGTGACTAGCCTATATTCCTATTGCATAATTAATTTTACTTCTGTTCTTCAGAGTTCCTCCTAACAGTTCTATGTTGTAGCCTGTTAACACCAGCTACATGCTCCTCCCCCTCTAAGAGATTTACTTTTAATTCTTCAGAGATCATGGTCTTCTGTTTTGTTGCCACAGAGTAACACTGGCAGAATGGCACTAAAAAGTAAGGGCCTTTGTTAATGTTCTGCCTAAAATCTGGTGTCCAGAAATGAACACAATATGCTAGAGGTGGCCAGACCAGGGTAACAGAATAATAATCACCTTCCTTGTCCTAGATGCCATACCTCTCAATGAAGCATAAAAGCACATTAATTTTTTTGGCTTTCCCTTTCAGAAGACTCCTTGAGCTTACAATCCATCAAAATCCCAAAAGATTTTTCTGATGAACCATTTTATATCCATACCTTCCCCATTTTTGTACTTGTGAAGATTTTTAAAATTCACGTGTATTTTTCCTATTAAGATAATATTTATCTCTATTAAGTTTCATCTTAATAGATTCAACTCAGTGTTCTAGCCTATCAAGTTTTGATAGGCTTTGGGGGAAAGAATCTGTTGGCTACCTCTCTCATCTTTATGTTATTCTCAAATTTGATAAGCATTGCCATGTATGCCTTTATTCACATCACTATTAAAAAGTTTAAAACATAAGGTCAAATATAGATTCCTAAGGCATTCCACTAGAGACTTCCAAGATGTCATCAACCTTTTAATGATTTTTTGGGGTTCAGCCATTTAAATAGTGTGAAAGACAACTAACTGTACTCTTGTCTAGTCCACAGCTCTCCATATTGTTCACAAGACCAGTGGGAGAGAATTTTTCAAATACTTTAATAAATAAATGTAAATGCATTATGATATAATGAGCTTTTTCTCTACTGAAAGCAGAGGAGCTAATAATTTTATGGTTTGCCTTCATTTAATGTAGATGTAAACAAATTATCTGTAGCATTTTTCAGATCTGCTGATCTAAACAACCCTCTCAAAAAAGGAAATTGGATTATGCTGAAAATACCTTTTTTATTTAATTTTTTAAATCTCGTTTTCTTTTTTCCCTTTTGAAAAAGAAGAGAAAATCAAAACCCTTTTAAACATATACAGAATGAAGTGAGACAAGTTCCTGCATCTTGATGTGTCTTGATCTGCACCTGAGCCTATCACATCTGTCAGAAGGTCAGAGGCATGCTTCATTATCAGTCCTCTAGTATTATGGCTTATTGCATTGATCAAACTTCTTCAGTCTTTCAAAGTGAAACACTTGTTCTTAATGAAACCTTAGGCAAATGACCTCACCCCTCTGGGCCTTGGTTTCTTGATCTATAAAATGGCAGGGTTGGGTTAATAGGCCTTCAGAGTGACTAGTTTAAATCTGTAATCCCATGATCCTAAGCCTTGCTGGCTCTTTGTAATCATTGCTTCCTTTTCTAGCTGTTTATCATTAAAATCATTTTAGAATTATGCCAGTAAAATCAAGTTCACTGGGCTACGGTTTGTAGATTCCATCATCTTTTTTTGAAAATTAGGGTATTTGCTCCTCTCCAATCCTTTGGAATATCTTTCCATTTTTCCAAAGATCACTTGACAGTCAGCAGTCATATGTGCTAGTTCCTTCAATTCCCCTGGGATGCAATTCATCTGGACCTGGTGACAAAAACTTATCAAGGGCAACTAGATGCTTTCTTAGGCAATACATACACAGTGGTACAGTGGACATAGCCCTGGACCTGTAGTCAAGATGACCTGAGTTCAAATCCAGTTTCAGGCACTGGCTGTGTGACTGAACAAGTCACAATCTCTGTTGTGAGAATGAAATACTATTTGTAAAGGGCTCTGCAAATCTTAAACCAGCTAGTTCCTTATGTATCTTGTGTCTCAGTTTCAGTCCAAGATTATTCTCCTTTGTAGAGAAAAAAAGGAGTAGAGTAAGATTGAGCAGCCCTGACTTTTTCCCCATACTCTTGAATCATTAAGTCAGCCCTTAAGCAATCCTGATTATTCTTTCATAGTCCTTTCTCCTCCAGTACAGCTTTAACATGCCCCTTCTGTTGTCCTAAGGCTTCTTGGCCTCAATTACATCAATTCTTCAGCAGTCAGTTCCTCATTGCTAAGAATCAAGAAGAGAACAGCTTCCCCTGCTTCCTCCAGTTAAGGATAAATGAAGGCAAACCATAAAATTATTAGCTC
This sequence comes from Pseudocheirus occidentalis, assembly GCA_028646575.1. Taxonomy (NCBI): domain Eukaryota; kingdom Metazoa; phylum Chordata; class Mammalia; order Diprotodontia; family Pseudocheiridae; genus Pseudocheirus; species Pseudocheirus occidentalis. Next base: position 110,097,594 of record CM053599.1, on the reverse strand, counting down.
CTCTGCTTTTAGTAGAGAAAAAGCTCATTATATCATGCCTTCACATGAAGCTCATGATCTTTCCTGAACGTCTTTCTACTCGAGTAGTTTTTAGTATAATCCAATGGAAATTTTATTTCTTAGGATCATAGATTTAGAGGTGGAAAGGACCACAGAGGGTGAGTCCAATCACTTAATCTTACAGATGAGGAAACTAAGGCTCAGAGAGATGAATCAACATGGCACCAGTAGTTAAAAAGCAAACATAGGTAGGATTTAGGTCCTATAATCAGGTCCTCTGATTCCAAAGCCAGTATCCTTTCCACTATATCACACTGACACTGTTGATCTTCCCCAAAATTTTATTCACAAGTTCATCTGGTTCCCACGTTTCCTCACAAATATATTTTTAATATATAGTGCTACACTACTGCCCCACCATCCCCTTTTATCCACTTCATTACTTTTGAATAAGGAGTAACTTTCCAAAGCCATATTCCCACCACATATCCCAATCCACTGAGCCTCAGTGATCCCTAAGGTCAAATTTTCTTGTCATTAGGAATTCCTAATTTGCCATACCTCTGAAACATACTTTCTAAGTCTATGCATAAATATCTGACGTCATGGGCTTCTTGTAATTTCACCTCGTGAACTCCTGGGGGGATTGATACTATTTGTCTTTATACATTATAATTATACTGTTTAATAAATACATAGACAAGTTTCTTGCTCCATTTCCCCCTCTTCCCCCCCCCCCCAGTTTAAGGTTCTTTTGATTGGCTATGTAAGACATTTTTTTTTTACCCTGCCAAGAGCCTATTATTCCTAAATTTTAAACACTTTCACAAATCTAAATCCTCTTTTTACATACCATCTTCTTCATTCAAATCTACCTTTATCTTTTGAAGCCCTTATCTTTGATCAGCAACAATAATCTCATACGTAGCACAGAGCAGGCATTTGATAAATGCTTACTGCTTGATCAGAACACCTGTGCTCAGGTCTTTCCTGAGACCTCATGATCCTGACAATACTTTTTATACAAAACACTTTGACCCACATGAATCAAGTGAGAAATAGTCACCAGGATGGTGAAAGGCTCTGGGTCCATATCATGAGAATCAGATAAAGGAACTGAGGAGATTTATCCTGGAGAGACACTGGGGGCACAGGGACAGCTGTCTTCAGAGTATCTAAAGGGCTGTCATATGAAGGAAGCATTAGATTTGTTCTGTTTGGCCCTAGAGGGCAGAACCAAGAGCAATGGGTAAGAGTTACAAAGAAGCAAATTTTAGATTTGAGATCAGGAAAAAAAATGAGCTAACAATTAGTCATCCCAAAGTGGGATGAGATGCTTGGGGGGGGGGGTTGGTGGGTTCCTCCTGAAGAGGGGAAAATGATCCTTTCAAGCATTGTGTCTGATCTCTTGTAGGTTGTTTTATGGTGGGGATCCCTAGATAGCTAATGAGGTCCTTTCCAACTCGAATTATGAGTGTCTGACATAAGGTGAGCAAGTCCCAGTACAATGGCAAACTTCTCTGGGGGTAATATAAGGGCTGCAAACACCACTATGTACCTCTACTCCCTCTGACCTTCACTTCCACATGTCCAAGTAAGAGGAAACCTCTATCACTATTCATTTGGTCTCCATGCTGGGCTTGTGATCCATTTTATACAATCATGGATCTACAGCTGAAAAGGACCTCAACAAACATCTAGTTCCATCTCATTTTACAAAGGAGGTCATTGGAGGCCCAGGAGGGTAAATGCTTTGCCCAAGATCACTTTAGTATTTAAGGAAAGATTTCAATCTTGATCTTATGATTATGGGATCAGTACTTTTTTCTCTATACCAAGCTGCTTCCCTAACTCCTCAGCTTGTCTGTTTCCTCTTTCTGTCTAGCTGATCTGTAGTCCACAATTGCTTTTATGTTGGATACGATGCTGAAATTTACTTGGAAAAACGAGGATTCAAATCCTATACCTGACACAAATTGTGTGACCCCCCCCCAACTTCTCTAACCCTGTTTCCTTAAAAGAGCAACCTCTGAGCATCTGACTGGACAGGGTTGCGTGGCTCAAGTGACACAATGCATGGAAATCAAACCTTAAAGCACTACATGCTGGCCGCTAGGTGGCGCAAAGGACAAAGTCCTGCGCCTGGGATCAGGAGACCCAAGTTCAAGTGACTTGACTTCAATTTGCCTCAGTTTCATCATCTGTAAATGGAGATAATAAAAGCACTTACCTTACAGGGTTGTTGTAAGGATCAAATGAGATGATAATTGTAAAGTGCTTGCTATATAAATGTTAATTTATTAATCTTTGGGACCTCTGGCTCCCGAATTTCCTTTATCTCATTAATATATGACCTATTTTAATGTTAATCTTACATTAATATCTTACTTAATAGACATTAATATGGTCTATCTTATAAATATTACAATGCCTCCCTCATATCCCCTCCCCTTTCTGCCCATCCTATTCGTTTGGAGCAAGAGCCATCTTCCTAGAACCTCCTTCCAGATCCCACTCTACCAAGTCTCAGTGATACCCTTGCCGGTCCAATATTCAATCTCCTATTGTATGGCTGAGGTGGGGAGTGAAGCCTGGGACAGGAAAAAGAAGTCCTTGGGTACCCTGGCGTATCCCCTACTGATGGCTGGTGGAAGAGGGCTAATCATCCATTCCTGAATTACGCCTTAAAATACGGTAGCTCTTAACCTTTTTGTGTGTCAAGGACCCCTTTGGAGGCCTGCTGACACCTATGGACCCCTTCTCCGAATGTTTTTAAATGTACAAAATTAAATACATAGGATTATAAAGGAAACCTGCTAAATAGTGCAGCGGATCGAGCCCTAGTCCCTAAGTCATAAGACCTGAGTTCAAATGTGACACTAGCTCTGTCACCTTGGCCGAGCCACCTAACCTCTCTGCCTCAGTTTCCTCATCTGCAAAATGCGGTTAATAATAGCCCTCTTCCCTCCAGGATTATTGAGGATATTTGTAAGTGTTTTTGCAAGCCCTAGCCCTAAGTTATCGCTACATAAATGACAGCTATCATTGTTACTAAGTTAAAATAGTTACCGCTATATTTAAGAAAACAAGTGCACAGACCCCCTCTTGTCGTAAAGAACTAACGGCTCCTGAAGAGGGCTGGGGATCGTCGCGCTTCCCCTCCCCTCCCACCTCCGGCGCCGATTGATTTCTGCTATCGGAGCTCTCCAGAAAGGAGCACAAGCATCTCCCCAGGCCTCCACCGCCCAAGGTCGACGAGGCCGAGCCCCAAGGTCACCACTGCTCTCCCCTATACATGCGGCTGGGCGGGAGCAGGATCCCCCGCCTACCAGAAGTCCCGCCCTCTCTGCCCATGCGTCACTTCCTACAACCCCACGACCCCGGTGCTCCGCAGGCATGCGCGTCAGCTCGCGAGGGAAGGAGACCGAGCACCGGAGCTTCTCCTCTTCTTCGACCTCTGACCCGCCACCCTTAAGCCGGGGCCGTAGCTGCGGCAAAGGCCGCGTCCCGCCACCATGGTGAGCTCGAGGCCCGGCAGGGAGTGGGGGGCGAGGGGGCTGCGGGGGGCTAGGGGCCCCGGTGGGCCGTTTCCGAGCTTCCCTTGTGGGTGGTGAAGGGAAGGTCCGAGATTGAGAGTTGAGAGACAGGTTCGAGTCCTGACTCTGCTGCAGAGTTAGCCGTGAAAGCCTGGGCATGTCTCCCCTACCCCGACACACAGCTCGGGACCTCAGTTTCCTCATCTGTCTACTACGGGGGCTGGACCAGATGACCGATACCACCCCTTTCGTCCCCTCTTGCCCGGCTCGTTCCCGTTCGAGAGGCCGGGGAGGGAGGGATGGAGCTCTTGGGAGCCTTCTGCCCCCAGCCCCCAATCTCGCAGGGCTTCCCCAGAACCCTCCCAGCCGCCCCCCTGCTTCTGGAGGGGCGGCTATAGCCCCAGGCAGGCCCAGAATTTTAGGAAATGGTCGGGGTAGCGGCAGAGAGAATAACAATAATAGCTCATTAGAAAAGTAACTTTCCTCCTAGCCTTTTGAAATAGGGGCAGTGCAAGTATGATTATCTCCAAGGGGAAACAGAGGAGAAAGGACTTGTCCAAGTTCACTTAGCTAGAGTCCAGCCCAGGTCTCCCTGACTCCCAAGTTCGGAGCTGTTTCTCAACTCCAGTGGCCTTGCTTGGAGATGGGAACTTATCTCTGTCCACCAATGCAAAAACCTGATATGGTGTAAATAAAGACTGTTCTCACTTCTGCTCCTGACTCTCCCTGTCACTTTAAGCCAGTCATTTATCCTCTCTCAGGCTGTTTTGTCATCTGTGAAATGAGAGGTTACAGGATATAGATTTGCAGCCAGAAGGGATCAGAGGCCATCTGGTCCGATCCTTTCTTTTTTACCGATGAAGAAATTAAGCTAATCATTAGGTTAGGGTTTGAAGAGTTCATCTTTCCTGTCTCCAAGTCCAGCATTCTAGCCACTATACCACACTACCTCTCTAGGGGTAGGATGAACTACTCTCTGATCCCCCTCTAATATTCTTGATTGTTGAGTATAGTGAATACTGGAACTAAGCTAAGCAGATAGCTTCTGAACACCGGAAGAGCTGTTGAAAGAGAATAAACAGGGACCTCCTGTGCGTTTCCTAACACACTGCGCTGTTGTTTCATTAGGGCTGGGACTTGATATTGTGGAAGTTGCCTAAAAGTAGAAGCTATGCTTGAATAGGGGAGAAGACAGCAGGCCCCTTTGTAGGTCTTACTTCTAAGAGGTATTGAGTGAGATATGCAGTGTCACTGTTCCAGCCTCTTCCTTTTGTCACTGTCAGGCTCACTCCTGTCATGGGTCGCTACCTCCAACCTACATTCAGTGTTGGAGGCTATTTTGTCACTGCTATGAAGCTTACCCCACCTCACCCCCAGGCTGTTCTACCTTGTTGGTTTCCTGGTCTGTGGTTACCAGGGTTGAATTCTGTAGTAAGTTTGTAAAAATGAATAGAAGCTTCCATTTCTTACTGATCAGAAGTCAGATGTACAGCTTATGGTCTAGGTTCCAGGTCTTGCCTCCTGTTATTCCTGGGTGTATGTACTCAGTCTTGTCTGAAGTTTGAGGCTTCATTGGTACCACATTTTACTTGCTCATTTCCCAGATAGTGATTGGTTGATTTTTCTCATTCCCTGTTAATCAGTGCCTCATTATGCATGATCTAGACTTCAGTGGCTATTGACAGTCAATGAAAATCTTTTGCAGGTAGGGTTTCCCTGAAGCAGGTTTATTGTCAGTTTCTGTTATACTATAGCAGTTCTGCAGGATAGTATGTATATGATGTATTTGCATAGTTTCTGTGTTTCTGTGGAGCAAATCACAGTTTCATCTACCTCATCTATAAGCTATTAAACACTGGGACAGGATTACCAGCAATAAGGTCCTAGAATATAAACAGGTTCCTCACACTAGAGTAATGCTCATCAAAGGATAGCCTGAATCAAATGATGTAGTGAATGGGAGCACACTGTAGAAAGTGTTAAGTGTTTTACAAACATAGGGTGATTTAATCATTCAAATTTCTATAGGACCCACTTTATGATTAATAGTGGTAGTGGTAATATGTATGTCCTGTGCTGAAAGTCTACCCTAGTCAGTGACCCTGAATAGTTCTCAAAGGCTCGGCAAGTGATATTCAAGAGCTGGCAGATACTACCAAGCCAGAAGGGCTTTGAGTATGTTCACAGACTGTATCTCATCCAAGGACCAGCCTAGCTAAGTGCAGAAATTTATCACCAGAAGGTTGACTGCTAAATGATGAACTGGGAGAGGCAAGCAAGTTCTGAAGACCATCTGAAGAAGGATGGAAGGTTCATTGTCTGCATGGAAGTCATATCTACTTTGATGAAATGGTAGACTGATCTTTTTGAAATAATGAAATTTTATGTGCAGAGATCCAGTAACTTAGGTTGAAGTGGCATAACAAAAAGTCCTGGATAGGACAAAGGCTGGGAATCACTGGGGCTGAAAAGATAATTTAAATATTGAGTAAAATTCAACCTTTAATATGCTGTAGTTGTAGACAGTACCTGAAAGACCTGCTTGACTTGCAACTATAAGGAATGGGCCTTGTGAAGCAGAAGCTCAAAAGAGGAGACTTATGATCATAGAATCACAGAATTATAGCTGGAAGGATCCCCAAGTCATCTAGTCAAATTCCCTCAGTTCAGTTCAGTCCCATAAGTATTTATTAAGTGCTTAATATGTGCTAGGCACTGTGCCAGGACCGAGGAATAGATACAAAGACAATAAGACAGTTCTTGTTCTCTGTGAGCTTACATTCCACTAGAGGAAAACAACAGGTAGACAAAAAAGCAGTTACAAAATAGATATAAAGTAATTTTTGGAGGAAAGCACTGAAAAGTAACCTCAGGGCTCAGGAGAGGCTTCTATAGGAGGTGAGGGTAGAACTGAACTTTGAAGAGAGCTATGGATTCTCTGAAGTAGGGTTTAGGGTAGAGTAGGGGAGAGCCTGTGGAAAAGCACAGAGATAAGAGATAGAACATCAGACGTAGGGAACGTGGAATATGTGAAGAAGAGTCATATGTAGTATGTCTGGAAGGGTAGCCAAATTGCCAACCTGAGAGTTTATATTTTATCCTAGAGGCAAGAGGGAACCTCTTGAGCAGAGGAGTGACATGGTGAGATTTTTGCTCTAGGATTATCAATTTGGCAGGTACATGGAAGATGGAGAGGGGTCATACTGGAGGTAGAGAGACTAGTTAGATGAAGACCAGATTGTAGGCAGAGAGAAGGGGACAAAAACAAGCAATATTTCAAATGTAGAATCAACAAGACTAGGCAGCTGATCAGATATGAAGGGTGAGTGAGAATAACAAGTAGTAAATGACTACAGGTTATGAACCTGTGTGACTGGGAGGATGGTGGACTATGGGGCACTTAACAGAAATAGGGAAGGTTGTAGGGGAAAGTATTTGACTTGATAAGGTTGAGATAGCTGTGGGATATGGAGTTGGGAATGTCCAGTGGTCAATTGGTGGTGCCTTATTGGAATTCAAGAGAATGACTAGAACTTTATATTTTAAAAATCTGTAATTTGTCTCCATAGAGATGAACCCATCAGAGCTCCAAGATGAGATCACTGAGGGAGAGAACGAGAAGAAAGTAGAAAAAGGACCCAGGACAGAGTCCTGGGGCACACCCAAGCAAAGGGAATGTCTGGTAGATGAGGATGTAGCAGAGGAGCCTAAGAAAGAGCAGTCAGATAAGAGAAAAAAGGAGAGAGCAGTGTCATGAAAACTCAAGGAAAAAGTAATCAACAAGTTCACATACTGCCAAGAGAATAAGAAGGTTGAGAACTAAGAAAAACCATAGGCTTGGCAATTGAGATCATTTTACAGATGGAGAAATTGAGCCTTAAAAGGTCACATGACCTTTTTAAGTAGCAGAGCCAGTATTTGAATCTAGATTTGACTCCAGATCCTCTCCAGTGGTCACCATTTACATCACCCCACCTCACATGGGCTCCACAACACTTAAACTCTTGTTCTTTCATAGAGCTGAAAGAATCTTAGAATTCATCTTGTCCAGACCTTTACTTTATAGATGGGAGCCAGAAAGAGGAATAACTTACTCAAGGGCATACAGTTTGACAATAAAGCCCTGAGAAACCAAGGATGCAGTGGAAAGATGGTAGATTTGGAAGCTGGATCTGAGCTCAGGAGCCTTGGGTCCTCTCAAACTGGAAGGCACCTTAAAGGACATCTATGATTCCAAGTTCAGCATCCTTTCACTTTGAACCTTTAGGTCAGTGGTTCTCAACCTGGGGGCGAATGGGGTTGCCTAAGACCATTAGAAAACACATATTTCCCATGGTCTTAGGAACCAAGACATGGCTCCTCTATCGGTCTCCAAGTGGGTCCACCCACATGCAGATACACCCACATATGAGTGTTAAAGGGTCGTGGCATTAGGAAGGTTGAGAACCCCTGCCCTAGCTTTATAGGTCTGCTGTATACCACCTTTGTGACTTTGTGTATGTCACAATTTGCCTTGTCTCAGTTTCCCTAATTTATAAAATTAGGAAGTTGGGCTGGTTGACCTCCAAGGCCCTGTCTAGTTCCAGATGTGTACTCCTTTGATTCAGATCTCTTCATTCCCATTTCAGTGCTCTTTTCAGTACAAGGAAAGATGATCTTACCTGTATAGCATAGGAAGGATTTTTAGTCAAATGTTCCATTTTTCATCCATCCTCTACATAAGTAATCATTGTCAATAGCACCATAGTCATCACATTTTAGAGCTAGAATTTTAGAGTGTCTGGTCTCATTTGATGGATGAAGAATCTCCTGATTAGGAGATGTATAATCTATTTGGAAGCCTCATTTTGTTCAGAAGGAAACCATGAGTTCTTTTAGAAAATGTCAATGGATTCCAATCTTCCAGGCAAGTCCCATTGGTGCTGTGTTTATCATCCAAGGACCAGCCAGGCTCAGACAGACAAGGTTCAGTTCTGGGTCAGCCACAGGATAATGAGTTCATTGGCCAAACCCATCAGGTTTTAGAAGGAACACACAAATACCAGCTGAAATCACAAATCATTGAAGTATGTGACACACTTACTATGTCTGTAGGTTTGTCCTGAGGAAGACAATTAAATTCATAAACTATCCTATTAAGTCTTTAAACAAATTAGCTAATTGTTAAAGTTCTGTAGTGCTTTGATCATAGGTGTAAGTATAAAAAAGTGTTAAAAGAGCCATACTTTCTGGTGTGAAGTAGAAGACTTGTGAAGGTCAGACCTACTTGTGAAATCCAAACACTCTCATTTATTAAGGCAAAGCCTGTCAGATGCACAAACTAAGTTTGTTTGGGGTGTTCTTCAGTCTGTGACTTATCTGGGACATACTTTTACAAACCATTAAATTATCTGTGTCCCATGAGGTGAAGGATCTTGCATCTTCATTTTCTCTTTATCTTTGGTCATTGATTAAGTTACACTGTTTGGCAGAGTAGAATTCCTTTCTTTCCCTCCTATCAAACCTCAGAGTACTATGCTAGACCTGCCATTGGTTTATTTGGAATGGGCAACTCAGCTGAAGAAGGAAGTTTAGGAAGTTAGGAGTAATGGTCCTCCCAGGACCTAGAGAAGAGACCAGCTAAAGGCCTGTCCTCTTGCCCTTACTTGAATTCGTTGGTTGCTGCTCTTTGATGGATGCCCTATGGAAAGTACCCTCAGACTTGGGCTCCTGAGTGAGAGTGCCCATCGAATCTTGCTGACTGACTGCTGGTTTGCCCACAGGCTAAATACCTAGCTCAGATCATCGTGATGGGGGTGCAGGTGGTTGGAAGGGCCTTTGCCCGGGCACTCCGGCAGGAATTTGCAGGTAAGCAGCATCTCCCCAAATCAGGTTTCCAATCTTGAGAGGCTGCAGAGTGTGATAGAACTGAGCTCTGGACTAAGGTCAGAGACCTGGGTTAAATCCCAGCTTTGGTATTTCACAGTGTGACCTTGAACTGTCACTTAGCCTCTCAGCCTCAGTGTTCCCTTCTGTAAAATGGAAATAATAATACTTGCACTTCTGCCTCAGAGTTGTGTGAGGAAAGCTCTGTAACCTATCAGTATGAATTCATGTTCTCTTGAGTTTGAGGCCATACCACTTAACATCTCCCTTATTTCAGACACCTTCCATAACAGACCCAGTAATACCTGTACCACCTATGATTATCTGAGCTGCTGCCACAGGGTAGAAGGGGCTGGAAAGACAGGAAGTCTTTGTGAATAGTGGCATTCTTGGTGTTTTGTCTCATGATGGCAAAGGCCTTGGGGCAGAGGCTACCCATTGCAGTGGGTTATAAGCTTCCAAGTTCATTTGCCTTCAGATGAGAGACACTATGTGACCATGGTATAAAAGAGGCGGGGGAGTCATGGCTGACCCAGTGGAGGGGGGTGGTATGAGGTAATAAGAGCCCACGATAGATCATCATTTGATGATTGATCAAATGAGGGGCTCCTCATTTCCCCTAATGTTCTTATGCAGAGCAAATGTTACTATGCTAAAGATGACTCTAGGGCAATGGTTCTCAACCTTCCTAATGTCGCGACCCTTTAATACAGTTCTTCATGTTGTGGTGACCCCCAACCATAAAAATTATCTTCGTTGCTACTTCATAACTGTAATTTTGCTAGTTATGAATTATAATGTAAATATTTGATATGCAGGATATATTTAAATTGAACATAACCCACAGGTTGAGAAGTGCTACTCTAGGGGGAGTAGGAAAGGGAGTGGGATAGAATTGAAAAAGGGTCAACTTCTGTGGCCCTAAGTGTTGCCCAGATTAGCTGGCAGCATCTAGGAATCCTCATCCCTGTTGTGGAACACTAGCCCTGCCATCCCCTGGTCAATGGCTTTTTTTCTTGGTTACCTTGGTTCTTGGGTTTCCCTCTATTTCCTGGCCACATAGTATGAGGATTCCAGTTGGAGTGACTGATTAGAAGTCTGAGGCTGGCCTATGGGATTGCCAGGGGAGTGGTTATATGAGACCAAGAGTTCATTTTGTATCTGAACAGCCAGCCGGGCAGCAGCAGATGCTCGTGGGAGAGCAGGTCATCAATCTGCAGCCGCCTCTAATCTTTCTGGACTTAGCCTTCAGGAAGCCCAGCAGATCCTCAATGTCTCCAAGCTGAGCCAAGAGGAAATTCAGAAGGTAAATCTAGAGCACAGGTGCCCAGCCCATGGCCAGAGTAAAGGGGGAAATATTGGCAAAGGAAGCTTCTGAACTATTCAGGAGAGGGTACAACTTACGGTTCTGTCCTCTCCCCGGTGGGAATCTTGACAAAACACATCTGGAGATAGAATCATGGTAGTAGTAGTAAGTTGAGTTTCCACCAGGTAAGGCTTCAGGGTGTCCCTTAGGAGCTCCTGTCTTGATGGCTTCTCTTGGATTGTCATTGTTTTAGGCAAATGGAAGTACTTGGGATTCTCCTTATATCCAGTGCAGTAAAGGTACCTCAACCATTTAATCCAGCCATAACTAGGAAGAGACCCCAGCTCTCACTGTTTCCAGTGAACATTAAACTTACTATAAATATCCTCCTTTTCTTTTTTTCAACAGAACTTTGATCATTTATTTAAGGTAAATGATAAATCTGTGGGTGGCTCCTTCTACTTGCAGTCAAAGGTGAGTGGCCTCAAGGCTTATGGAAACCTAGTCAAATGGCAGGACCAGTTTTGCCACTGGCTGGGGATAGTACAGATGGGGCTAAGAAAGTATTCATTTCTAGTCAGTGGAAATATAGCAAGTCCCAAACAGTCAACAATACAGCTTTTTAGGCTTCTGTCTTGACCCTGTCTCTGACCAATGCCTAGATATGATGCATTTCTTCTTCTGTTCCAATGGAATGTTGTCACAATTCACACTTAGCTCCTGCCATAAAGAATCTGTAGTTAGCCTCTCAGTCTTGCCGATTTTGACCACCAGTGCATTGACTTGTATATTGCTGATGAAGCAGCTGGACATATTCTTCTCACTATATTAGAATTTAAGATTAAATTCTAAACCAGCCTTTAGCTGGTTGTGTATTAGAACACAGACTGTAGCCTTTGCCCTATACTCTGCCCCTTTGACAGCAGCCAGCACAAAGACAAACCACAATAGAAGGCCCCTGGACAATCCTGAAACTTACCCATGAGGTGAAAGCAACATCTTAGACCTTCCCTGATACTTCAGGAAATTGACCTCAGGAGACCAGATATCTGTGAGGGTTGGTAGATGGGATACAAGGTCTCTTTATGGCTCTGGGAAATCATAGCTTACAACTAACCAGAAAAGGACAAGGTGTGTCCTGTTTGGGGCAACCCTTGGGTGGAGGTAAATGGTAAAAGCATCCTAAACATTGGTTCCCCATCCTCCCCCAGGTGGTACGAGCTAAGGAACGGCTAGATGAAGAGCTCAAAATCCAGGCCCAGGACGAGAGTGAGAGAGGGCAGCAGTCCAAAACGTGACCTCCTATCCTCGCCTATCTTTGCCTATGTGAATTATTTATAGCTTGGTAATAAATATCTTTTCTGCATTTTTTTGGTACATGTGCCCAGACTCTAAAAGACAAGTCATTCTTTTTTGCCAGCCTTGGTTGGGGCCAGGAGTCTCTAGATTGGAAAAGGAATTGGGAGCATTTACCTCCACATAATGTTGAATGGACAACCTCAACAGGGGCCAGTAGTTGATGGTAGGAAGAAGCCAGAGAGCTTCATCCTCTGCCAGGGCCATTGGGAAAGACCTGTTGCTATATTTTGTCAAAAACCAGAAGCCTCGAGTTAAGAGCAGCAGGAGAGGCAAATTGTTTGTTTTTTCTTCCGACTCTGGTAATAGATGTACTAGATACTGATGGCCCCCTGACCCTCTGCAGTTTTTATCATATACCTTTGCTTTTGCCTGGGCCTCATCCTCTCATCATTCTCTTTTTTCCCCACTGATCTTAATTCAGATGCCATCTCAAAAGATGTTATGATTATTCTTGGGCCTTAGATATGAACCAGGAATTCTTAGTCTGGGGCCCAGGAACTTGGTTTTTCTGGTATTTTTATAATTGGTTCCCTTAGTAATTCTATGCATTTTATTTTAGGCATTTTAAAACATTATTCTAAGGAGTCCATAAGCTTCACCAGACTACCAAAGGGGTCTGTGATGCTGAAAGGATTAAAGAGGCTCTGTGAAGATCACTTATTAAATAATGAGAGTCCAGTCTCTTCTTCTGTATTAGGATCCAAATTCTGCCTCATCCCAAGTTTTAAATTTCCCCTGGACAAATGCCACAGTATTGTCACTGATGTTAAGTGCTTTGTGTTTGTGGGGTTCCTTGCTTCACAACTCTAATTTGATAGCTACAAGAACACTGAAAAATAATTAGGGCAGTTGCTCTTAGCCTTGTGTGACAGAAGCAGTCTGAGGCAGAGGGGTAAATCAGGACCATCATTCAAGGTAGGAAATAGGAGGGAGAGGGGGGGACTAATCTAGGCCTAGTGGCAGGTTGAGAGCTCTCCTCCCCTGCAGTTGTAGCACAGTGGTTAACAGCAGAGTCTTCCTCTTACTCTGCTTTGAGTGCCTACAGTCCCAGGTGAATGATTAACTGCTGCTTGTACCGTCATGTTACCTGAAAGGACAAGAAAACCTGGAGGGGAGGGAGTCATATCTTATTTGCTCACTTCTGGGTTCTGATTCCCAGGGCTGCCTTGGGCTCCTGTAGGGGGAACAGAGAGGAACCCAGCATCTTTTTCTAGGCCCAGCGTATCTGACTGGGGGGAGAATGCAAAGTCAGGCACTGTGGAAATGTCCCGTCCCAGGATGGTCCTACCCCTTCTCTGATTTGGACTCTGCACCTCAGTACGTTCCCATCTGAGAAATGATAAACCCGTAACTTCAAAGCGCTGTGTGATTACATGGGTAAGGATGGGAGTTTGGGAGACGCTGTTGCTGAGGTGGATCTTGGTAGACAACAGAAGAGCTTGCTGATGTCTCTGAGACTGCTAGTTGTGGGCCTAAGTGGGGAAGAAGGTGTTTTATTTGGTCTGATCTTGGGCCCCATTTCCCAGCACACTCCAGTACATGCAGGCCATCTTTGCAACTCACTTTTATTGTTTCTTTATAAACTTCCTCTCACATGGAGGAATATATTGTTATAGTCATTAGCTTATCTCTCTTTTTTTTAAACTCTATGCTAACAGCAATGGAGCCAAGAGGAGGAAAAAACGTAAGCTACAATAGAAAGGCACTTAGAAACTGTTAAAATACTGATATCTTGGAATGTGCAACAACAAACCAACAATGACAACAAAAAAAGTACACCGGCCCTTTAAAGCCTAGTCTATCACCAAATCACATGCTGAGCTAATGTTAACTCTTTGAGTGCCATGTTGCTATTCTCCATGGGCTTGAATCTCAAACCACCACCCCCAACCCTTTATGATCACTCCTGCTAGTCAGGAAGGGCCAATAACTGTGGGCCCTAGAACTGAGCCAGCCAGTTATTTAAGGCCTGGGGCCCTTGGGGGAGGGGGGTGGGATAAGGGTGGGATGTCTGGTTCCTAGTAGGGGACAGGAGGAGGGAGACCAGCTCCTTCCTTCCATACTTGAGTCCCCTATTCAGTGGAAAACCCCAGCTGCTATAACCTAATCACAGTCTGGAGTTTGAAAGCCCAGCAGAGGTGAGGGCCAGGACAGAGTGACCCCTCTGTAACAGAAGGGCAGTCAGGGGAGGCAGCCACACTGAGCCACCCAAATGAGAAGAGGCAGGTATAATCGAATAATGTCAGAACTGGAAGGGACTTAAGGAATCATTTAGTCCAACCCTCTCATTTTATAGATGAGGAACCTGAGGCCCAGACAAAAGAAGTGACTTGCCTAAAGTCACAGCAAATTTATGTGACAAAACATACTTAGTCAGTGGCAGAGCAGGGATGTGTATATGGATCTCCTGACTCCCAGTCCAGTGCTCTTTCTATGACACCAGGCTACCTCACGAGAGGCAAGAGGTAAAGTGCCCCCCCTTGGGGAGGGAGCAAGCCAATACTATGCTCTCTTGGGAGAGCTGTCCTACTGTTTCATAGCTGGGATAGGGAGGGAGGGCGGAGAAGAAGAGGGAAGGTAGCTATAGGAGTGGACCCTCACCCAGGACCTCAACCATCCTGCTGAGGTGCCCCTTCATCTAAAGGATTTCTTTAGCTTATTCATGCCTGCAGTACAGGCCAGGCCTTCTCCGGCTCTGTAGTCTAGATGAGCTTACAGTACTTACGGTGCAGGTCAGGCAATTCCAGCCATCATCAAACATAGGAAGGGAGTATACTAGGGAAACCAACCAAGAGGCTCCCCAGCCTTTGAGGGGGAAAAAAATTACAACACATGCATTGTCCCTTTTTCTCTGGCTGTAGTTCTCCCAAGGCAAAGGGGTTTGGAGCAGCACAAGGCTAGGGAGAGGAAGAGAGAACTGCTTAGGCTGATCCATTAGTGGAAATGGGCTAAGAATGAGGGTTTCCTAAAGCACAGCCCCAAATTCTTCATCTGCTGCTGTCTCCCTGAATTCCTCAGGATCACAGAAGGTTAACCTCCTCCCATACAAGCTGATTTGAGACCACAACCCCCAGAATTCAGTTTCTACCAGGTGGCTCAAAACAAAGTTACCTACTGAAATCTGTTCCAGCAAGCTGGCCTCATTCTACTCTGAAATACTCCAGCAACTGAAGGCACAGACCATTCCGTGGTGTTACCTCCACTTTACTTCTGGTCCTGCAACGCAGCCTACACATACCCCACTCCTGGATGCCTCTGCTGAACATCCTGCCCAGCTACTGCCCTACCTCCTTGCTGGTTCCTGGTTTCAACAACCTTTCTGCTATTTTCCATTCTAATTCTCTAACTTAAGAATGCAGCCAGAATTCCTGGCTAGTGTTCAGACAGTGCCTTTGCAGTCTTCTGCCAGCTCTGGCAAAGGCTGAGCGAGGTTAGAACTGAATTCTTTTCTCTACATCCTTGCACTAAGCCTGGGGGTTTAGTGGGTCTACTGAGCCTGCTGGATGCCCAAGGGAAAGCAATACAATTCTAGAGACAGGGCATTAAGCCTGATGTTCTCTGCTCATCCTTTTCCCCCATGCAGAGGTACTACACTGAAGGTTAACAGCAGGGAACTTGGCAACTGAGTACCATGGCTGGTATGAAAACCACCTTGGAACAGATGCCATTATTCCTCTTGTCTTCTGTGACAGCATGTGTGATGACCCTGAGGAGCCATAGCTGAACTCTTAATTTAACCTCAAAAAAAAGGGCAGAAGAGGCAAATTCAGGGATTTCCAGGGCCTGCCTTCACCATATTTGCCATCTACCTGCCACAGAAATGCCCTAGCCTTCTCTCAACCCGAGAGTTGGGTCTCAAGTTTTCTGTCCAGCCAGGGAAAAAAGGATCTACCCTGGTGCTTGAATTGGGTGCACTGCTTGTAAGAGGGGCAGGAGGGAGATAGGCCTGCCTTGGTCCTCTTCCTCAGCACAAAGTTAACAGAGCTAGGGGGGAGCAGCCCTCCCACCCTATCCCTAGGGTGGGAGATACCTTGTCAATCAGCAGGGAGGGGAAGGGAGACAAGGGAAAGGACCTATTCTCTCCATGGCCCTGCCAAGGTCTGCATCTGTCTTGCTCTCCCTCTGAAAAGTAGGTCAGAAGGAGAGGAGTCTGTAGAGTTTCCCAAAGCTGGGCTGGGGCCAGCTCTGAAGAAGGATAAATGTGGGGGGGACCATTGGGATTCTCTTGGCCCATGTAGTTCATGGCAGCCATGGGGTTAAAGTGTCAGGGATGAGGCTTCCACTGCTCAAAATGGGATGCTGTTCCTGTGACCCAGCTCCCTCACACTCAGGATATGAAGGCAGCATATCTGACTGGAAGGATAAAGTGATGGTGGACGCCTTGTGACAGTGGTCAGTTGGCACCAGATAAACATGGGAGGGAAGACCTGAATGCCAAGAGCCAGACTGAAGCAGCATTCCAAAAGGGAAACTGAGGAGGGAGAGCAGAGTAGATTTGGTGCAGCATGGAAAAAGGGACTGGATATTGGTGTTCCCTCCCTGGAGAGAGTGGGACCAGACCCTTTGCTGAAGGTAGAGGAGCTGGATTGGGAGAGAGGTCAATAGGATCCAAGGCGCTCACTCTATGGGCCAAAAATTCATTTTTTTCATCTGATGGGATTTACCTTTCTCCTTCCATGCCATCATAGCAGAGGCCATGGAGGTGAGGAGACCCTAGAGTGACCTGTTTTCTATCCCCATGGGTTTTATCTCTACACACAAACATGAAGCCAGCTCCAGGCCAAGGCCTACCTCTTCCCCATGTGTCCTGGTTACCTCCTGCCCACCTCACTGGGACTGGACCAGAGGATGGCCCAGCCCTAAGGCAGGACATTATTGCTATTTCTTAGAAGAATTTCCATTCGTCGTGACTGGATGAGGGGAGGAGTCTCTGTTCCCTCTTCCTGGCCGTGGCTGGCCTCAGGACATCAGTTCACCACAGCTGGCTTGAGTAGCACAGAGCCTGGTGGAATGACCACCCAACCAGGAGGTAGTGCCTCTGGACTAGCTGCTGAGTTCACACCTGTAGATAGGTCCAGCACAGTGCCTGGCAGCAGGGAAAGTCCATCTGGACCAGACCGAGCACGGCCACCCTCAGTCCTCTCCCCAGGAATCTTGCGGCCTTCAGTGCCCAGAGCCTTGGCAGCCACCACCCCTCGCCCCTTTTCACCTTCAGCCTTGCCCCCTGCAGAGCCTGCAAGGAGAGAGACAACAGGCAGGCTCAGCCCACTAGCCCCAAAGGGTGAGGGCAGCAGCGGGTTCTTAGCCAGATTGAGGGGGAGTACAGGGCCTGGAAGACCAGGTCCTACACCACTCCCTCCACCACAGGCCAGGGTGCTGAGATCAAGGGGGGCAGGTGCCAAGGGCAGGGGCAAGGAGGCAGGCAAAGCAGGTAGGCCTGGGCCACCAAAGAGCGCAGCAGGGTTGGGGATGATGATCTGTGCCCCACTGACGTAGGGGCTGTCTGGGGTGGGCAGCTGTGGCTTTGGAGGTGGTCGGAGCTTGAGCAGCTCTTGCTGCTCGTGAGAGACGAAGTGGCCATGGGCCTTAATGTGTTTGCGCAGGGAGCTGGGGTCTGTGTAGCGTTTGTGGCAGCCAGGCATCTTGCAGTAGTAGGGCTTGTCCACATAGTGGGTGCGTGTGTGCTTGAAGCGGTCACTTGAATTGGAGTAACGCTTGTTGCAGCCCTCATAAGGGCAGATGTATGGTTTCTCCCCTAGGGGAAAAAGAACAGTAGCCAGAGCTTGAAAGTGGGGAGTCCACCAACTCCTCGGTATGTCTTTCTAAGAAACAGCTTTGATCTCTTCCTTCCTCTCCCTCTCCCCCCGCCCCCCACATTGTGTCTCCATTGGCTAATTCCTGGGCTTGGCCTTCCAAGCACTCTACAACTATTTGACACCACTCTAAAGATAGTCCGGTCTTGTGGATAGGGTATGCATTTGGAGTTGTCAACTCTGAATCCTGCTTTGCCCTTAACTAGCTTCTTCCTACATGCTGTGGTCTGGTGAGGATGGCCTTCCTACCAATCCATGTAAACGATGCTCCAGTTTTCATATCTGGGCCTCCGTCACTGCCTGTCCACTGTTCTTGATGCACTGCCTCTCCCAAACTCTACCTCTTAGAATCCCCTGTTCTTTTAAGGCCCAGCTCTGCCTTCCCCATGAAGCCCACAACTGCTAGCATCTCACCCCTATCACACGCCACTATCTGAACTGTGTCTGAGTGTTGTCTCCCCTGCTAAAGTGTGTGCTCCCTGGGGATGAGGGAAAATTCCATTTTTGACTCTCTTCACCCTCCTCCCCCAGTCCAACACAGTGCCTGATACAGAGTTGGCACTTAATAAATGCATACTGATTGGTTGATTTCAAGAAGGTCATTTCTTCTTCAGAGCTATTTTCTATCTACAGAATGTGGGAGTGGGGCTACATAATCTCCAAGTTACCTCCTAGCTCTTATTCATATGATCCTGCTTTTCCAATTTTATCTTGACCACTCTCCTCATGAATACGCTATTGTCCAACCAAACAGGATTTTAATTTCCTCTAACAAGTCCTGACAATCCCACCATGCTTTCACTCACTTGAAGTATAAACTCAGTTACACAGACATAGACACACAGGTATTAAGTCTTGCCCTGTCCCTCAAGGTCCAGCTCAGGTGCTAACTCCTCTCTGAAGCTTCCCCTCTGAAGCTTGAGTTGATCCCTCACTCGTGTGAACACCCAGGACACCTTGTGCCTGTCTCCTATTTATCACGTTCTGTCTTATATTGCTTCTGATTTATTATGGTCAGTAGAGTGAGGGTAGCATCTCATTTATCATGATATTCTCCCTAGTGTTCAGCATCTTACATTGCACACAACAGTGTATCCTGAACTGTGTTGACACTGTCTTCCTGGTCCTCTCCCCACCCCTGCTCATGCCTAAGTGAGATAAGTGAGTCTTCCATGTCCCTGATTACTCCTTCCTCCAGCCCCATCTTTCCCCTTTCTCTCATTTGAACCATTCCCAAGCCCACCTGTGTGTGAACGGTTGTGAATCTTAAGGTTCTCTAGGCGAGAAAAGCTCTTGTTACAGGTGGGACATCGATGTGGTTTCTCATTAGTGTGAGTCCGGATATGAATCAGCATCTTGTACCTTCCAGAACGAGAAACGAAGAGCAAGTGAGCCAAGGCTACAGGAGTTGAGTCTAGGGAGGATGGTCCCAAATAAGCCCTACCTAGGGCTTCCCTCACCAAGAAGGAAGGACCTATGAGATTGCCCTGCTCCCTTAATGAAGGGTCCCACGGACCAAGTCAGGTCAGGTTCCATGAGAATATGCTTGGCCCCAGAACCCACCTCACTTCTTCCCCTCTCCCCTCCATGCACACACCTAGCATTGAAACCCCGGCCATGGCGGGCACAGCCCTCCCAGTGGCAACAGTAACCAGCCTCCTTCTCGGGTTTGACGTGGAAATCATTGACATGGTCCACAAGGTCTTGCAGCAGGTCAAAGAGCTGGTTACACTGCAGGGGGAGAAGAGGAGGAGCCATGAGACCCACTGGGATGCGAGTGAGCTCCCATCTACTCCACCCACACCTACCCATCCTCACCTTAGCCCAGCGACAGACAAGTTGCTTTTGCAGGGGCACATCTGGAGAGAGGCACTTCTCCTTAGGTGGGGTAAGGAAGGAAGAGGAGGGCAGATGCAATGCACCCCCTGAGCTCAGTGGCAAGAAGAACTGAAAGGAACTGGGAACTCCATCAATATAACGAAGAGACTGGAAGTCCTGGGGAGGAGGGCACAGAGAAGGTTGGGAGAGAATTGGCAGCAGATCCTGATGGTTAATGATACTGGAACATCCTCTTCATCATGGCTTCTTTCCAACTTCCTCCTCCCTCAGAATACCTCTGCCTTTGCTTTTCCCAGGATCACCCCAATCCAAGATCAGCTGGCCTCTGTATTCCCCCTTCCACCTTGTCCCTCACCTCACTGCCCTGGAGTTTTCATAGAAGAGGAAGATCCACCCTAATGCCCATATCCCAGACTCACATGGGCAGCAGGAGTTGGTGGCAGGTCCCCATTACCCTGACGCTCAGGAGACAGGGAGGTGCTGCCACTAGGAGAGTCTAGTCCTGATGGGGGTGACAGGCTTAGATCCACTAGCGGTGCTGCTGAGAAGCGGCTGTCCCCCTTTTCAGGGAACTTGGGGTTCAGCAAGAATCCTGAGTGGGAGGGGAGGAAATCAGGGTGGCCCAAGACTAGAAAGAAGGGGAAGAGAGTGCAGAGTCAGTACCCTTCTCTCTTAAAACCCCTACCCACACACCTTGAAAGACTTAGACCTATCCCTCCTACCCCATAGTGACCACAGTAATGACTCCCAGGGATCATATTTCATAATTATAGCATCCCATTTCAAGAAATAAGTATGTGGGGGAGAGGTAGAGAATTACAGCATTATATAGGGCATTCCTGTTTGCCTTTCTAACAACTAGAAATACCCACAAGTGCACATGGTGGTGGTGAGTTCACCATCACTGAAAGTCTGCAAGCAAAGGCCAGATAACTTTACTACTTGTCAGGAATACTGCAGAAAGGACTCCAGTTTTGGTAGAGGTTAAACTATGTGTGATCACGGAGGTCTTTCCAGCTTAGAACACAGTTCTGTGGTTCCATTCCTGATCTCAGTCTGGTTATCATTCGCCTCTGCCTCCTCAAGATCAAGCAATCAAAGAAAAGCCAGATAAACAAGGCTTTGCTGGGGACAATGTGTCATAGAAAGGACTGAACCAGTAGATCTGGATTCTGGTCACAGATCTGCCAATGATTTGTTGTGTGACCTTGGGCAAATCATTTCCTCCATCTTTAAAATAGAGGGCTGGACTAGATGAGCTCTGAGATTTTTTTCAAGCTCTGACTTTCTAAGTTTCTTGTCAACTTTAGAATTCTGTACATTCTGAATTTCTTCCTAGGGTTGATTGCTGCCTTCATGTTTTCTGTTGCAGTCAAAATGTTTTTTTTCATGATACTTGTCATCAACTCAAAAACAGCCTCATTCCTACATAAGAGCCCTCATTCAGTTATTTCCCTCTGGGGATCGCTGCTCCAGTGGGTGACTGTACCTTTGTGTATATCTAGGCTCAGATCACCACCGTAAGCCATCAAGGAAATCCATCAGCTTCATGGGAGGCTATCCCTCCCTTCTACTCCACTCACTGGGGTACAATACCTGAAGGAGGGGATCCAGGGGATGCAGGGGCAGGGCCATCATCTACCAAGCCTAGCTCCCTGTGCAGGGTCCGGTGGCGTACACCCCCCAAAGCCCACTCCTGCTTCTCTCGCGCTGCTCGAAGCTTGGTGATGCTCAGCTTCAGGTCCAGCGGCTCGTCCAAAGAGTGCATGGTGCCAACCAGAGGCCGGTGTCGCTGTAGCAGAATGGCTCTCTGGCAGGAGGTATGGAGGGGTAGGCGGTAAGCAGGAACCTATGTAAAGAAACAGGCAAGTCAGGAATTCCCACTGGCAGTGGTTCAACCTTATCTGTACAGCAAAACGTTCCCCAGATCCATCTTCTTAGCCGTTGGGTTAAGGAGGGTTCTAGGAGTTTTAGTCTCAAGTTTGTTCCCCAGGAAGCCAGTTACCATCACTCTGTTCTTTAAGGAGTTACTGAACATGTATTAAGTATCCACTGCATGCAAAGAACTATGCCTGGTGCTGAGGAAGATGTAAAAATAAGGCACAGATCTGCCTCAAAGGAACTTACAGTCTAAAAGTCATACAGGGAGATAAGACACATATAAACAAATTAGAATGGGTCACAAAGCATCAAATGCTAAGAGATTAGATGAAAAACAGGTTGATTGGAGCAGAAAGGGCACACAAAGAGAACTCCATGAAGGACATGGCATTTCAGTCAGGCCTGGCAGGATGCTGAGGAAAGGGGGAAGCGATGAGAGGCTACTCCATGTATGAGAAGCAAGGGACCCCGTGAGAAAATAGACAAACCCATCCCTACTCCAAGAGTAAGAAAAAAAATTCACTCTCTCACTGAAGACGGTTAGGTCCTAGAGGGTCAGTTCCCACCATAAGCTGTCTATCTGTATGGGACTTCAGGGCCTGGAACTGAGCCAGGAACTAAATACAAGCACTGGTCAGATCCAAGTATTTCTTATTGAGCCATGAGCCCAACCCAAGCTTTTTTAGAAAGAGAAAAACAACAATAACAACAACCTGACCCAGAGCCAAATCCATTCAGTCAGAACCCAATCAAAGCACCAGAACATTTTTGGAAGCAAACTTTATACTGTTCCAGTCCCTGGAATGATGTAAACACCCATTCACTTGTCTGTCCTTTCAATCATCTTAGAACAAGTACTGGATTTTGGGGGGGTTTTGGGGGGGGTGGGAGACAAGGCAGTTGGGGTTAAGTGACTTACTCAAGGTCACACAGCTAGTACATCAAGTGTCTAAGGCCGGATTTGACCTCAGGTCCTCCTGACTCCAGGGGCAGTACATTTACTGAGCTACCTAGCTGCCCCTACAAGTACTGGATTTGAATCCCAGCTCTAAGGCTTAAATTGTGTGACCATAACCAAATTACTTTACCCTTCTAAGTCTCAGTTTTCCCATCTGCGCAATGGGGGAGCTAGACTCTTAAGATGCCTTCCCACTCAGAGAATCTATGTGGAAAACCTTGGTGGGCAGGGTGAGAGCTATCCTGGGGCCTGGAGGCTAAGAACCAGGAGCACACCATGGATTCACACCTGCTAAGCCCTGGCTACTTGCTGCAGGGATGGAGCCTGTAATATACATCTGTCCATCCATTTCCCCAAAGCAGCACCTGGGCTGGGCAGAGTTATTTAATAACAGAGAGTCACTGCCCTGCAGAACAAGCTCATGCCAGTTTAGTGACAAGAGTCCCCAAGATCCCTCTACAACCACACAAGTTGGCTAACCCCACCCTCGAGTGGGTGAACTCTACGTCAGAGCACACATGACCAAACTCAAGACATAAGTGAATACACAAAGGCCCCCCCACCCCCAGGGGTTCCAGAGAGCTGAGGGGGGGTCTCCCAGTCCTGGGAGGGGGGAAGCTAGGCAGCCCTGCAGTTCAGTGATGTTCAACGTCAGGATATTGCAATGCACTTGTCCTGGGACTTGTACCTTCACATGTTTCACAGACACTCTCGCCTAGACCCCTGCAACAGTCCCCACCTCTCCATCCCCCCATCCTGAAGAAAGCAGGGCAGGGATTATCATCACTACTTCATAGGAGTAAGTGACTTTTCCAAGGTCACACAGCTAATTAGGAACAGAGCCTGGCCGAAAATCCTGGTCTCCTAACAAGGACACTCCAAATAGCAAAATAAGCCAGATTTAAGCAAAGCCCCAGCAGGATCAGAGTCAGGAGCTCTCAACAAGGGGACCAATGGCAGCCAAGGGATGAATAGGATATGGGTGCAAGGAGGGGTCACCCATAAGCGACTGAGAAAGACAAACCCCAAAGCAGGGAAATACTGTCAAGGTGGGAAGGGGTAGAGGAATCAGTGTTCCAAATCCTGCCACCAGAGGGCAGCTGGTGACTGTGGCACTCCAGGCTCCAGGGAGAACCTGAGGAGAGACCTTTGCCAAGAGCCCAAGAGCCCAGGCTCCAGGAGGAATAATGGTTGTGTGTGGGTGGCTTTTCTTGGGGCAGCTCCCCAGGCTACGGCTGCTCCTGTCCCTGGAAGCTGGGCCCCCCTCTTTTCCCAAGGCAACTCTCAAGTCAGCCAGGCACCCTCTAGATCAGCAGCATGACTCAAGGGGTTTGGGGGTATGGGCAACTCTTTTTGGGGTCCCTCTTGAATGAGGTCTGGTCAGGGCCCCAGCCAGTCCCTTTAAGGATCTTAAAGTACCAGGTATTTCCATGAGGATCCTCTTCTCAACTGTATGAAAGAGAAGAAGCCATAATGACATGATCGAGTTTTGGGCACTGGGACAGAGGAGCAAGGAAAAACCCACAGCCATAATACTCTAGGATTTGGGACTGGAAGAGATTACAACTTGCTCATTCTACAAAGGCAGAAAATCAGATTTCAAAAGTGATTTGCTCAGGGCACAGAGAGCTGGGCCTGGAGTTAGGAAGACTCATCTTCAGATACTTACTAGCTGTGTGACTCTGGGCAAGCCATTTAACTAGGTTTGCCTCAGTTTCCTCACCTGTAAAATGAGCTGGAAAAGGAAATGGCAAACCACAATAGAGGTGTCAAGAAAACCCCAAAGGGGGTCAAAAAAGTTGGACACGACTGAAACAACTTAGTAATGAACTGGTACTTTCTACTAATTCCATGCTATTTCCTCTTTATTTTGGAGAAGCCTGACCAGGACTCCTCAAATAACACCCCCTCCCCCAAATCAAGTCCACTTAACAGGTGAGACAGGCTGACCTTGCCATTCTGGTACCACTAAGCTCCTCACCTTGTGGCTACAAATGGGGCTACTGAAGCAGGCAGGAAGGTGATTTGCAAGGACAGACACCCACATTCACACCAGCTTCGGCCCAGATCCCTTCCAGACCCTGGGCAGAGCTCCCAGGTCAAGCACAGGACATCTCCAGGGCCCTGGGAGAGGCAGGGTGGGGTCCTGCCCCTTCCCCCTTCTGGCCAGCTGTCCCTCCACCTGTTTATTTTTAGCCCTGGGCTCTGGACCTCCCAGCAGCTCCCCCTGAGTGCTGGGGGCCCAGACTGGGCAGGCAGGGAGCCTGGAAGGAGGAGGAAGGAAGTAAATATTTATGCTTATTAAGAATTCAGGAGCCAGGAAGGCCTGGGAAGGTTGGTGCCCCCACCTCCCACCCCCTACCGCTCTCTCCATTGGCCTCCAGCCACAACCTCAATCTAACCACCTCAGTGGGCCCCAGGTCAGAGGGTCCCTACCATGAGGCCTAGTGAAGGCCAGAACATTTCTAGGTCCTTTGAGGAGGCTTTGCAAAATTTTTCTTGGGGGGGGGAGGAGGGTGAGGAGGGAATGTAGATTTAAACTCAAATTCCGTACGAATAACATCTCCCCCAATTAACAACACCTCTAGTATCCTTCCCTCCAGACTACTATCACTAGGATTAACCCATACAAAGTAACACCCTAGCAGTCCCCTCCAGAAATCTTATAAAGAAATAGTTCCTAACATCTCCCAATAACCCTGAGAACAAATAACATTCCCCTAGTAACCTGGTCCTCTCCCTTTCACCCCCCAAGTAATAGACTGCAGTAATCCCCAGAGGGACATCCTTCAAGAATTCTGACTCTTCAAAGTCCCTCCTAGCAACACTCTCAGGATAAAGCTACTCACCACCCCCCCCACCCACCACTATCCCCAGATGTCCCCAACTCTCTGCTTTACAAGGACATAGTCCCTTCTCCCAGCCCCCAGCTTCCTGTAACTCCACCAGGCCAGAGAAGCAGAGGCCAGAGGGGTTCATTAAGCTGGGAGCAGGAGGCTAGCCCTACCCAGCCCTTGGGGCCCTCCTCCCTCCTTCAGTTCTGGGAGCCGGAAGAAGCCTCCCTAGGCTCTAGCTGGCAATTCAGCCACCCTCCCTCCTACTCTGCCCCCTGCTAGCTCCCCCAGGTAGACAGGAAGTGACCCCACCTCTCCACCCCTCTAGCCACGACCTTGGCAGCAGCTCCCCCCACCCCACCCCAACCAGTGGCAGCCAGTTCTGGGCCCTGTGCTCCCTCAGTGCTGGCTGGGAGGGAAGGCTGAGTGTGTGTGTGTGTGTGTGTGTGTGTGTGTGTGTGTGTGTGTGTGTGTGTGTGTGTGTGTGTGTGTGTGTG
>CM053599.1:110036891-110071606 GCA_028646575.1 Pseudocheirus occidentalis | reverse complement strand
AACGGGGGCCCTGGGAAGTAGAAGGTTTTGCCCAAGGTCACTTGACAGTTATTAGCAGAATAAGCCAAAATGATAGACTACAAACAGCCTTGAGATTTGGAGTTAAAAACGCCTCGGTTCAAGTCCCTGAACTGCCCCTTCCTAACTGTGTGACCCTGGAGAAGTCACCTCTCCTCTTTGACCTTTTGGGGTTCCCCATCTATAAAATCAGAGCTGGCATACAGCTCTCAGGTTTTTTTTTTCAGCTTTAGATGACCCTGGATTTAAACCCAAGTCTCCTGACTAGCAGCCCCCCAGCTGTTTCCTAAGGGAGGTATGCCAACCTGAGTAGATATTCCTAGCCCTGCCCTTGGTTTGGGGGCCCCCCAGGGGAGGAGCAGTAGGAAAAAGAGGATGGAGGAGTAGCTCATCTAAAGAGAGCTTTCCCAGCTCTGCTGGGGAGGGAACGGACAAGCAGTTCCTAGACAGAGGGGGCTTTCATCCCCCTCCAGTGTGGGCCCCTGCCAGGGGCTTCGAGCTCTCAGGCACTGGAGGTGGTCGGAATCTACCACACCCACCCCCCACCTCCCACCTCCCCCTCCTGAGCCTCCCTCACCAGCTGCAAAAGGAACTAATTAGAGATGGGGAGAGGGAGGAAGTAGGGCTTTACAAAAGAGAGCTGAAGGAGCAGCCGCCAGAGACACACACCACCGGGGGCAGGGAGAGAAAGGGAGAGGGCAGCTAGAACCAGGAGAGAGAGGGGCCCAGCTTTAGGTGCATGGCAGGGAGGGAGAGGGGAAACCAAAGACCGGGACCTCCCATTGTTCAGCTTCGATAAACCCCCTGAGACCCCATCCAGGAACCTGCAGAGCTAGAAAGATGAATAGGGAGGGAGCGCAGAGGGATCACGAGGGATCACGAGGAGCAAGGTAGACAACCCCCCACAGGGCACATCCACCAGTAGCAGGTGATCGAAATAGAATGACCCCCCTCTCTTCGCCCCCCCTACCTAACCCTAACCCCCAAGCCTCTCAAGTCTCTGCATCCCAAGACAATGTGGATCATTGTCCATTACCCAGCTGCAGCATGGGCCACCCCAATGGACCAGGTATTGAGGTGGCTATTACTTTCTATAACGAAGACCAGGACCTGCTAACTCCAATAGAACAGATGCCAATCTGGTGTTCATTTGCATGTCATTTACATGTGGCCAATTTCACATTAGCATGCAGAGAATTATCCCTGTGGCTGGTCCCCCCCACTCCATCCCCATTCTTAAACAATCTCCCAGGTCCTTTTCCTTTCCAACTCGATCTTTTATGGTCCAAGATTCCTTCCCGATCTGACCTTCTAACACCCTTCTACCTATGGCATTTCATGTTCCTTCCAGCTCTAGTAATAATTGCTAACATTTAATAATAATAATAATAATAAATATTTAATATGTACAAAGCACCTGAAGGTTTGCAAGTGCTTTACAATCATTATCTCATTTGAAACTCCCAACAACCCTGTGAAACAGGTGCTATTATCATCCCCACTTTAGAGATGAGGAAACTGAGGTTCTGATGCCCAGGGTCAGTGTCCCAGGTGGGATTTAAACTCGGGTCTTCCTGACTCTACGGCCGTGCTAAGATTTCAAAGTGCTTTTTATAAACATCATCTCATTTGGAGAAACTAAAAGAAAATATAAAAGGAAGTTGAGAGAATAAATGGAGAGCTGAAGGGAAAGGGAAAGCTGGTGACAGGAAAGAGACATACAGCTGGAAGGAATCTTAAGGGATTGTCTGGTCAGTCCAATCTCCTCTTTCAAATAAGGAAATTCAGGCTCAGAGAATTAGGTGGCCAAGATCACAGTGCTCCTTAGCTGTCCAGACAGGGACTCATACACAGCATCTTCTGACTTCATGGTCAGGGACTTGTTTTGCCCGTCATCTGTATATGTGAATGTTTGTGTGCATGCGGATATACGTGCACTAATGTGTCTCTGTCTGAATGTATATAAATATATGGGGATGGGTGTAACACCATTCCCCAGCCCTACTTAGGGAAAGAGGGGAAAGGAGCAGGCCAATGGGCAGGACTAGCCTCTCCCCTTCTGCCACCCCCCCCCCTTCCTAGCTTCAGGGCCAAGCCTGGGAGGTAATGGGGAGGCCATGTGGGTAGGGCCAGAAGGGACAGGAGGGGAAAGGAACTTCTGCCAAACCAGAAGGCCCCACAGCCCAGCATTCCTGGGAACCGACTCCAATCCCCACTCTGGGCTCAGAGGCCCAGGCAGAGCCAAGGACTCCACCCCACTAAGCTGGACCAGCCCAAGACAGAGCCCCAAGGGCAGGAAGAGAAGGGAGGGAGAGGAGGGAAAGGAAAATCGAACTGAACTCCCTCTTCTAGCCCCCAGCTCCAGGGGAAGAGAAGTCTTCCCTGGGTCAGGGGACAGTCCTGCTCTTGCCTCACTGTGTGACCCCGATCCTCTCTGTGCCTCAGTTCCCTAATCAGTAATAGGAAGAGACTATCCTTCATGCACGCTTCTCCCCCAAAGCTTGCTCCTCATGTTTCCCCATGGTACCCAGCACAATCTTTCAGCATCCCCTGTTCCTCCAGGGATAGTGACCCTGGTGGTCACGGGCCCTTAGAATCTGTACCTCCTGAACCCAAGGCCAGCTCAGGTACTACCTCCTAGGAGAATTCTTATCCCATTCCTCAAAATAATTCATATTTGCTTATCTATGGATTTGTTTTATCCCCTACCACCCAAGTGGAAAAGTAAACTTCTTGAGGTCAGGGGCTATTTTATTTTTTATCTTTATTTCCTCAGGTACCACAGTACCTCTATGCAGTATGGTCTCAATAAAAGCTTGTAGAAGAGATCCTAGGATAGAAAGCTGGCCTCAGTTTCAGAAAGACCTACTGTCAAATTCCACCTCCAGACACAAACTGGCTGTATGATTCTTGGGCAATCACTGCTTAGCCTCTCTGTCCCTTCCTTCCCACTCCCCCCTCCACCCTCCCACCACCTAAGACAGGTGCTTTCCTCACTGGAACTTCCCTATCCCAAATGAATTATAGTTCGGGTT
The DNA here is from genome assembly GCA_028646575.1 of Pseudocheirus occidentalis. Classification (NCBI taxonomy): domain Eukaryota; kingdom Metazoa; phylum Chordata; class Mammalia; order Diprotodontia; family Pseudocheiridae; genus Pseudocheirus; species Pseudocheirus occidentalis. Next base: position 110,068,553 of record CM053599.1, on the reverse strand, counting down.
CCCCAAGAATTCTGGTTCATCATGGAGCAGTGACCCCAGGTTCTCCAAGACTCTGTTAGTAGACAGCCATCACTAGTAAGTCTTACCCAACTAGAAAGATTTCAGTTACACACCTGGGGACGTCTATCATCCAAGGACCACCCTAGCTAAGTTCCCAGAAGCTACGGAAAGCTACCTTCAGGATGATTTTTTTTTTTTTTTTGGTGTAATCCTTAGGACCATCTACAGGAAACCACAGAGAGGCCACTCTCTCCCCTGGTGAAGAAAGCACACACACAAAAGACAATCATAGTGCCTTGAAGCAGTATTATGTTTTGTTGGTAATAGTAGCATTCTATCCTTGGCCCAAATTTCTTTATCTATAGAGGTAACATTTCATCTGGAAGGACAGAAGCACCCCAGGTTACTGTGGTGACTGAGCAACAGCAGACTTCCTCCCCTGACAACCAAGGAAGCTACTGGGAGAGGAGATGAAGGTCTAGGAAAGCCTCCTTTAGTCCCACCCCCCAGATTCATTAACTTTTTGACCTAGGCAAGTGACCTCCTCACTCAATGTCTGGGTTTCCTCAATCCATGAAATAAAAGGGCAGAGGCTGAAGGGAAAGTCACATTTATGTGCTGTTGGTAGAGCTGTGAAGTGGTCCTGCCATTCTGAAAAGCAATTTGGGGTGATTCCAGAAAAAAAAAATCCCTAAAATGACCTTTACCCTTTGACCTAGCACTACCACCATTATCTAGTACCCTAAAGAGATCAAAGAAAGATAAAAAGGACCTTACAAAAATACTTATAATGGCAAAGAACAAATAACTAAGGGGATGTATCCATCGGCTGGGGAATGGCTGAACAAGGTATGGTATATGAGTGTAACGGAATTCTTATTCTTGGATTCAAAGAAACCTGGGAAGAATTGTACAATAGGGAGTGAAGTGGAACCAGGAGAACAATATATGCCATAACAGTAACATTGTAAAGACAATCGGGTTTGAAAGTCTTGACTCTCATCAATGTAATGATCAAACATGATTCTGGAGGATTTGTGAATATCTGTTACTCCCCTCCAGATGGAAAGATCATAGATTCAAGATTCAGGATGAGAGTAGATTTCTGGGCACAGACAATGTGGAAATTTATTTTGCTCAACTATGTCTATTTGCTATATTTTTTTTCATTCTAAATTGGGGGTAGTAGTGGGAGGGAGAAAAAAAATAAATGCTTGTTAACACAAAAATCAAAAAGGGGGGAGGAGACAGGACTCTAAGATTCCAGATTAAACATTTATTTTATGCTCTAAGATCATCCCCTTCTTTCTCTGACATCATATGGCCAATATTCTCAGGTGCTTTCCTGCTATAACAATATTTTAAGGTCTCCAGGTACTTTCCCATTCTAGGATTAAGTATAACCCAGGTACCCATTTTGAAGGGGCGAGATGCCAAGCTCCCGAATTTCCAATGCCAATTACTTGAGTTATGAGGAACACAGTACCCAAACCAAACCAGGTCAACCCAGTGGGTCATCTAACATCCAGAAACCCCTCAAGATGCAAATCCTCTGGTTATCATTATAACTCTAGTTACCACCACCACCACCACCACCACCACTTCTTCCTCCTCCTCCTCCTCCTCCTCCTTCTCCTTTTCCTTCTCCCCCTCCTTCTCTTCCTTCTCTTCCTCCTCCCCCACCCCCAGCATCCAGCTCCAGGCTCCCTTCCAACCCAGACCTCCCATCTCTGTTTTATTCCTGATTTATAACTTGATCTCTGACAAGCTGATTACTCGAAGAATCCCAGTTTCCTCACTTGTAAAAAGGGATGGGACTATAGATGTGGTAGAATGGGAAAAGCACTGAATTTGGAATCAGGATCTGAATTCAAATTCCATTTATGCTACTTACTATTTGTACAACCCTGGTCCAGTCATTCATTAGTCAAGGAGCATTTATTAAGTGTCTGCTATGTGCTAAGCACTGCCTTGGGCAAATCATTTAGTTTTCCCAGGACAAAGTTTTCTCACCTGCAAAATGATGGGGCTGAACTAGATGGCCTCAGAGGCCCCCTTCTGCTCTAAAGCTAACGATCCTGCACCAAACTAGCTAAGTCCCTAATGAGTTAGGCATGCTCTCAGCAGGGGGCCCCAGCCAGAGTTTCCCAGGTTCTTCCAGAGCCCTCATTGGTGCCCCAGGCCTCAGCTGTTTTACTGTGAGACCTGGGGACAGCTTTCTCTTTGCTCCTCCTTTCCCTACACTTCCCCCACACTTCCCCCAATAAGCTCGCCCCAGCCCAACTCACATCCTCCTCTCTCCCAGACAAGACCTAACAGATTCACAGGCCCTAGCCTGACGACCCTTTTATTTCCCATTTCCCACCTGTAGAGGGTTTGGTTGAGCCCCTTCCCTCAATGGGAGTGATGTAGAACATTTGTGGGTACCTCAAACTGGTACCTTTGGGCAAAAGCCCCTTTCGTTCCGAGGTTGACATCTGTACCTCTGTTCACATTTCCTATCCCACAGACTAACGCAGAGCTGAACCAAGAAAGGCTTGGACCAGCCCCCATCTCCTCCTTCTGCTCCCCAGTTCCCAGGACACTGACTGGACCAACTTGTTCTGGTGAGGGAACCCTTCACCAAGTGTTGCTGAGAGCCAGACAAGATTCAGCCCCAGAGTTTCAGACTAGGCAGGGCAGAAATGATCCTTATGGTAGCAAACATAGTGTGCATCGTACATAGGAGGGAGCTGTCTGTTGCACTTTTCCCCTGTGTGTGCTCAAATCGATTGTAGACCTATGTATATACATTATACGTACATGCATCAATATCTGGTTCTTGTATTTGTGCCCTGGGAGGTAAGGTCCTTGGAAAAGAGCCCCCTTTGGTGTAGCCAAAGTTTGGTTCCCTTTAAATCATGGTTTCTTAACTTTTTTTGTTTCATGAACCACCCCCTTTAGCAATTAGTAAAGCCTATGAACCCTTTCTCAGAATTAGGTTTTTAGATACATAAAATACATAGGATTACAAAGAAAACCAATTATATAATACAAATATCAAAATGCTTTTTTTTCAATTCACCAACCCAGATCAAGAATCCGTTTTAAGTGTTCTCCTTCCCCCAATCCTACTGACTTCCCAATCTCTCTCTCTCTCTCTCTCTCTCTCTCTTTCACACACACACACACACACACACACAAACACACAAACGCACACACAAACACAGATAAAGAGAGAGACAGAGAGAGAGAGAAAGAAAGAGAGAGAGAGAGAGAGAGAGAGAATGAGTGAGTGCTCAAAAAGGACTGGATTAGATGGGTGGGGAGAACTCTAAAGAGGTCCCCACCTCCCACCTAACTTGAGTCTGGGGAAATCATCCGAAGTACTGGCTCTACAATTCACTTTTCACCCAAAGGGTATCATAAAGTCAGTACTGATTCCTGTCTTTCTCTCCTAGGGGAAACACATGCCCCTGAGGATGTCACAGCTGATAGAGAAATTGAGGCCCAGAAAAAGAAAGTGTCTTGCCCAAGTTATCATGGACCAGTAAGCCACAGAGTTAGGCTAGGAACCCAGGTCTCCAGATGCACAATCTAGTACTTTTTCCACTGCACTATGATTTCCTTCGGCTATTTTCTAGATTTAATGATGCTACTGAAAAAGGACTAGCTGGCCTGGGTCTGATTCCAAAACTGAAAGTTCCTAACAATTAGGGGTGGAGAATCTCCTAGTCATTCCATAGTTCCCCTGAATGCTCAGGGACCCCTCCTCCCAGATCCTGGAAGGCTTCCTCTTTCTTCCTCTTTCTTTCCTTCCCTCTTTCTTCCATCCCTTCCTTCAAGGAGGGGCAGCTCAAAGAGAACTTGAATGGTGGCCTACTTCCCTCCCCTAACCCACCCCCAGGCAGCCCCTGGGACCATCCTGGGACAGAGGGGAGTCTTGTTTCTTCCAAAAGATCCCCAGAATAAGATTCCTCACCCCCCTTTCACTAACCCATTTTAGGGCTTAAATAACCCTTACTCACAAGAAGTTCTTCCTAATACCTAACCTGACCCCTTCCTGCTACAGCAAAAAGCCTGCCTCTTCTGGCTCAATGCTGGGGGAAGATGGGGAATTGATGGTAGTACCCCCTACTGGTGTCCAGTCATCAGTTCTTTGTCCTGACATTCTTTAGGCTAAAGTAGGGGGAGGGGAAGTGGGGGTGGTCAAAGGACCCTGGGGCTGATGAGTCCCATTGTTCTCAATTTGCAAGGCCTCTAAACTCTCTCAGAGTTCTCCCCCAGTTCCCTCTCAGGTGGAACCTGTACAGGATTCACCAGGCCATGGCCTCAGGGAGGTTGCCCACAGTCCCCCTGGGAGGCCAGGCCCCAGTGGCTGAGCAAGGATTTCTTGGCAAGAAGGCAGGCCCAGCTAGCATGGGCCCTTCTCAGGCTTTGCTCTTGGCTGGGCCCCCTCTTCCCCCACCCACCCTCATTCTGCCCCCCCACCCACCCCCAGCCACCTTTTCACAACTATGTCTGGTATTTTCCTCTCTTCCTGGGGAGGGAAAGGGGTGGAGGAAGAAGAGGGGAGGGAGGCCAGGCTGCCTGGCCGCAGGCAGGGGCTCTGCTAGCTCCTCAGAGTGTTTCACCTGGGCCCCTGCCAGAGGGGAGCCCGCCAGGCCCCTAGCTGTCTGTGCCGAGCAGCTGCAGCTGGGAGGAGAGCCCGGAGCCCAGCCAGGAATAGCAGGAACCTGGGGTAAGGGGACAGGAGGGGGAGCCAACCCCCGCTGAGAGGCCCCTAGGCCCTCCTGGCCCCACAGGAACCAGACAGATGGGCACACCCCTGGCCCCAGGGACAAACACCACAGCAAGCCAGCCAGAGAGGCAGATGGGGAAGCAGGGGGTGACTCGGAGACAGACACACCAGAACGAGGAAGGCCCTGGACCAAGCTCTGTCATTCCTGGCCACCATGCCAAGGGGGCATGGCCAAGAGGAAGGCCCCAGGCTGGGGACAGTAGGTAGCAGGTAATATATTCTTCTAGCACACTACCCAAGTCACTCATGCACACACCTATACATGTATACACATCTACAAAAGAATGAGTACATGTGTGGAAACACATACACACACACACCCTCCTACACACAGGCACCTCTCCCCAGGAAACACCTGCTTCAAGACATATTAACTTTGGAATGGGTATCACTACACATTTCCTTGTCCTTCAGACCTCAGTCCCTTATTCCCCACTAAAAAGTAAGACTCTTCTGGAATCATTAAATATTACAACTGAAAGTCACCTTGGAACTCAGAATACACATTGCAAGACCCAGAAAGGAACTTAGAACTTTCTTAACCTAGGGCCCATAAACATTTTTTACATGTTGATAACCCTATTTCAATATAATTATTTTTCTTTGTAATTCTATTACTATTGCCAAAGGGAGGTGTCCATAAGACATAAATAGTTAATAACCCCATGCTTTAAAAAAAAAAAAGATGTCAAAGCTGAATTGGATTTTAAGTCAGGGAACAGAGTACTAGAACTGGAAGGAATTTTAGAGAATGTCTAGTCCAACTATCTATTTTACAGAAGGGAAAACTGAAGTCTGGGAAAATTAAATGACTTGCCCAAGGTTACACAAAGAGTTTGTGGTAAGAACTTGAACTCAGGTCTTATCAAGGTTCTTTTTATAGCCTATAGTCTTCTTTTTTTTTTTTTTTTGCTTTTTGAAGGTCAATTGGGGTTAAGTGACTTGCCCAAGGTCACAGGGCTAGTTTTTTGTGTTTAAGCTTCTTAAGTGGTATTTGAACTCAAATCCAAACTCAGATCCTCCTGACTCCAGGGTAGGTGCTCTATTCACTGCGCCACCTAGCGGCCCCTCAGCCTATAGTCTTTGGAAAACCTAGAGCCTGTGTCAGAAGTGCTGGAAACCAATGGGAGCTCATGGTAGGCACAGGGACACACGGCATATTGGGTACAAAAACTGTGCCTCCTGGTGGTCCCATTAAAATGGTTCTGGGCTGGGAGGCCACCCCCAAGCCCTCTTTGGGCAAGTCAGCTGCAGCTGAATGCCTAACCTCTGAATGCCTAACCAAGTTTCCTTAGGCAAATAAGGTATGTGCTAGTCGACTTTATTAATAAGGAGATAACTGCTTACCAGTCTCCTAAGGTTGTTGTGTAGATTAAATGAGCTTATCAAGCACTCAGCACAATGTCTGGCACACAGAAGGTCCTCAATAAACTTATTTCCTTCCTACCTACTTCCCTTCTCTTCCCTTCCCTTCCTTTCTCCCTCCCTCCCCACTCCAGGCAGTAGTTTGTCCCTTCCCATAATGCCTTGCTTGGGAGCTTGGCACCCCTAATCCCTCTAGCCTTGCCAGTTACTCGGGAGACCTTTGAAGGGTGGGGAAGCCTATGAGGACCAAAGCCAGCCAGTCCCCTCAATGGAAAAGGGCAAGTACCCTTGATGAGGTGTAGGCTCTGGGACCCCCCCCTTTTTGAGCTCTCCTTGATTCTTTGAGGTACAGGCTCTGGGAAGGTACAGAGCCTGTACCTCAAAGAATCAAGGAGAGCTCAAAAAGGGGGGGTCCCAGAGACTACACCTCATCACCCTCATCACACCTTCCAGTCAAGGGAAAACCAAAGGACTTGTTAGAAACGATCAAAAATGTATTGACTAAATATACTCATTAGAAGAAGACTGGTATGAAATTGTACAGAAAAAGTTAGGAGAATTAAGAGAAGGGACACAGTAACTACAAACAATTATGCAAATGAAAACAACACTATTAGGAAATGGGAATCTGATTAAGTGCCAAGGCTGGTCTTGGTCCTAGAAACCTGATAAAGATATATGCTTCCCTCTTCTCAGGAGAGGTAGGCGTCTCTAAGGAGAAGGAACTTGCCTGTGCTGTCATATGCAAAAAATATTTACGTTCATGAGGTATGTACTTTGGTCCATCTTTGCCATCCTAAAGTTACTCTCCCTCCAAGAAGCCTTCCTTGAGTACTCTAGCCTATAATAAAATGACTTCTCATCCAATATGGATTCCAGTGGTATTACTACTCACTAACATTTTATGAGAATTTTCAAGGGATGTCCTTTAACACACACTTAAATACTCACAGCCAGGAAAGTCTTCAATGGTTACCTGGTATGACCTAAACCAGATCAAGAGTGTCATCTTCAACATCTCATCAAAATGGTCAGCCATTCTCTGCTTGAATACTTCAAGAGAGTGCACTCACTTCTTCACAAGGCAGTCCACTGTACTACTGGAGTGTACTCTAATTATCAGGAAGCTTTCCTTAACATTTCAATAGCTCTGTGGCCTCACACTTCCTTCTCATCCTCTTGTCCAGATCTTCCAATAAATCCTTCCCAGGAAGCCTACTTGATATGCTGAGGACCCTTCCTTGAGTTTTTTTAACACTTGGGGAATACCAATGGAGGAAAAGCATGGTCCATCGCCTATTAGTGTTGCTACAAAATCAGCTCATTTTCATTATATTATATTGAATCATCCTTGTCCTAAGTTTTACCTATTGCTCCTAGTTCTATCCTCTGGCACAAAACTAAACACATCTAATTGCTCCTGCACGTGAAAAGTTGCTGAGTTCACATAATACTTCCAATACTTACTAGTTGTTACCCTGGGCAAGTCACTTAACCTCTCATGACCTCAATTTCCTCTATAAAAAGGGGGTAATAATAGCCTCTAATGGGCAGGTAGGTGGTACAATTGGATCGAGTATCAGACCTGAAGTCAAAAGACTCATGGTCTTCAGTTCAAACGGGACCTCAAGGGGTGGCTAGGTGGCACAGTGTAGTGCACAGGCTCTGGAGTCAGGAGGACCTGAATTCAAATCCAGACCTCAGACACTTAACACTTACTAGCCATTTAACCTCAATCACCTTGCCTTCTGCCCTCCAAAAAAGGAAAAAAAAAATCTGACCTCAGGCACTTACTAGCTGAGTGACCCTGAGCAAGTTACTTAATCCAATTTGCCTCAGTTTCCACATCTGTAAAATGAGCTGGAGAAGGAAATGGCAAACCACTCCAGTATCTCTGCCAAGAAAACTCCAAGTGGGGTTGTGAAGAGTAAGACAAGACTGAAATGACTGAACAACAAGAACAACAAATATAGCTTCCATCTCAGAGTTGTGAAGAACAAAAGAGAAAGAAGGGAAAAAAGGAAAAGCAATGGTGATGATGCTGATGATGCTGATGGTGAGGATGGTGATGGTGATGGTGATGATGCTGATGGTGATGCTGATGATGCTGATGATGGTGATGCTGATGGTGATGATGCTGATGATGGTGATGGTGATGGTGAGGATGGTGATGGTGATGGTGATGCTGATGGTGAGGATGGTGATGGTGATGATGACAATAGCCTTCCAAATACCTGAAGGCAGCTACCATGTCCTCCCTAAGTATTCTCCAGGCTAAACGCTTCACCCTCTTGATGTCATTGGTCCTTTTTGAGAATAATGAACGAACAACAATCCTGGTTCCTTTAAACAGTCCTCGGATGGTATAACGTCCAGTCCTCTCACCATCCTGGTTGCCCCCCATGGGTATGCTGAGACTCGTCAGTGTCTCTCTTGAAACATGGTGACCAGAACGGGACACCAATCTTGAAAGGGCGAAGTAGAATAAAAGAGAGATTCTCACCTTCGTTCTGAATACTTTGTTCCTATTAATGCAGCCTAAGATCACGAGCTACTACATTACGCTATTAACTCCTTGAGTTTACAATCCACTGACTCCTAGATCTTTTCCACATGAACAATTAATTGTCTGGCCATGCATTCCCCAAGTTGTACAGTTAATTTTGTTTTAACCGAAGTATTTGTCCCTATTAAATTTCATCTTATGAGACACGTTCAATCCTATTGTTCTAGACTGTTGAGATATTTGGATTCCAATCATATATTATCTAAAGTACACACCATCACTCCCAGCTTTGCCTCATCCAAATTCAATCTATGCATGATCTAAGTCACTGGAAAAAAATGGTGAATAAAACAGGACCTAAGACAGAACCCTGTGTCATTCTAGCAAAGACATCCCTCTAAGCTGACTTCAATACATTAAGTACCATTCTTTGGGTCCAGTCCTTTAGTTGCAAATCCACCTAAATTTACTTACTATCTTCTACTCCATAGCTTTCTATTTTGTCCAAAGAAATATCTTGAGGGACTCTGTCAAATATCTTACTGGAATCCAGGCAGCACTAGAATCTTTATCTACCAGTCTAGTAGTAACCGTATCAAAAAAGGAAACGTGATGGACAGCTAGGTGGCACAGTGAATACAGCACCGACCCTGGAATCAGGAGGTTCTGAGTTCAAATATGGCCTCAGACACTTACTAGCTGTGTGACCTTGGGAAAGTTACTTAACCCCAATTGCGTTGCCTTCCCCCCTCCAAAAAAAAAAAAAAGAACCATGATCAATCTGACACCACTTATTTTGTATCGTTAAATCAAAAGACATTTATTAATTGTCTGCTATATGTCAGGCATAAGGACACAAAGAGAAACATGAAGCAGTCCCTTCAGGGACAAGTTCAGGGAGCTTACCTTCTGCCCTGGTTGGTTTTTACTGATCTTCATTCCCTTTTCTAAGTGTTCATAAACCCTCACTTTACTAATAGGCTCTAGAACTTTTTCCAATCTGACCACAAACTTCTTGAAGGCAGTCTTAAACTCCAGAAAGAATACTGGCACCAGGTCTGGCATTTAGATCTTTTATGGCCTTGCCAAGCCAGTCTCCTTTTTGAGGCTCAGTGTCCTCATCTGTAAAATGGATTTAATCCTCATTGTATTACCTGCCTCAAACGAACTGTTGTGAGAAGTTTCAAAAATGTTAGTGTTATAGAAATTTGAGGCTACCCTAGGGAGTCCATTGAGTAGCAGCTACCCAGCTGCTAGCTACTATGCATATACCCCAAGGAGGTCAAAGACCATGGAGGGAAAAATCTACTATTATACAAAAATATCTATAGCAGCATTTTTTTTGAGGGGGAAGGCAGGGAAATTGGGGTTAAATGACTTGCCCAAGGCCACATGGCTAGGAAGGGTTAAGCTCTTGAGGCCACATTTGAACTCAGCTCCTCCCGACTACGGGGCAATTCACTGCACCACCTAGCCTGCCCTGCAGCATTTTTTTGTAATAGCAAAGAGCTAAAAGGAAAGTGGATGCTCACCAAATGGGAAATGGTTCCATTTAAAGAGAACACTAAGGCCAACTACTTCTTCATTAACCACCAGGCAAACTCCTCATCCAGCACTTTCTCCTCCCCCACACCCATCACCTTTTCAATCCCCTATTATGTGAGGTCTTTCCCCCTTCCCCTTTAGATGGTAAACTCCTTGAGGGCAGGGATTATCTTTCTTTTTCCTCAGAACTAAGCACAGAGCCAAGCCCATAACAGGCATTTAATAAATGTTTATTGACCATAAAGGGAAAACAGAAAGGGACATCATTGCACCATGGATAATGGGTTAAGATAAGAAGAATTCAGAGCAATGGAAGAAACAAGAACTTAATTAGAGTGAAATAAGCAGAACCAGGGGAACAATTCATTTGACACCCAGAATAACATAAAGGAAAACACCAGTGAAAGACTTCAGAATTCTGGTCAAAGCAGTGACCAATTATGACTTCCAGGCACTGCTGGTCAAGCTTGCCTCTGACCTCTGGACAGAGAAGTGGTGGGCTACAGGTGCAGAAAGAGGCTTACATTTTCGAACACAGGATCCCTATGAGACCCTTTCAGGGGGTTCAAGAGGTTAAAACTATTTTTGTATAACACTAAGAAATTTTCATTTCCAATATGGTAAACATCAATAGACATAACCCATGTAAACAAAAGCTCTTGGTGTAGGGGGAGTTCCTAAAAAATTTACAAGTACTGGGGGCAGCTGGTGATGAAGTGAATAGAGCACCAGCCTGGAGTCAGTAGGATGAGAGTTCAAATCCAGCCTCAGACACTTGACACATTTACTAGCCATATGACCTTGGGCAAGTCACTTAACCCCAATTGCCCTGCCTCTGCCCTCTAAAAATTTTTTTTGAAGCATTCAGGGGTCCTGCGATCCAAAAGTTTGATCTCATTTTATAAATAAGGAACATGGGCACTGTAGATTTATGCTTGACTATTTGTTGCAAGGAAGGGGGCGGAGGGTCACTTGTTATGGAGAAGAAACAGTGACATTTTTTAAAATAGCATCCTTAAAGCATGTCAAAAAAAATTAGCTGGCTAGACTTGAATTTCCAGCTTGCTGTCTCTGTATCCTATATAACTTTCTGTCTTAAGAATTCCCAGGGTTTTGAAGCTCTGGGGAGAGCTCCCCATCCCAACCCCCTCACAATGTGGCTGCTTTCATGCCTTGAGGCTCATCTCAAACCCCAAACCTATCCCAACTTCCATTCTATTCCTAATAAGAATAGTTCTCCTGTCCATAGTGTGATACAGTTTACAAAGGGTTCTTCGCACAATACAGCAAGCAAAATTGTAGCAAGTATTGTTACTCGTATTTTTCTGATGAGGAAAAGTTAAGTGACTTGTTTAAGGTTACAAGTACGGTACTTAAGTGGCAGAGCTAAGATTTAAATAAAGATTTTCAGGGCAGCTAGGTGGCACAGTGAAAAGAGCACTGACCCTGGAGTCAGGAAGATCTCAGTTCAAATCCAGCCTCAGACACTTAACACTTATTAGCCCTATGACCTTGGGCAAGTCACTTAACCCCAACTGCCCAGCCTTTCCCCTTCCAAAAAGAAAAAAAAAAAAAAAGATTTTCCCTAAAGGAGAGGAGAAGGAACCCCTCCCCACTTCCCCCAAACCTCTAAGTGTTTTGTGATTTTCCTTGTTAAAGGAAAAAACTCCCCCCCCCCACCCTTACCATTGGATGCTCATTATCCAAACTTGGCTATGCTGCCCCAAGCTAGTGATGTTCCAGTTCCAACTCCCGCTCCTTGGCAACCCCTTCCCACCATCACTTCCCTCTACAGAAAACCACTCAGGTTCCCAGATTCCTCTTTCTCCCTGAGGAAGTGTGGATCAACAGGCCAAGGCTAGAGTCCAAACCCCACCTGGCTACTTTAATCAATCGATAAACATTTATTAAGCATTTACAATGTGTCAGGCACTGTGCTGAGCCCTCTGGATAGAAATGCAAAAATATGGTTCTATCTACCCTCAAAAAGCTTACATTCCAATAGAAAGATTGTAGTTCAGTCTGTCGTCTTCAGTCCTGTCACTCTTCATGACCCCATTTGGAGTTTTCTTGGCAGAGATACTAGAGTGGATTGCCCTTTTCTTCTCTAGCTCATTTTACAGATGAGGAAACTGAGGAAAACTTGCCCCGGGTCACATAAGTAGTGAGTGCCTGAGGCCAGATTTGAACTCAGGAAGATGAGTCTTCTGACTCTAGGCCCAGAACTCTATCCACTGTACTACCTAGCTGCCTATATCAAACAGAATATATATTAATATATAACATATATGTGTATATATGCACCCATACACAGTGATCGGGTAGGGGTCATAGATAGCTTCAGAAATCAGAAAAGGCCTCTAGAAGGAGGTGTCACTTAAGCACAATCTTGAAACAAACCAGGACAGAGGTAAGGAGGGTGAGCATTCCAGGCACAGAGGGTATGTGCAAAAGCATGCAGATATTTTAGACCATGGGACATAAAGAATAGCATAAGCTAGCTTTGGTGGAGATAGCCTGTACCAGGTGGAGTAATATATATTCAGTCTAGAAATTTGTGGAGGGCTTTAAATGTCAAACAGGAGAGTCTGGACATCTCTTATCCTAAAAGCAATCAGGAGCTATGGAAGATTCTTGGGAAAATAAGCAACATGTCTAGACCTTTGTGACTCTGGACACATACGTAATTTCTCTTTCATAGTCTGCCTATCTGGAAAATGGGAGTTCCCCTTAATGACCTTTGAAGTCCTTTTCCAACTCCAAATCTATGATTCTATGATCTTAAATTGAACCATGGACCAGCAAAGTACAGCTGAATGTTGGCTTGCTCCTTGTGTTATTACCAAGATAGCAAACTTTGGGCTTTGGAACTTTCATCTCCTACAAAGAATAATAGGTACTAGATTGAAAACCGGAAGAAATCCAATCATCTTCACTTTACCCATAAGGAAACAAGCCTAGAGAGCTGAAGAGGTTTGCTTCTTCTACACACAGTGGAAAGAGCCCCAGATTTAAGAGTATGTGAGTGGCCAGCGTCAGCCCTGGAATCAGGACTTGAGTTCAAATACGACCTCAGATACTTAACACTTACTAGTCATGTGACCTTGGGCAAGTCACTTAACCCCAAGTGCCCTGCCTTCCCCCCTTCAAAAAGAGAAAAGTGTGAGTTGCCAATGCCCAAAGGGGAAGTCAGGTGTTCCACTGTCCCATGTGTATAATAGGAAGCATGCTTGTGAGATCCACCTCAAAGTGCTATCAGTAAAGTTCTATACAAATCACAAAGCACTAGAGAAATGAGAGCTCCTTCTCTTTATTTCCTTTTTTTTTTTTTGGAGGGAAATTGGGGTTAAGTGACTTGCCCAAGGCCAACATGGCTAATTGTGTGTGTGTGTGTGTGTGTGTGTGTGTGTGAAGTGTCTGAGGCTGGACTTGAACTTAGGTCCTCCTGACTCCAGGGTCAGTGCTCTATTCACTGTGCCACTTAGCCACCCCTAGTAGTAGGTAGGGCAGCTAGGTGGTGCCATAGTGCATAGAGTTCTGGCTGTAGAGTCAGAAGACAGTCACTAGTTGTGTGACCCGGGGCAAGTCACTTAACCCTGTTTTCCTCAGTTTCCTCATCTGTAAAATGACTTGGAGAATGGCAAACCACTCCAGTATCTCTGCCAAGAAAACCCCAAATGGGGTCCCAAAGAGATAGACATAACTAAAATAACTGAACAATAACAATTCTACACAGTAGTGTTATTTATTATATCCAGACATCAACTATAGCTTGGTTCAGTGGAAAGAGCAGAGTCTGGAGTCAAAGGACATGAGTTCATATCTCACCTCTGATATTTACTCTCTGTGAGCAAGTGATTTCACTTCTCTGGGTCCCAGTTTCTTCATCCATAAAATAAAGGAGGTTGGGTTAATTGGCTTCTCAAGTGCTTTCCAGTTTTCCATTTCTGATCCTGTGATCCTGTGTGCCGTCTGCCTCCTCTTCACTCCCATGTCCCTACCATGCTTGTCCAGACCACCGTTACCCACGCTTGTATTATTTTATCAACTCTAGCTAGTCTTTTCTCAGCCTCTCTCCTCATTCCAACCCACTCTGCTTTGGCTGCTAGAATTCTGGGTCAAGTTCATTTGCCCACCCCTAAACTCGCTTCTCAGTACTCCTTGGCACAGATACATCATTCCAGCGGTCCAATCCTCTCCTCTTCCCCCCCCCCCTCCCTCGTTAGCGACTTTCATGCTCCCTACATCATGGTTTGGCTTCCACCCAAGGACCCTACCTAGAAATAGAAAGCTCTAGCTTATGGTGAAGACCAATTCCTAATACCTCCTCTGGGAAATCTTCCCAGATTAACTCCACCCCAAACAGATCAGACCCTAATTCTCTCATGGCTAACATCAAATGTAGGTTGCTTTGTAAGAGTTCTTGAAACTTCCTGTTAGTAGCTTGGTATAAGTGTAAAGAGTAATGGATTGAGAGTCAGGAGATGGTTCAAATCCTAGCTCTGCCATTGACTAAATTAGTCACGTTGGCAAAACCTCCTACCCTCTTTCTGGGCCTCTTTTTTTTTTTTTTCAGATGAACAAATGGAAATAATAATATTTGCAATGCTTACCTCCCAGAGATACTGCAAGAATCAATTAAATAATGCAAAGAAAGTGCTTTATAAACCATGAAATGCTCTATACATGCCAGTTATTATTATTTTTACCCTTCCTATTATCATTTTTATGGATAGTGCTACACATCCATGGTTCCACATGGAAAGAGAATCAATATTTATTAAGCCCTGTGCCAGCGCTTAAGGACTACAAGTTAGAAAAAATCAGAGCCGACACTTTGAAGTTTTGCAAAACACTTTCTATGTGTGTACTACTTCATTTGAGCTTTACAACTACCCTAAGAATCTAACTCCAAGTTCCCTATTCTTGCCACTACTCAAAAGCTGTTTCCTTTCAAGAAGCTAGAAATTAAAAGGAGATAGAATATAAGGTAAGGCAGTATGGCCTAGTACAGGTATGGACACAAGTTTTGATTCGGTCAAAGGGCTACACTTGAGGACACAGACAGCCCCAGTTGGCCTCGAGACCCCATTCCCCACCCCTGGCCTAGTGGGTAAAGAGCTGGCCTCAGTCAGGGAGACCTAGATTCAAACACCACTTTGAAGTCACCCTGGCTATAGGAAATTGAGCAAATCACTTACCCTCCCTATGTTTTAGGCAATACTCTAAACAATAAATTGGAGAGCAGGTACCAATTTACATCGGTAGGAGAATTTTCCTCATGGGAAGTTAGTCCCCCTTACCAAAGAAATCCTAGGGCCTATCCAAGAAAGAGAGATAAAAAAAATGATAGGACCATAGTCATGTGTCTAAGTATTTTAGAAACTGTTGAACTGAACTGCTTGTCTTCTCGATGAGGGGGGAGGAGAGAAGGGAGATTATTTGGAACTCAAAATTTTAAAAAACAAATGTTAAAAACTGTTTTTACATATAATTGGGGAAAATAAAATATTAAATAGCTATATATGTTTAAAGAAACTGTTGAATTTTAGAGAGCCTAAATAGAAAAATGATGAAAGACTGAGGAGTGAGGTATTACTTCCAATACAGAGATCAGGGAAGTTTTCACAGAGAGAACTGCAGAGGAAGCATAGCAGACAAGTCGCCCAGGGAGAGAAAGAGCTCATCCCAACTACAGAGCATGGCCATTACAAAGAGACTGATACACAAGAGGGTGAGATGAGATGAGGGAGTGACCAGGACTCTGGTTTGGCTAGAATGTCGGCGTAAAGGAGGTGGTGTGAGATAAGACTGGAAAGGTAGGTAGGTCAGCCAGAGCCAGAGTGGAAGGGACCTTGAGGGCTAGTTTATACACACAGACACACAGACACACACACATGTATTATGTGTGTGTGTGTATATATTTATCCTGTAAGAAATGGGAAGGTAGGAAAAGAAGGAAGGAAGAGAGGAAGGAAGGAAAGGAGGGAGGTGAGAAAGGAAGTAAAGGAGGGAGAAAGGAAAGGAGGAAAAGAGGGAGGAAAGAAGGAAAGGAGAGAGGAAAGAAAGGTGAGAGGAAAGGAAGAAGGGAGAAAGGAAGGAAAGGAGAGAAGAAGAGAGGGAAGAAGGGAGGGAAGAAGGAAGGTAGGAAAGGAGGAAGGGAGAAAGGAAAGGAAGAAGGAAAGAAGGGAGGAAGGAAGAGAGGAAGGAGGGAAGGAAAGAAGGATTCATATAGTGCTTTGAGGTTTGCAAAACGCTCTGTATATGTTAACATGAAATTAAGAAAGTGAGATCATCAGATCTGTTCATTAGGAAACTTGCCAAGGAGAGGCTGAAAATGGAGTTCAGTTCAAGGCTACAACAGCTGGAGGGGGGGGAATGGAATGAGGGGCTGGACTAGGTAGAGGCCACAGAGGGGAAGGTGCCTACCTAGTCTAGAGTTCTGTACACACCGAATATTCTCTAAGTTCCGCCTTAGTGATCCTCTGTGCCTCCTCCTGCCAGGGCTGAACTTGTCACAAAAACTGTGCCCATCACCTGTCTCCTGCATTCCATGCCTCGCTCCCCTGTGGCAGTGACTTGGGAGATGCTATCACACAAGTTGGGAAAAGGCAGCTGAAGCTGGTATGGAGCTACAGGGTCACCACAGCCCTGTTTCTGCAAGCCCAGCCTCGCCAGGAATGGTCATGAGATCCTGGGAAGGCCTCTGGCTGCCCCCCACCAGCTTTGGGTTCCATCGTCTTGGCTGCATTGATCCTTTAAGCTCTAATGTCTTCCTCCAGGGAGAGAGAAAGGCAGAAGGGGAAACAGCCTAGCTGAGTAGGAACTAGACTCATTTAAGGTATTAAAGGAGGAAGAAACAAGGATACAAGCTTTTATTAAGTACCTACTACGTGCCAGGCACAGTGCTAAGGGCCTTCATACATCTTACTTATCTCATCTAGTTCTTTTTGCCTAATCTTCTGGGGCTCCTGGCCCAGTTCCCAGCTTCACCCATAACTAACCGTGTGACCTTGAGCTGAAAAATCACATCATTCTTGTAAGGTCTCAGTTCCCTTATCTGTACAATCAAAGGATAAGAATAAAACATCTCTAAGATCTCTTCTGGCATTAACATTCAGTGTTTTATGTTTTAACACCATTTGTTAGTGCTAACATCCAATGGTCTACATTTCCAAGTCTCTTTCAATTCTGACCTTCTTTGTATAGACAACTACCCACTAGATTTAAAGTCAAATAATCCAGGGCAGCCAGGTGGTACAGCGAATAGAGCACCCGCCCTGGAGTCAGGAGGACAAGTTCAAATCCGATTTCAAACACTTAACACAAAGAACTAGCCCTGTGACCTTGGGCAAGTCACTTAACCCCAATTGCCCTACCATCCCCCCTCCAAAAAAGCCAGAAAAAAAAATAGAGTCAAGCAATCTGAGTTTGAATCCTGATTCTGCCGCGTATTACCATATGACCTTGGGGAAGTAATTTAACCTCTTTTTTGTCATCTGTAAAAAAAGGAGACCTTCAAGGTCCTTTCCAGCTCTAAAACCATGAGCCTATGATTCTGTCTTCTTAACTTTTTCAGCCCCAACATAATGTTATAACCGCCTCCCTTCAAGTTATAATAGTCTATGTTCTTCCAATTGCCCCACTGTGGACAAAAAATTCTTGATATTTACACAATACTAACTTTCAAAAATGTCCCCAGCCTACCCTATTACCTAATCTAGTATTCAAGCAAAACCACATTTGACAGTTTCAGAGAAACCTGGGAAGACTTGTAAAAACTGATGTAAGGTGAAGTGAGCAGAACCAGAGGAACAATTTGTTCAATTACAACAATATCATAAAAGCTAATCAACTCTGAAAGACTTAGAAACACTAATCATAACAATCACCATCCATGATTCCAAAGACTTATGACAAAAATGGCTACCCATCTTCTGACAGAGACATGATAGAGTCAGAGTGCAAATCAAGATCTTATTTTGGTAAACATGGCCAATGTGGGAATTTGGCTTGACTATACATGTTGGTAATGGGGGTTTTATTTTTCTTGCTTTCTCAATGAGGGGAGGGAGGAAGGACAGAAGGTAAAAACTTCATTTTAAAAATTTAATTAAAAAAAAAAGCCTATGGGGGCGGCTAGGTGGCGCAGTGAATAGAGCACCAGCCCTGGAGTCAGGAGTACCTGAGTTCAAATTCGGCCTCAGACACTTAACACAAAAAACTAGCCATGTGACCTTGGGCAAGTCACTTAACCCCAACTGCCCTCCAAAAAGCAAAAAAAAAAAAAAGCCTATGATTTAAGTAGTACCATTTTTATTACTTTATCAGTTTTGGTTTTGGTCTGGACCTGGGTGGAACTCCAGCATGTGGAACCCCTGGTGTGCAGTTTCTCCACCCATAGAGACAAGTCAGCTCTTGGTCATTTATAATCTTTGAGAGTAGCCCGAGACACTGAAAGGCCAAGTGACTTGCCCAGGGTCACAAAGTCAGTCAGTACAGGTCAGAGGAAGGACTTGATCTCAGGTCTTCCTGATTCCAAGGTTTACTGCTCTATTACTTCCCATGGGCAGGAGGTACAGTAGAAAGAGTACTGATTTTATAGTCAGAAGATGACATCGGTTCAAATCCCATCTCTGAGACTTACTACCTGCATGACCTTGAGCAGCTCATCTTTCTGGACCTCAGTTCCCTCATCTGTAAAACGAAGGCATTGGCTAACGTGGAAATATGTTTAATATGATTGTACACATATAGCATGTCTCAGTTTGCATGCCATCTTGTGGAAGGGGAATGGAAGAAAGAGGGACAAAATTTAGAACTCAAAATCTTATAATAGTGAATGTTGAAAACTAAAAATAAATAAATGAAATGAAGGGGTTATACTCAAAGGTCTCTGAGGTCCTCTCCAACTTCCTAAATCTTTTCTAGTAAACAAAATACCTGTGGATTTGGGGGGTCCAGAGGACCTGGATCTGAATCTTGACTCTGCCAATGAGTTTGGGATTCTTCTGCACAGCCTCTCATACCCATTTTATAGATGGAACTACAGCATGCTCCTTTTCAGCTGAAGGACTTGTCTCAGATCACACTGCTAGTAAGTGGTAGGGCTGGAACTAATCACCAGGTCTTCTGACTCTAAGCCCTTTTGCTCTTTCCACTTCACCACAACAGCCCCCTCCTCCTAGACAGGAGCCCAAGCAGAGCTGCTCAGCAGGGGTGGCTGGGCATGGAGCCCAGCTCCCCTCCCATTCACCCTCTCCAGTGCCCGAGGCACCCAGCCACAGAGCAGCAAAGGGGGGGGAGGGAAGAGAGAGAGGGAGAAGGAGAAGCAGCAGTACCAGGCGTGAACTCTGGACTCTCTGCCTTGCCTCTGGCCCTGAAGCTAGCCCCTTTCTGTGGGCCCCCCTCCCATCATTTTTTCAGACCTCTTCTCATTCCCTTTCCTCTCCTGACACTGTCCTCCTCCCCCTTGCCTCCTGCTCCCTGCAGATTCAAGGCAGGAACACTGTCTGGTTATAAAAAGCAGTATCCAAATTGGTCAGCTCTGTATTTGTTAATATACTGCCCCTCATACCTCTTCCTGAGGACACACACACACACACACACACACGCAAGCAGCAAAGTAGGGGACCTAGGGTGGTCTTTCAGAAGAACTATCAGTCTATCAGCAATACTCTTTCCCATTCAAAGAGACATCAGTTGTGACTCATTCCCATTCAGGGTGTGTCTGAGTTTTGTGTGGCCCAGAGCCTGTGGATTTCGTAGGCTCCCGGCCCAGACTAGGACATCCTCACAGGCAGGGAAGGTACTATCACCACCCTTTTAATCAATCACGAAGCCTCACAACCTCGGCCTTAGCCTCAACTCTTTACCTTCCCTATCCCACTCTCCCCCAACATCTAATCAGTTACCAAGCCTTCTATAGCACCCATAGGAGAGAAAAGGGGAAAGAGCCCGGACATCTGGCTGCGTACCACCCAGGAGTATTAGACCCCCAAATTATTATCTACAGGCAGCTGGCAGCACAATGGAGAAAGCGCTAGCCTTGGAGTCAGGGTTCAAATCTGACCTCAGACATTTACTAGCTGAGTGATCCTGGGCAAATCACTGTCTACCTCAATTTCACCGTGAGGAAAATAAAAAGGAGAAGAATAGCCCGTACTCCCCAGGGTTATTGTGTGAGGATATCGTGAAATAATATTCCTAAAGCACCCGGCAAACCTTAAAGCACTATCATTATCATCTCAGTTAAGTTACTGAGCATGTTGTACCAGAGTCCAGAGACCTCAGCTGCTGCACCTGAATACCTGGTCGTCAAAGCTCACATTTCTAAAGGAATTTATTGCTACAAAGCACAGTCATTTCACCTGGATCGCTGCTGACAGCTTTAAACATAAAAAATAAAATCTCATTTGAATCTCACAACTCTGAGAGGCTGACAGCACAAAATAGGTTTACTCCCCTTTTACAGAAGGGAAAACCTAAAAAAGCAAAGTGACTTTCCTCCAAATCTCCCTTCCCCCACCCCACTAATTATGGACAGATCTAGGATTCAGAGTCAGCAAGGTCTACCAAACCCAAGGCCAGTTATCCCTGATTATCTTGAGTAGCCTGCACACCCAGCAGAGAGACAGTGGATCCCCCCACCAGGGAAAGTGGAGGGGTATTATCCCGTAGGACTGCTCCTTCCAACAAGGACAGCAAAGGGATATTCTCTGGCCTCTGGGGGCTGGGAAAAATCAGTGCTCCTACTCTGGATAGAAGGGGGAAGGGAGTCTGCCTGACCCAGGCAGGCATCTGTAGCCCTCAGACAAAGGGAGATGCTGGCTGGAGTCCTGAGGGGGAACTGGCTGGCTGCTGCTTCCCTAACCACTTGGCCACATGGAAAACCAACCAGGTGTCTGGTTATGGGGAAGTGGGGGGCAGGGGAAGGAGGAGAGGAGGAGAAAGATTTCTCAGGATATACTCCTTCCGGCCAGCAGTCCCTAGGGACCAGCTATCTCCATGTCAAGCCCAGCCTGAGAAGCCTTAAGGGAGGGGCTGGCCTGGCAGGAGGGGTCACAGGGAATGGGGGGGCCTAGGCTGAGCAGACATTTCCTGAGGGGGCCCCACTTATGCACTCAGCTCTCCTCTCATCCCTCTTTCCCTTCTGCTCCTCCCCCTTCCCTGCTTCCCACCCCCCAGGGTGTCTGGGGCAGAAATGTCAAGGGTTGAGGGGCTGGTAGGGGGAGGGGTATATCAGGGTCCTTTGTCAGTCCTGGCACATGGGAAAGGAGGATGGAAGGAGGGGAGTGGGGTGGGGTCTGTATGTCTGTCTCCGCCCCTCTACCCAGCTGTCCAGCCATCTGTCCACACACACACACACACACACACACACACACACACACACACAGTCTCCCTCCTCTCGCTCCTCTTTCTGTAGTGGTCACTGCTCTTCCTCAAAATTAACAAAAGGAAGTGGCACTGTTTGACAATCTGTGCTCCCCAGGCATTCTCAGCCCTCTTCTGCCACTGACTACAGAGCATTGCATGCACCCCAACAAAGCCTCCTCCACCACTGGCTCCAGCAAGATGCTGGAAGTACAGGATCATAAAATCAACTGGAATCAACCTTCTCATTTTACAGATGAGGAAAATGAATCTTAGAGGGAGACAGTGACTTGTCTGTGGTCATGCAAGGCAGTAAGTGGTAAGAGGGAATAATGAACCACAGGCCCCTACATCTTTTCTGAGGGGCCCTGAGAAGAGACTCAAGAATCATCCCCCATCCTATCCAGAGCTCAGTGGCTTGTCACTAGCCTGGGCTCTGCACAGACTATTCCAAGGTCTCCTACCCTCAGATCTAAACTGGATCCTGGCATTCCCAGCCCAGCTTAGCCTCAGACACTCCAATCCCAGCTACTCCTCAGTTTCTCAGTTCTGCAGCACAAGGGATGAATGGAGCTCCCCAGGATACCCTCCCTGCGGGCAGAAGAAAGCAGGTTCTGAGCAGTCAACTGGCTTTGGAAACCTGAATGGTCCCGGTCTGCACCATGCTTGCACTCTCTCTACCCTCAGGGTTCTCTTACCCCCTCTCCCAGGATCCAACATGGCCCATAGTCGGAGTTCCTCCCAGCCTTTTCCCCTCAGTAAGGACTCTGGGACAACTTGAGAGAAGAACCCCAGGCCAAGAATCAACGGTCAGTCAGCAAGAAGTGCTAAAGGAATGGGGAAGAGAAGGGCCTGTCAGAGATACCTTCCACCATGACTGGACCTTTGGAACCCACCAGGGGACTCAGCAGCCAGGCTGCTAGGCAAGGGGACCTACAGCAGAGATCCAACTAGCTCCTCCTCCCCTGGGCTTTGAGAGACAGGAATACAGCAAGAAGCTATTAGGGCCAGGCGAAGCAGAGTGAGAGATGCAGAATCTCTCTTCTTTGGGAAGGGGAATCCCTGAATCTGAATGCTTATCACAGGTCCCCTGAAGGATGGAGGAGTTGTCTAGAAAGCCCATTAATCCTTAAGACCCCTGAAATTACTAGTTCCCTTGTTTGGGGAGAAGAGTTAGTAGCCAGACCTAGCCTTCGATGGGAATGGGCAAAAAGTGCTAGGAGAAGGAGCCAGGCCTGGGTCCCAGATGCCAAAGACTTGGGGCATTAACCATTTCCCAGGGCTAAGGGCCCCCAGCCCATTATCATACAGGCAGACCTCAAGAAGGCCTCTTTCTCTTCTCTTTTTTTTTTGGAGGGCAATTGGGGTTAAGTGACTTGCCCAAGGTCACACAGCTAATAAGTGTGTCAAGTGTCTGAGGCCAGATTTGAACTCAAGTCCTCCTGACTCCAGGGCCAGTGCTCTATTCACTGCACCACCTAGGTGCCCCACAAAAGGCCTCTTTCTTACCAGCACCCCCAGACCTCTCTATTATTGATGAAGAAGTTAAATTATATAACTAAGGATAGGCAATCTGTACTTGAGTCTTGGATCTTTCATCTCATTCCAATAGGATGTGGGTACCTGGACAAACCACTCCTCCCTCTCTAGGTCTCTAAGATAAAGTAGTTAGACTGTTCAGGGTTCTGTCGAGTACAAACCTGGGAAGCACCTTGCATAGGGCGTTATATCTGGAGTCAGAGAACTGGGATCTGAGTTCCAGTTCTGCTGCTATTTGCCTGTGTGATTTTGAACGACTATACTCAACTATACTTTTGGGGCGCTAGGTAGCTCAGTGAATAGACTACCAGCCCTGCAATTAGGAGGCCCTGAGTTCAAATCCAGCACCTTGGGCAAGTCACTTAACCCCAAGTCACTCAACTATACTTTCCTTTAGTTTTAAAAAAACAAAACCCAAACTGTAAAGTCAGCATGACAACTGCTATCCTGTTTCCCTCAGGGGCCTGTTGTGGGGATCAAAGACTCTAGTGCATCTATAGAGAGAGATAAAGCATTTTGCTTTACTGTTTTAAGAATTGATTATTCAACATTCTCATTTTTTGGCCTCTCCATCACTAGCCTCTTTCCTGTCACTGGGTGTCTTGGGAAGACCTGACTAGTAAAAGGGCCTGGTTACTCTGAAACTCAACCATCTCCCTCTTACCTTCTTCTTTTCCTCCCTAGTTCTCAGAAAAACTCAATCAGGGTGGGAAAGGCAAAAGCCTCTAAGAAGGAAAGTGAGGAATAAAACCCAGTGACCCATTAAGGGATTTGGGTCTCTCCTAAGACAATGGCACAATCCAGACACCATCCCCTTCACTGCCTGATGAGAAAGGCTGTGAAAAGAATCCTGGGCTAGGAGTCAGTAGATGTGGTTCCTTTTCTATCACTGTTTGGTCTTGCACACCTCTGTGTGCCTCAACTTCCCCATCTGTCAAACAGACAGGATAATCATCTTTGTTGTGCATCCTCAAAAGACTATGGTAACATGGACCTGTGGACCTCAGGTTAAAAACACCTTTCATGTCAAGTGTACCCAGAAAGTTTTGTTAAATTGTCTTTTCTGCCTTTCCCCCTCAGACTCAAAAGCAGGGAATATATGATTTAAAACAAAGAACATGCATTTATTAAGCACTTATTGTGCAATGAGGATACAAAGAACATGCATTTATTAAGCACTTATTATGCAATGAGGATACAAAGAAAAAGCAAAAACTATCCTCGACATCCCTGAAGCTGACATCTAATTAGGAAGACAACATGTATAAATATATAATACATCCCATTGGGGAAAGAGTAGGTAAGTGACCTCTGAGGCACCTTAAAGCTTTAAGATTTTATTGAAATCAATAAATATTTATTAAGGACCTACTTGAAACTGTGTTAGGTGCTGGGGGACATGCATATTTTAGGTAAGACAGGCTCCCTACCCTCATAAAGCTTAAAAACTAGTCCACAGGTTAACTATTATATGAAAGAATATATTCTAAGTGGATAATCTAAGTGATTTGAGATCCAAGAAGCAAAGGTCAGCACCAACTGGAGTGAATAAAAAGAAGCTTCTTAGAGGAAATGGGGTCTGTACTCAGTTTTAAACCCATTTCTACGGACAGGGACAGTCTGGGAAATGCAAGGAATATACAAGTTGTCCAGGTGAGCTGGAGTATGCGAAAGGGAGTAATGTGAGATAAGCTAGAAAAGTAGAATGCCTACAGATTGTAGAAGGCCTTGAATGGCAGCTAAGGAAACGACAACTTTCCTCTGTATGTAATGGGGAAACCAGGGCAGGGTTTGAATGGAGATGTGTGATCAGATCTGTACATGAGAAACACCTTTATGCCTTTCCCTACACCACTCTTAAGATTGATCTTCCTTACTCATAGAGCTGACTGTGCCATTCCTCTTCTCAAAAATCTTCAAAAGCTCCCCAACTGATTATAGTAAAATTCAAACTTCTTTTTTGTGTGTGCTTTTTGGAGGGAGGAAGGTAGCACAATTGGGGTTAAGCGACTTGCCCGAGGTTCTGGATTTGAACTCAGGTCCTCCTGATTCCAGGGCTGGTACTCTATTCACTGCACCACCTAACCTCTCCAAGATTCAGACTCTTTATACCAACATTCAAGGTCCCCCTTGTGAGACCACCCCTCCCTAATGTGACAGCCTTAATGCACTCTGTGGCATTCTGTGCCACTCCATGCACTCCATGCTCCCCATGAACGAGATGACATTCTCATCCACAGGTACAGCCCACGCTGTCTGGTCTCCCTTACTAACTAGGTGTTTACTAGCTCCCAGTGTCCTCCTCCTTCATCCACCCATTCCTTAAAACCCAGCTACAATGTCACCTCCTTCACAAAGCCTTCAGATTCCCCTCTAAGGACCTTCCCCACGGCTCTCATGGAACATTTTGCTTTGTACTTTGGTGAACTTATCGTGTATGATGTGCATCATAATTATTTGTTTGTACCCTATGCCCTTATTTATATGAGGTCCAGGAATAAAGCTAACCTTTAGGTTTGCAACGTGTTTATACACAGTATCTCATCTTATCTTCATGACCACTCTGAGAGGGAGGTGCTATTATTACCCTCAATTTACAGATAAGGAAACTGAGGCAGGGAGTCCCTTGTCCAGGGTCATTCAGCTACTAAGTGCATGAATTTAAATTTGAACTTGGTCTTTCTGACCTTAAGTCCAGCCCTCTATCCACTGCCCCACCTAACTTCCAGGGACCCTGTCAGATTTACATGGTGTATCTCTTCCAGAGCTCATTGTTTGTTAAATCGAATTGTTTACTGTAGTACCAAGCCCTACTAAGAGCTAAGGATCCAAAGTGAAATATTCCGCATGCTAAAAGAGCCTACATTCTATCAGGGGATACATGGACACATGTAAAAATATGCCAAAAATGTACAAAATTATTCAAGTCACTGGTGGCGGGAAAGGGGAGATACAAGCAAAATAAGCGATCAGAAAAGGGCTCTTGGAGGTCAATGGTCAATATTCAAGAAACATTTATTAAGCACCTACTATGTGCAAAGCACCAGAAGCTATGCTTAAACTGCTTTTTGAAGGACACTAGGGGTTCTAGTGGGACAGGAGTGGGTGGGAGTATATTCCAGGCATTGCAGAGAGTGTAAGAAGCCCAGAAACAGGAGATGGAATGCCATGAAAGGAATAGCAAATTATCTGTGTGTGTGTTAACCACCTCCACCCCTAACTGGACTACAAATGCCATAGGAGCATAGGGACCCAGCCTCATCTACCCTGGCACAAGTGCTTTGACCACAGTAGGTGCTAAATAGACATGCTCGAATTGAACTGAATTCATCTGGCAGCTGGATAGGGGAGAGATGAGAAAGGAATAAGAAAGTGGAGGCTGGAGACCTATTAAGAGGTTATTGCAATAGTCCAGTCGGGCACTAATGAAGGCCTATCCATGGGTGGTGGCAATTGGAATAGAGGGGAAGGGACAAATGAAAGATATTGCAGAGGAAGAGAATAATTGTAGAATTAACAAGACTCTTGGTTTCTAACCAAATGCCTATGGGAGAGAGAGAACAAGGCAAAGACAGAACTCTATTTACCAGGTAGGAGGCATAGGATTGACTTATGGAGGAAGAACCAAGGCAGAACTAGTGGGACATAATAAAGGACAAAGTGACCCAGAAGACTGCCTCCTAACTGGGACTCAAATATTCTTTCCCCAGAGGTCAAACCCTCTGCCCAGTGATAACTCCCAGTCACTCTTGCCTCCTACTTCCACCCGAAAACTGGGACAAAGGTAAAGTAGTTCATAGTTCTACAATGCTTTATATTATTATGAAGAACTTACCCCCTCCCCCCCCCCAGCCACACTGAGGTAAGGAATGTAAGTATTCTCTCCAATTATATATAGTCTTATCTCAAACTGGGACTTGAACCCAGGTCGGTCTCCTCCCTCTGCCCAGAGCACCACTGAACCACACTACCTCGGTGCTGGACTGAAGGAAGGGAAATTCCTTCCAGTGTGTGTACACACAGAGAGTAATGCAGGGGAAGGGCAGAGTTCTCACCCTCCTCTCTCCTTCTTCCTCCCTCCCCCTGCCTCCCACTCCCCTGCTGCCTGGATCTCTGCACCATGAGGGGAGGAGGCCCCAGACACCTGCTTAGCCTGCTGGGAAAGATGCCAAATCAGAGGCCAGGGACCTTGGGGGAGAGCTCCTCTGATGGTAGGGCACACCCTTAGGGAATCTCATCCCTGGGAGCAGCCCCTTACAAACTCTGAAACTGAGTCAGCTGCCAACATCAGGGCTAGGGGCCCTGCCACAGCTCAGAGACCCTTCCTAGGATTGTATGCCTTGGGATTGCCTGTCCCAAGTTCTATCCCCATTTCCTTGGGGAAATTCAGAGCTCTGGAAAAACAGGTCAGGAAAACAGTCTTCCCTGATAGTGCTCAAATTCTCTAAGTTTGGGGGTGGGTTGGGGAATAAAGACACTCCCCCTTGCATCCCAAAGACAGGGATGTGCAAAGAGAGGAAAAGAGAATCAAATGTATTTATTTACAACTCTACCTTTTTAAATAAACTGAGGAGTGGGTTACTGGGAGGAAGAAGAGGTTGAAATTTAAACAAGGATTCTGGATTTTCGGTGAATTTCAGCCCCAACCCACATATAATTGAGAACTGGGCATATACTCTGACAATACCCTCCCTTTTCTTTCATAATCACATCTTCTCCATAAGCCCTCTCCCCTAAATAGCTTAGCCCCTAAAGCCACTGCTCCTGAAGCTGTGGGGGACTGATGCCTGGAAGTGGGGTGACTCACTGTCTGGCTTCTCTGGCAGCGTCCTCTCCTCTCCTCTTCCCTTCCCTTCCCCCTCAATCAGAGTAGGAGGGGCTGGCAGGTGTCCCTCTCTCTGAGGAGAAGAAGCCAGGGAGGGAGCTGGGAGAGGCCCCACCAGGGGGATTTGGCCAGGTTCACTCAGGGGCTAAGGAGCCCCAGCTGGAGGGATTTAAAGCTGAAGGTCAAAGGTTAGAGACAGCAAGGAAGAGAGAGGAGGGATGGAGGGGGTTGGTGTCAGAGGGTCACCACTAACAGCAGCTTTGGGAGACAAGAGTCGAGGAGAATAGCCTACTTTCACTGATCTGGACCTGAGGGCCACCAAGATTCCTGAATATCTCATGGTAGAGTCAAAGCCCGGCTCCATAAGGCCCTTGGAGCCTTAAAAGCCTCTTCCCCCTCCTGCCCAGATGGCAGGCCCCTAGATAGGGGGACTGAGGCTGCACCTCATTACTCTTGGTATATAGGCTAGGCTTTAAGGGTAGAAAAGCTGTCTGGGATAGAACCCACAGGGGTGAAGCTGGGCTCTGATTCAGTCCTGGTGAAGAATGAGGAGCTCAAGGACCCAGAAGAGCCCCCACAGACTGAATGTAGAGCAGGACTCCCTGCTCCCCCCAAACCAGGTGCAGCCCCTCCCCTAACCCCATCCTCCAGCAAGGGGTTGCTGAGGGCAGCAGGCAGGTCAGGTCACTCAGCAGAGGGGCTGGGGCCCAGACTAGGGAGGAGAGGCAGGGGGAAGGGAAAGTGCATGGAGGTCACTAGAGGGAGGGTGTTGCTTGGTTTCTGGGGCCTGTGGTTCCTGCCGTAATCTGGGTTTGAACAGCTGTGGTCAGTCCTGGATGGGAAGCTCAAAAGAATCCTCAAAAGGGACTGGGGAAGAGGGGAATAAAAGGCTGGGTAGACCCTGGCTAAGTCCATTCACCTCTCTTGGTCAAAGTTTTCCCTATCAGGAAAATGATGGAGTTGGCCTAGAGGATTTCTAAGATCTAGTCCAGCTCTGATTCAGTGACTGCCAACATCACCCTACAATTTAGTTACTCCTCCGAATGTCAGTAAAAGAAAAAGAAAAAAAGGAATATGGATTGTTCAAAAAATCAAATTAGGAGTCATGGTTTTTGTTCAGGTTCTGCCACTACTGGGTTTTATGTGACCTTGGGCAAGTCACTTACCCCTTTGGTCTTCTGTAAAATGGAGGAGGGTGGGGGAACCTGGAGGTTGGACTTGTTCTCTAAGGCTTCTTCCAGTTCTAAATCCTATGACATTCCTTCTTTTCCTCCCCACTTAGCCAGACATACACAGGGACTTCAGGCCAGCCATGTAGTTTGCAAAAGAGTTGAGGGGAAATGACCAGGACCCAGCCATTTGTCTGGCTGGATTAGATTTATTGTTAAACTCTTATTCAGTCTTGCCTGCCTCCTTGATCTTCAGGTTTGGAGCCCGAGCCAGGTTAAACTGGGACTGGATCAACTATGGGGTCTGAATGGCAGAGGGCCCAGGTGTCTTCCCAGCATCATCTCACGACTCCAAATGTCATCGGAGAGTGGCCTAGCACAGGCACAAGGGCATACACTCTCTTACACACAGACACAAAGAGCCACAGCATAGCCAGTCTCTCTTTAGAAAGAACTACCCTGCTAATTAATGTTCTGGAGTTCCAAATCAGCCATGGGGACTCCCTGGTTCCGGAAGGGCAACTAGCCAGGGACTCCAGGTGCCAGCCAAATTTCATCCTCATTCCCACCTCAGTCCCGCCTAGGGTAAGTAAAGAACAGAGAAGGCTCCCTTCACTCAGTATGCACCTGCCACACTTCATCCCTCTCCCCCAGACCTGACCAAGACAGCCTCTTTTTGGCTCCCATACCCACTGATTCCCAGGTAAAGGCAATCCAGGGATCAACCAATCTCTTTTCTCCTCTTCTTCCTGGTCCCCTCACTGGCTCCCAGGGTGTGCTGGTGAAGAAAAGTGTGCCCAGGCCCCAGCCCTAACAGACCTGAGGAGAGCTCCCATCCCTACCTGGCCTAGTAGGAGAGAGAGAGGAAATCTCGATGACTGAACAAGTGCCTTGGCACAGCTACCCCCTACCTCCCTTTCCCATTTTGGCTTTCTTCACTGAAGGGGTCTGCAGGATTCTGCTCCATCTCTAATCCCTTTCAGCAAGCGCTTCCCTATTTTCCCCCTCCCCTGGGCCCCTCTTAGCTGGCCACCCGGAGGGTCCTGATGGTCCCCCGGGGCCTGCTTGTCTGAGTCTAGGGAAGGAAAGGCAAGGTACACAGCATGGGCATCTGGCTGGTACTGAGAGGGGGGAAGGAGAGAAGAATGGAAGGGGAGGAAGACTGGGGGATTAAGATTTGTTTTTTTTCCAAGGAAAAGGAGAAACCCTTAAAAACCCTTCCTGGAAAAGGCAATTCATTCACTGCCCTGGGGAGGGGTTGGTTTAGGGTCCAGCCAACTTCTTGACCCGTCTCCAAGTTCCCTTCTGCGATCCCTGCCACCACCCCCTTCTTCCCCAAAACGTGTCCCCTCCCTCCGTCCCCCAAATACTGCGTGGGGCGAGGGCGGGGGGGGGGGAGGCGCTGAACTTCCCCGCTGAAGTTTGCGGCGGCTCCGGCAAGTGAAGGGGCCTCGGTGAGGGTTCACAATAGCCCGAGGTGAGGAGCGGCGAGAGGGGGAGGGGGAGGAGAGGCGACCCTCCAGGACTGCAGCCTCCCCTCCCCGGCCAGCTCCTTGGGCCCCCAGCCCGGCGGTCCGAAAGAGCCTCGAGCGCCCAGGCTCTGACTCCAGGGGTACACTGGGTCTCGATACAGAGGGAGGTTTGAGGGGAGGTGGCAGCACGAAAGAGGACCGATTCCCGCCCGCCCCCCACCTAGCCTCTCCCAGCCGGATAAAGTGCCTTACCTCTAGCTGAAGGGACCCCGGGCGGCGGCGGCGAGCCGGGTTTGGGTCCTCTGTCTCTGGGCTGCGGGCTCCTGCGGTCGGGGAGGGGAGCTGGGGAAGGGGGAGGGGGGAGAGGATGGCGGCTCGGGGGGCAAGGCGGCCGCGGGGCTCAGAAGGCGCTGCTGGCTCCCCTGGCACGGCCGCCCGGCGCCCCGCCGCTCCGCCACATCTGCAGCTCGGGCTGGGGAAAGGTGGCAGCCGCCCGGTCGTGAGGGGATGTCTTGGGGAGGGGAGGGAGGGAGGGAGGGACGGAGGGAAGAAGGGAAAGAGAGAGACGGAGAGAGGGGAGGAGGGACGGAGGGGAGGAGGAGGAGGAAAGAAGGGAGGGAGAGACAGAGGAGGAGGGAGGAGGGAGGAGGGAAAGAGACACACAGGGAGGGAGGCAGGCAGGCTGGGGGAGTCCTCTTTGCAAACCCGTCTTCCCCGGGCCACTGGCCCCGGCAGCTGAGGCTGGGGTGGCGGGGGAAGACGTCCGCGGCCGAGCTTGGAGGTTGGGAATGAGGGAAGCGGGGGCGACTGTGCGCTGGTGCTGGGGCTGGTGGTGCTGATGGTGCTGGGGTCTTTACTCCCCCTTCCCGGCTTGGAGGAGCGCGTCGTTAAGGGGAAAGGGTTTGTGTGAATTGGAGGCGCCTGCCTGTTTGAGGTAGGGGGGAGGTGGTAGAGAGGAAGGGGAGTGGGCTTTTCTCCCCCCCCCCCCACTCTTATTTATCACAGCCCTGCAGAGCTGTCTGAAATGGACCAGCTCTGATCAGTTTCAGCCCCATCCTCCTAGGCCCGGCAGAGCCCGCCCCGGGCAG
>CM053599.1:109957392-110036791 GCA_028646575.1 Pseudocheirus occidentalis | reverse complement strand
GGTAGGGGGAGCTCGGGGGAGCTCGGAGGAGCTAAGAGCCGGGGGTAAGCTGGAGAGGGTGGGAAAGAGAGGATGGGGTGGGTAGGAACTGAAGGGGTATAGGGTGATATGGGAAGGAAGGAGCTCCTAAGGGGCCTGGTGGGGGCCAGGGTGGGGAGGGAACATCTGAAAAGACTGGGAAGAAAAGCCCCTGAGCGGACCGGAGAGGGGAGGAAAAGACAGTGGGAGGGAGGGAGGAGGCAGGCAGGCAGCAGGCGGGGGAGACTAGAGGTTTGCAGCAGCCGTTTAGATAGAATTGAATGTGGCGGTGGCGGCGGCGTCTGAGCTGTCTAGGATGGAAGATGAGATGGGACCGGGTCGGGGGAACAGCATTATAGGGGTGGTTCCTCTAACGGGGTGATAGGGGGAGGGAAGGAGGGCTAGTTGGGATACTGCAGCTTCCGTCATACTGTTTTCCTTGGGGTTTAGCTGTGTCTGGAAGAAAAAAAAAAGGCAGAATCTGTTTACTCCTTCCAACGAGGAGCCGGGTCCAGCAGTCTTAAATTGAGGCTTCATCGGCGCCTCGGGTTCTGACCTTGGCCAGTTACCTCCCTGCTTCCTCCAGGCCTCAGTTTCCTTGTCTCAAGTCTGGTCTGGAAGGAATTCCTGTGAGCTTTAATTTTCCATAATCTTATCAGGACAGGAAACCTTCTGTGTGCCTCTGGGGTAGCGAAGAGCAAAAGGCCAGATGTTCCCAAAGTTGGAGCTTTGACAGTCTTGGCCTCAGGAGAAAACAGCCCCACGGAGTGCACAGAAGGAGGAGGTGCCCAGAGGAGGAGGGAATGGGGGGGGGAGGGGATGGTAATCAGAGGCCCAGAGAGACCTGGGCCACTTCCAGCTTTTAAAGATCCTAGCCATAACACTTATAGTAAAAGAAAATACATTAAGACAAAGTAAGGCACCAGAAAAAAACAGACATAATCTATATATGTGTATACATATCTCTGTGTGCATACAAATATCTATATGAGATATATAGCTTTTATGTGCCCCATATTTTAATATTATATACATATATGTATACATGTATGACAGCCTGGTGTGTTGGCTAAAAGGACTGACCCTGAAGGCAGAAAGACCTGGGTTTAAGTTCAGCCTTTGAGTCCTTTTTTTGCAGTATGACCATGGGCAACTCACCTGACTCTCAGTGCCCCAGGAAGCTCTCTAAGATTATAAATCAAGGGGCCTGTTGCTGCTCTGCAGAGGTGGAGGGGAGTTTCCACAGAACTCCTACACCCATGAAGTCACAGTATGCATGTGTCATGTGTATTTAGCAAATGCTTTTCTGGCTTTTTTTCTGTGCAAATGCAACTTGTGCAGTGTCACTATTAGGGTTACCATTCAAATATTCCTGGCCCATAGTTGAACCATGCTGATAGTTCTTTATGAAATTTGAGGGTTCCTTTGAACTGTAGTCCCAGGCCAAATGACCCCCTTCTTTTCTCCCTATTGACTTTGAGGCTGTGACCTGCTGTTCATCTTTAGGGTTTTCTCCTGTAGTCCTGGCCTTTGTATACTTCTCCGTTGTGTACCCTTCTGATCTGATGTCTGCCAGGAGCCTCCTATGACCTCTGGCCACAGTACAGTACGTGTGTACTAAGGACAATGCTTCCTCACCCTAGACTCAGAAAGAACCCAGCAGGTGAAGTGACTGACTTCAAGAGATATTAGCCAACTTTGCATTATCCAAGCCAACTTTGTATTATCCGAGCCAATAGAGGGAGCCTTGGACCTGAGTCCCTCCAATTTAAAACAATTTCCAAAAAATCATTTCTATTTATCATCGTTAGACATTATTATTTTAAGTAGTTCATTTATCTTCCTAGGCACCCCCATGTTCATTATCCATTTCGTTTATCTGTCATTTTAGCCCCCTCTTTTTAAAAATATATTTTATTTTATTTTTTGCTTTCTGGAGGGGGGAAAGTAGGGCAAATGGGGTTAAGTGACTTGCCTGAGGTCACAGGGCTAGTTTTTGTGTTAAGTGTCTGAGGCCGGACCTGACTCCAGGGCCGGTGATCTACTCACTGTACCACCTAACTGCCCTAGCTCCCCCTTTTTTAAACCCTTGCTCCCCAGTATACTTCTCAGTTATTCTGCTGCCCTTCCCCCACAATATTCCCCAGCCCTGGGCTCAGGAAAATACAGTGTATTTTAATAGTAGCATAACCAAGTCATACTGCTTTTTAGGAAGGTATATCCTATCTTAGGAGAATTACTTAACATAAGATTTATAGCACTTTGCTTAACTATAGCCATACTATGGCTTAGAAGCCAAACAAGTTTAAACCAGATGAGTACCTGGATGGGAAAACGCCTAAAAATAGAAAGTGATATAAACTTTAAAGGCAAAGTAGTGAATGGTCTATAGGAGTGTTCTGAACTCCAAGTCAGGGAAGATCTAGATTGGAATTCTTTCTCTTGACATTCAAGTTGCTATGTGACAAGTGCCAATTACTTCATTGGGACTCCAACCCATTCTCCAAGATTATACTTTATTGAGGGTTATAACAGTGGGAAGTTTCCCTCACCAACCTGATGTACTTTGGTCAAGGCAATGAAACGAGGAGGGTGGTTACAAGTATTGTCCCCATTTCCAGCTAAGCAGCTTGAGGCTGAAGGTGATGGATTGAGTCACCCAAGGTCACAAGATGACAAGGGAATGGATCCCAAATCCAGTGAATCTGTCAGGATCATAATGTATTGGAAAGACAAAGGTGAATGGATTTATCTGCATTTCTACACACATTCTCACACCACCACCACCTTTTATTATTGTGGGTAAGTGGGAGATGGTTATATTAAAATAATTAACTCTTTTTTTCCCAGCCAGTCCACATTTACACTGGGGGTAGGCCAGGCTCAAAATAGAGAAATGGCCAGAAACAGATCCAAGCATCATAGATTTAGAACTGAAAGAACTAGTCCATATCCTTCATTTCAAAGGGAATTTGAGGCCCAGAGGGGTAAAGAGATTTACCTAAGGTTACACAGGTAGTAAATGCCAGAGCCAGGATTTGAACCCAATTGAACCCTCACTGGAAATCAACAAGGTAAGCCAGTGGTCACATTTAGAACCCTGATGAGTGAGAATAAAAAAGTAGTCCTGAAGGGAATCACTTTTTCTTTTCCAACAAGAAGTGAGCATTTAATAACTGTCAGAGAATGAAAATCAAGGTGAATCCAACTCCAATAGGTGAAAATCTAGAGTTAACAAAGAGAATAATGGGGGGGGGGGAGATGCAGTTCACAAAAAGGTACTTCATGGACTTCCTTTTAATAGGTATCACCTACTCACCCCTATGCATTTAAAATAGGATTTGTCCACAATAGTTAAATTTGTAATTCTTTTCAGGGACATACCAGTTGTGGACATTAAGGTATATTTATAACCAAATAAGAAACTGAACAGAAATTTATTGTTAAACAGAACAGAAATTTATTAGGAAAAGTTCTGAGGTGGGAAGAACGTTGGAGTTAGGAGATAAATGGGTATTGACTCTTATCTCTGACACTATCTGTGTGATAATGGTTAATTCTCTTCATCCCTCTGGGCTCGTTTCCTCCTTTGTCCAGTGATCTCAGAATTGCCAGATGTAGTGGTCTTTTCTTATTTCTCATACTTCTTGACCTCTCTACAACATCCTCTACTGTTGGTCACCTGCTCCTTCTGGATAATCCTACCTCTCTGGGTTTTCAAGACACTGATAGTTTCCAGCTTCTTCTACCTGTTCCCGACTGTTGCTCTTCTGTCTCCTTTGCTGGTCATCCACTTCACACCCACCAGCCATGGGTACCCATCCCCTAAAGCTGTGTCCTGGTCTTCACTTTTCTTTCTATGCTCTGTCACTCAGTGATATCATCAGATCCTTGAATTTCAGTTATGATCTCTGTGCAAATGATGCCCAGAGCTATATATCTAGCTCCAGTTTCTCCACTGAGCCATAGTTACTAATCACCAACTTCCTTTGGGACCCCTGGAATAGGATGACAAAGGCATCTCAAACTCAATGTTTCTAAAACAGAACTCAGACTTTCTCCCTGTCTCCTCAAATCTAAAAGTCTCTATAACTACTAAGGGTGCTACTATCCTTCTTATCACCTGGTTTCATCCTCGGCTCCTTGTTTTCATTCCACATAACCAATCTGTGCCAAATCTTGTTACTTCTTTCTTCACAATAGGTCCCCTATACATTCCCTTCACTATACTCACACTGCCACCACCCTAGTTCACTCTCATCACCTCTCATCTTGACTACTGTAAGAATTTTCCAGTTGGTCATCCTGCCTCATCTCTCCCCACTCCAATCCATCTGCCACTCAGCTGCCAAGGAGATTTTCCTAAAGCATAGATCTGACTATATCATCTCCTACACACCTTATTCATTGAGCTTCATCACCTTCTAACACCTCCAAAGTAAAATATAAAGTACTCTGTTTTACATTTAAAGAAAGGTGCAATAAGATTGTGTCAAGTGCTATGGACTTTTTATAAATGTCAACTTTTCTTATTTCTTCAGTCTTCAAAAAAGCTGGGATTTCTTTGATTGTAGCCCCTCCCCTCCCCAACACAGATCACAGCCGTTAGTAAATAGTTGTAGGCCTGGTGGCCAACCTTCTAGTGTTGAGTCACTGATTTAAGCCAGGCTGGTTGATCTTCCTTCCATTGTGGTAGGCCCTTTCAGATCTTGTGTTCTGTTGACAGCCATTAAGAGCCTAGAGGTACTTCCAAATACAATGAGACATTGCAATAAGACAATAATTTTGGACTCACCTTTATATAGTGTTTTGTGGCTTATAATGTGCTGTCCTCCCAGTGTATCGGGTAGGTAGTCAAATATTGTTCCCATTTTTGCAGATGAAAAAACTATGGCTAAGAGTAGAGAAGTGAATTGCTTGTAGATGGAATCACTGTAGGCTCATTAATACATTGTTGATGGAGCTGTGAAATGGTATAACCATTTTGGAAAGCAGTTTAGAATTATGCAAATAAAGTAACCAAAATGTCCATGCCCTTTGAACCAGAGACTCCAGTACTGAGCTGATAACCCCAAGGAAGCTATCCATAAGAAAAGAAAAAGTTCCCAAATTATCTATAGCAGCACTTTTTGTTATAGCTAAGTATTGGAAACAAAGTAGATGCCCACCAATTGGAGAATGGCTAAACAAATTATGGTACATGAATGTAATGGAATATTACTGTAAGAAATGATGTATGATGAATACAGAGAAGCATGGAAAGATCTATATGAACTGATGCAGAATAAAGTAAACAGAGCCAAGAAAAATATACATACTGATTATAACAATGTAAATGGAAAGAACAGCTAAACACAAAAAAATCAAAAGTAAATTGATGGGGGCAGCTAGGTGGCGCAGTGAATAGAGCATCGACCCTGGAGTCAGGAGGACGTGAGTTCAAATCAGACCTCAGACACTTGACACAAAAACTAGCCATGTGACTTTGGGCAAGTCCAATTGCCCTCCAAAAAAAACAAACAAACAAAAAAAAAGTAAATTGATGAAGTCATAAAGATCAAGCAAGACTCAGATGGAGAGCAACCTATTTTTTTTTTTGTGGAGATGAGAGGTTTACAGGTTTATATATAGCATATGTTTTCAGACTTTTTTAGGATCAATGTTTGCTGATTTTTTTCTTCTCTAAAAATACTATTTGTCATATGAAATGACTCTTTGGAAGAGGGAGAGGTAGGGATAACTATTGTGATGTAAAGAAAACAAAATAACAATAAAACTTTTTTTTAATTGAAACTTTTTCAAAATAAATAAATAAAAGGAAATATTGTGAATGACGACTATGCTCAATTTATATGACTCCGTAAGAAAAAAAAAAACTAGTCTGGAGAGAACTAGTCGTAGCTCTGCCATGAACATGCTCTGTGATTTTAGGCACTACTCTTGGCCCTTAGTTGCCTTATTAACTAAAAGGGAGTGGGACTACTTGATTTCTAAATCCCTATCCAGACCCAACATTCATTTGTCAATCTAGGATCTGTTTCACTGCCTACCTACCACATCTCCATGCCTATGATCAGGCTACTTGCTGTCTCCATAACCGGGAGCCACTGTGTGCCCCCAACAGGATTTCTGTTTGGCATTTGGGGAAGCTCAGAGTAGACAGCCTTGCTAGAGCTGGGCTCCAGTAGCTTTGCCAGCAACAGGAGGTTCCAAATCCTTAGCTGAACCTGCACTTCCTGTGCCCCAAACACTGCCTGCTCTTGGAGGCTACTTTGGCTTTTCTTCATCAGGCTATGGCAGGGGAAAAGTTATGTTCCTTCATAATAACATCAATAGTAAGAGTTGACAGTTACATAACACTTTTAGGTTTACAAAGCAATCTGCATCCCTTATCTCATTGGCTCGTCCTAGCAATTCTTCAGGTATTATTGTGATCTCCATTTTAGAGATAAGGAATCAATGTAGGGTTTATTAAGTACACACAATGTATCAGGCACTGTGCTAAGTGCAGACAGAAATGACAGTCCCTGTCCTCAAGGGGCTTATGCTCTATATGGGAGACACCACGTATACCTACAAGGGCAGCTAGGTGGCGTAGTGGATCAAGCACTGGGCCTGGAATTTGGGAGACTCATCTTAATGAGTTCAAATCCAGCCTCATACTCTAGCTATGTGACCCTGGGCAAGTCACTTAACCCTGTTTGCCAAGGAGTTGGAGAAGGAAATAGGAACCACTACAGCATCTTTGCCAGGGAAATCCCAAATAGGGTCAAAAGAGTCAGATATGACTGAATAGAAGCAACAAATATACCTCCAAATATAGACAAAATAAATCCAAAGTAATTTCTAGAGGGACACCCTGGTACCAGGAAGTCTCAGAAAAGGCATTGTAGGAGGTGACTTTTGAGCTTTGCTTTGAAAGAAGGTAGAGAAAGGAGGAAGAAGTATATTATAGGAATACAGTACAGACTGTACAAAAACAAAAATATGGTCTTTATGTCTCCAGCATCTAACACATGGTGGGAATTTTTTAGAGTTTGATGTATTGTTTCTCATCTGTAAAAAAAAAAAAAGGCATAATAATACCTGAAATATTCATACTGTAGGATTGCTAAGAGGATCCAAAGAGAATTAGTATGTGGGAAAGAGAGACCAGTTAGACTGAACCATGGAGTATGTGAAGGGGAGCAATACGTAATGAGATCAGAATTGTAGATTGCAACCAGGCTGTGAAGAGCTTTAAATATCTAACAGAGGAGTTTGTGTTTGATTCTAGAGGTAATGGAGAGCTGCTGCTTTATTGAGCTAAAGAGTGAATGGTCAGACTTGTGCCTGTGGCAGCTTGTAGAGAGGATGGATTGGAGAAGGGAAAGATCTGAGGCAGGGAGACCAATCAATAGTCTAGGTGAGAGATGATGAGGGCCTGAATCAGAGTGGTGGCAGTGTGAATGCAGAGAAGGGACCAGACTCAAGAGCTGTTATCGACAAGATCTGGCATCTGAAATGGAAAAACAGAAGACATGGAGGAAGGATGACTAACCTGTGTTCATACACCAAGTTCCTAAAAACCAGAGTCAAACACAGGCCTCTTTAGCTTCCAAGTCTAACACTACCTTCTACACTACATTGCTAGAAGCTGAAACTGCCCCTGGCAATTAGAAGGTGTCTTTATCCTCTCCCAGAGTGCTCTAGGCTTTAGTTCTGTTTGGAAGAATTAACCATCTGCACTAGGAATCTGGAGGCAATGCCCTCTTTTCCTGCTGACCCAAAGTGACATAAGGAGGAAGGTGCTCAACCTGCAATGTCCAGCTAAAGAATCGCTTGTCCTTTAAATCTTGTTTCCTCCTGTCCCCTGAATGTCTAGTGCCCAAACTGCTAGATGAGAATATCCTTGTTTTGTTACTTACCTGTCTTATTCATATGGGAAGGTACTTATTAATCTTTTTGTCTCTCGAAGGACAGCACCTTATACATAGTAACCATTTATCATTTGCTTCAAAGGCCATTAATGAAGAAGCTTGTTCTCGATCTCTCTTCTACACAGATCCCACCAGATCTGACTGGAATTGGCTCATCACTCTTTCTGGTTAAATGGCTCCTGCTTGGATCTTTAGCCACACTCTGAAACTGCCTCTGACCAGCAGACACCAATCATTTCCCCTACCTTCATCTTCCCCTTTGCTGGCTTCCCCCATTTTCATTGAAGCAATATCGTCCTCCCAGTTACCCAGGTTCATAACCTCAAAGTCATCCTTAGCTGTACCCTACCACACCCAATTCAGATGCCAAGTTCTGTCAAGGCTGCCTCCACGGCCTTTCCATCCATCCCTTTTTCTCTATTTACTCTAGTTCTGACCCTCATCACCTTGACAATTTTAGGACTCTCCTTGCTGGTCTTCCTTCTTCCAGTCTCTTTCCCTCTCCTTATCCATCCTCCACACAAATGCCAAAATAATATGGAAAGCTCTGCCTTTGTCCTCTCCTATTCAAGGAACATCTGTGCCTCCCTATTGCATCTAGGATAACATGCAATCTCCTTAGCCTAGCATTCAAGGCCATCAAAAATCTGGCTCCAACCTGACTTTACAACCTTATTTGACCTTACTCCCCTTCACATACTCTACATTCCAGTCAAAATGGATTACTTTCTGTTCCATCTTCCCACCTTTGTGTAGGCATCCGGGTGGTGTAGTAGATAGACAGTACTGGGCCAGGAATCAGGAATACCTGAGCTCCGATATCTGAGGTTAAGTTCACACTTAACCTGTTTGCTTCAGTTTCTTCAACTGGAAAATAATAGCCTTCTTCCTAGGGTTGTTGTGAAAATAATATTAGTAAGACACTTAGCGCGATACCTGGCACTTAGAGAAATGTTAGTCGTTATATTATTGTTATTCTTAAAGGGATGCTTTTTTTCTGGTTAACTGACTTGCTATATGATCTTGGTTAAGTCAATTAACCTCTGCCTCAGTTTCTGTAAATGGGAAATAATAATCTGTAAAACAGAGATGATAATAGCAATAATTTCAAGATTGTTGTGAGGATAAAATGAAGTCAAATTTGTGAAGTGCTTTGCAAACCTTAAAGTGATTTCTATGTCATATATGTGTATGCTAGCTATCATCATCATTATTGTTCTTTCAGGATTCAGTTCAAGTGCTGCCACCTCCATCAACATTTTCCTATTAGTATTCTCTCTTTCTTCACTTATCTGTGTACATGCTGTATCTCTTCCACCCCCTCTCCCTATAGGGCTGGTGGCAAAGTAAATGCCCAATAAAAAAAAGTGAAGAGAATTGTGCCTGTAGGGAATACCACCTAGAGAGCATTCATTACCTGGCCCTTGTATATTTGTGGCCAAATCATATCACATCAATATCCTCGTAGCTACTATGTAATCAGCCCTATGCCTCTCATGGTTGGGGATACGGGATTAGAAAATATAGTCCCTAACTTCAAGGAGTTTACAATAAAAAATAAGAGTAAAAATATATCCGAGCTAGGAGGGGCTTTGGAGATCTTGGAATGTGATTCCCCTTCCACACACACCCATATTTTGCAGATAGCTAGTGGCAGCGCCAAGACTAGGATCCTAGTTTCCAGACTCCCAGCTGAGGTCTATTTCCCCTTTAATGGTTAGGGAAATGAGACTTACGCACACAGAACAACAGTGAGTAAGAGGAGACAATATAATTAACTGATAAATTGTAAGTCGGGAAGTCATCCCTGACACAGAGTAGCTCAAAGACAACACACAATAAATGAATATGGCACAAATACAGATCAAAACCTTTAATAAATAGTTACTCCTCCTGCTCTGAGCTCATGCCCAAAGAAGAAGTAATCGGGAAAAATGAGATCCGGGTGACTTCTTAACCTAGCGCTGACTGGCCACTTGTGTTTGCGTGTGTATATGTGCCTGTGGCCAGCCAGTCCTTAAAGCATTTTGTGAGTGTGTGTGTGTCCCTGAGTCCTTGCCATATTCAGTGCTGGGAGCTGTAGAATGGGTGTGGTGTTTATTCTGGGAAGCAGTTCTCAGTCCTGGCTGCTCCTTACACATTATACCAGCAAGGACTCCGGGTCAGAGCTGAGAACTGCTCTGGGGCGAGCATTTATGACCCAACTCCACCTGCCAATAGAATGGGTCCCAAGGCTTGGGTGTGCCCAGAAAGCACCAGCTCCACTTGGCAATGCCAGCCTACTTCACTTACTGGGTCTCCACCCTCTTTCCAAGCTCACCTGATCAAAGGAAACTTATCCTCAGGGGACTTCAAAGACCTCGTGTTGGGTGGTTTAGTTTTAGAAGCTCCTTTCCGGGCTCCACCACGAAAATAAATATGGTTCATCAAGGGCATTGGACTTGCTTGGGAGTCTGAAAGTCTTGGGTTCAAGCCTACCCTTCTTCCCACACTCTGTAATAGCTGTGTGATCATGGACAAATCATTTAACCTCTCAGAGACTGTGGTTCGTCTTTAAAATGAAGACAAATAGCTGATCTTTCTCACAGGGGCTGTACTAAGGAAAGCAGTGTGTAAATCTAAAATCACTCTATTAATGTAAGCTCTTATGAAGAA
Organism: Pseudocheirus occidentalis; assembly: GCA_028646575.1. Taxonomy (NCBI): domain Eukaryota; kingdom Metazoa; phylum Chordata; class Mammalia; order Diprotodontia; family Pseudocheiridae; genus Pseudocheirus; species Pseudocheirus occidentalis. Next base: position 110,026,199 of record CM053599.1, on the reverse strand, counting down.
CAGAGGGGGGGATCGGGGAGGGGGAGGAGGTAAGGCTCCTGTCCCTTTTCCTTGTTGGGAAAGTTAGCTGCCCTCTGCCCCGTTCAGTCCGGAACAGCGGAGATCGCCCAAAGCCTAGTCATGTCTCCAACCAGAGGAGCAGCTGGGGGGTGGGGGGTGCGGGTATGCCCAGAATTTAAGCCTCAATTCACATAAACGCATCACACCTTCCCAAGAGACCTTCCCACGTCACAGCCAGACAAAACTTCATCCGCCCCCAACAACTGAGTGGGCGGTCAGAGGGTCCCATTCCCGCCCCAGAGAGCCGGGGCTGGCCCAACCTGGACCACACCCCAGGAGGACGGAAGACGCAGCCTGGCACCTCTCCTGCCCCGCCCCCGCGCCCCCCTTGGACTGCCCCTCCCTCCCGCTCTTCCCCTCCCTCTGGACAGCTCCTCCCATCCGCTCGGGCCTCGAGGGAGGAGACCACCTTGGGGAGTGGAGGATGGGGGGGCGGACATTTTTGAGACGTGACCAAGTGGAAACTCCCTCCCGGAGGCGGAAACAGGGAGCTCCCCCTCTGAGACCTGGAGCTCTGGACTCCCCTCCTCCGCCCTGAAGGGATCTCCGGGGAAGAGAGGACCACAGCTGTTCCCAGACTCCTCTTCACCCCCCCCACCCTACTCCCCCTCCCCTGGCTACCGGTAATGAGACGTCCCACCCCTTCCCCCACGCTTGGCCGCAGTTCAGCGCCTCATAAATATTAATGAGCCAGCCTCCCGGTTGGGCCGGAGGGAGGAGGAGGGGGGCGGTGAGGGCGGAAGGGCGGGGCGTCCCCTGGGTCGGTGCTGGCCGCGCGCCCCGCTCCTCCCTACGTAGGAGGCCCGGCTGGCGGGGGGCTGCAGGAGAGGGAAGCCAGCTCTCTGCCCGTCCGTTCCCCCACCCCGCCCCCCGAATCATCCCCGGGGCCTCTACCCGGGCGGGCCCCTGACTCAGCGGGAGGCTTCGCCAAAGAGTTGACCTTGCAGGAGCCCAGTCCCCCCTTTCCCCAGAGTTCCCGCTCCTCCCCCCCATTCCTCTGTCCCCACCCCGGCCAAGACACGTGTGAGACCGAGAAGCGGGACCCCGAAGAGGGCGGGGGACTAAGCCAATGAAACTCCGCCCAGCTAGGCCCAGAGGATAGGCACGGCCCCCCTCCAACTCCTCTCCTGTCTTTCGTTCTGCCCCGCCCCCCACTGGCAAGGGGACTTAGAGCCCCGAGTTGCCCTTGTCAGGCGGGAAGGACCAGCGGTGTGTAAGCTCCTTGAGGATAGGGTCTGTCCCACTTTTGTGTCCGTGTCCCCATCGTCTGGCGTGAGGGAGCCGGTAGTAGGCTCTCAGCGATTGCTGGTTAATTGCTTGCTGATTAACCTTTGATCGTCTCAGCTGGAAGGGACCGTGGGACATGCACAGACTGTCAGAGTTAGAAAGGTTCTTAGAAAATAGGACGTTAGAGTTGGAAAGACGCTTAGAACACAGTGTCAGAGCTGGGAACCACCCCAGAGCTCAACAGATACTACCGTCTCATTTTTTACAGATAGGGAGACTGAGGCCCAGAAAAGAGTCACTTGATTTACTCAGGGTCAAACAGTGACTGTCAAGACTGGGACCCAGGTCTTCTCCCAAGCCCAGTGCCCTACTTCCACTATATCACATTTGGTGATCACTTCAAGTGTTTCCCAGTTCCCATGTAGAAGTTTTCTCTTCTCTGACCTGGAGAATATTTTTTACAAGACTGTCCCTTCCAGCTCTGACATTCTATAAATCACAGGCCTTCTTTGCAGTGAGCAAATCACACTCGGGACATAGATGCTTCAGGCCATCTCTGCAGAAAAGCAGGCCTCTGGCACCCTTTCCTTACAGACTCAAAGCTCTGCTGGCCCTGAAGCTTATGCCCTAAAATCCTCAATCCAATCTAAACTCAGTGCATTTGAGAATGTGACTCTCCTGGAAACTCTACTGACATCTGCTCCAGAGGGAAATGCTTTTATCAACTGGGAAGCACTTGTCACCTCTCCAGGGCCTGGAAGCCTGTTTGAGTGACATTGGGGAGGGAGGCAGGCAGAATGAGGCCCATTCCTGCTGAGTGTAGTGGTGGTGGAGGAGGGGGGCGGCGGGCGAAGCTGTGTATGGCTGAGTGCTCAGGAAAGCTAACAAAGGATATGTCAGCCAACAAGCCCAGCCAGGCAGGCCTTTGCATTTCGAAGAGCTTGCAGCCCACACCCCAAGAATAAGCAGAGCTTGTTCTCAGGGTAGACTAATTCAGTCACCCAAACATTTAACCATGGGTATGTACAAGGGGATTTAGAGACACCACAAACTTCATGTGTATAAGCAATCAAGAGTCATCCCAGTGTAATAGAAAAAGAATCAGATCCAAATATGTTCTTAGAGTCTTGGAGTTTGAGAGCTTGGATTCAAATCCTACCTTAGCTACTTGGGACCTTAGCCAATTATCTTCATCCTTATTAAAATTAGAGGGTTGAATGAGATAATCTGTAAACTCTTATTATGAAGTTAGTTTTTTTCTAATTGCTTAATAGCAACCCAGGGATCCCTACCTGGGTCCTGGTTGTTAAAATGGTAATGCTCTTGGGGGGACCTGAGTTTGGATCCTATACAATTCAGGACTTGGTATTTTCTTCTTTTTCCAATTTGGGAGAGCCTTAACCTTTTGGTCTTTAGGGCATGGTGTTAAATATACCTGAGAATATTAAGTGCAGGAGCAGTCTTTTTTTTTTTTTCTAATGGACTAGGGCAGTAAATGACTCTCCCATACTTTTGGGTCCGTCTGCTGTAAAAATACAGTATACGACTCAGATTTTATTGATTTTTTTTTAGCACTTTCAATATTCAACACATAAATTCCATCCCCTTCCCTCAAGGGACTATCATTCCAAATAGTTTGTGTTTTATCAACTATTAGCAAAGTATGTCATCCCATCTCCCCTCCCTCATTCCATTTTCTCATTGTTTCATCTTCTTTTAGGCATAAGCAGAAGGGTAGATCATGACCAAAGGGTTAAGACAAAAGCCTTTCTTTTTTTCTGTCTTGGCTTTCATGAAGTTCATGGATGCTAGGTCCTGTGTTGCACTTGTCTTCATATCCCCAACAGAATGGGGCCTTACACATAGCAGGGACTTAATAAATGTTTATTAAATTTCTTGAGGATAGGGGTACCACTTCTGCTGCTGGAAAGATTCAGGATAGGTAGATGGATAAGAAGAACATACATACTGTTCCTACTCTCAAGGAGCTTAGTCTGAGGGAAAAAGAACATACCTAGGGAAAAAATGCATTACATTCAGTGTATGCCACATCTTCAGTGATGCCACAAAACTTAACTAGTAAAAATGATGATACCCACCATCTCTGCACCATTTCCAGCACCAACTTGGACACAGGTACCAAAAAGACCTCACTGTACTTACTTCATGGTTGAGTTGGTAATTTAATTCTCAACCATACATTCTTCCTACCATCTCTCATTGGATGTGTGGGGAGGCAATTCCTGCCTCTTCTGGAGAATCCTTCAGTCTGCTGGAAAGGTGTCCCATTATATTTGAAGTGAGGGTAAGGAGCTAGAATTATGGCCTCTTGCCAGGTAATGTAGCAGATGCTTCTAGGATTTATGGATCATCTGGCAGAGCGTACAGGGTTTGATAGGTAGCTACAATATTACCATTTTTTTCCTGCAGGGTTTCCCTAAAGCAACTGAGACAAAAGTCATGAGACAACATGGAAAAAATGAATTGTGGAATACCTTTTCACTGCCCCAACTGCCACTCTCTTCACCTAATTAAATTCAAGAGGTGTGGGTTTGGGGTAAATAATTTTTTGTCTTCTGTTCTATTCCCAAAATACCATACCATCTATCTATCTCTCTGTCCTAAACTATCTCACTTTTCCAGTCCAGCTCAGGGCAATCCCTGAGGCTCTAGACTAGTTTCTCATTCAGTTAGATATAATAACTCTCCCAAGGTTCTTTCCAGTATCTCCTGGGAGGTCTTGGATGTTGTTTGTAGCAGGAGACAGAATTAACACTGATCTATCCTTTTCCTCTGACTTAATTTAAAACCAATTTTACCACCCTTTGGAAGACCCCTAAACTAAACTCTTCTGGCTTTTGGTTGGGTTACTGCAAGGGTTATAATGGAGTAAAGGAACCATAAATCTGAGGGTGAGGCCCAATGGAAAAAGCAGGGTGTGGTCCAGGAGGGATGGAGCAGATGTCAGAGGATTAGTTGATGGTAGTGAGGTAGTATTTTAGTTTAAAAAGAAGAGAAACAAGTTAAACAATTACAGTTTCTTTCTTCCATCTAAAGGGCACAGCATCTTAGTCCTGAGGCCATTCCAATAATCTGTACTCAGTGTCCTGGGAGAACCAAGGGGTTTCAGGTCAAATTGTCTCCTCGCCCATGCAAAATGCCACCTTACTTGATGTCCTTCCAGATTCATCTCACCTGATTCAGGTTAACAACCAACCCAGCCTAGTCATTGTTCTGCTACCTAGTTCTCCATTATCTGTGATTACCAGAATCACTGATCAAAAGAGGACTTGAAATAAAAGGGTCTGGTGGTATTTTGAGTTATACCCAGAGAGAAATAATCTACCAGGTTTAAGCCTTCTTTAGTTCCTTCTTTCCAAAAGGACTGTAGATTTGTGCTAAGAGGGCAGACAATAAAAACATTCTCTTCATCATCATCATCATAATCATATTTAGATACCTCTTTACTGTTTCCAAAGTGCTTTACAGATATCACATTTTATCCTTACAACAACTCTGGGAGGTATGTGCTATTCTCCCCATTCTACAGGTGAAAGAAACAGGCAAAAAGAGGTTAAGTGACTTGTCCAGGGTCACAGAGCTTGTTAAGTGGCTGATGTAGGATTTGAACTCTCGTCTTCCTGATTCCTGGTACTGTGCTATATCCACTACACCTTACATCAATTAAAAAAAAAAAGAATATTTGCCTCCCCTCTGTTTTGATTAGGCTACTATTAAAATTAATTTATTTTCTCCAAGTAAATACTGACTGGCATTTTGAAGAAAAAGATCCTAATAGTTTGACGATAGACAAGGGAAAGTCCTATGATTTGTTAATTTCGTGGCATCGAATACACTGAAATTACATTGAACTTTAACAATACAGCACCATCTAGCTGTTCTTATACGTTCCCGCTCTCCCCTCCCCCCTTAGGTGTGTTCTTTCTCCTTGAGACTAGAGAGTGCATATGGTATATTCCTTTTTGTCCATCTGCCTATGGCAACTAGTACTGTGCAGAGCTGTTTTGGGAAGGTCCTCCCTTGTGTTTGGAATCAGAAGACCTGAGTCATAATCCTTGAGCAAGTCTTTTTAAAGTTGTTTCCTTAGATGTGAAATGGAGATAACATTTATACTACCTGCCTCTTGAGGGGGTTGTGAGAATCTAGTGAGGCAATATATGCAAAGCATCAAAGGGTATCTAATTGTAAACTGTTACTTACAACAATGTGTGTGCTCAGATGTTTGACTTTTTAGGAGCTGAATTGAATGGAACTTCCTACCAAGTTCTTGGGAGGCAAATCCAGCTGTGTTCTGCCACTGTCTGAGCAGGGTTGGCCTCTAGGCACGATTGTGAAGCAGGAAAATTTTGCTTTACGGGCTGCCTTCTCTTTGTAGGATGCTTCCTTTCCCCCTCCTGGATGCCTTAAGGAATTAACCAAACTAATTCACAATGAGGATACAGAGCCTCTGTGCTCGTCTATTTGTTGGTTTATATTACTAATTTTGACATTTGAGCATTTTTTTCCACCCAGATCTGTGATTTTATTTGTTTAGGTAATTTCCAAGTTGCAGACCAGCGTCTGGCAGGTAACTTTACCTGCTGAGAGTCCTCTTGGGCATAGGTGTTAAATGACTTGTGTGGTCATAGAGCTAGTGTGGGCCACAGGGAGGGACTATATCCAGACCTTCCACAATATTCTGCTTCTCTAAGCAGAACTGTTCCCTGGTTCATCATGTTTCCTCAAGGGCAATAAGTTATATATATTTATCTTTTCCCCCATTTCAGTGGCTACACCTGGGGTGAGTTCTAAATAAATATTTGGAAAGAAGGTTGGAGAAATTTTAAAAGAAGACTCAAGAAGAAGGCAATGTTTAACCCAGAGGAATGAAATAAGCGGTGGGAATTTCCAGTACTGTGGAATCTGGACAGGGAATCATTTGGGGACGGGCTTTTCCTAGTCCTCACCCAACACCACATGGTGACATTTTACTCCACCTCCATTATAGAGCCCCAGGGAATGAAGTATCACTGGCTCTAACTGACCTTCCATATCAATTACACTAACTGGTTAAAAGACAGGTGTTCTTAACCTTTTTTTTTTTTTTTTTATCAAGGACCTCTTTAGCAGTCTGATGAAGCCAATGGACTCCTCAGAAAAATGTTTTTATAAAATAAAATACAGATAGGCTTACAAAGGAAACCAATTATATCAAAACAAACGCAAGTATCTAAATATTTTTTAGAAACAAGTTCACAGTCAAGCTGACCTGAGTTCAAATTCGACCTCAAACATTTACTAGTTGTATGACCCTGAGCAAGTCACTTAACCCTGTTTGCCTCAGTTTCCTCATCTGTAAAACAAACTGGAGAAAGAAATGATAAACCACACTAGCAACTCAGCCAAGAAAACCCCAAATGGGGCCACTAAGAGTCGGATACAACAGAAACAATTAAACAACAAATACATAGTACATTGCCTCATGTATAGTAAGTGCTTCATAAATGCTAGTCAAATTGAATTGAATAAAAGCATTGCCTTGTATTAGGAAAAAAGAGATACTGTTTATCCTGAGAGGAGCAACTAGTACGGTCAGTCAACAAGTATTTATTGGGGCAATCAAGAAGGGAAATTAGGATATAGAGATGTCTCCCAATTCCAGTGGCTTTCAGTGGACTGTGTTCTAGTTCCAAGAGAATGTCTGTTGAATGGAAGCCCAAACCCTGGTCTGGCTTTGGGGGTGGGGACAGGCTGCATTGGTAGGCTGAGGAGGGCGGGGCCCTGTCTGCATTTCTACCTTTGGAATGTGGCTGATTCACTCCAGTGGAGCCATGTGCTGCTGCCTTCCCCTTAACATCTGGAAGGCTAAATTCCTGGAGAAAGAAGCAGATTCCAGCAGTCAGATGCCAATGCTGAAGGTCAAACAGAGAAAACGAATCTGGGGGATGGGAGAGGGCAGCCCACCTTCTGTATTTCGGCTGAGTGGCTTCGTATGATGGGAGTGGGGCAAGGAAGAGAGGGGAGCTGCAAAGGATATGGGGATGTTGGCCAGCTGTTGCGCCTGACTGTGAAGTACAAAGTCCCCAGCTTTCCATGCTGTGATATGAACAGAGGCAGTGTCTTGCCTGACGTCCTGTTTCTTGGTCCAGAGATCCATGGCTCTCTGTGATCTGTTCTCTGCCATATATGGTGTGAGAGGAGCCAGCAGCTAGCTAATATAACTCCCCCAAGATCTGCAAAATTGCTTGTCCGTACTGCAAAGGGTCTTCCAGGTAAAGAAGAGGTGGGGGTTGAAAGTTAGGTAGTTCATAGGAAGAAACGCATTTAAGTGGTGGATTGGACAACCCTTTGCCCAGTACATGTTCGAGGCCTCTAGAGCAGCAGGTACAGACATGCCTCCATGTTCACCTGAGCTTCAGTGCAGAGGTGGCATGAGGGAAAACAATGGTTTCTTCCTTAACTACCTGATGCCCCTGCTCCTCCTAGCAAATCCTTTCAGCTAGAGATAGTTTAATTCCTTGTGTATTAGAGAACTGGGGGAGGGAAGGACATAAACAGCTCTACTCTCCAGCTTTCCAGGTCAAAAAGGCCTACGGAAGGAGTTTCTTGGGGACTTCCAGCAGAATCTCTTAATCTGTGAGAACTGACTGCAAGCTGAGTTCAGGGAGCTACCAGACCCTCAAGTACTGAATCTTCAATTAATCGTACAACTCCTTGTAGTAGTTGTAGTAGCTAGGTGCACCTTGCCGTCTGTACACAACTTGCTTGTCTCCCCTCTCAGCACTCTGAGTAGCCTGGTTTAGTGGAAAGAGCCATGAGCCTGGAGCCAGAAGACTTGAGTTTGAGTTCTGGCTTTGAATCATACTAGAGATGTAACCCTGGGCAAGTGATTGTACTGTTATGAGTCTTAAGTCTCCTGTTCTATAACATGGTATCACTAATGTTTCACATTACTTACCTTCCATGATTGTTATAAGGAAATAACACAATTTACATAATGCTTTTCTCAAAAAAGGTTCTATGAGGGAGATGGTACAAGTAGAGTTCTCCCCCATCTTACGGACGAAGAAACTGAGGCTAAAATTGAGTGACTTGCCCATGCTCACACAACCACTAGGTGTTAAGAACCAGGATTTAGATCCAGGTTTTCCATTTCCAAGTCCCTATGCTCTTTACACTATATGACTCTGTAAAGTGTTAAAGAAATGTGGGTTATTACTCTTTCTACCCTCAGCTAGAATACATTCTTTCCTCTCTACCCAACTACATCTTTTCCTGTCCTACAAAAGTCAGCTCTAGATCACACTAAATTAATCCCATCCAGCTATGGCTATTCCAATTTCACCACACACCTATCACATTTATGTATTTATGAAGCTTTATACATCTGCTACTAGTAATGTCCTGGATTAATTTGTTGAACTACTTTGCATCAAAAAAGGATGGTCAGATGGTGGTGGTGATTGACTCTTTTTTTTTGTATCATTTATCTTTCAGGTGTTTGTCCAGTCTATTGCACTAAACTGTAAACTTCTTGGAGGAAAGAACCTTTTCTGCTACCATTTTTCCTCTACTTACAATGCCTAGCAAAGCATAATTCACAAAATAAACCATTCTGACATCATGCTTAGGGCCTAGCATATACCAGAATAAATGCTATTCTAGATCAGACCTCTTCCTATATCTGACCCAGGATTTTGTGATATTAAGGAATGTCAGCCTCAAAAGATGAACAATATATTCCCCAAACACTTCTTGGTATCTTTACAATAACTTCCTTTAAGTAACCTGGATTTCTTTGAGTCCTTGAAGCTATTTACATTTTCAGTCTTATTCTTTTCACCATCCCCACATCCACCCCCATCCTTTGGGATAACAAATCCTATCTATTTATTACTCACTATACAAATACTTTTATTTGTCAATTCAGTTCAGTTCAACAAAACATTGATTAAGTGCCTATGCTGTGCAAAGCACAGTGTTGGGAATAGAAAGATGAAACAATATGTCTGTGAAATAATCCAGCACAGTCTTGGTCCTCAAGGGGCTCACAATATAGTTGAAAGCAATAAGACAATTATACAAATAAACACAATACAAGCTTTAAGTGCTTAGGAGCAGTCTGTCCAGGGTGGGATAAGATATTAGAGTAGAGAGAGATCACCACATGAAGCCAGGGAAAGAACATTGGACTTGAAGCCAGAAAACCAAAATGTAAATCCTGGCTTTTGCTGTTGTTGCCTGTGTGGCTTTGGGCAAGTCTCCTCAGCTCTATGCGCCTCAGTTTTCTAATCTGTAAAAGAAGGGGCTGGACCAAATGATCTCTAAGACATAGGGCGTATGCTGGAACCTGCTGGAAACTGTCAGAGCTGAGTGTAAAATTTTCAATAGCAGCATTTATGCTTCGGAAATCAGTAAATGCTAAAAATTGAGGTTTGATTGCTTGTTTTGTTGATTGTCTAGATTTGAGAAAGTGATGGAAAAATAGGTTAATAATGTAGACTACACTTACAAATGTGTGGTTTGGGGACCTCCCTCCAACTCCTCCTCTCCCACTAACAACCGTCGGTTGCTAAATATTTACCAGCATGCTTATAACTCTAAATGCCATGAAATTTATAGTTTCTGGGGAAGTCTTCATGGAGGACGTGGTACCTGACCTGAACCTTGAAGGAAAGGTTTTAAACTGACAGAGATGTGGAAGAGGCCGTTCTAGGGATAAGGAGCAGTCTGTGCTAAACATAGCATGACAGTCACCAGGAATGCTCCTTGGTTCTTTTATTTCCAGATTTGGTGAACAAGTCTGGTTGAATTTATGCTTACCCCTGGTGAATTTATAGACTTGACCATTTCCTCTCTGTGCTCTCATATTTTGAGACGGAAAAGACCTATCCTCATCTCATTTTCTTGGTAAAACTGGGTGTCCTCAAAAACCTTAAAGTAACTTTAAGCTATTAAAGTACGTGACTATAAATTGTTTAAGCTCTCCAAGTCTCTTCAGTACCTTCAATCACAGAGGGATAATACTACCTGTAATCTCAACCTTTACAATGCTACATAAATGTGTTATTGATAATACAGGGTGTCCCAAAAGTCTTAGGGCAGTTGCTGTTCTAATAATAATGATCCTTAATAATCCATAAAGCACAGACTGTGTGCCAGGCATTGCCAAGGACTTTACAAATATCATCTCATTTCATCCTCACAACAACCCTAGAGGGGAGGTGTGATTATTATCTCTGTTTTACAGATCAGGAAACTGAGGCAGAGGTTTAAGTTGATTTGCTGGTCATATAGAGAGTAAATGTTGGAGATCATATTTGAAGTCAGGTCTCACTCATCTCACTCATCATGTTACCCCTTTACTCAGTGACTTCCAATCAAATAGAAAAGCTGCTGTCATTCAAAACTTTTCATAAACTGTTCCTCTTCTTACACCTTAACTTCTGGGTCTCCTTTCTTCCCCACCCCACATATACTCTGTAAACCCTATCTTTCTTCAAGTCTCAGTTAAAATCTCACCTTGTATGGGAAATTTTCCCTGATCCCCCTTATTCTAGTACCTTCCCTCATTCAATTATCTCTAGTTTTTCCTGTGTATACCTTGTCTGTACATAGTTGTTTGCATGATGTTTCCCCCATTAGACTCTGAGCCTCTGAGCTCCTTGGAAACAGGGACTTTTTTTTTTTCCTTTTTTACCTTTCTTCATGTTCTTACCACTTAGTGAAGTTCCTGGTCTATAGCAGGTCCCTAATAAACGTTAATTGACTGACTGACTTTAACTCTAGTTCCAGTGTTCTTACCACTCACTGAAGCATCAGATTTGTGCAGGGTATAGGAATGGAACTCCTGAGAAGGGAAACAGCATGTTGAAGAGGGCAGATGGAGACAGAAATTCCTTTCTCTCCTCTTTGGTTCCCCAGGGGATTGTCCATGGACTTTCCCAGCAGTCTGAGTTATACTACCTCCAGCATGGTGGGGGTTAATCGCTCTGGCTGGTGTAGTGACCACAGCAGCAGCAGCAGCAACAGCAGCATGAGGTGGTGCCAGTAACTCAGAAGCTGAAATGTGAGAAGCTAGGGAGAGCTGCAAGTATGGAGAAGGCTAAGCTAGAGAGAGGATTTCCCTGGCAGATGCCAGACTCTCTGTCTGCCAGAGAAAAGGATGTGTCCCTCTTCCCAACCCCTTCCCTCACCTTCCCCAAGGTAGCCTCAGGAGAGAGAGCAACAGACCTTAGTAAGCCCTTGTGTAGAAAGGACTGTCTTGAGGCACCCACTGACCACTGGAACATCTAGAGCCTGTGGACAAATGGGCTGTCTGCCCACTTGGGGTGATAGAGGCGATACCTGGCAAACTGCCAGCGAATTTGGCAGTCCCAGCCAATGCTGTCAGAAAGCATAGCTTTTTTAGAGTTAGAAAGGACCTAAGAGATCATAAGGCTCAAGAAAGTTTCAGGTGGGGAAAAATGAAAGTAAGAGACGGGGCCTCCAATTGGAAGACCAGGAAACATTATGGTAAGACTATTTGATGGACCAAATTTCCAAAGACAATCCTGGATTTTATCCCTCTCTCTGGCTACACAATGATGTCTAGTCATAGGGAATAATCCAGGAAAGACAGGGTACAGTTACAGTAAGAGATGAACCTTAGGAACCAGGAAAAGAATAATAAAATTAATAATTATAATAATACCCAATTTCAAAGGCTGCAGAGAGGTTAGGAAGAATGAGGATTGAGAAAATGCTATTAGATCTGGCAATTTAAAAAAGATCATTAGTAACCTTAGAGAGAGAAGTTTTAGTTGAAAGAGGAGTTTGGAAGCCAGACTGAAGAGAGTTTAAAAGCAAGTCAGAGGAAAGGCAAGGAGTCACCTATTGTAGATGGCCTTCTCAGGAAGAGAGGGGTCAAGTGAGGATATTTTTGAGGATGGGGGAAGACATGGACATGTTTGTGGGCAGTAAAGAAACAGCCAGAGATTGGAGATAAGTGAGAGAGTAAGGATGATAAAGAATGAAATCTGCTGGGGATGACAAGATGGAATGGGATCTCTTGTGCATGGAAATGGGCTTGCCTTGGCAAGAAGGGTTGCTTCCTTATGTGAGCCTGGAGTGAGGGGAGAGATGGTGGCAGAAGGCATCTGAGTGATGGGAAGAGGAAGAGGGGAGAAGAAGCTCTTGGCAAATGTCCTCAGTTTTTCTGTAAAATATGAGACCATGTTGTCAGCTGAGAGTGTGGAGGAAGGGGAAGCCATGGAGGGGTTGAGTAGGGATGAAAAGATCTGAAAAAGCTACTGTGCTGAGTAGGATAGTGAGTTAACTAGGGAGGTATAAATGGATTCCTTTGCAGTAGTGAGGACCCACTTGAGATTATGTTGCATGAATCTAAAGTGGACCCAGTCACTATGGTTTCATGATTTTCCCCGGTTTTGTTCAGTTAAAGGATATGGGTTCAAATTCTGGCTATTTCTATCTGTATAACCTCACACAAGTAATTTAACTACTCTGGATTAATTTGTACCCAGTCTCGAAGGCCCTCTTCTTCTTCTATCAATACTTCCCTGACCACTTCAGACCATAGTGATCTTTCCCTACAACACTCAGGCAGACCTATTCCAGTACACTTTTGTATTATGCTAATATGCTGTTTTGTGTTATCTAGCTGTTCCATGTTAAAGAATCATAGATTGTTAGAAGAAAGATAAACACTTATTAATTGCCAAGAGCTGTAATAAATGGTAGGGATACTCATGCAAACAAGAAAGACTGTCTCTGCTTTCAAGGAATTTGCATTCTAATGAGGGAAGATATGAAGGAAAAACCGAAGGGGATGTGAATGGTGCCACTAATGGTAGCATGGCCTCCAAGTGTTTGGAAAGTGAAGTGAAGACTTAGATACATGCAAACTATGATGAAAGTTTGCCACTCAGAGTCCTGGGTAGCATCCAAGGTTCCAGTGGGGAGAAGGTGAAGATGATGGTCTCAGTGGAAAAGGCATGGTGTACAGATGGAGAGGAAGAGCCTCTCAGTATTCATTTTATTTCCTCCATGTCGGACCTTAGAACATGGAACTCAGTCATGGAGTTTGAAGGGATCCTAGAACAAAGAATGTTAGAGAGGGAAAAGGTTTTATAAATCATCTAATCCACTCTCCTTATTTTGAAACTGTTGGAGGAAATTTGTTCTCCAGGGTTACATGACTAGTTAACTGGTAGAACTCAAACTTGAACCTGTGTCTCCAGACTACCAATGAAGTAGTCTTTCCTTAACACCACACTGTGAACTCAGGTTAAAAGTTTTATAAATACTTACTCCCTGCTACATGATAGCAAACCACTTGAGGGAAAGGACTATCTGTTTTCTGTTCTGCATCTCCCACACTATCTACAATGCTATTCAAATTACTTGGAATAATTTTGATGTGATTTCATTTCACAATTGACCGTGTGATTTTCTTTACACTAAGCTGACTCAGAATGTCTAATTGTGATCAGATCAAACCAAATCTGAACCTGCTTCCCTGCTTTTAGTTACTGTTCTATCAAATGAGTACAGGATTTCAGGCCATAAACATGTGCTTTATTGCTTTCTTTTGTTGTGTTAATTTTGTGTTTTTTAGGAAAAAATACTACTCTAAGGAATGTGCAAAAGTTACAATTCTTAAAGAGCACACTTCAGTGACTGTTAGAGATGTTGAAATGATTACTGGTGTGGGTATTATTCAAGCAAAAAATGAAACCAGCACACTAAAGTGCAAAGTTCAGTAGAAAATGGAAAAATAACACCCAAGAACTGACAAATTATTGCTTCAAAATAACCTAATTAATCCTCAGAAAGCAATCAAAGGGCTTCCTTTAAAGGGACCTAGTAGCTGAAGAGGTTGTTATTGATTACTCTATAGTGCTGGGAAGGCTTCTTGAAGCTACAAGAGTGACACACACACACAAAAAAAAGCAAAAACAAAAAATTATCAGCAACAACAAACCCCAACCCCAAAAAACTCTAGTTGCTATTCATGGCTATGAACAAAAAATGTTTGCCATGACGAAGACAATAAAAATAAAGGAATAATGAAGATTGGGAAAAGGTCATTTTTACTTGTAAAATCAACTTTTTTGTTCAAGGCTATACCAAAACTGTTTTCAGAAGTCCAAGAGACTCTTTAAAATCTAGATATCCTCATCAGACTACAAAAAGGTGCTTTGTTTTTGTTTTTGCTTTTTTTACTTTTAATGGGCCTGAAACTATCCCATTGAGGAAACGAACTCTTACAGGTATAGTGATATACTAAGAAGCACCATCCTTCCAGAATTACGAAAATTTCCAAATGGAAATGGAATCCTACAATACAATCTCATTCATTATGAAAAGTTATGAAATTTATCCAAGAGGTGGAGATAAACACTCTTCAGTGACCTGGGGACTCACCTGATTGAAATCTCATTGAAAATCTAAGGGTTATAATCAAGGCTATACTTAGACAAATGGACTTTTCTTCAAAGGTATGCTTTATATCTGATATGATGAAAGTGTGGTTTCATGATAAAGAATTTTAAAATATGCATCAAAATCTTGTGAAATCAAGTGCCAAATTGTGTAAAACAAGTACCTATATGAGGACATATTACATATTAAAAGTTTTTTTAAGATGTAAAAAATTATAAGATTTATTGTATGACAATAAATTCAATTATTTTTACTGTCCCAGTTAATTTGCATACCACTTTATCAAGCACAGTGCTGGGCACACAGTAGATACTTAGTGACTATATCTTGACTTGGGAATAGTTATATCATTCTCTTATTTCAACCAATAATAATTAAATCTTTACTGTATCTGTATAGGGTCCTAGGCTCAGTTCTCAGGGAAACACAAGGATAAAATAAGACACAGTCCTTGTCCTCATGGAACTTATAGTCCAATAAGGGGATATGACTCAAACAAATAGGAACTAATGTAATTCATTCTTATAACTCACTGCAGCCTAGTCTAGGTTTGTAGTATTAATTCAAAGGCCAGTTTAAAAGGGCCCACTCCCTATCTATCCATCTTCTGCTTTGTAGCAGTCTCAGAGGAAGGGAAAACCTAACCCTATTACTCTGGGCTCCTTCCCCTCTTACCTAGTGAGACTGTGTTCCTTTGTCTATAGCCCCCCCTTTTCCCAATTTCACCCATTCTACAGGTGTCTTCTCTACTTTTAAGAATGTTCAGGTTTGCATTAATCTGACAAAGTCATTGATTAATTCCTTTTGCCCTTTCCAGTTCCAATCTCAGTCTCCAATTTTTTTTTTTTTTAACATGTGACAACTAAGTTTCTCTGGGAAGCAGTTTATGGGTGTTTTCTCACCACCATTATTCTTATGGGCTTGCACTTGGGGTTCCATCCTTAGCACATCGATGTAACTGATCTCCCAAAGGTCCTCGATGACTTCCTGACCCAACTTGAGTTACTTTTCAGTTGTCTTGTTCCTATAGTTCTCACTATATCTGTCATTGTTGGCCACTCTCTCCAATTCAATGTTCTTCCCTCCTTCATCTTGGGTAACTGTACTTTATTGGTTCTCCTGGATCTCTGACTGGACCTCTCTCTTCCCCTCCATCCCCTACTTCTCCCCCTTCCTCCCCTGCTTCTCTCCTTCTCCCTCTTGTCCTTTACCTGGAGGCATTACATCAGCTTTCTAGTTCCTCCTTAATGAAAAGAAGCCTGAGCTGGTAGTCAGGAAACATATTTGCCCCTTTAGTTACAAGCTGTATGACCTTAGGCACATCACCTAATGTTGATGGTTCTCAGTTTACTTATCTGTAAAAAGAGAGCAATAATAATGACTGTTTACTACATAGGGACCATTAACAACAATCAAAATACTCAAAAATATGGAAGGAGATAATGGATATTAACGCAATTTGTAAATAGAAAAGTCCTACAGAGATATAAGCTCTTATTACTTATTTAATTTATAATTCATATAAAGGTTGTCCTCCCATCCCTTTTAAGCTTGGTATCCCCATTTTCAGAACAGAGAAACTGAGATCAATCAATTAAGAACAGAACTAGAAGCAGGTGCTTCCTGAATCCTCCACTGCTAATACTTTACCTTGTCCAGGGAGGGTTGTCTGAGTGGGCCCTAAACAATCCTTGTGCTACCTCAAATCTCCTGGTCCAGTGTGGGGCATTCAAGGGAATTGTAGTTGAAGTTATGGGCATTTACTCATTCATTAAACAAAAATTTGCACCCTAGTTTGCCCCCAAATCATCATACATGCAACAGGGGCCCCCTAGTGGCTGGGGGAAGTTCCAACGATGTAGGACCAGCACCCCATTCTAACAAAAGTTGGATGCAGGGGGAGAGGGAGAAAGAGAGGTAGGGCGGGATCCGGCTCACATTCCGGTTTCCTGCAAAGCCGCAGAAGCGGCTGTAGAACACAGCCCACGTGGAATTCTGGCTCTTGTTCCTGGGCAGACTCTGGTAGCAAAGCAGAGATTTTTCATTGTATTAATGTTCATTCCAAGATTCTGAGATTACTAAAGATGAATGGGACTTCAAGATCATCTGGTCTAATCGTCTCATTTTACCGTTGGGGAAACTGAGGCCTAGGGAGGGTGAAGTGATTTGTCCAAGATTACAGAGGTTATGTCATTCAGTCATTTTTCAGTCACATCTGACTCTTCGTGTCCCCATTTGGGGTCTTCTGGGCAGAGATACAGGAGTGGTTTGCCATGTCCTTCTCTAGCCCATTTTACAGATGAAGAAACTGAGGTAAACAGGGTTAGGTGACTTGCCCAGGGTCACAGAAGCTAATAAGTATCTGAGGTCAAATTTGAACCCAGGATAACCAGTTCTCCCCACCACAGACCCAGCGCCACCTAGCTGCCCTATCCAGTTTACACAACAATCAAATAAACACTAACATTGTTAATTAAAAGGTTATGATAATCTACTGAAGTTCTACCCCTAATCCTTAATTGCCTAGACCAAGATTCCTTTGCTGACTGTTATTGCTGTATTCCTCTATTAGATTGTAGCTCCTGAGGGCAGAGGCCATCTGACTTCAGTGCCTAGCACAGTAGCCGGTATAAATTAAGTGCTTAGCAAATGCTTGTTCATGGATTGGCCTAGTAGAGCCAGACTAGAACCCTAGGTCTCTTGACTCTTTTTAAATTGATCCAGGGCCCATATTACCTATTATCATTGTTCCCTCGATAAATCTGGGTTTGGTTTCTAACCATCCCAAAGACTTACGGGATCATCTGCCCATTTCCTTGCCTCCAGGTGGGTTTATATTTATTTAGTGGGAAAAGCAGGAACTAGGAAGTGGGAGACCTGGTTTAAAGAACTGGCTCGACCACTGTATGATCTTAGTCGAGGCCCTCTGGCATCTCTAGGCCTTATTTTCACCATTTGGGGATAATAATAAGTGACCTGCCTCCCTCACAAGATTGTTGAGAGAATCAAATGCAATAATGTGTATAAAAGCATTTCATAAAAATGCAAAGCACTAAATAACTATAGAGACTGAATAAAACCCTAAAATCTCATTCTAGATAGGTAGTTGTCTAATGTATATTCAGACACTTTGGGGAAATGACATTCTATATCCCTCCTGGTGGTCCGTTTTCCTACTTAGCGAATCTTCTGTGCTACAATTAAAATATTTTAAAATTAATTTAAAAAATTGTAAGCTCAACAAACATTGAATAAAATATAATTTTCATATATATAGTAGAACAGAAAAAGAAGATTATTCATTGAACTATGAATCTCTATTATGCACAGCTTGCCTTTTAATACATTCAGTCTATAATTTCCAAATTTGTTCTACTTGTCTACGATTTTTTTTAGGCCTTCCTTATTTTTTCTTCTGTACATTTAAAAAATGCTTCAATGCCTCTCTTCTTTATTTTGTTTTTCTTCATTTTTTAAACTATCCCTAGTCCCCTTCTCCTCACTAACTACCTCAATTTAAAAAAGAAAAACAAAGCCCTTGTAACAAATACATATAGTTAAGCAAAACAAACTTCCACATTGACCATGTCTGAAAATGTATGCTTTATTTGCTAGAATTCAAAACAATTTTCTTATCAATTAACATTTACTAGATACCTATCACTAAACTCTAGGTGAGCAGGGAAACATAATCCAGATAGAGTTTGGCCAAGGGCAAGGTAAGATGTATTTATTACCATGGGATGGACAATGTAAAGAGGGATGGTGGAGATACACAAGGCCTTCAGAAGTCATCAGCCCAACCAGAATCTACTGGGCACAGTCAAGATGAGAGCTGTGGAACTCAGGTAGTCCTTGCTGCATCAGGATTATAAGGCAAGGAGGTTAACAGCAGCAAATGGGTGCACAGGAGAGGAGAAAAAGAGAGAGGGTCACTCCTCATAATGCATTGATGGGGGAGGACAATTTTATCATCATTTTATCATCATCCTGGCCATCATCACCACCACCATCATCACATTCACTATCACTAGTTTCATTACTGAATGGGAAAGGTTAAAACTTTTCAGCCCATAAGTTTTCTTTTGGGAGCAAGCCAGAGTTTCAGCTTCCCAGGCCTCTTCAAGTCTTTTCACCTGCACCCTTGTTTGCACACCCTTATTAGCATTAGGTCCTTTAGGGGTTTTTGACCTCCACCCTTCCTGGCCTTGGCTAAATAAGGGTACCCTGGTTCCCTGCCCGCCTCCCAGACAATGGGGGATACTGGTGGCCTGCTTTGTTATTTGCCATTGGGAAAGATTTTCCGCTCCTAGACTTGAATCCACCTCCCAGCCAATGGGAGAAGGGATGACAGCAGAGGGGAGGGGACTTGACTATGTTAGGATATAAATTCTTGTTCTGTCTTGTGTAATGTACCTCATTCTGCTGGTTCATACTGGTGGAAGGGATGCCCTCTTCTTGGGAGAACTGAATAGACTTCTGGTTCCTTCCTCAAGATACCTCTGACTTTTAATTTTTCTGGGTAGGGGATTTTTGGGGTTCCCATACCCCACACAATTACCATCATGGCTACCATCATCACAATGACTACCACCATCCATATCATCACCACTGTAATCACCCTCATGATTATGCCACTGTGACTACCATAGGTGATTGTAGCCACTATTACCATCAGAGTTAGTGACTACCACTATCATCGTCATGGAGCTCACCACTATTAGCAAAACTATAATCAGCACCAAGGTCCGAAAGTAAGACTGATGAGAGACAAATACCTTGTTCCTCTAATTTTAGCTCTTCTTTCTACTTACTTCATACAGTATGGGGCAGTGATACTTCTAGAACTGTGTTAGAATACAGCTACATATGGACCTTACTTTAAATAAACTTAACATATGAAAATTCAGATTTATGGAGTAGATCAACTGGGGTGGGGTGATTATTTGATTTACAAAGGGGTTTTTCACTTAACAGAGGGACTAATTGTATGATTCCTTTGAATAACAACCTCCTCTGGACTTTTAAAGTGGGAGGATTGATTATTCATAGAACTTTCCAAGAGCATGCCCATTGCCCAAAGCAAATGTGCAGAGTTCTACAATAAAACAGTCTTGAAAATACGCACTTTTCCTTTCAAGGTACAACTTGTTTTGGCAGGAAGGATAGATGGATCCCTCTATCTAGTCTTCACATTCCAGTTCCCTAAGTTTTACCTTCTCAATAAAGCTGTCCCTGACCCCCTCAAACTACAGGAATCATTCTCTCTCCTTTGGATGTAGGTAGTACTTAATGTTTATGCCACAGGTTTGACTCTTCTTATAAGTTGCCTTCTGATAATGTTTGACCAAAGTATTTGGTGTTTTGGGGTTTTTTTGCTTTTTGGAGGAAGGTAGGGCAATTGGGGTTAAGTGACGTGCTCAAGGTCACATGGCTAGTTTTGTGTTAAGTGTCTGATGTCACATTTTAACTCAGGTCCTCCTGACTCTAGGGCCGGTCCTCTATTCACTGTGCCACCTATCTGCCCCGAATTTGTTGTTTTTTTAAATGGACATTTTTCATGTAATTGCTTTTATTTTCCTAAGGCGCAGGTCTGACTGTGTTGTTCATCAAACGTTACCTGTCCTAGTTACCTCTAGGCAAAAACACAAACTCCTCAAGCTGATGTTTAAGACCCTCGATAATCTGGGACAAGGCTCATCTCACAGCACTCCCCTCATTGTTCACTGCCCATGACTGTAGCCAGAATGCTCTCCCGTCTTCTTTCTCCTCCCAGTCAACACTTCTATCTCCTCAACCCTTATCTTCCCTTGAGGACACTTCCTCCAAAAAGTCTTCCCTCATTCCCAAAGATATGAATGTACTTTTCTTTTTTTCCTAGTTCCCTTACATTTACTCTTCTGTACATGTGTTATATCTTCTCTTAGCAGAATATAAAGCTCCTCAGGGGTGGGAACTGTCTTTGTATAACCTGAAATAACCTTATGATTACACACACACACACACACACACACACACACACACAGAGATTTATAATAAAGACGTGTATAATATATACATTTACATGCATATATCTATGTAGAGAGGGTCAGTGCTTAATAAATATTGAATCTGTTGTGTTCATGTGTGTATGTTTTATTTTCTGGATTAGAGTATAAGCTCTGGGAGGGCAGGGCCCATGTCTGATGCTTCTTTTGTATCCTGCTCCTCTTTCCTCTTCCCAGCCATACCTCCTAATCCCAATGTAGTATCCTGTACACAGCAGGCAGTCAGTAAATTGTTCCTGACATCTATTTCCTGATGTTCTTTTGCTGGTGTTGAAGGTGGCTGGTAAGACAAGCTGTCAGATGGCAGGGGATGGATCCTTAATGGTAACGCTGGCTGGGTTAGATTCTGTCTCCACCTCCTGGATCATCTCAGGCCCTGCTTCTGCCAGAAGGACTCTAAACACGGAAGAGTAGGCAGCTCACTGCCTAAGCCAAGGAGGCAATGGACTCCTAAATGGCCTCCTGATTTGGGAAGGATCCCTCTCCATGGTACCCTGTGATACTGTCATCACCATCATTATACCTGAGAATTTGTGAAGAAAAAAATTGCCCTTGACCTCATGCTAAGTGCTATCCTAAGAAAATGTACCTTCTAGGAAAATAAAATTTGAAACAGACACAGACTTCCTAGCTAATTAGTGATAACCAAAGACCTAACATATCTCATCATAGGTTTAAATGGAAGATTATTTAGCTACATTTGATAGCATAAGAGATGCTGTGGTGGGGCTTGGATATGATTCCCATGGGAACCCTGAGGAGGAGAGTTGGTCCTCTGATAAATTCAGGAAGGCTTTTTGAAGTACTAAGTTCAAGAGATTTTAAAGTAATGGATAAAGAAACAGTTTAACATATAGGTAATCCTGCCCTTGAGAAATGAACAGGATGGAAGAACTAGCAGGTGTGCCTGGGGCAAAGGTCTAGGAATTGGTTTGGGAAAGAGCATAAAAAGCTTAGATATGATTACATCATAAGGTGTAGAACTGAAAGGGACCTTAGCAGTTGTAAGGCCTAGCCCCCACCTCATTACTACTCACCCTGAGCTTCACAATAGCCTTTTCACTGTGTCTCTTCGAGGGGGGGCAGTCTGGCCCCTCTCCTCGTCCATCCTCCATAGAGCTGACCTGATGACCTTCCTAAAGTACAAGTCTGACCACATTCTTCTTCTCTAAGGGGAATTCTTCCTATTGACTCTAGAATAAATACAAATGCTGTAGCTTTACATTTAAAGCCTTTTACAATCTGACTCCAGCCTACCTTTTTTACTAATAATAACATTAATAACTAACATTTATATAGCACAGTGCCAGGCACTGTGCTAAGTACTTTGGCTCTTGGGAAACTGAGGCAAACAGAAGTTAAATGTCTTGCCTAGGGTCACCTAACTAAGTAACTAAATAAACACTCATATAGTATTTAAGGTCAGATTTGAAATCAAGTTTTTGTGACTCCAGACTGGGTCTGTTTCGGAACATCTCTTTCCTTAAATGTACTCATGCTGTGTTTCAGACAAACTAATTTAATGCTGTTTCTCATATTTTGCAATCTATCTTCCATGTCTTTGCATACCCTGTACCTCTGCATTCTTAGAATGTGCTCCTTAGTCACCTTCACTTCTTAGAATACTTAGCTTCTTTCAAGACTCACCTTGTAATTAGTGGGTTCTCTCCCCTCAAATTCTATTTACATATTGTATTCCATCCCTATCCTTCTAACGGTAAGTTTCTTTGGGGAAGAACCCTCTTATTTTCCTGAGCATATACTCAGAGATAGAATGATAGTCAAATTCCCCTTAATTTTATGGATGAGGAAATTGAGACAGTGTAGGAATGTGATTTGGCTCATCTCACAGGTGGGTAATAGTAGAGTTAGGATTTGAACCCAGGTCATCTGACCCTAAAACCAGTGCCCCTCCTATACACATTTCCTCTCCATATTTAGAATGAGGTTCCTAACTTTTTTTTAGTCCATGTATTCCTTGGCTTTCAGTAACCAATTCCCCCATTCAGTATGAAAAGAATTCATTCTTAAGTTTACCATTCACATGCAAATAAGAAATAAAGTAGGTTACTATTTTAGGATTTTTAAAAAATACATTTTGGTTGATATCTTTTGCTTTTTACACATCTAAATCCACCCCCTCTCCATCTCTCCTCCTTTCCCCTCCAGAAAGCCCTTTTTTAAAAAAAGAAGAAAATTTTTTTTAAAAAGAAAGAAAAGAGGGGAAAAAAATCAGCAGGAAAACCCACCAATACATTACAAAGAATCTGAATATATTTGCAGGGGTTCACAACTATGGACTTCTCACCTCTGTAAAGTACTTCATGGAGGTGGTGGTAGCAGTGGTGATAGTGGTGGTGTTGAAAACATCTTCTATTTCTTCTTTGAAGCTATGTTTGTTGTATCGTCATTTTGCAACATTTACCTTCAACTTTTTGGTGGTGGTTTTTCTTTCTGTTTATATTGTTGTAGTTGGTTGGAAATCAATTCAAGAAAATCAAATGAAACTATTTCTCTACATCTTTGACAAGCTTCTCATATCCCAACTTGGGAACTCCTGATTTAAAACCTACTTAGAGTTTTCAAGGTGGAGTTGGTTTGGACAAAGCAATGGGAGACAACTTCAGCAGGAGGGGTGAGAACCGCCTATAGGAGACTGCATCCAGTGAGGATGAGGTTGCTATAGTTTAGGTAACAAATGACAAATCGATTAGATTAGGGCAGTGGCTGTAAGGATATTGGGGAGAGGAATAGGCTTGGGCAACTGGAAGAAACAATTCTCACTGCCTTAAGTACCTCCCCTCTCTCTTCCACCCTCCAAATTTTACCCAGCTGTTGAGGCCTACTTCAAGATTCCCTCTTCACTGACTATTCCAGTCCAGTGATCTCTCTTTGAGACCTAATTGCACAATGCCTCAAACATAGTAGGTGCTGAATAAATAATGTTTATTGATTGATTGATGAACCCCCCCATAGGACCCATCTGGTACTTAATCATGTACTATCCCAGAATTACCATTAAACTGTTTACTAACTATATTGTTGGGTCAACGAGGACCATGAACTCCACAAGGTCTTCTATTTTCCTTTCATATTCCTCGGTTTTGTGCTGTCCTAAACTTTAGGACAGTATGGGAACTAGCATCCTTGTCAGGGATATCACAGAGAAAGAGATGAGAAGGGTCAGCGGCTGAGACAGAAAGGAAGGGGAGAGGAATCTTTCTCTTCAGTATCAAGTCTGTCCTGGACTTTGGATATTAACAAAATTCTTTATCCCATACTTAACATGCTGGGAGTACTACCTGAGGTAGGGAGGTCGAGATTATTTTGGATCTGGAAATAGCTTTAGGAGAGTTAGAGCATATCTCTCTTTTTCTCCCTTCTCTCCCTCCCCCCGCCCCTTATTTAAATAGCTTTTAAAGTTTTGCCTCCTCAGGTTCATCAGAGGTCAAAGGATTGCTGCCCTTTTTCATCCTGGTGAAAGTGGGGATGGGCTTCCCACAGAGATTCTCTTTGTACCCAACAATCATCATAGTGCCTTACGATTTATGTTACTCACTACACTACACTCTACTTTGAAACTGGGCACTGTGTGAATTTGAGGACTGTGGTCAACAGCCTATTCTTTCCCTCCCATCAGTACCTGCAGAAATTGCTGCTCCACCATGAAGGTAATTAATGAAGTTGTCCAGATGCTCAGCCCATTGTCACATGTTTCCAAGACTTCAAGGGCTTAGAGAGACCAGGTTAGTTCACTCCAGTGACTTCATGTCAATAAACATTTTTTAAGTGCTCAGCATGTCCTATGTAATGGGTACTTACTGATGGGGACACAAGAGAAAAGCACATTCCCTGCCCTCCTGGGGCTTGCAATCTTACTAAGAAATCAAACTGGGAGGGGGAGAGATTAGAAATCAATTTTAAGGTAACATCTATAGATGTGTGAGACAGCTTGGTGAAGCCTGTATATTAAATTTCAAGGAGGTAGATTTTGAGTTAATTGAGTTAAACCATGAAAGATACAAAAGGGTTTGCAGGCAGTATTTAAAGTGGTGGAAGTGAGTAGATATGTTCCTGGGCACGACTGGGCCCCAGCCCATCACTGGACATTACTCCTCTCCAATGCTATAATCCAAACTGGCCTCTCTAACTTCAGACACACCACCTTCCATCTCAGTGCCTTTACACTAGCTGTACTTCATACCTGGAATTGACTCCCTCCTTATTTCTGTGGATGAGTCACTCTACCTTAAGATTCAACCCAGACACCATTTGCATGAACCCTTTCGTGGTGCCCTCCAAGATCTAGCTCCCTTCCCCAGTAATGAGTAGTTTAAAAATAAAACCTAAACTCTTTTTAAGGTAAGTATTTAGCTTTGTATTTACGCTGCAGAAAATTTATATGTATTTACCTTCCCCCTCCACATATAAGGTCTTTGAAAATAGGGAGCGCTACAGTGTTTTGTATTTGAGTCTCCAGTGCCCAGTATACACAGAGTCTGGCACATGGGTGGCATTCTATATAAATATCTGTTGATTGATCATTCCTGAGTACAGCACACAATTAATACTGAAATGGGGGGGCAGAATTTCAATTTTTCACTATAGAACAAACAGGATTCCTCCCTTCCTCTCCCTTTTACATGTCCGCAGAGAAGAGTTAAATCTCTTAACTTGACTGGATCAGTCTTTGCTCTTCTAAGAACTTCCTGATGGAACGTCAGGTTTCTCCCACTTGTATGAATGAAGGGCCACCCACGCAGGAGGAAGCCCGATGCAGCACCCAGGATATGGGAGAGATGAGGCTGCGTGTGTGTGTGTGTGGGGGGGGAAGCTATGTTGGCAGCTTTCTCCTCTCCAAGGATATTGTTGGTCTGCAGCCTCCAACCACTCCCTCGTTCCCTGACCACTCCGGTCCTGTCTGTCCGTCCAGCTCAGAGCGGAGCTTCCCCGTGGATGGACTCGGAATCCAAAGACACGCTGCACCTTTCCCGAGCTCAGAAGCTCCTTTCTCCCAGCTGCAAGGCTGGGATTCCCAGGGCACCAGCCGCAGAAGCAACGGCGGCCGCAGGTAGCGCCCTGAGCCGCGGGAGGGGAGGAGTTCTAGTGGCAGAGCCAGCCAGCAGGCTGGAACAGCCAGCCGGCCTCTGAAGTAAACCCCGAAGTTACATGTGGGAAGTGGTGGTTGTGTGACGCAAGTTTCCAGGGGGCCCTCCACTCCGAGGGAGCTCTCCGGAGCAGGCTGGACTCCGTGCAAAGTGAAAAGAAGTGGAAAACAGCCCAACACACTACGCACCCAGAGCTTACGTCCTTGCTACCGCGGCTGCTGCTTGCTGCAAAGCAAGAATAAGCGTTCCAACCTCTAATCCCCTTTCTCTTCCTCTCCTCCCTTATCACGCCGTGGGGTGGGGGTGCAAGGATGTATGCACACCCCTCCAGCACCTGGTGCAGGTTCGGGGCCGTACTCCCGGGGGCGAGCTGCGTTTCTCTCAGTTGCTGGGGTGGGTTTTTTTTTTTTTTTTGCAATGCTTGCCAACCTGTCAGCTGATGGACCTCATCACCCATAGTGGCGCATGAAGCTCAGACAGTTTGCTTCATTCACACAGTCCCTTCCCAGCCCGCCCACCGCACCCCCCAACCCCCTAGACGGAAAAGAAGTAGTGCGGGCCCCTAGCCAAAGGCTATCCCCAGGGTTCCGCTCCTCTCTCGCCCCAGTCTCCCGCCAGCCCGGGGGGGCGCTGCAAATAGTCCTTTGTTTACATGCAATTCCTTACTCCGCGGAAGGAGGCCGGGGGAGTGCTGAGTTTTCACCAGCTGTTTCCCGCCTTGAAACAGACATCTGATCAGCTGCAAACACACATACACACACACTCACACACGCACGGGGAGGCAGGCCGGAGAGACCTCCCCCTCCCTCCCTCTCCCTCCCCCCCTTGCCGCCAGCATCTGGGACCGGGAGAGCCAGCACCTCCGACGCTGCCCTTTGATTCGGATTTCCATTTTGCATTCTCCTGCGGATCGGGACCACGGACTTGGCTTTTGCAGAAGAGGGGGGGGGGGGCCGATCGCTATGGAGTATTTCATGGTACCCGCTCAGAAGGTGCCCTCTTTGCAACATTTCAGGAAAACAGAGAAAGAAGTGATAGGAGGGCTCTGTAGGTGTGTACCGCTCCCCCCCTCCCCTTTTTTCCCTAATGCAACCCCTGGCCAGCCTGCCCTCGGCGCATGTGTGTGCATGGCATGGCACCGGCCCGACTCCTTTCTTAGGCGCCGCCGGGAACTGAGGGGCTGCTGCACCGCGTGCGGAGACTCGCAGAGGCTTCTCCTTTAGAGCGCCGGGACCCTAGGCAGCCCCTGAGCGCGCCCCAGCTACTTTTGTCTGGTGCAGGCGAGCGAGTCGCGACGTTTGTAAATTGCAAACAGACCCACGTGGTTCTGCAGCAGTCCCGGCCATGCTGGTCGCTTTCTCCCCCTCTTCCTCCTCCTCCCCCTCTCCCGCGGCGGCTTCCTTTCCCTCCTCCCCTTCACTCTGGCTCTTGCTCTGCGCTGAGAAGGGCTTTTTTTTTTTTTGCGGGGGGAGGGGGAGGGGGAGAGGGACGGGACTCCACGGGGTGCTGGCTTGCGGGGCTGGGGCGTGCACGGGGCCAGGTTACAGGCGGCGGTGGTTACAATGCAGCCATGCTGCTCCTCCGGGCTGCTCTAGTCGGGTGGGGGTGGGGAAAGGGGGGAGGCGATGTGCGTGTTTGCAAACAGCCGGGTAGGAATGGGGGTGTCCCTCGGTGTCTGTGTGTGTTGTGTGTGATGTGTGTGTGTGCATGTGTGTTGGGTGTGCGTGTGGTTTGGGGGCGATCCGGGCGCTTTTGGAACAAGTAGCCCGGGATTGGGGCGCCAGTGACCCCTGGGCACGTTGGGGGCGGCTCGCCAGCTCTGGGGCGCTGTTTACCAGCGAGGCCTGGACGTGACTCTGCAGCCCTCTTGGAGTAGGCGGATCTCCGCCCGCCGTCTCCTGGGAGATGTAGTTCTCGCGGGCCCCTCGTGTGCGGGATTGTGGGAGCTGTAGGCACTGCCCGGGCCACGCTTTCCATGCACAAAGCATGGTCCACGAGGGAGGGGGAGGGGCAGGGAGATCCGGACGGGACAGATTTACCACGAGTTGCGGGGTAGGCCTACTTCCCCCTCCCTCTCCCTACCCTAGACTGGGGGCCGCTTTCCCCACCTCTTGCTGCCGGTTTCGTTCTGTCCCTTTCCACGTGGGTCTCTGCCACAAACTCTCAGACAGCACGTCCGCTAACCTCCAGGCAGAAACTGAAAGAATTTAGTTTCCAAGCACTGTGTTTGTGTAGGGTTGGCCCTACCTACCCAGAAAGATTTGGGGATGGGGAAGTTTGCGAACTTGGACTCCCTGGGATCTTAACTTTGTGCGAATGGTTTGGGGGTGTTAGGCAACCCTCCGGTCCCAGTAGACTCGGTGACTGGCAAACGCCGCGTATCTGGTCAGGTGGCTGCTGCTTAGGAGCGGCCAACCCGCCTCCCCCTCAAAAAAGTCCCCCAAACTCTTGGGACTTACTGGGATACATGGACTGACTAGGATTTTCAGGCGACATGACATGTGGAACCCTATTTATTTTCTCACTTCCTTTTTCTCAGTAGGGAGAATTTTCTGGAGTCTTCTGCCCTTGCACACCCAGACCCCCCCCCCCCCCCGACTTACTTTTGCAGAGTCGTAGCGGACCTCTCCCATATTTCTCCCCAGGGAGTAGGGTAGTGGAAAGGTACCCTGGTAGAGACAGGAACTCTTGGCTTCGAGAACTAAGACTGGTTTGGTTAATGGTGGGGAGGGGTCTTCTGTTGAGGGCAGGAAGAAAATGAGGGAACTTTTAAGTCAGTTCTTAGCCTTGGATCTTCCCTTCAGGCTCACAGTCAGGATCGGTAGCTTCCTCGAATTCATACCGTCTGGTATGGCCCTGTCAACCACATAATCAGTAAGTAAAATAAAGGGCTTGAAACCAGATGGTGTCAGGGCTAATGGCAGCATAATGTCATAACTTTCCCTAAAACTGACATTGGGGATGTATAGAAAACCCTCACGGTGTAGGAAATGGCTGTGAACTTAGAAGACCTCTTAATAAGTTGTTTGACCTTGGCAGTGCTACTTTATTTCTCTCTCAGCCTCAGTTTTTTTTTTTTTATCTGTGTTGTTGTTTAGTCTCACCCTATTCTTTGTGACCCCATTTGGGGTTTTCTTGGGGGAATTACTAGAGTGGTTTAGCATTTCCTTCAGCTCATTTTACAGACAGGGTTAAGTGACTTGCCCAGGGTCACACAGCTAGTACTGTAAGTGTCCAGTCAGATTTGTACTCAAGAAGATGAATCTTCCTGGTGCCAGGCCCTGTGCTCTTTCTACTTTGCCACCTGGCTGCCCCCTTATCTGTGAATTGGTGATAGAAACCTTTGAACTGCCCACTTTACAAGTTTGGAGAAATGTAGAAAGTGTTTGTTGTTAGTGTGAATAAGCTTGATGCCTTCTCTCAAAAAAACTTAACCTACAAAATAGGATTAACACTTATACTTGAAAAGATAACCAAAGGTACAGGGGCAGGTGACTGACTAAGTGTCAGGTGACTGACTAAGCAAGGCACTTCTCTCACTAGTGCTCTCTTGTCTTGGCTTTCTCATTGGTAAAATGAAGATGTATTAGAATGCCCAGCAACCCCTCGGTTCTAAGTCAGTTTGGTGATAGTGGGAAAAGTGTTGACTAGAAGTGGGGAGACCTGGATGGAATCCCAGGCTTAGTGACCTTGGGCAAGTCGCTTAACCTTTCTCTCAGCCTCAGGTTCCTTAGATGTAAAATGAAGACTTGAACAGCTGTGTACCCCTCAGGATTATTGAGGAAAGTGCTTTGTAAACTGGTCAAATTGTACTGAAATTCTAGCTGTCAGTTTTATATGATCTTCAGAGACCAAATCAGGAGCACACAAGGGTAAAGATACAGGGAGATAACCAGTGTGTCTGGGAAAATCAGTGTAGACTTCTTAGAAGAAGAGAAAAGGGGAATTTTAAGTTGGCCCCTGGAAGGACAATTAGGTAAGCACCAAGGCCAGGCTAGCAGGGGAGAAATAAGGGAGGGAGATTTAGGAAGCAGAGTCAGCCAGGAGGCAGCTGCTGTCCAGTCAGCCAGGGCTGAGCATGTGGAGAATGGGATTCCCAGGAATTCAGTTTTGACCACTTGGCAACCCTTTCCCTATGAGGCTCCTGGGCATCTTACCAAATTGAAACCCAGTGTCTGAACCTTCTGTGGGCCTGTTGGAACCCTTGTTTGTACTGGCGGGTACTCTTAATGTGTTTCTCTTCCCTTAATTTGGGTCTGTTCTAATCTAAAATAAGGAATGCATTCCCTACACTGGTTTCTGAAAGTGTGAGATACAGCAGAAACAACAGCCCAGAACAGCTGTTTGCCCACCTGGTATGAGCTTTGGTCTGACTCTAAGAGTGTCCTGTGGGTCAGATCACACACACCCTTGAACTTACATATACGCAATCCCTGTCCAACGATGGTGCCCTGTGAAGCAGGTGCAAAGTCTGTCCTTGACATCAGTCTTTCTCCCCATCGAGGAATGGGCATGAATGGTAGTACAGGGGATTTAGACCAGGTGCAAGGAAAAACTTGTGATGTTGGACTTGGGATACAGAGGGAAATTGTGGTGGTACGCTGAGTGCTTACCAGAAGGGAGAAATCAGTGGTTTGCAAGGGTCAGAGAAATGTAAAATGAATGTCAGAGCTGGAATCAGTTTCATCTAACCCTTTTTTTGTGTTGCAGACCCCTTTGACAGTTTGGTGAAGCCTTTGCCCCCATTCTTAGAATCGTGCTTTTAAATGTGTAAAAGAAAATGCCAAGGTTTGCAAAGGAAAGTTACATTGAAATGCAGTTATTACAGTATTACAACAAGTAATGGATCCCACGTTAAGAACCCTGGGTGGAGCCCAAATCCATAATTTTACAGGAAATTGAGACCCAGAGTGGGAAAATGTCTTGCCTGATGTTATACGGTGAGTTTATGGCAGAATGGATCTTTAGAACCCAGATTTTTTTTTTTTTTAGTCTAGGGCTGTGGCCTCTGCACCAAGTTTCAAGGAGGATGAGTTGGAGACTTGAAGAAAGTGTAAGATTTGGAAATGTATCGAGGACATGGTGGGAAGGAAGCCTCTTCTAGGTAGGAACTGGATGAGTGATGTGTTCCTGGAATATTATCAGGGCTGACGTTCACAAGGCATTCGTATACATTATTTCTCATGTGGTCCTCACAACAGTCTTTGAGATATGTGCTTTAGGTAGTATTCTTCCAATTTTACAGAGTGAGAAAATTGGGTCTGAGAGAGAGACCAACTTGCCTGTGCCTACACAGGAACCCAAGTCTCCCCTGACTCCAAGATCAGTACTCTTTCTACTCTATGACGTGCTTCCTCTGATGACAGTGGCTGGACCAGATCAGAACCCTGCTAGTGAGGAGAAGTAAGAGTGATGTGGGGGAAGAGCACCAACCTTGGAATAGAAACGGTTTCAGATCCCCAGCTCTAGTTTACGTGCCGTATGACATTTAAACGGGTCATCCGTCGCCTCCGAGACTCAGTTTCCTTATCTGCAAAACAGATAGTAATCCTTACACTCCCTACTTTTTGGCATAGTTATAACAAGAAAAGTCTTTGTAAACCTTACAAACACTGCACAAATAAATTATTTATTATTGTTGTTCCTGGTTAGGTGGGGAAGGGTTTGGAAAGGGAATAAGTATTATTAAGTACCTACTTTGTGCCCATCGGCACTGTGCTAAGTGATTTCCAAATATTACCTCGTTTGATCCTTACTAGAACTGGGTGAGGTTGGTGCTGTTGTTGTCCACAGTTTGCATTGGAGAAGACTGAGGGTAACAGAGGTTAAATCACTTGCCCAAAGAAAGGTCTTGAAAGCCAGGTTGAGGAATTTGGAAATGAGTTTTAAAAATTCCTTCTAGCAGTGATGTTCTTCGGCTTTTGCTTATAGTAAACAGTTTATCCTTCGGCTGGGGAGTGTTGAGTTGCTACTTACTGGGAATTAGAATCAACTGTGGATGAGTATTGCTTAGATAAACCTTTGAAAAAATAAATAGCATTAAGTCCCCTTCATCTTAAGTTCCCCATAATATCCCCATATTCCTATACATTCCCAGCTTAAGCTGGTCTCATTTGACGAAAGGGAATTAGGTTTGAAATGTACCTAGTTTTTTCCCACATAGGCAAGTGACTTTCTGATGCAGGACAATATGAGTCCTGTTCTGAACCTCCTTTGAAATAGATGTTATTTACTTAACTGTATGTGATTTGGAACAAAGAACTTATAAGCTCCCCAGGCCTTATATTCCTCTTCAGTAAAATAATAAATTCAACATTTATATAGCACTTTGAGTTTTGCTAAGTGCGTTACATGTAGTAATCTCACTTGATCCTGTTAGAGGTTTTGACTAAATTCTATGATCCCAAATATAAATGTAGAGCTGAGAAGCTCAGGACAGACCAGGATATAGGATCCTGCATAAGGCAGAGTGTTGGCTAGGAGCTAGAATCCAGAAGCTTCTGGGCTGCCCCTCAGTCTTCTGGCTTCTGACATGAGCACTTTGGGGTGGCTAAGAAAGGAAATGTTCTGGAAAGAGGAGGTATCCGTTTCAGAGACTGTTGGATAGCACAGGAAGACCAGAGATTGAGCCTTGTGTAATAAACTGAAAAAGTAACTCATTAGCCATGTGTCTCAAGTTTACCTTGGTCTCTAGCTACTTCTGCCTCCTAAGGATCTGAAATAATAATAACAATCCTTTGTACTATATATAGTGACTAGCAGTTAGCAAAGTACATTCGTAACTTTTTATTCATTTGAGGCATACCACAGTCCTGTGGCATAGATAGGACAAGACTTGTTCTTGTTTTACGATTGAGTAAATGAATACTTTATTCAGTGGAATACTTATTGTCCACATCAGTTTGTTAGGGACTTTTCTTTTTAGCATGTAGTAGCAGCATGATAAGCCCTTAAAAATGTTTGTGTATTGATTGATTGATTGAGTGATTTGAGAAACAGAATGAAATAAAGAGCCCTGGATCTGGGGTCAGAGGACCTGGGTTAGAATTTTGGCATTTCCTCTTAATCCCTCTTTGCCCTTTCATTAATCTCTTTGTGAAACAAGAGGGTTGGGTTAGATAACACCGGAGTTCCAGCTTAAAATCTGTGATTCTTTGACTTTTTTCAAAAAAATTGATGTTTGATGACACTCATTGTGAAGTCAGAAGATTTGGGTTTGAATCTTTACACTGCCATTTATTTGCTTGTGTGAGCGTGGCCTCTCCCAGTCCTTGGTTTCCTCATTTGTAAAATGGGGAATAATAAGCCACCTGCTTCTTCGGGGTATTGTGATTGATCAGAGGGAAAGATGCTGTTAGCTGATATTTATATCCAGGGATGTGTTGGTAAATATTTAACAGTTGGCTCTCTCTGACACACTTCAAGTTTAATCTTCACTTATTAACATTCTCCATCACTTTCTTAAGTGTAGACAATCAATAAAACAATAAATCAGGCCCTGATTTGGAGCTTGCCAGTTTCCAAAGTGCAAATGCTCCCTCACACTGCAAGATTTTAATTGGCTCTGGAGCTCTAATATACTATACCCTGTTTATATCACACTTTAAAGTCTACAAAGGACTTTTGTGCTTTAAGTCATTTGAGCCTCTCAAGTAACCTTGTAAAACAGGTACTAAAAGTATTATTACCCCCATTTTGCTGATGTGGAGGCTAAGGCTCAGAAAGGTTGAATGACATATTCAAGATCCCACCTTAGAGGCAGGATTTGAACTAAGATTTTTCCTAGTTCAAGTCCAACACTATCCACTATACCACATTATCTCTAGTCCTATCAAGAATCAAGGTCCAGGGAAACTGGCCACTGTCCTTATTCTTCTACCTCATTAGAGGGATGTAGGATTGGGTGAGAAAAGGTTCTCTTTACAGCTCCCTAGGCAGGCCGTGGGACCACCCCTGCCCCAGTGACAGCTGATGTTTCCATAGCCTGCCCCTTCACCTTCTCCTCACCCTAAAAACAAAAGGACCTCTGAGGAATGTGTTTCCATACAGATTTGGGGTTGGCTCTAAAGGCTAGCTTTTTTTGGCAGTTTGCTTCAAGCTAGCTAGTGTATCTGGCATTCTCTGTAGTGGGCAGTTGTTCAGCTGGGATCTTTCCTGTAGTCTGGTCCATTTAAAGGACAGTGATAATTGTTGTTCATGATGACCTCCCTAGGCAAAGTAAGGTCTTCAAGTGCCACATGAATCATCAAAGAAAGATTAAATTAGTCTCAATGTAGCTTTGGTGATACAAACCATATTGGGTTGAATAGAGTGATGTTTCGCCCCCATATCTGGCTTATTTAAAACCTGAATGTGATCTGTAATTGGTATATCTCTCTTTTTTTCTTTCAAGAAGATTTCATTTTAGAGGTACAGCCTATATTTGAGGACAGCCCGTATTTAAACCCAATATGGCACATTTTATTGTGCTCTAATTCTTTTGAAAGGGGCATTCCAAGTGAGACACAGATAAAAACTTGTTTGCTGATTCAAGGATCTGCAGTTCATCAATATATTTTCTGTACCTCTTTGGCTCTCAGTTCTTTCATGCCTAAATTGGTATCCTTAGCACCTGGCACAGTGCCAGGAGCACAGTCGGCATTTAATATTATGCTTGATAATTGATTAATAAGACTTAACAGTGTTTCTACTTTTTTGTAGAACTAGCCTTTGAGAACTAGGAATTATACCTCTATGCTCTGATGAGACTTTTGAGAAATAAAAAATTTTAATTAGCTAGACATAACCTTGCCTCTCCACCTCTACCTCCCATATTAGATAATGGAGTTTGGGGAGGATTGTAGAAATCATAGAATGATTTATCAACCAAAGCTGGAAGGGGCCTTAGGACATAGTTAGAAAGGACTTAAGAAAACATCTAGCTCAACCCTCTCATTTTAATAACTCCCATTTGTATAGCGTTAATATTTGTAATGCCTTTACAATTGTTATTCCATATTATCCTCACAAAACCCCTGTGAGATGTGCTACTATTATTATCCCCATTTTACAGGTGAGAAAACTGAGGGACAGAGAAATTCATTGCCCCATGGTTACATTGCTCATGAGCACCTGAGGCAGAATTAGGTCTTCCTGGCTCAGAGTCTAATGCTCAGTCCTCTAACCAACACAATTCCTTCAAGAAAGGAGGTGCCGTGGTCAAAGTCACCCAGCTCCTAAGGAGCAGAGCCTGGCTCTGAGCCCTGCTCTCCTAACTCCAAATCAGGGTTTCTACTAAGCCAGGCTGAGAAATGACAGGGAGCATGGTGCGAGAGGAGAACTGGTGGGAAAGTCGATGGGAGGGACAGGATTTGAGTGGAACAAAGAACTGTAGCTCTTAATGCAGGGGCAATCCTTGCTGTACTCTGTCTTGTCTCCTAAACTCTGATATTTCTGATGTGATTCCAGGGAACAACTAGATACACAAGGAACCTCCCCTAGCCTGTCTCCACCTCCACCCTATCCCCACCCCCACCCCCAAGGCTGGGGTTATTTTTGTGGTCACAAAATTGGTCCTGAAGTCCTTTTCCCTATAAATGGGTGAACTTTGTTGTGGTTGGTCCTGGTTTCATCCTGAGGGAAAGAAACTTGGGAATAGCCACAGACCAACACTAGCTGCCCCTTTTTACCTGTGGATTTTGAAGGAGCATTTTGGGTCCCAAAATTGTGGGGTGGGGGTAAGAGTTACCCATCTAATTTCAGAAGAATCATTTGGGACCCAAGGGCTGGAAGAAGTATGGGGACTTAGTCAAGAAGCATTTACTAAGCTCTTATTAAATATGCCAGGGACTCACCCTAGTCTCAACTTTTTCATCCATAAAATGGAGGGAATAATCCTAATCACTGATCAGATGAGAGAATGGGCATGAAAACAATCACCCCATCCCTTTATAACATGTTTGTAAGGTTTCCAGAATGCTTTCCCTTTTTTTTTGCTTTTTTTTTTTTTTTTTTGGAGGCCAGTAAAGTGTACTCTTAAGGTGCTGACTTCTCAATATTGGATGTTCTCAGAAGCCCCTGAAGTTTAAGGCTATAGCAGTTTAAAAATGGACAGTTCCTTTCCTTCCCTAGGAGCTCCTGGGAAGCTTTCTATCCTAACCTCAGTTTTGGGTAGTTAAAGGACCCAGCTTTGTTTTGAGATTTTAACTATTCTCTGAAAGGGTGGGGGTAGAGTTGATTCCCTGGAGTCTTCAGAACAAAGAATTTGGTGCTGGAAGGAAAGATCTACCAGCTAATCCAACCAAAGGGATGAATTCCCTGAGGTTTGGAGACGGGATGCTTGCCTAAAGTTGTACTGCTGGGAAGAGGCAGATTTGAATCCAGGCTTTCTTACTCCAAAAGCCACTGCTTTTCATCCAGTTAGCTCCATATGCTTCTGGTGTTTCCTGTACTGAGAAATCCTGGGAAGTCTGATCCTCCCAGGTCTAGAGTCAGTACCCTGAGGCTGTCTTTGGTCAGGTCCCTATAACTTCCCATTTCATGGCCTGCCCTTGACATCACCCCTCCCCCATACAGATACACCATTCATAACAGTAGAAGACATTATTGACATTATGTGTGGTAAAGTGGACTGGGAGACAGGAGAGACCCAGATAGAAATCCAGTGGAACTGATAATACCAGTGATTTGTTTTGTGTCTTTGGGGGATTCAGTTCAGCAAGTCTAAACCCATGTTCATTCATTTAGCAAGCATATATTTATTAACCACTATGTGCCAAAGCCTGGGACTACAAAGAAATGAAGATCAAGTCACTCGTCATCGAGGCTTCATTTCCCCTATTTGCAAAATGAATGAGTTAAGAGTTCCTTCCAGGTCTGATGTCCTGTGTCTGAAGAACTTGGGCCTGATCCTGTTCTTCTTAGGGAAGGGCTACCTTGTTCTAGAAGTGCCCCGAGGGTCAAGATTGGCTTCCAGCTCTTTGGGGTGATCCCCTCTGGACAGACCGTCTAGTTATAGAAGGAGGCTCCTCTGGTCATCTTCCATGACACCCAGAGTACAGCATCTTCTTTAGTAGGTTGGAGGGGAGCGCGCGTGTGTGTGTGTGTGTGTGTGTGTGTGTGTGTGTGCGCGTGTGTGTGTGTGTGTGTGTGTGTGTGTGTGTGTGTGTGTGTGTGTGTATGTGTGTGTGTGTGTATGTGTTGGGTGAGAAGAGGATGACCCTTGTTAATACCAACCCCCTCCTTGGGGTTGTAAGTAGTGTGTAGAGTCCGGAGGCAGAGGCGGATTAGAATCCTGCCTCCTATATTTAGTAGCTGTGTGACTGACTTGGCAAATTACTGAACCAATTTGAACTTCAGTTTCTTCATCTATAAAATGGGGAATATCTGTAGTACTTATCTCACAGGATTTGTTTGGAGGCTCAGATCACAGGATGTTTGTAAAGTGCATTGCAAACTTTAAAGCTCTGTAAAACTGAAGTTATTAGCAATATTTTTCCGCTAGATACTTAAGTGCCTCCCATGTGCTAGGTGCTGAGGGATCAAAGTACAAAGAACAAAACAATCTTCATTCACAAGGAGTTTACATTCCAATGGGGGAGACAACAAGGGCACAAAAATGGCATATATATATAAAGTTAACATATATATATACATATGTAATATATAATATGTGTATTTAAGATTGCTTGGGAGGGAGATTATTTCGTAAAGGGTAAGGATGATTATTCTTTTTTTTTTTTGGGAGGGGGGAAGGCAGGGCAGTTGGGGTTAAGTGACTTGCCCAAAGTCACGAAGTGATTTGAACTCAGGTCCTCCTGACTCCAGGGCTGGTGCTCTGTTCACTGCACTTCCTAGTTAGGGTGATTATTCTTATTTGACAGTAGAGGAAACCAAAATTGTACTGGTCAGGTGAGATGGCGGTAGGTCTGGTACTCCGGACTGTCCTCCATTTTTCCTTCTTTGCCCTAGGAGCTAACTATTCTAGGTGGTGTGTTTGTTTCTTGGGTTTTGGTGATAAGTCCCTATCCCTCTTTCCCCCGCCCCCTAAAATTGGAATGGAGAAAGGAACCAGGGATGAGCCTTTTTAACCTGTGCTGAGTCAAAGAGTTATGCTGGGTTTCCTGTTAATGGGTAAATGTGAGAAGGTACATGATGATTTCTGAGGGCTCCTTGATAGAGAAAATGACTTTGCTGAAGGCTGGATTCTTTTCCACCTTTGAGGATTTCTGACGGCCTCCCTCCCCCAGCTTCTTTTTACTCAGTAGGATTTCCTAGTGATGAGATCGGAGGCACCAAGATTGCTGTTGATTCTCCCCCAGGTTCAAGGTTATGAGAAAAGAGGGGGACTGGGGCCCACTCCCCTGTCCCTGGGGCAGGTCGCCCAGGGAGGGGGCTTGGCAGGAAGCAGGCAGGAGCTGTGGTTTTGGGTGGGGCCAGCTGGCCTCTGCTGGGATCCCAGCATCTGGAAGCCATTAGTTTAGGGGAGAAGGGGGAAAGGACCCAGAATGGTGACTGAAGGGGGGGGGATACTTCTCATCCTAGGCCACACACACACACAGGCCCCTTGGGAGTGGTGGCATTTGCTACACAGACAAATCTATCTGTCCATCTGTCCCTGTTGCCTGCTAAATTTTCTCTTCTATTCCCCCTATCCCCCAGTGTCTTCTTATGGCCAGTGTTCCCTTCCCTCTCTCAAAGTTGCATTGTCCTTTTCTCCTGTTGGCCTGTGTTGCCTATTCAACGATGGGATGACCCCAAAGGATGCTGGGAGTCCTGTCCTTCTGAAATAAGATGGTACAGCCCCTTCTGGGGTGCAGTGGGATGATTCTAGAGGATACAGTGGATTCCTTGAAAGAGCAGAGTGGAAATCCCCCTTTTAGGAGAAGGAGGGTAACTGCTGTTATGGGATCGTTGTATGATGTTGGGTAATTGGGAATGGATAAGTGGATATGAGGGTGGGCTAACTAGAGGGTCACAGCAAGGCAGTTTTTTTTTGAAGGGAGAAGGCAGGGCAATTGGGGTTAAGTGACTTGCCCAAGGTCACACGGCTAGTGAGTATGATCAAGTGTCTGAGGCTGGATTTGAACTCAGGTTCTCCTGACTCCAGGGCCAGTGCTCTATTTACTGAGCCACCTAGCCACCCTTGGACTAAATGATCTTTAAAGTCCCTTCCATTTCTTAAATTCTGTGATTGAAGTACAAGCTAGACAAAAACAGATTCAAGGGGCCTGGATGAAGCCTTTTGGACAATCAATCCTTGGTAACTCACTGAGGGTTTTTGAAGCCAGTTTCCAGCCTGTGTGAGTAACTGGCCTTAATCTAAGTTGCCTCTTGGGTCCCTCTCAGAGGCCTGATCCTGCTAAGTGTCTTTGATTCTGTGAACAACCTATAAACCTCCCTGTTGATCAGAGGTGTGTCCAGACCTCTTGGGTTTGAGTCTTCATCAGATTGAAGGACGCGGCAGGAGTAGCACAGTAGAAGTGGTCACTGGGTCAGCTTGGCTCTCTGCTTTGCCTTGGTGTCAGATGGAGATAGATGATGGGGTTATGTTCATATTGCTGGAATGTATTAGTGACGGGAAGTGGGATTTTGTGTTCTCCTCTTAGCCCTCTCCTCCTTGTCTCTCTAGAGATGTGTAAGGAAAAGGGGGCAGGAGAGCTATTGGAGGAAGATTGGTAGAGATGGGGTTGCATCTCTCCTTCCCTCTGGGAGGTTTTCTGCTGATTGGCTGATGGGCTCCTTTCCTCTTACAGCCTGGCCAACATTCCACTGACCCCAGAGACCCAGAGGGACCAGGAGCGTCGGATACGTCGGGAGATTGCCAACAGCAATGAGAGAAGGCGGATGCAGAGCATTAATGCAGGGTTCCAGTCCCTGAAAACCCTCATCCCACACACAGATGGAGAGAAACTCAGCAAGGTGAGTAGGACCCAGCCTTCGAGAGGAGCAAGTTAGAAAGGTTGGGGGCGTGACTCTTTCACAGGCTGAGCCCCTTTTCATTGGAATCTGGCTAGAAATAAAGGGGAGTCAATACCAGTTTTGTCAAATGTTTCCCAAAGTGTAATTCTTCTTTTCAAGCCTGATAGTCTCATCCTCTTTTCTTCTTTGTACAAGGAAGAGAGGGGACAGGGAGAAGGGAGGTGGTGACAGAACTTTTTGTTGTTGTTTCCAGATCTTTATGACTCTTGACTCTGCTAAACTCTAAGCTTCTTGATAGCAGGGTAGGTCTCATGTCTTAGCATAATGTCCATAGTAGGCAGTTAACTTCTTGGCTTGTTAAATGGTAGTTTGAATGGCCAGCAAATGGGTTTTCTTGTAAGGAAAGAGAAAGGCTTAATCTTGATTGATGCCTTTTCTTCTTATCTCACATCCATCCGGTTCGAGATATATCACTCCCCTATCTCTTTATCTCGTGAACCACCCCCTGGAACAGATTTTAAAATGCAAGAGAAAAAGGCAGTTGGGCAAAACCAAACGGCTGATACACTGGCAGTGTTGTGCCCTTGCAGCTCCCCACCTCTGTAGTGATTGGAATGCCAGCAAGTGGGTTTTCAGCATGCTCATTTCTGCAGTTCACCTACTGGCCAGCCCTGGGCATGGCGATGTGGTGTGGGATATAAAATAAGACTCTCTCTCCCCCCTAAGTAGAGACTTGTAAAGGCAGGAAGACCATAGGAGTCTGGTGCTAGGAAGATATGCCCGGGGTGGGTGATGATGGCATAGGGGAGGCAGGACGAGTTCAGTCTGTAAAGTCATTTAGGATTCCAAGGGAAAGGGAGGAAGGGAGAAGCATTTCAGGTAGCAGGAATAGCATGAACAAAGGCAGAGGAGGAAGAGAAAGATCATGGTGTGTGTGTGTGTGTCTGTCTGTCTGTCTGTCTGTGTCTGTCTCTGTGTCTGTCTCTGTGTCTCTGTGTCTGTGTCTGTGTCTGTGTGTCTGTCTGTGTCTGTCTTTCTGTGTCTTTCTGTGTCTGTCTTTCTGTCTGTCTGTCTCTGTCTTCAGGAGATAACAAGGGCAGATCAACTTTTATTTTTAAAAATTTTTCTGTGTAAATGCTGGGTTTGGACTAGAGACAATCTTTAAGGGTCCGCCTCCTTTTTTAAAAAAGCACTAAATCTTATGGTGCTGTGAAATGACACATTATAAAACTCCAAAGTTTGGTGGAATGGGTCTTAGTTCCTGGGAACTAGTGGGATCAGAAAGGGAGCAGAGTGCTGGGGAACTCTCCAAGGCCCCCTTCCACCCACCCAGTATGGATCTTGTTTGTACCAGTTTATTTGCATGTTCTTTTCACCATTAGAGTGTAGTGTCCTTGAGAGTGCTAACACTTTGGCTCCCCACTGCTCAGCACAGTGCCTGACCCTCAGTAAAGGCTTAATCAATGCTTGTGGATTGATTTTGACCAGGGAAGGGTGGAAGGTCTGACCTATTGCACTCTCCTCTTTCTTCTTCCCTGGTAGGCAGCCATTCTCCAGCAGACAGCAGAATACATCTTTTCTCTGGAACAGGAAAAAACAAGGCTTTTACAACAAAACACACAACTCAAACGCTTCATTCAGGTAAGGGTGCACCTTGGCTACCCGGCTTATACCCCTGAGGTCTTGCTGATTCATCCCCTAATGGGATGAATATTTCCTCTGGACAGGCCACCCTCCTTCACAGGCTGAGGGCATCCTGGCTGGTACCACATCACCAGGGCACAGTTGGCTCTGGTCTGGGAACACCTCAAAGGAGTATAAGTTACACTTGGCTGGCATTGGTCAGCCTTCCCATAACGGGGCAGCAGAAGGGTTCCTTCCCGTATGACGGAGCATGTGCCCTTGTTAGTTGGGACCAAGTCTGATCAGGGATATAGAAGCTGATCCACAAGCCATGGGGATTCCAGGGAAAGGACGTGCTGACCTGGAAGTTGGGAGACCAGGGCTCTCTTTTCCACCCTGACACTCACTCTGTCCATTATTTTTTCCCTGGGCATCACTTTCCTCGCTTGTGGAGTTTTTTTTTTTTTTTTGTGGTTAGGGACACAGGTACCCCAGGGAAAGGGGTTCATGCAGCAGCTGATCAGAGCAGGGGAAGATGAGTCTAGAATGGAGAAGTTATGAGGCTTCCTGAAGGGGGTGAGGCTTGAGCTTGACCCATTCTCCTGTCTCAAGCCAGCAGCATGCTGAAGCAGGCCCGTAAGGGATGAGCACAGCCCGGAATGCTAGAGAAATCAGAGACCTAGGGGGAGAGTGAGGGCACGGCTGGGTGTTGAGTGTGCCTCCGTTGTTCATCAGGAGCTACATTCTCCTGAAGTTGTTCATAAATTGGATTTTTATGAATATTACTACTGCATTGCATTAGGTATAGATCTCTTTCCCAGCATTATTGAAGCTACAGTTTGCTTTGATGTTAGAAGAATAAAGTAAGGAGTGGGGTGGAGGTGAGGGGGGGGCGGGGAACAACAGGTTTTTTTATTCACCATTTTACAAAAAAAAAGTAACAGTTTAGTCTAGGTAATTCCTAAGGCTCATTCTAGCCCTAAAGCTAAGATTCTAGGATCAAGTTATTGTTACATTGTTCATTCGGGTCCGACTCTTCATGACCCCATGAACCATACCAGACTATCCAGGTGGTTTTCTTAGCAAAAACCAAAACAAAAGAAAAACACTGGAGTGGTTTGTCATTTCCTTCTCCAGGGCGTTAAAGTGAAGGAGGTTTAAGTTGCTTGTTTAGGATCACACAGCTAGTAAGTATCTGAAGCTAGCTTAGTTATTCCTGACTCTAGACCCAGTGGTCTATCCACTGAGCCTCCTAGCTGCCTCTAGGGTCAAGGTCATAGTTATTGACTGATCTGGGAAATCCCAGACCAGCCTTCTTTTTGTGATGCCCTGCTGTTCTGCTAGAGGAGCTAGCA
The DNA here is from genome assembly GCA_028646575.1 of Pseudocheirus occidentalis. Taxonomy (NCBI): domain Eukaryota; kingdom Metazoa; phylum Chordata; class Mammalia; order Diprotodontia; family Pseudocheiridae; genus Pseudocheirus; species Pseudocheirus occidentalis. The sequence goes on along the minus strand of CM053599.1, from coordinate 109,983,437 downwards.
ATTTAAGGAACCCTATGGTGAAAAGCTTGTAAGTCAAGTTGGGTTTTCATGTAGTGAGTTTGCTTAGTTTCAGGGTCCACCTGCATTCGATTGCCAATACATTGATTGTCCCCAGCTTGGATGGGGGCTGGCGTGTGTCTTTCTCCAGCCCTTGCCACGGGGCTCCAGACCAGCCAAACATCCTTCCCTGGGTGGGATGCATTAGCCACTGACTCCCTCCCCCTCCCCCTTGGGGTGCCCAGGAACTGAGCGGCTCATCTCCCAAACGGCGGCGGGCAGAGGATAAGGACGAGGGCATCGGCTCACCAGACATCTGGGAGGACGAGAAGGCCGAAGACCTGAGACGGGAGATGATCGAGTTGAGGCAGCAGTTGGACAAGGAGCGTTCAGTGCGAATGATGCTGGAGGAGCAGGTGAGCTGGAGGGGGTGGGCAGTGTGGGCTCCCAACTTGGTGTACTGGCCTCTTAGTGTAGGTATGCCGCGCCCCCTAGTGGGGGCAAAGGGACAAGCTCCAACCCTCTCATCCTGACTGGCAGGGAAAAGGTGGGCAGAGCAGCTGGGAAGAAGTCTGAACCTGGAGGTGTCAGTTTTCCCAGTAAGGGCTGAGGAAGGCATCCCCTGTCAGCCATTCAGAGGCAGTTAATGTTCTCACGCCTCTCTGCTTTGTGCAGTGTGCTTGGGACGTTTAAAGTTCCGACTTTCAGACACATAGCTGTAGATTGGTGAAGAGCACCAGACTGAAGTCAGACACAGTGCCTGTGTATCCTTGGGCCTCAGTGTCCTTAAAATTAATGACTTCCAAGGTCTCTCCCAGCTTTGACTGTTTATATTCTGTCTGTACTCTTAAAAACTCTTAGAGCCTGTGTTCTTTGGTCCCTTCCACCTCCAGCCTTCTTTGTATTATGTTCCAAGGTGTCTTCTGGCTTTAAACATTCTATGTTCTTAGGCCTGTCCTGCCTCTGATGTTCTAAGTTGCTTGCCCTGGGGTCTTTTCTAGCTCTGCAATGGTGTGTTCTAAGGCCCTTTCCAGCTGTGACCTTCCATATTCTGTAGTTCTAACACTTCCAAAGAGTTTGATGATAGATAGGCTTGGGCCTTTTACTAGGACTTCTGGGGGTCTCGGGTTGGTGATGGGGTAGGAATGGTCCCAGGCCCAGGCTCCTGAGCCAGCCATACCCGCAGGTGCGTTCTCTGGAGGCTCACATGTACCCTGAGAAGCTGAAGGTGATTGCCCAGCAAGTCCAGCTACAGCAACAACAAGAGCAGGTGAGATTGCTGCACCAGGAGAAGCTGGAGCGTGAGCAGCAACAACAGCAGCTCCGCACACAGGTGAGAGAGAGAGAGAGAGAGAGAGAGAGAGAGAATGTGTGTGAGTGTGAGTGAGTGAGTGTGTGTGTGTGTGTGTGTGTGTGTGTGTGTGTGTGTGTGTGTGTGCGCGCGCGTGCGCGCACCAGATCAGGCGAGGCTGGCTTTGGGAGCTCGGTCCACTGTGGAGGGAGGCTCTGGCAGAATGGAGGAATCCCTGGCCACAAACCAAGCCACCCGAGTTCCAAGTCATTCCCGTTCTAGGCCTCAGGGTGTCTCTACCACACACTGAGAAGGTTGGACCAGATGCTCTGGTCCTTCCTGCATTCACAGTCTGGCATGTGCCTTAGTCTGACAGTCAGAGAGCCTTTACTGATGTCTCCTGCCAACCCCACCCTGTACTGGTGGTTTTGTTAGTGAGATGAAAGTGTGCCCTTAAAGTATTTACAGGGCATTTGGGATATACAAGGCATTCACGTGAAAGAACTCAGAGAGCGAGTTAAGGCAGTTTGTAATGGACTAACTTAGTGGTTGTGCAGACTAGTGGTTCCCAACCTATGGCTTATGGGCCCCGTGGGGGTTGTGGGATTGTCGGAGATTTGTGAATTGTCGTTTTGTCATTGTATTATATTGAGAGGCAGTGGAAAGAGTGCTGGATGTGGGGATGGGAAAATTGGGTTCCAATCCCACTTGAGACATTTACTAGCTGTAGGCAAGCCATTAGATTCTTAGATCCTCGTTTTCCTCGTCCACAGAATTGGGGCGACAATGATGCTACTTATTGCACAGGATGGCAAAGAAAGTGCTTTTTTGCAACTTAAATGCTACATGTAAATATTAAGTTACTCTCCTTTTTCAACCAGTAGGACAGTTACTTTGAGGTAGGGTGGGGTTCCTGACTTTTTGTCTTTAAAAAGGGGGGGTCTTTATTTTTAAAGGATAGGAACCACTGGATAGATTATTAGGCCATAAGAGTTCGGAGAAGAAAGCGAGATCGTTGTCAGCCAAAAGGCTTTGTGAAGGATTTGGGCTGTTTTAAGATGATTAGAATTTGGAGAGGCCCAGAGAAGAGATTTCTTCCTTGGGGGGACGCCGTGGGTCAAAAGCATAGAAATGGGAGTCCTTGTGTTGAGTTGTGGAAGCAGTGAGGAGAACATCTTTCTTAGAGTGTTAGGGGTAGGCGCAGGGGCCTGGAGCTATGGAAGGGTGACACATTGTGGAAGGCCTTGAACGTCAGGCTAAGGAAGGAGTTTGGGTTTTGCTTTCTAGTTCTCAGATACCTTCGTTGTCTTGTCATTTGAGGAAGATTACGGCAATACGCGCAGAATGATTGGAAGGGAGAGATTGGAGGTTAAGAGACTAATAGGAGGCAGCTCTAATAATCCAGAAATGATGTAGTAAGAACTTAGATTGGGGGTTGAGCACTCGTAATGGAAAGTATTCATGGATGTGAGAGACATTTTATAGTCAGAGTTGGCAGGATTTGGTATGTGACTGGATGTCAGAGACAAAGGAAGGGGGGATAATCTATCTGATGGGATAGAACCTGTGTCTGAGGCCAGTTCTTGTACCCTCTGTTTTGCAGCTCCTGCCCCCCCACGGGCCTCCACCAGCTCCCACCCACCATCCCACAGTGATTGTGCCTGCTCCTCAACCCCCACCCTCCCACCATGTCAACGTAGTCACCATGGGCCCTTCATCAGTCATCAACTCAGTCTCCACATCCCGGCAAAACCTGGACACCATTGTGCAGGTAAAGAAGGGAGGGACAACTTGTGCTCTGAGAGACTGGTGAGGGTAGTGGAGGGAAAGACCCAACTAGGGATCCACAGGGTCTGTGAATGTGGATGGGGGGAAGAAATTAGATCTTCATTTTTACTAGTGTGAAACTGCTCTGAGCTTCCTCATTTGTAAAATAAGAGTAATATTTATGTGTCCTAGAGATCTACTGGGAAGATCAGTGGATGTGCCCAAAGCCCTCTAGTGAGGAGGGATTGTCAGAAATAGGGTTTGGAAGAGTTGAGGGTGTGGGAGGGTCCGGGAAGAGTTGTGAGGGAGCTGGCCCTGGCTTCTCCTGGCCTTGGGGAGGTGAGAACAGAGTGTATCCATGCTGACTTAGCACTGCCAGGGGATTTTAGGGTCTCTTTCATTTCTGAGCCTGGTCCTCTGGGGCCTTTCTCTGCTTTCTCACTCCTGGGTCATCAGCTGGTACACAGGAGGGAAGTGGGCTGCCATCAGATGTACTCCAGCATATAAGGGAAGGCTTCATCTGTCTGTCTCAGGCTGGTAGATCAGAGATTCTGGTTTTCATTATGTAGTTGCTGAAGCTCTGGGAGTGATATGAGGACATTTAAAAGACTTAGTTTTGATAGAGAAATTAAGAAAGTGAGTTACAAATACCTTTATTGAATTAATATGTAGTGAGGTTTAAAAAAAAAAAACAACTCTGAAACATTCAGGACAGTAGTAAGCCTGGCTGGTTAACAAAATTGGTTCGCGACTCAGTAAAAGCACTTTTTAAACTACCTTCCTTATTTTCTACATCCCCAGTTCAACTTCTATGTAGTGTTAGGGTTACCTCTCACTTTGCTGTTGGCATATTTGGCTGTGTTGTAGGCACGGGAGGTGGTGGTATAGATGGCCAGGAAGGGATACCTTGGTTAACCCTTTGCCCTATTCTGTGTCCCACCTAGACTGACCAAAATTGAGAGTCCTTGGCCTCCTTAGTGAGGATCTTAATGGAGAAAGAAGGATTTGGGAAGAGTTTTTTGGGAGTGAGGTCCTGGACCTGCTGTGAGTCTAGAGAGCTCATAAGCTGAAGGCCTGACCATTGTCCTTGCCCCTATCCCAATCCCTTCTTAGGCAATTCAGCACATCGAGGGCACGCAGGAGCAGGAGGAACAGGAACAAGAAGAACATCGACGGGTGGTGATTGTGAAACCTCCAGTCCGGGCCTGTCCTGGAGCTCCTGCTTCTGACACAGCTTCAGACTCAGAGGCCTCAGACAGTGATGCTATGGACCAGAGCAAGGAGGATCCAGCAGGGGATGGGGATCTCCCCTGACCCCTCCCACAGCCCTCCTCTCCTCCCCCCACCCTCAGGGGGGCGAGGGGGCAGGGGCAGTAGTGGGGAGAAACGCTCGAATTCTCAGAGCGCAGAGATTTTTACAAAATTACAATGTCATTTGGGTCTCTTTTATGACCTCTTTTCAATACTGTAATTCTTAACAAAGCCAACACACCCAACTTTGGAGAAGGCTGGGGAAGGATGGAGGGTGGAGCTGGGATACAGGTGGTACCAGGGGGGGCCAGGGCACAGCTAGAAGAGGCTGGGGAGGAAGTCAGGGACCTCCCTGGCCCCTCTCCACTAAACCATTTCATATTTCATTTAAAAAGGGGAAGAAAAATATCAAGATATTTCTTTTCTCCTCTTAGAAGCCAGCCCTGGAACAGTGACCACTCCCCCAGTCTACCGCTTGTTCCCCTCCCTTCTCTCTCCCCCTTCCTCTCTTGCCTCTCCCCCTCTTGTTTTTTCCTCTTTCTCCTTTAAGCACTTAAATGGATTTGGGAGCTGTGGGTCTGGCTGGGCTGGGGCTGTTTGGGGGCCTGGGTGGGGGAGGGTTGTGTATGTTGCTTCTTGGTTTGGGGTTTTCTCATGCCCCCTCCTCCCTTTCCACCTGGCTCAGCACTAGAATTAGCTGTTATTCTTTACCCCCCTCAACCTTTCCCCCTAGGTTTACCCCCTCCTCCAGCCACAGCTGTCTCTGTCCTTTTCTTCCTTACTCTCTCTCCATCTCCCTCTTCCTTCTTTCCTTCCTTCCTTTCTTGGTTTTGTCTGTTGTTGTTTTTTACAATTTTGAGGTCTTTGTGTTCTGGGAGAAGCTATTATATTTTGTTATGAAATGGGGAAAAAAAAAAAAAACAAGGCCACCGTGCCTTTGTAAAGAAACAAAATAAAGTTTGTACTTTGTTTTTTAGAGCCTCTGCCTCCTGCTGACTTTGTGTCCTGGGGAACTGGGCTGTTGGTGGTGAGGACCTCATCCTACACCCAGGCCCAGGTGGCCTGGCCGGTCTCTATGTGTGGAGGAGCCAAGTGTCTGTAGAAGGTCTTGGCAGTGAGGAAATGGGGGTGGGGCGGGTGGGAAAGGGTCTTTCCCAGAGCCAGTATCCTGGGTGTTGGAGTGTTGGTGGTAGAAGAAAGGAATGGAGAGTTGTGGAGACATTAACTGAACTGTTTTTTAAATAGTTGTCCAGGTTTGGGGAGGAAGGAGAATTCCTCTGGATTAGGGACGGTCTCAAAAGTTCTTAGCTCTTTTTTTGAGGGGGGGGGGAAATCTCACTGGGGAAGGAAAAGGACTTTCTTCTTTTCCCTCCAGGAAGCTGGGCAGGGAAAGGAGCATCAGTGCTGTTCTAGAGGAGAAAAATCAGTCGCTCCCTAAACATACCTGGGGGTACGTGGCAGCTGATCTTGTTTTGAACCCCAGCTTTGTCACTAGCCAGGTGATTTTTAGACAGGGAATGTATGTTGTGTCTGGACCTCCTTTTTTCCATCTATAAAACAAGAAGGTATTGTTTGTAGAGCAAAAGTGCTAGACCCATGTCCGGTGAATACAGGTTTAAGTCCCAGTTCTACCATTGACTAGTTTGGAGACCTAGTTTGGCAGGTTACTGGAGCAGCTAGGTGGCACAGTGGATAGAGTGCTGGGCTTGGAATCAGGGAGGCTCATCTTACTGGATTCAAATCTGGACTCAGATGTTACTAGCTGTGTGACCCTGATCTCCTAATCTTGTTTATCTTGGTTTCCTCATCTGCAAAACTGAGCCGGAGGATGGGGCAAACCACTCCAGTATCTTTGCCAAAAAAATCCCAAATGGGGTCATAGACAGTTGGACTGAAAAGGTCACCAAACACTCTGAAAAATCAATATTTGATATTAGGATGGAGCCGTCTTGGTGTGAGGACAGCAATTTTTAAAGCAGCAAGGTGTGTATAAAGATGAGTTATTTTGGGGAAATGGGACGCCCTGAGTTTACAGTCTGGACTAAGGACATTTCAGTCAATTCACAGATACTGATTAGGCTCTTGCCATGCCCTAGGGATAGAGATGAAGTACTCAGGCCTTGCCCTGAAGGAGCTTTAAATTGGGAAGTTTTGAGTCAGTGCTAAAAAAGAGGTGCAGATATGATTAGAGGAGGGAGAGCCCTGTGGGCTGGAATAGTCACAGAAGGCTTCATGGAGGAGGAGGTTGGATTTGAGCTAGGCCTTGAAGTTGGTTTCAGGAGGGCTCCGCCCTCCCCCCAGGCGGAGGGCAAAGGTGAGTTGTCTGTAGAAGTTAGCAAGGAAGTTGAGAAAGGGGTCTGTTTACGTGTAATGAGGAAAATAAAATATTAGATTTTTTTTTTAAAAAGGGCCGAACGCCATCGTGGAGGCCTTGAAGGCCGGGCTAACAGGACCAGCAGCATTCACCTTGTCAGTTCCCGGCCGCCTTCGCGGCTGCGGCAGGTAAAGCTGCTTGGGGCGGGGTTATTCCCATCGACTCCTTGGCAAGTTCCTCAGCCTGGCGCCAGGGGGCTCTGAGCGCCTGGGACTCCATCCCGGGGCTGCTGGAAAGGCGCCGAAGCCCCACCCCGCGGGGCACTACTCCGTTCTAATTGGAGGAATCGAAGCCGACCTCCGTTTCCATTGGTCAGAGTGGTCGGAGGGATACTAGGGGGAGGGATGGAAAAAGAGCATAGGCGCGGCGGCAGCCTCGGCGTCGGGCGCGCGCTTGGACTCACCTCGCGCACGTGGGCTGGCGATCCCCTCCCCCCCCCAACCCTGGGGCGCGGCACCTCGCACTTTGTTACACGCATCTTTCAGGCACTGTCCCACAGCGCGTCACTCTGTCTCTGTCACTTCCATCTCATACGTTGTTCCATAGTCGGCCGTATTTCATTCTCTCCCTCATGTATTGCACTCTCACAATGGGTCATTTACCGTCTCTCACATTGTCTCTCATACACTGTTGCACAATCCGGCTCGGACTGTCCTTGTCACATGCTCCTTATCGTCGCACAGCCGGCCACTCTTTTTCACACTGGCATACATCGTCACACACGTCACCGCCAGTCTCGCCTCTGTCACAGACGTCTCGGTCGCTGTACCCATTCTCCGTGCTGCATCTTGTCCACCCTCCTCGAGCTGCTGTGCCCGTTCCCTCTGTCACACGCAGTGTCCCTCATAATCCTCTTGCACACATCAAGTCACATTTTCTCTCTATGCTGTACCGGGTCTGTCATTTTCATCGCCTCGGCAGTTTTTCAGTTAAATATTCTGTCAGGCATTGTCTCATACCCTGTCTGTCATATATCATCAAGCCAAACATTGTCTCTGTCACTCACTGTTTCACAAACATTGACTCTCTGTCACATTCTCTGTCACAACACAGTGTCTGTTACATACATCGACCCTCATAAATGTAGTCTCACAGTCATCCTGTCATATACTTACTGTCAGAAACTGTCATATAGACGACCCCTGTCATGCATGATCCTTCTGTCATACATTGTCTTTAGGTTACAGAGGTTCTCTCTTGCTCTGTCTTTCTGGAGGAAAAACTTTCCCTCTCATACATTTCTGTCATATGCAATTTCTGTCACATGTGGTATCTCCCTGTCATACCGTGTCTACATCACAGCATTTTCCTTTTGCATATTCTGAATTTCAGTCATGCAGTTTCACAGTCATCCTGTCTATCACACCTTCAGTTTTTTGGTCACGTGCTCCAGCTTTCTTATTTATACTCTATCTCTCACAGTCTCTCCGACATACAATCTGTCATACGTTGTCTCTCTGTCTCCCTGTCACACGCTCAATTTCCCTGTCATATATACATATATACACATATGTATTTTCTCACTGTCATACACTATCTCCCTGTTGTATCTTCTGTCTCAGTCTCTCACATGTTTTTCCTTCCATTATATGCTCAATATCCCTGTCACACATATTGTGTCTGTTGTCAACCACTTCATCTCTCTTTCAGACCCTGTCTCTCTTATAGTCTCCCTCACACACTCTGTCTCTCTCTCTCTCTCTCTCTCTCTCTCTCTCTTTCTCTCTCACTGTTTCTGTCACTTATCCTTTCTATCCCAAATTCCATTTCTCTCTCTCTCACGGTTCATCTCCATCATAGTTTATCTCACACTTGCTCCCTCACACCCTATCTCTTCTGCACTTTCTCAAATACCTCTAGGTGTGGACAAATACAAACCATCAAGAATCAGAAATATTGAGATACTTCCAAGATTCAAATTAGGTCCACTTGAGCCCAAGGTTGCCTTTTTGTGGTGACCTAACCTACAAGTTACACTAGATTTTTTAATGTGAAGGGAGGGAAAATTATCTAAAACCACCTTTTCATTTTAAAGATGAAGGCTGCCGTCCTCCACTATGGAAATACCACTGCCAGTTTCTGAAGTGCTTGGCCTATCTTGGAGTTCCTAGAACTTCTTGTGTTAATAGTTCATAGCTAATAGTTTTGGAGATAAAGAGGGCCTTGGTGACTGGACTGTTCAATGTCAATTCCTTTGCCCAGGGGACATCCTCACTTCTGCCACACTGCCCTGCAAACAGTACTTTGTGGGATATTGTTATGTAAAATAGGTTAGAATCATGGAGGTTTTCATGAGAAATAGCCCAAACTGCTTCTTTTCCCCTTTTTTTCTTGGCCTAAATTCCATCCTTCCCTTACTTTACAGCCCACTGAATATACCCTCTTTTCTCTGCCTCTTCCTTCCTTTGTCCTGGCCACTTTTCACCTATTTGCCCTACAACAATTGGAGCATATCTCCATCTACCCCTCCCCACTCCATGGTTTCTCTCTCATCTGTCTTGATCCCCTCTATGCCTCTGACTTGCTGAGTTGCTGATTGACAAGGGCTGGTGCTGATTCAGGGGAGAGGGTTGGGCTGGGGCCGGGGTGCAGGCATAACCCTATATCTGGCAGCTGTGGGACAGAATGAGCTTCCCAAAGCCCTTCTCTCTCCCCCTTTCCTATTTTGTGACAAGAGCTGAAGGGCACCAGCTGAGAATTTTCCTGAATTAGGATGAGGCTTCAGATAGTCCCCTAAGTCATCTTGCATACTTTAGAGAAGTCGATCACTGAATTAGGTCTGAGTTCTAATCTTGCCCTTGCTATTAAATTGTTTAAAGAAAAAAAAGAGGGCTTCAGTCTAGTTAACTACAAGGTCATGAAAGGGAATTTTAAGAGCTTGAGATAATGAATGTAGAATAGTTTTGGGTGACTTTTGGGGTTTAAGGTGTGCCTACGTCCTATGGTATATGAGATAGAGTGAAGATTTAAGTCACTGGAATTGAGGAAGCTGGTTATCTGAGAAGATTTAGGCTGTCTGTAGGGATATAGATTCAAATACTAGAGTTTCCACTGAAGGTCAGGGTTTCAGCACTGGTCAGTATAGAAACAGTATATCCTCTTTCCACGAGTTGTATGGTGATAGAGTTTGGAGTAGAAGACAGCTATGCAAAGGGCAGCAGCAGGCTGCATGTGGGCGAGGAAGGACACCCAAACTTATAGGTAATTTTAGTCAGTAAGACAAACAACCCACAAGTATTTACCAAGCACCTAATAATAGTAAAAAATAAAATTAAAATAAAACTTCCAAAGCAAAAACCCTTCTCCTTATATGGCACTTTGTATTTTTTCAAATACTCTTCTAAATGATCACATTTAACTATCAAAACTGTTCTGAAGGGGAATGCGATGCAGTGTATTGGAAAGAAAATTGGAGTGTAAGTTACAAGACTTGGGCTTGAGTCCTTGTTCTCTGTACTTTCCCTGCTCAGAAGCCTTCAGTGGCTCCCTATTGCCTCTAGAATAAAATACAAATTCTTTCTCTTGGTGTTTAAGGCCCTTCTTCAATTTCTATTTCTTTCAGAACCCATCCTTCAAAGACCCAGCTGAGGTGCCACCTCCTCTTGAAGTGCTTCACGATCCCCTCAAGTGTTAGTACTGTCTCATCCCTCAGATTTTCCTAGAGCTCCTTGATCTCTCCCTACCTTGTTTTATACTTATTTGTATACATATTGTATCTTTGCTGCAACTCCTCACCCCCATAGAGGTATAGGTTAGGAGATAGTGGATAAAAGTTCACAGAAATAATAATAATGGTTTATATTTACATTTTAATGTTTGCAAAGTACTTTATAAACATTATCTCACTTATGTTTTACAATAACTCTGTGAACCAAGTACTATTTTTATTCCCATTTTATAAGGAAGGAAATCGAGGCTTATGTAGCCGGTGAGAATTTAAGGATAGATTTCAATCCAGGGCTCCTGATTCTAGGTACTGTGCTCAGTCCACTTCAACAAGCTCAAATCTGAAGTTGTGTCTTGTAAAGAGATACACTGCTTCTCTGAAGTCTCCTTTAACTTCCTTACTCTCTTCTTTAGAATTACAGAATGGCAGAGCTAAAAGGAAGGACCTTGTGAACAATCAAGTTCAACCCTCTTGTTTTTTAGACCAAGAACTTGGGGCCAAGAGAAGTGAAATGACTTTGCCCAAGGTCATCACTGATTTCTAACTAGGGCTCACCACCAACTAACTCTCAACTCAAACCTGTTTAACCCATCTAAGCTCTGGGCAGATCCCCTTCTCTCCCTCAGATTTGGGCTCTTTTGGCTTTTCCCGCTCAAAAGAACAAATCTCTCTTATGTGCCTTTGTACATTTTGTCCCCCATCTCCTGTCTCATTCTTGTTCCCAGATACCCTGAGCAGTATCCTGCCTTCCCTTAGACAAGCTGGTGTCTGCTTCCCACCCAGCTCCCAAAACCTGGCTCGTAGGGGCCATCACATGCTCTCATTATGACAACATCAGACAGCATTTTGCAGAGGTGATGAACACCAATTTGTTCCTTCAACATAAGGAAGGAATCTCAGTGCTGGCTCTCTGGTACTGGACCCGTTCCCTCTTTTTCCCACTCTCCAAAGGCTTTACCTACATTACAACATCAAGAATTCCCAGTCTGGTTAACCCCATAGTGCTTACTTTCTAGCATTCTGTCCCCAAAAGGGGCATCAAGGGACAAACATGGAGTTTGTCCTCTCTGACTGATCTCGATAAAAAGCCACCCTAATTTTCCTTACTTTTATATTCTTATTCTGTCATCCCTGAGTTTACTTGGAATGCCTTTCTATTTCTAGCCCATACTACTTCTTAGGAGTAACAGGTATTATATCCACAATGTGTAAAACAAAATAGGACTTTTAGGACTTTTATTTGTCCTAAAATAACCTTTTTCAAATCGAGGGTAAGGGTAACTAATATATCAGAAGTCATACCAGTTGGTGGAAGAATTCGGATGAGAACACAAGTCTTGGAAGTCTAATAGTTTCTCTATTACCTCACACTGTTTTTCCTAAATCCATGTTATCCTTATCCCTTTGTTTTAAGGTTTTATTATAGCTGTCATGTTTAAGGCTCTCATCCTTGGCCTCTTCAGGCTGTTCTAGAACTGCAGAATTTTTTAGCTCTGAAAGCAATAGCTTGATGCAGTGGAAACACTCCTCGATCTTGAATCAGAGGAGCTGGGTTCAGATCCAAACTGTGCCACTTGTTATCTGTGTGACCTTGAGCAAATCACCTGGTCCTTTGTTTCCTCATCTGTAACACAATCTTTTGGGACATTCACTTGCAAGTACTGTTGCCTTTGTATATTGTCTGCTCAGGTCCAGCTTCCTTGGTCTAAAGTAATAAGCTTAATAAAATTAACTTTTATAACGTTTTGAATTTTATGAATCACTTCCACAGCTATCATTCATTTGATTCTCATATCAACCCTATGAGACAGGCATGACAGGGATTATTATCTGCTTTTGGGAGAAGAGGAAGCTGAAATTCAGAGAAGTCAAGTCACTTGTTCAAGGTAGTAAATTAGTAGTAGAGTGTAAGCTCTTGAGGGCAGTCAGGCGATCAATAAGCATTTATTAAGTGCCTGTGATGTACCCACTGGGAGATGCAAAGATGAAAAGGAAGCAATCCCTGATCTTAAGGGACTGACTTTTCTCACTGGAGACAACGTGAACATAGGGCATTGGAAAAGTGTTAGTGGAACTCTTCTGGAAGACTCCAGCTCTAAAGCTATGCTGATAACCTAGTCCAGCACTCCTTTTTTACAGATGAGGAAACTGAGCTCCAGAGAATGGAGTTCACTTGTCAAAGATTACCCATCAAGTTAATGTCAAGAAAGATCAGAACCCAGGTCCCTGTACTCCCAGGTTTAAGGGAACTCTTTCATTATACCATAAAGAGGCCACTTTATATTAGTTGTTTCATACTTTCATTCCAAGGCAGAGCTGAAGCCTGGGAAGTCCTAACTCTGGGTTCACCCTTCGGTCTCTCAACCCCTTCCTCATGGTGGGGGGTGGCAAGTCACTTTCATGTAGGCTCAGGCTGCCTATTTGAGGGTGAAGACAAACATAGGGGTCTTATCTCCTGGATCCAAGTGTCAATGTCCACCCCAACAAAGAAATGAGGGAACTTTGACGGTCTTTATGGCACTGGGCAGGATCTGTGTAGCTTTCCCTGCCACATTGGCTGGGTTGTCCTAGTGACTGTGTGACCCTTTTCCCTCCCCTTTCTTCCCCCCTCCCCATTGCCTGATACCATATAAATAGAGGCAGAGAGCAACTGGGAGCTCTTGGCAGTCACCATGAGGACGCTGGCCCTGCTCTGCTGCTGCATGGCTTCTCTCCTGCTCTCAGGGAAAGCAGGTATGAGTCTTCTTTGGGCGGGAGGCATGCGAATTTCTTGGCTTAGGTGGCTGGACAGAGGGGATTTGAGGAACCTAGCAAATGGGAAAAGCTGGAAAGGGAATTTTGCTTGTCCCTGGTCCATGCTCTCCTACGCCCTATCTCCCAGCTTTCACTCTAAAAGCCTTTTCTGGGGTGGAAAGGTTCCAGGGCTCTTTATGTTGCAGTTTCCTACCTTGCTAGTCTCACCCAGCTATCACCTTTTTGACCTCCCCTGTGTCTGAGGTGGCAAAGGTAGGATTTGTTATTAGGAGAACTGTGGGAAGCAGTTTGGGGAATAAGGGTAGCTGTGGGGAGACTGGTGGTGGGGGTGGGGAGGAAGTTCTAAAATGAGCACTCAGCCTGATCTTGGGCCAGACCTTGGAGGGGGCATACCTACAGGATAGAATTGGGAATGGAAGTGGAGTTGGGGGCAGTGGTGAGTTCCTTGGTCTCTGGAGGAAATCCCTCAAATATTAAAATTGAAAGGGGTTTTAGAGGTCACCTATTTCAAATGCATACCCAATGAAAGAGATGGTGGCAAGAAACTCCAGATGCTTTTCTGTTTTGTAGGTTTGAGGTCAGCTGGGGACAGAATCTAGGATAGGGAAGGAGACTGTGATAGATCTGCAGACAGAATCAAGGCAGAGTTTGGAACAGGGTTCGAGGGTCTGCAGTCAGGAGAAGGATTGAAAAGGGGTCCAAAGCTGTTGCTTTTCTTTTGACATCTCAGCATTTTGTGTGGTTGAGAAGGTAGCTTGGGTTACAGCATAGAAGTTATTTATAGGCTATGTAGAGAACACTGGATCAGTTTGCTACCCCTCCCTTGACTTGGGCCGTGGTGCATGAGTAGTTGGAATTAGGCTCTTCTCAGCCATGCTCCCATGAGTGCAATGTGGTAGACTACTTTGGGGGGCTTGAGATCTTCTGACCACCTTCCCCTTTATCATTTTGGCTTTTTGGAATTGGGCAGTCTTAGCCTGGGCCTAAACTTGCTCTCCTGTGCTCCCAGGGACACTCAAGGACCTGAGCTCGGGGCCTCTCATGTCATGCCTTCTCTGTTTCCTACTGGTAGGCAGTCACAGTTAGAAATGGAATGTGGCAGGCCTGATGGAGGAGTACCCCTCCCTAGGCACAGAGGGGTGGGGAAGGGGCCTGCAGACCTCAGCATGTGCTTCTGGGCCCTGCCCTTGTCTGCCCTTGAGTTAATTTGGTCTCCCTGGGGCTGCAACGGCAGAAGCTGCTGCGTATTCCAGGCGGCTGTCAGGTGGCTAAGTATGGAAACAGCTTGGTAATTGGATCCTGAGCCCCAAGCTGCCGCCACCACCCCTATTCTCCCTGGCTTTCCCTTGCTCTGGCCTCTTCCCCCACCCTGCTGGGCCACAGCTGCTGCCTCCCCTGCACTGTCACACGGGCCAGGGGGCCAGGGAGTTTTAACCTTTTAAGGATATCCTTTATCCTTCCTTCTGAACAAAGGGGCTTGAACCCTGTGGGTACTGTTATCTCACTGACCCTAATGTGTAGGGAGGCGAGATTCTTTCCACAGACTCTTGTCCTGTCCTGTCCTCCATGGAAAGAGAATGAAGGGCAGAGTCTTTCTCTTTTTACCTTAGACTCTTCTGCCTTGTTCGTACCTGGTTTTGGAGGTCTCTCTTTGATGGAGACCTGGAAGCACCCTATCTTATTTCTAAGGAAAGGATAGCTGCTAATTATGCAGGAATTATGGATTCTCCCTCCTTAGAATGAGACACAACCTGCACCCTCTTGGTGGCTTGTGTTTCATTTCCCGCTCCAATGGTAATTCTAGAATAGTGACTCTTCTTACACCTCCAAATAGGAGATACTGCCCCCAGAATGATTTTACTTCCCTCCCCAAACTATAGCTAATTATGTCCTTGAATTGGTGCCTTTCTTGGTAGATTCCACCACCCAAAATGGTAGCTCTCTCTTTAGTCCTCAGAGAGGTAAATTCTATCCTCTGAATGGAAGTTCTTGTCTTCTATCTTAGACTGGAATTCTATATTTCCATAATTGTGTCCCCTTCTTATGATAAATGATATGTCCTTACACCAACCCCAATCTAGTTCTGTTCATCCACCCCAAAGTGTATTCTAATTTTACTGTTCTCACTGGGTGGACTTACGGTGACAGAATCAAGAAGAATGAGAGGGAGGCAGGTTATCCCTTTAAAGTCCTGTCCCTTCCTCACAGAATGAGGTTTCCAAGAAAGTGTCTTTCTCCCTCTCTTTGATCCTATCACATGTGCTCTTTGAGTCACTCTGGGCTAAGCTCTTTGGGTGGGGTAGGGTCTCCCCTTTCATAAGCCCCTGTTTGAAGGCTTAATGTAAACTCTATTCCCTGGTTATCATCCGGTTGTTATATGGCTTTTCTACTCAGAATGCCCTCAGAAAAAGCAGTTAAGCCTATCTGGGCCATATCCATATCAACATCCCACTTTGCTCCTATGACTTTTTAAGCTTGTTGTTCACTTTCTGTTTCCTGAAGAATGATCCTTTGCATAGCTTTATCTCAAAGATCTGGCTTAGTGATATATGTAGTATGGGAGGATTTGATGTCCCTTCAGAATGCCTTAGAATCACAAAATCTTAGAGTTGGAAGGTGCCTCAGAATTAAATTAGCCTAAATCTCAATTTGCAGATGGGAAAGCAGGCCAAGAAAGAGAAAGTGACTTGCCTAAGGTCATATACTAGCAAAATCTGATCTATCTCTTATTTCAGTGTTCTCTCTGATGTACAAAGGACCAGTCTTTAAAAAGAGGAGAGAGATGATCATATTGTGACAGTCTTCCACCAGGCCTGGGGAGGCATTCTACAGATCCAGTCAGAGATGCTTGTAGTACTTAACTACACCCAGACCGTGGGGACAGGGAAGTGGGCACACATCTGTTGTGCAGCCTTACTTAGGGGAGCATGGCAAAGAATGGTGGTCTCAGTTATCTGTCTTCCTGTGGGGGCAGAAGGAAAGGTAGGAAAATATTTTTGTGGGCTGCCCAAATAATAGCACTCATTGGCAAGGACTATCTTGTGAACATAATGGTTGCCTATCCATTTGATATAGGGATGTGAGCTTAGATCTGGGTGTTTTCTTGCCTGTTCCTCTTTCATTCTTCTACTGTATCCAATGCAATTTCACCCCAGCTGTCCTAGGATTCTCCTGCTTATAGACTCTTCCCTTTTATCCTATCTTGTCACCATAGTGTCCAGAGCTCTTTTGATGTGATCTAGCACTGTTGGTTTCTCAGTGCTCCAAGGGGTAATTTGACCTGCCTTGAGAGCTTGTGGTTACAGTCAGTGAATCCCCTAAGGTCTGGTTTCTGATGATTTCCAGAAAGTGGCTGTCATTTATAGTGACCTTCTTAGTGGTAGAACCCCACTACTTGCTACATATACAATAGGGAGGTATGCTGAAGGGATGGGGCCTTGCCCAACTCTCATTCCCAATTAAAGGGCCTTTTCTCATTTCCCATAAAACCAGTGATGAAAGGGTTGACCAATCTGGTATGTGTTATGGGCCGTATTCCATTTAAAGAACGCTTTTACTTCCTTGATCCCTTTTCCCCCACCCTTTAGGACCAGAGAATACCATGCATGATTGGGTCAACTTGAAACAAACCAAAAGCATGGTTGGGTCAACCTGAAACAAACCAAAGCTCTCTAACCTGTATTTTCTTTCTTCCTTTCTAAATATCTGGTGGTGTGTAAACTAACTTGCGCATCACATGTTAATTCATCATAATGGAATCATAGAATAGACTATAAGAGGTAGAAAGAACTTTAGAACTTAGAATATAGACTTGGAAGGAGCCTTAGAATATAAAATGGTGGAGCTGAAAGGGGCCATAGAATTTAGATATTATAGAGCTGGAAATGGTCTTAGAATATGGGATTTTAGAACTAGAAAGGTTCTTAGAACAATATTTGAGTTGTTCAGAACCTTAAGAATTCATTTAGTTGGATTCTCTTATTGTACAGGAAACAGGCCCAGGAAGGGTACTCAATGACTCGCTCAAAGTCATACAACTAGTTAGCAGTAGAATCAAGACTAGTTAACCTTGATCATCTGACTCTTGATGTAGAGTTTTTCCCCCTACACCAAGATGCTTCCCACACATTAATTACTAACACGCAAAACAATATTTTAGTTTCTGATGTAGAGAAAGGGTTAGATGTGTACATATGTGTCTCGGTTTAATTTGAAAGCCATTCTTATCAATAGATGTTCCTTCATGTGGGCTATTAAGAAGAGAAGGAAGTTCTATTAAGTTATGAGGTAGGGTGATAAGGTTAAAGCAGAGAGAGCTATACTTGGGGCAGGACATGTAACAAATATATATAGAAGCCTCTGTTGAAAAGTATGTAGCCATGAATATATAACAAACTCAAATATTATGGAAGTTTTGGGGTTTGGTGTTCATGACTAAGATCCTTTACTGGGGCAGGCTTCTTAGAGGAGGCAAGTTAGTGATTGTGCTCTGAGAGACAGAAAGGATGGGCTTTGGCAGATCATGGATCAGTTTAGGCTTAGAGCTGGGACCAGAAGGAACATGGGATTAAATGGAGGAAAAGACAGATGCTCTAAGAAGTTTGGAGTTTGACCCATATTCATTAGGGAGGCTAACTGTAAACCCAGACTTTTCAGATGTAAAGAAACTGGGTATAAAGATTATGCATTAATCCAGGGACATTGGAATTTGCATATCATAGTTTAGATTTGACTGTATTAGGAAGACCTGTTTATCTTTCCCTTTACATATTGCAACTGCAGTGACGTGACACTGGTCATGTTGTATGTTATTGGTACTCTTCCACTTTGATATCATCACAATGCAGAATTTAATTTGATGATCTGAGCTTCTATATGGGTATTTTCCTCTGAGATAGGGGTCTTAACCTGGAGGTCAAACTCCCCCTTTTTCCCCCCCCCACCCCCATGGATAGATTTCTAGTGTCTGTGAACTTGGATGGGGAAAAAATTTACATCTTTATTTTCACTAACTTCTAACTTAAAGGTTAGTATTTTTTTCAGTTAAGAATTTAAAACAAACAACTAAAATTAATCTCTGAAAGAGTCCATAGTCTTCACCAAACTTCCACTAACTGGACTCTAAAAGG
The DNA here is from genome assembly GCA_028646575.1 of Pseudocheirus occidentalis. NCBI lineage: Eukaryota > Metazoa > Chordata > Mammalia > Diprotodontia > Pseudocheiridae > Pseudocheirus > Pseudocheirus occidentalis. The sequence goes on along the minus strand of CM053599.1, from coordinate 109,965,207 downwards.
ACTTCTACTCTCTGCTCTAAGGGGATGAGGATTTTTTCGTGAGAATTTGACCTAAGGGTGTGTTTGAGTTGCAACCAGGGAAAGGTTTGTGGCCAGAAAATTAACCTGCTAGTCTAGAAATCCAGCAGGGCCTGAATGAAACCAGGTGAATCAATATGTATGTTAAAGTTGAAAGGCACCATAGACCAATAATAATTTACATTTAAGGAGTACTTTAAAGAACTTTTAATAACAATAACGACATCCCAATAAGGAAAGCATACAATTATTATTATCCCCATTTTACAGACGAGGAAACTGAACCTCTTCCAGGTTAAATGACTTGGTCACAAATAAATAGCTAGTAATTATCCAAAGTGTGATTCGAAAACAGGTCTTTGTGAGTTCGGCACTATTTCCAACACATCACACTATTTCTGTAACAGGCATTTTTAACCTTTTTTTTTTTTTGTGTAGTAGACATTTTGGTAAGTCTCTTCAAGCCTGTGGACCCCTTCTCAGAATATTGGGTTGTTATTGTTTTTTTTTGTTGTTGTTAATACATAAAATAAAATACACAGATTACAAAGGAAACCAATTATATTAAAATACAGTTATCAAAATATTTTTAAAATGCTAGTTCATTGGACACAGGTTAAGAATTTCTCCTAAAACATAGCTATCAAGCTGGTCCAAATCCCTCATTTTACATGTGAGAAAACTGAGACCCAGAGGTGGGAAATGACTTGTTCAAGGTCATACACCTAATTAGTGGCAAAGCCGGGACTGAAAACTAGGTCTTCTGACTCAGTCCAGTGTTCTTTCTACTCTATCAAGCTCTTAATGAACTGAAATGAAGATTATGGTGCAGAGTTTCCTTATTTTGTGCCCTTTTTCCATTTTGTGGCATCCTTCCCTCTTCTACCCTGCTCAGTCATCTAGAATCCTTATACCTTCTTTCTCTTTTTTTCTACCAAATAATGCTCATAGGAGAGGATTAGAAGCTTATTCAAACTGAGATGCAAAGGGATGATGATTGTTTAAAATGTAGCCTTCCTGAAAGATTTGTCTTTCCAGAGGGATCAAAATTTTGATTGAAAAGAATAAAGCTTTAATATGGAGTTCCAGTTGGTAGGTCTTGAAGAAAGGTGTTTTTGGGCAAGAGGTGTCAAATATACTGCTGGCCAGCACACGCAGGAACCAGATTAAAATGTATTTGGGAAATATTTAACAAAATAAAAATACAGTAAATCATGGATAATATTAATATGTGGCTTTCTAAATCAATAGACACCCCCATAGGACATGTATGGTTTAGTGGCCTCATTTCTATTTGAGTTTGGCACCACTAATTTGGGGGATGGGAGAGTCAATTATAGGTTATATCTGTGGTTAGGGTAAAACCTTGGGTTCCTTATCCTTGCCACAGGCCCCTCTTAGCTCTAGGAGGGATAAAAGAAAAGGCCCATAGGCTACTAAAAGGAAGGGTTTGGCTTTGACCTACAGAGAGGTCAGCTGTGGGGCCAGCTGCAGAGCTTCCCTGTCTCCTAGGGGCTCAGCCTGATGAAAGGTGAGAACCCTGAAGGCCCTAACACCTCCGGCTTAGGGATCCTGATCCCTATTGCTTTTCAGCCCTGAAGAGGGTCGAGAGCAGAATGCAATGAACCATGAGAGGGTTAGATGGGGACAAATTCCAGATCTGGGTTTGCAGTGGTCCTGTTTAGTACTTCCTGTGATCAAGAAAATCCCTGTTGCTACCTAATGGGTTGTAGACTAAATTCTCTTCATCTTTTGTAGGCAGGTCTATTCAGGTGCTCCCACCCCTTCTTTGAGTTCCACTTCTCTTTCTTATCCAGCCCCCTAACACTCAGGTTCAATCATTCCTGAGTTTATTTAGGTTTTGTTGTACCATTTCTGGTTAGGGAGCTAGACCCTGGCTTTGGGTGTTTAAACTGAACTGTAACTTCACAAGGTCCCTTGGCTAAGCTATTCTGGGGGTGACAGTATCAATCATTCACACTTTCTAGTTGGGGACATGTATAGTAAGTAATTCCCTTCTCCCACCAGTAATCCCTCATGGAGTGGGTGGAGGAGGTGACATGGAGGAGGAGACAGTTCCCAGGGAAGTAGAATTGAAGAATATGTTGTCCTCAATGACCTGACTTCTTTGTAACCCTTTTTAGGCCATAGGCTCCCCTCCTCTTCTTCTGTGGATGGGTGTGCCAGGCTGTCTCTATGAGGAAAATATGAGATTGTGGGCACTGGGAGAGCATCTCCTGCCTGGCACTGCCCTTGGGCTGGGACACTGCCAGTTGCCTGTCTTCCCTGAGATAACGTCAGTGGGACCTTGGGGGAAGTATAATCGGTGTTGCTCTAACAAGCTCCAAACAGGGGCATAGAGAGATTTCAGGTGGGATGCTGGCCAAGGCAGCCTCCTCACCATCTCATTCCAAGGGTATTAAAAGATTGAGGGAGTCCTCTTCTCATATAACCTGCTGCAAAAGATCCTTACCAACCTCTGCCCCAGTGCGTGGGACCCAGGCCCTGCTGACCCCATCTCAAAGTTCATCCTGTGTGTCATGTCTTCATTCAGCAAACATGAAATGTGAGGCAGGGTAGTACAGGGGAAAGAACAGTGAACCTAGGCTTGAAGGACTCGGGCTCAAGCCCCAACTGCATTATTCAATTAGTTGTGTAGCCTTGGGTAAGTCATTTAGACTCAGCCTCAGTGGGGATCATCATGTTTGCACTTCTAATCTCACAAGGTTGCCGAGTGAGAATAACATTGTGCGAAGTGTGACAAAAATGTGTACTATTATTATTAGGTACAGATTGAATGCCTGCTATGTATGTGTCCAGCATAAATCAAATACTGTGAGAATACAAAAGAAATAGAAAACAAACAGTTCATTCTCTAGTTAGATAAGATATTAATTAATAAAATTGGAGAAAGAAGAAAAATCACATGTAGAGTCATAGAATGTTAAAACTGTACTAGAAGGTTAGAATCTTAGAGATTATTTAGTCCAATTCACTTATGTAATGGATGGAGAAACTGTGACTCAAATATGGGAGGAAATTAAGGTCCCCAAAGGTTAAATGGCTTGACTAAGGTCACATAGTTAGAGATATGGCTGAGATTAGAATCTATTTCTGCTGCTACCTTATCTTGTGCTTCTCTCGGCACCCCTTCCCCCCATGCCTTCCTACCTAAGTGTGAAGATGTGTGTAGAACTATAATGAGCCTGGGCAACTAGGGCTTTCCCCAGGGCCAAAAAATTTAGAGGGTGCAGAAATTTTGAATTATGTTTTAAAAGATTATACAATTTCAAAATTGGTTACATTGACATTCTGATAGTATTTTCGCTCTTTTAGTAACAACTAGTTATATAGAAAGTAATAAGCTAAACTGGAAATGCAGCTCACTTTCTCTAACCTTTTTTTCTCTAAATGAGTTTCTCCCTGGCTGGGTCCTGCCTCTGCCGTTCCTTGGGTGGATTTTGTTTTAGCAATAATCTCACAGCAACCCAGGGTCTAGTATTAGGGTGTCTCCCCTCATCAGGCCTTTGTCAGGGCATGTCCTCCATGTTTCATTTAAAGATACATTTGCAGTTGGACCCAGGTGATTTTTGGTGTTTCTTGCCCTCGGATACCAAAATGGCTACTTATGACGCTGGGCATGTGGGATAGATTACAAATGCCCTAGGAATTCAGAGATGGGAAAGGGCATTTGTGGAGTGGAATTGGTTAGAATAAACCTTTTGTTGGAGCTGGGTCCCCAAAGCAGGGAGGAAGGGGAATTCAGTGGACAAAATATTTTCTTAACACAGACCAAACTTAGGGAATCCTCTGTCCTGTACTTAGGGTCTAATTACTCTCCTCAGCAAATCACTCCAATATTTATTGAGTGTATAAGTGATGTGGCAGGGGTGAATGGAATGCTGAACTTGGAGTTAAGAAAACCTGAGGTCAAATCCTATTTCTGACATTTCCTAGTTAAAGCACTTAATATATGCTATAGGAGTGTGTGTGTGTGTGTGTGTGTGTGTGTGTGTGTGTGTGTGACTCAGGCAACTCCTTAAGACTTACCTACTAAAGTATAGATGGGTTGTTAGCTGCTTTTTTGGTGAAACAAAGTTTCCCAAACTGAAGAAATCAAATCCTTTATATTTCCTCATTTATTGTGAGCCTACTATGTGCGAAAACACTGTGGTGGTTACAGAAATAGTATAAGATATGCCTTCAAGGAGTTTATTATATAATTGGTAGATGTCATATACATACAAAAATATAACTAGCCATGGGAGGCAACATATGAATATGTACATAGGAATTGTTTAATAAATATTTGTGGAATTGACATATGTTAAAAACAAACTGTGTGATTATAGTAATATATTATTATTATTATTATAGTAATAATAGATTATATTAGTAGATTATAATTATATTAACAGACATAATAAACAGATTATAGTAATAATCTGAATTTACGTTTTACAACACTTTATAGGCTTATAAAGCACTTCTTTCACAACAATCTTCTGGGGTTGGTAGTTTAGGTATCATTATTTCTCTTTTACTCATGAGAACATATAACTAGTAAGTGTTAGAGCTGGGATTTGAACTCAAGTCTTCTGTACAGACACTAGGTACTACAGATGCTTTCGGAAAGAGGAAATTGTTATTACTGTCATTTGCACTTGTTTTGGAAACCTTCACAGAGGAGATGGCATTTGAATTGGGCTTTGGAAAATGGGTAGGATTTTAAAAGAATGAGAAATATGGGAGTCAATTCCAGACAGATGGAGTATTGGGGATTAAAGCAAGAGATGTGAGAAAGCTCAAGGTTTATTTTTCTATCTGTAGCAATGTAAATATATCAATTTGGTTGGTGAGTAGGTTTGTGAAAGGTAGTAGAAGATGGGCAAGTCACTTAAGCATCAGTTTCCTCATCTATAAAACAGGGATGATAATATTGCATTTCTTACTTCAGAGTGTTGTTGTACCTACTTTGCAAATCTTTAACTGTTAGAGAAATGTGAACTTAATAATAAGACAATGGGTAGATTGGGGCTTGATTGTGAAGAGTCTAGAATTACAAGCTAAGTGGCAATTCCCCTGGTCCCTTTCCCTATAGGGACTTTTTTCTAAAGGACCCCACCCTCTTCTACCCTTCTGTCTACGACAGGTGCAGGGAAAGCTGGGCCTGGAGTTACACATATGCAGGAAGTATGTTCTTGCTGGGAATTCAGCCTACCAAACAGGCCCTATAAGGGGAGCAGGGAGAATTCTGAGGTTTGGGAGCCCCCCTCCTATCCCAGGAGTGGGGAGGGCAGTTCCACTCCTAATCCCATTACTGCCAGACTTTCTGTTTTTGGCATTCTTCTAGGATGTTGCTGAGTAAGGGAATAAGCTAGCTCAGTTGTTTATCGAAGAACTTTCCAGAGAGCCTGTACCAGGATAGAGCTGATAGGCAGTGTATAAATTCACCTATGTAAATTATATACTATTTGCATATAATTTACATAGTTGATTTTCCAGTAATTGTCAAGTTGGTTTTTAAAAATCATTCTTAACATATGCTAATTTTTCTTCTCTCCTTTCCTGCCTATAATGGTACTCTTCTCCTTCACTTTTAACTTCTAGTTTCCTTGGCTGCCTTTAAGACTCAGCTCAAGTCCCGTATTTTGCAGGAGACCTTTCCTGGTTCTCTTCTTCCTCCCCTAGGACCTTCCTTCTGATATTACCTTCCATTTATGCTGCATATATTTTTGAATATGAATAGTTATTTGTCTAGTGTCTCTTCCATTAGAATGTGAGTTCCTTGAGAGCAGGGGCTGAGGTTTTTCCTTTCTTTGTATCCCCAGAACTTAGCATAGTGCCCAGCATATAATTAGCACTTAATAAATGCATGTTGATTAACTGATAAGGAACGGGTCTGATTCTGAGTGTTGGTAGACCTCAGAGGCCATAATAGTAACAAAAGTCTGTCTAACTCTGTGAGTTAAGAAATGATACTCATAAGGTTAAGGGTATGAATTTCATTTTTTAATACATCTGTTAGCCCCTGAAACAAATTGTGTCCTTAGCCTTAGCTTATCTGGTTTAGAATTGTGAGATCTAAGGTGAGCCTAGGCAAATGGGTATAAGTGACTCAAGGCAGACATCCCTACTACTGGGGAAAAAATATCAAGTTCATGAAATAATAATAATAATAATAATAACTTACACATTGAATTAAGTTTCACAAAAAGCTTTCCTCATAATACTTCTCTGTTGCGTATAGTGTAACTATTCTTATCTCCATTTTACAGATGAGGAAAATGAGGCTCAAGTGAAATGACTTGCCCAAGGTCACACTGCTAGAGTCAAGTCTGGGATTTGAATCCAGGTCATTCAGACTCTTAAGTTCAGTTCTGTTTCTACTGATGAAAGTATTATTTATTCTATAATCTACAGATATGGAAACTGATGTTCTGAGAGGAAAAGTGGTCACATCTTTAATAAATGTCCTATTAATGATGGCTAAGAAGCATGGTTTCCACATCTAAAAAGTGTCATTATTTCAGACTTAACGTCTCTGTTGCCTGGAGCAGAGTTTTACAGCCATCAGAATATGGCTTGCTAGTATACTTCTGTCTTGATTCCTGAACAGTATGGGCACCTGAAAGATGCTGAGAAAGCAGGCTAGGAGTCAAAAGACCTAGATTCAAGTTCTAGTCTTGATACTTACTAGCTGTAGCCTCAGTTTCTTCATCTCTAAAATTAAAATACTTATACCACTTACCTTAAACAGTTTTGTCCTTTCCCCACTATTTTTGAGAGCTTTCTAGGTGGAAGGGAACATAGAGAGAAGCAACAATACTTTCCCTTTCCCACTTTGCTCAGGAACTCTACTGTCAGCGTATTTTTACCACCTCATAGTAATTGTTGGAAGAAATGGGAAATAGCTTCTAAAAAAAAAAAGATTGGGGAGCTCTAGAGCCCAGGCTAAAATGAAAAAGTAATTGAGTTTGGCTTTCAAGGCTCTCCATAATCTGGCCTCAATTTAGTCAGAATGGTCTCCTTACAATTACCTGCATATTTCATTTTCATTTTTTTGCCACCAAAACTTTTCTCATGCTATTCCCAACCCCCAATGACTACTGTTTCCTTTTCTTCTGTGAGATTCCATAGCACTTACTGTCCATATCATTCATTCTGTATTTACTGTACATGACCTAGTATTGTTAGTTATAATAAGTCGTCAAGAAGAATTTATTAAATGCCTACTCTGTGCCAGGCACTATACCAAGAACTAAGGAGATATTTAAAAAGACAAAAATAATCCCTTCCCTCAAGGACCTCACAATCTATCAGGGAGGGAGAAGACAACATGCCAACAACTATGTATAAATCAGCTACAAAAAAGACAAATTGGAGATAATATCAGAGGTGAGGCATTAAAATTGAGAACTAGGAGAGGCTTCCTCCAGAAAGTGGGATTTTAGCTGAGACTTAAAGGAAGCTGGGGAAGCCAAGAGGTAGAGGTGAAGAAGAGAATTTCAGAAATGGGGGACAACCAAAGAAAATACCCACAGTCAGGAGATGGAGTGTGTTATTCAAGAAACAGCAAGGAGGTAAGTGTCATTGGATTGTAGACTCTTGTGTGTGTGTGTGTGTGTGTGTGTGTGTGTGTGTGTGTGGTTCAGAAGACTGGAAAGATAGGAAGGGACCACCAGGTTACAAAGGGCTTTTTTTTTTAATTTAGTTTTTATTTGTTTTCTTGTTTACATTATTCATTTTCATTACATTTTTTGAATTACACATTTTCTCCCCGTCTTGCTCCTGCCC